>OU342744.1:23703216-24303216 GCA_910589775.1 Avena eriantha | reverse complement strand
CCAACCGGGACTAAATGTGGATGTGGCGAAAACATGTCGATACTATGTCCTAAGTGGGCAGCACTAAGCCAGTAAATGACGACACTATTTTGGGTGGGTGGCAGCACTATACCAGGGGTGAGTGTGTCGACATTATGTCATCAGTGCCCGACACAATGTTGCGCTGCTTGGGTGTGATGGCTCAATGCACGGCGCCCAGAAAAATGCTTGAAGGCGGTGTTGATGTAGAGCTTGTTGGGAACCCCAAGAGGAAGGTATGATGAGCACAGCAGCAAGTTTCCCTCAGTTATGAAACCAAGGTTTAATCGAACCAGTAGGAGCAAGGAAACACGTCAAAGGTGTTACTAGCTGAGCTTTGGCAGGGCGCACTACCGGTGCTCGTAGCAACGTGGAGACCTGCACAACACAACCACAGAACTTCTTCCCCAACTTGCGATGAGGTTTTCAATCTCACCGTGTTTTGCAGAAAACAAAGGATTAAACGTATCGAATGGAAAGAAGTAAAAGTTTGCAGAAAGTAAACACAAAGCAGTAAACAGTTGTAGATTGTATGTAAAGTAAAAGGACCGGGATCCATAGTTCACTAGAGGTGGCTCTCCTTAGATAGATCACATGTTGGGTGAACAAATTACAGCGGGGCAATTGACAAACACCGAGAAAGCAATACATGCATATACTAATCATCTTGACTCCTTTGAGACTTGATTGGGCATTACAACATAATACATAGACCGCCATCCAACTGCATCTATGACTAATAATCCACCTTCAGGTTATCATCCGAACCCCCTCTAGTATTAAGTTGCAAGCAACAGATTATTGCTTTAAGAACTGCGTGTAAAGTAAACAATACGATTGTTCTATGAACAAAGGATTGTTGTTTTCTCCCTAGTAGAAACAGCACATCTAGTACCTTAGAGATTTTTGTCACTTCCCCAGATTACCAGAGGCATGAACCCACTATCGAGCATAAATACTAACTCTTGGAGTTGCTAGCATCTACTTGGCCAAGATTAGCTACTAACAACGGAAAGCATGCAAGATCTCAAATAACAAAGACATGATAGAATCAATAATCAATCTGAAATAGCATCTCAATATCCATCGGATCCCCGCAAACACAACATGTATGGATTACAAATAGATGATCTTGATCATGAACGGAGCTCACAAGATCTAAACATGAAAGCACAAAGGAGGAGAAACCATCCATCTAGCTACTACATGGATCCGTAGTCCAAGGATGAACTACTCACGCATCACACCGGAGGCTTGCATGGTGATGAAGAAGGCCTCCAGGGTGAATTCCCCTCTCCGGCAGGGTGCCGGGAAGAGCTTCAGATCCCCCCCGATCTAGGGACAGAGACGACAACGGCTACAGACTCTTTCGTGGATTTTTGATCGGGTACCTAGGGTTTTCGTCCCGAGGGCAACTTATAGGCGGAAGGAGAGGCCGAGGGGGTGCTGGGGTCGGCCAGACCACCCCCTGGCGCGGGCCAAGCCTGGCCGCGCGGCCAAATGGTGTGGCCGGCGCCTCGCTCCTCTCCGTCTCGTATTCTGGCACTTGATCCCTTCCGGAAAAATAGGCACTTTGGCTTTTGTCCCGTCCAATTCCGAGAATATTCATTTTCTGACTTTCCTGGAACCAAAAAAGCAGAAAACATGCAGCTGGCACTGTGGCTCTTGTTAATAGGTTAGTCCAAGAAAACATAAAAAAGTACTCCAAAGTTGGAACAAAACACAAGAAAGTGGATAAAACTAAGCATGGAACATCAAAAATTATAGATACATTTACAATGTATCAACATCCCCAAGCTTAACTCTTTCTCGTCCTCGAGTAGGTAAGTGATAAAAAGAAAGAATTTTTGATGTGACATGCACCATCAAAGACTTGATCAAAATATTTGCAAAACATTCAAAGCTGGGATCATAGTACTTCAATCATAACATGAAAGACAAAGTTCTAGCAATAAGACAAAGAAACTATGTTGCAACATGAAAAGGCACAAACAAAATATTCATGAATAACAATGCTTTGCAAGACGTTTGTTTGTTTCACATAAAGAAAACATAGCATAAAAGTATTCAGCTTGTCCCTCAATAGAGTAGCAAATATAAATGCATAGGACGCCTTCAAAGTTCATAAGAGTGACTAGATACAATAGTTTAAAACAAGCAATAACAATTTATGCATCAATCAACTAGTCTTGGGACAATGCACATAGAACTAAGAATGGCCACTATGCTCTCAAAGTAGATGCATAAAGTTAGAAGATGGAGACTCAATATAATGGTGGAAGAAAGGCCTTTTGTAAAAGGAAGTAGGGATTCAAGTCTCATAAAGAGCTTCCAAAAATTATGGTACTTGTAGTTTTCAGCTCTCATTGCCCCTATCATAAGCATCTTGAAGGTGATTAAGGTTAAAGTGACACAACTAAGACGATATGCTTGACAAGTTATAAACCGAAATCTCATGCCCCTTACTTACGAAGACCGATCCTCATGCTACTCAACTTCAGTCACGAGTAAGCTCTTGTCATTGTAAGTATATGTGTATCATTAAGAACCGCCAACGGGGTACACCTTGCACATGATACGGGAGCTTTCCCATAATCAAAATGACAAGGCAAGCAGACAATGAGCATCTCAGTGATCTTTTTATTTGCTATTTGCATAGGTTTTTATTGAGGATGCTTCATAGAGTGCTCATTATGGTGATGCTGCAAGTTTCCACCATGATTAGGCATGGCTTAGGCTAGCGGCCCAGGCGTTTCTCTAACACACATACAAACTCCATGATCTTACAAGTTCCACTTTTATTTCACACCGCCGGGATCCGTAAACAAAAGAACATAATATCAACGGGGTACAAAGTACAAGTGCAATGTTGAAAGCATTCCGCATGAAACATGGTTATGCTAATTTTAACTTATAAAGCGCAAGCATATACGCAACAAAGAAGGAGCCAATGGTTCAAGTTTATTAGAGGCAATAAAGTAAAGTGTGCCATCAAGTTTGTGAGAGCTTTAATCACTAGTTTTCTCATAACAAGTGAAAGGTAAACAAAAGCATGAATATACTTGGAATAGCATAAGCTAGTAGGTAGGTATGGTGGACTCTTTGGAATAACTTGGTTTAGGGAGTTGGATGCATGAGTGGAACTCATACTTTGTTGTGGAGGCTAGCAAAAGACTAGGAGCGATAAACTAATAGAGCAATAATGGCCATAATCATGCAGAGCGACAAAACATCATTGATCAAAGCATAAAGTGATACTACAAGTTGAAAACTAAAGGATCATAAAGGCTATGGTGACTTGAGATAGTCATAGCATGGTGTGAGCATGTTCCAAGTCAACCCAAATAAAGCATCAAAGGAGAATACCACTATACTATGCTTTAATATGCTAAAACAACGCATGATTCATCCAAGGCACATTAAGCAATCTCAATTGTTTATAACAAGTCATGCTACAGCAAAGAATACTAAGCATAAAGCCCAAACGATATCAAGCATGGCATGACAAAGCATAGCCATAGTCAAAAACGAGCTCTTTTTACCACATAAGCATGAACTTTCATACTCTTTTCCAAAACCAAACCAAACTATTTGCAAACCAATGTGTGAAAGAGGGGGTCCAACCAATTTATTCAGAGAACTAAGCAAACCAAGCAAACTAAAAACCAAAACAAAAACGAAAAATAAGACGCTCTAAGAAAAACACAACTGTGCATGAAATAATAAAAATGAAGCGTTTGGAAGAAACCTGGAATTTTTATTGATGAAGAAGGGGGATGCCTTGGGCATCCCCAAGCTTTGACGCTTGTACTTCTTGGATGTTTCTTGGGGTGACACGCGTCGCATTCCCAAGCTTGAGCTTTAGTCCATCCTTCATCTCATACTCATTCCTTCCATACACCTGAAATTTTTCCTTCATACAAAACTTCACACAATCTCATTAGCAACATTAGTGCACTTTAAGATAAATAAGTCTCAAGGTTCAGTTCTAACATCAAATAAACTTCCATTAGAACACTAGATACTGTAACACTTCCCTCAAAAAGCTCAATTCCCTAAAGGAACTCAAGAAGGAACTAACAAGAAGCAAATGCAGAAAATGGCAGAAATCTGTCAAAACGGAACAGAAGGTAAAGAAGAATTTTTTAGAAGACCTTATGTTGCTCAAATCAAAAAGTGTTGAACTAACGAAAGTTATATAACAACCTTGGGCAGAAGCACAAAACATTACAGCTCAATCCGACGTACAGAGCTCTCTCAGGAATTTTTACGGTGAAGCACAGAAATCTGTTTCGGGACAGCAACTTTCCCAATCATTACTTCACTCTCATTAGAGGTTACTCTTGGCACAAAAAGCAAATAAAAAATATAAGGAGAGGTTATTACAGAGGTAATAACTTCCAAGACTCAACTAAAACTCTTGGGTTATCTCCCAAAAAGTACTTTTCTTTAACGCCTTTAAGTTAGGCATAAGAAGCAAGAAAGAATCAAGTGTTCTCAAATGAAGAAGCATTAAGACCAAATTTTGTTTTCATAGGAGAAGGAAAAAAATCTTTTCTCTATTTTTAGGGAAGTGTTCTATACCTTTCTTGAGTGCGAGTTGATATTTAATGGTGCCTTCTTTCATATGAATGATGGCACCAACAGTTCTAAGAAAAGGTCTTCCCAAAGTAATAGGACAAGAAGCATTGTATTCAACATCCAAAACATAGAAATCAACGGGGACATAGGAATCGTTAACCATAATAAGAACATCATTAAGACTCCCCATGAGTTTCTTTTTAGCATTAGCATCAAGTAGGACATTCAAATAACAATCTTCAAGAGGAGGCAAATCAAGCATATCATAAATCCTTCTAGGCATAATAGAAACACTACTATCAAGATCACACAAAGCTTTGAAATCAAAGTCATTCACTTTAATATTAATGATGGGCTCCCAACCATCTTCTTGTTTTATAGGTATAGAAGCTTTATGTTTCATCTTTTCTTCTTTAATCTTTATGAGAGCATCAGTAATGTGTTTTGTAAAAGCCATGTTCATAGCACTAGCATTAGGACTTTTAGCAAGCTTTTGTAGGAACTTAATAACTTCAGAGATGTTGCAACCATCAAGATCAAAATCAACTTTATCATCTCAAGTACTAGAACTATTATTAGCCTCAACACTAGTGGTGGTAATAGTAGAAACACTAATGTTTCTAGCAATTTCATCTTCTCTTTCCCACTTAGCATGTAATTCAGCTAATAGTCTAACATTTTCATCAATTTTTACTTGTATGGCATTAGTGGCTGCAAAGGGATTCTCATTAGTTTCAGGTTTAGCAGCCATTTTATTCAAAGTAGATTGAGCTTCAGCCAAAGATGCTATATTTCTTTCAGCATTAGAGAGTTTTTCCTCAATAGTTTTATTGAAAGCAGTTTGTTTACTAATAAACTCTTTAAGCATAACTTCAAGTTCAGAGGGAGCACTCTTATTATTGTTGTAAGAATTTCCATAAGCATTACCATTGTTGGGAGGATATGGCTTATAATTGTTGTTACCAAAATTGTTCCTATAAGCATTATTACCATAAGCATTGTTGTCAAAATTGTTATTTCTTATGAAGTTCACATCAACTTGCTCTTCTTGAGCAACCAAAGAGGCTAAAGGAACATTATTTGGATCAATATGGGCTTTCCCATTAACAAGCATAGACATAATAATATCAATCTTATCACTCAAGGAGGAGGTTTCTTCAACAGAATTTACCTTCTTACCTTGTGGAGCACTCTCAGTATGCCATTCAGAATAATTAACCATCATATTATCCAAAAGTTTTGTTGCAGCACCCAAAGTGATGGTCATAAAGGTACCTCCAGCAGCAGAATCCAATAGGTTCCTTGAAGAATAGTTCAATCCTCCATATATTTTTTGGATGATCATCCAAGGAGTCAGTCCATGAGTGGGACAATTCTTAACCAAAGATTTCATTCTTTCCCAAGTTTGAGCAACATGCTCATTATCAAGTTGTTTAAACTTCATTATTTCACTTCTCATGGATATAATCTTAGCAGGAGGATAGTATTTTCCAATAAAAGCATCTTTGCACTTAGTCCAAGAATCAATACTATTCCTAGTTAAGGAATTCAACCATTCTTTAGATTTTCCTCTCAAAGACAAAGGAAACAATTTCAGTTTAATAATATCACCATCTATATCCTTGTGCTTTTGCATCTCACAAAGTTCAACAAAGTTATTTAGATGGGAAGCAGCATCTTCATTACCAATACCAGAAAATTGTTCTCTCATAACAAGATTGAGCAAAGCAGGTTTTATCTCAAAGAAAGTATTCTCAGCCATAGGTGGAGCAATAGGTGTGCTCATAAAATCATTATTGTTGGTGCTAGTGAAGTCACACAACTTAGTGTTTTCAAGAGTAGTCATTTTTTTGGGGTTTTCAAATTAGAAAGCAAACAAGTAAAATTAATTTTTTTTGTGTTTTTGAAGAACAAAACAAAAAGAAAACTAAGCAAAACAAAAACAACAAAGTAAAGAGATTGGTTATGAGGGACTCCCCTTGTGAAGATGTCCTTGACTCCTCGGCAACGGCGCCAGAAAAATGGCGTTTGCCGTGGGAGGTTCTTCTTCTTTAGTTCCCTAGCAACGGCGCCATAAAAATGCTTGATGGCTCAATGCACGGTGCCCAAAAAAATGCTTGAAGGCGGTGTTGATGTAGAGCTCGTTGGGAACCCCAAGAGGAAGGTATGATGAGCACAGCAGCAAGTTTCCCTCAGTTATGAAACCAAGGTTTAATCGAACCAGTAGGAGCAAGGAAACACCTCAAAGGTGTTACAAGCTGAGCTTTGGCAGGGCGCACTACCAGTGCTAGTAGCAACGTGGAGACCTGCACAACACAACCACAGAACTTTGTCCCCAACTTGCGATGAGGTTGTCAATCTCACCGTGTTTTGCGGAAAACAAAGGATTAAACGTATCGAATGGAAAGAAGTAAAAGTTTGCACAAAGTAAACACAAAGCAGTAAACAGTTGTAGGTTATATGTAAAGTAAAAGGACCGGGATCCATAGTTCACTAGAGGTGGCTCTCCTTAGATAGATAACATGCTGGGTGAACAAATTATAGCGGGGCAATTGACAAACACCGAGAAAGCAATACATGCATATACTAATCACCTTGACTCCTTTGAGACTTGATTGGGCATTACAACATAATACATAGACCGCCATCCAACTGCATCTATGACTAATAATCCACCTTCAGGTTATCATCCGAACCCCCTCTAGTATTAAGTTGCAAGCAACAGATTATTGCTTTACAAATTGCGTGTAAAGTAAACAATACGATTGTTCTATGAACAAAGGATTGTTATTTTCTCCCTAGTAGCAACAGCACATCTAGTACCTTAGAGATTTCTGTCACTTCCCCAGATTACTAGAGGCATCAACCCACTATCGAGCATAAATACTAACTCTTGGAGTTGCTAGCATCTACTTGGCCAAGATAGCTACTAACAACGGAAACCATGCAAGATCTCAAATAACAAAGACATGATAGAATCAATAATCAATCTGAAATAGCATCTCAATATCCATCGGATCCCCGCAAACACAACATGTATGGATTACAAATAGATGATCTTGATCATGAACGGAGCTCACAAGATCTAAACATGAAAGCACAAAGGAGGAGAAACCAGCCATCTAGCTACTACATGGATCCGTAGTCCAAGGATGAACTACTCACGCATCACAACGGAGGCTTGCATGGTGATGAAGAAGGCCTCCAGGGTGAATTCCCCTCTCCGGCAGGGTGCCGGGAAGAGCTTCAGATCCCCCCCCCCCCCGATATAGGGACAGAGACGACGGCGGCTACAGACTCTTTCGTGGATTTTTGATCGGGTACCTAGGGTTTTCTTCCCGAGGGCAACTTATAGGCAGAAGGAGAGGCCGAGGGGGTGCTGGGGTCGGCCAGACCACCCCCTGGCGCGGGCCAAGCCTGGCCGTGCTGCCAAGTGGTGTGGCTGGCCCCTGGCCCCTCTCCGTCTCGTATTCTGGCACTTGATCCCTTCCGGAAAAATAGGCACTTTGGCTTTTGTCCCGTCCAAATCCGAGAATATTCATTTTCTGACTTTCCTGGAATCAAAAACAGCAGAAAACAGGCAGCTGGCACTGTGGCTCTTGTTAATAGGTTAGTCCAAGAAATCATAATAAAAATACTCCAAAGTTGGAACAAAACACAAGAAAGTGGATAAAACTAAGCATGGAACATCAAAAATTATAGATACATTTACAATGTATCAAGGTGGCAGCATTATTTTGGGTGGCAGCACTATTTTGGGTGGGTGGCAGCACTAAGTGATGCAGCCCGTCCTACGGACGCTCCTACGTCTACACCAACAAGTCCCCCAAGTGGACCCATGACTCGTGCTCGAGCCAAACTCCTTCAAGCTAAGGTAAACTCGCTCCTCTCCTACTGCCAATTTAATACATCCTTGGATGGTGTGCTACTTCATGCAACTACTCTATGCATCATCTGGTACGAAGCACCAACGCATCACCAAGCACCCTAGGATGGAGATCAAGGAGTAGAAGACACCGGAGCTGCTCAGACCGGAGTCTCCGGTCTGCGCACACTAGAGTCTCCGGTCCACCAAAGTCTCGGCCTGAAGACACTGGAGTCTCCGGCCCCACCTCCGGTCTGCCCCCAGAATCGAGCTCGAGGACAATCTGAAGGCCCCTCCAGAGGCTGGTCCGGAGACTGACCGGAATCTCCGGTCCACCACACCGGAGTTTCCGGATTGACCGTCGCCAGGCATGTAAAAGGCCTTTGGGCCTTTGGCCCATGTACCCCTTAGTCCGCCCAGAACTTGTCTTTTATTCCTAAAGTACCCCTGACTGTGTGGATGGCCTATATATAGCCCCCACCTCTATTGTAAACCCTAGGCATGATATTCGAATTAGTGGAAACCCCTTGTGGATCTATCTAATTCTTGCCTCATGCTCCTTGACTAAGGAGCACCAATATCCCCAAACCTCGTTGGAGTTTGCATCGTGCCTCCGCGTTGTACAAGGCCTAGGCATCGGAGTCCCTTTGCCTAGACGTCAAGATCTCACCGAGTCTCCCATCTCGTAATGCCGGTTCGAGAGAGAGTCCTCCGCCCGACACCGATCCTAGGGATTGCACCGGACCGGTCACCGTCGGCGTGAGCTATTGGTGTTTATCGTGGTTTTGCGTGTGTGTGTTCATCGCGTTCTTCGTGCGTGTGTTCGTCGTGTTCATCCTTCCCTCCTCCCCCCGCACTCCACCCTCGATTTGAAAGGGAATCGTGAAAGATCGGGCCACCCTAGAGGTTTGCCCTCAACATATTGGTATCAAGAGCTTCGTTGCTCACGATTTACCCCGCAATTTTTTCTTCTATCCACCAAAAATTCGAAAATCCCCAAAAAAGAGCCCCAAATTTGCCTTTGGATCGATCTCTTGATTTGGAGTGTTATTTGCAGTTTTGATCCGACCAAACCTTGTCTTAGGAGTTGGTCTAGCTCTATCCTGCGTTTTCCTAGCCCAATTTGGCCAATTTTTCACGGATTTGAGGACCCAAGGCGTGGATTTCCGCTCAAGAACACGAGCAGTTCGCGATCTGACTCCAAACCGGAGTCTCCGGCCAGCACACCGGAGTCTCTGGCCTACACTGGAGTCTCCGGCCTACCCACACCAGAGTCTCCGGCCTGGACCGGAGTTTCCGGCCTGAAACCCCGGAGTCTCCGGCCTGATGCCTGATTTTGACAGTTTTGCCTCTAATCTTGCATTGGCTAATTTCCTCTTGTTTGTTTGTGCTCGTGTGCGTGTCACCAACTAACAGCAAGCTTCCGCATCAACAACCCCCGCGCTCATCGACACCACGGCCCACGAACATCATCCCGCACCACCGACGCCAAGTTCATCATCAAAGAAGGTATAACTTGTGTCACCATGTTAACCCCTATCTTCCTTTGTGTGTACCTATCCCATGAGAGTGGCTCATCTTGTGTTTGCTTGAGCATTGTGCATTTTTCCTTGGATAGTGAGAGTGCAAGAGCAATATCAAGTGTGACTAGGTAGCATCAAGGGAGAGAAAAAAAAGATACAAAGCAAAAGAAAAAGAAAAATAGTCTTCCTTTGCAAAAGAGAGTCTCAAAGCTTGTAAGCAAGAGAGAAAGAAGAGCGCCCAAGGCAAGTGCACAAATCTGTTGCTCACTTTCTTCTTTGCAAACGAGCCACGGTCTCTCCTTGCATTGGCACGACAACGATCTTAGTCTTCGTTAGGACATTTTGTTTGCTCATTTTCATAGTCGTGTCAATCCCAACTTTCTCCATGTGTGTGTACATAGTCGTAGGTTCCCGTCACCCTTTTGAGTTGTTGACCTCGCCTTTGACTTGAGTTTTGTTGGATTTTACCCACTTTTGACTATCCCTTTTCTTTTGGTTGGTTCTTTGGCATTCCACAATCCTAACCTAGCACAAACAAGCTTTTGAGAGTTAGTTCTTTCTTTAGTGTGAGTTTTCTTTGCAATTCCACTTTGCATGCTTATAGCTCTCACTTGTGGTTTCTAGTTTGGTGCAATCCCCAAGGTGAGGTACAAGGCTAACACCACCATATTCCACTTCCATATACAATACTTGTGTGCTTTGCATGATGGATAGGCACGGTGAGGCGAGCCAACCACCTCCCCACGAAGAAGATCAAGGACCGTACATGACGCGCGCAAGTCACTTGATCGTTTGACAAGAGTTCTGTGAACGTTGCCAAGCCCTTGAGATGCGACAAGATGAACAATTTGGCGAGACGCAAGATGAGTTCAAGAACATCGGCAACCGCTTCGACGGCCTAGAACGACAAATGCACGCAATGCATCACAACTTCGGCCACCAAAATGAAGCGCTCCAACGCTCCGTCATCGAAACAAATGACAATCTTCGACACCTCATCGACGGTATGGCAAGACCACATTCACGCGCATCAAGCTCTTCAAGTTCTTCGCATTGTCATGCACCTCTTCCACAAGATCTACATCCAAGTACTACAAGACGCAATGATGCCCCCGTGGTTGAAGATGGAAGTTCTTCGAACTATGTACCTTCCCCACGGCATGCCGCAACATCAAGCTATGATGGTGATTTCTCTTCAAGGCCAAGAGCAAGGCAAGAAGCACACCGTCATCACGCAAGGGCATTAGTGCTCCAATAAGAGCAACAACAAGAGCAACCACAAGCGCAACCACAAGTGCAACCACCATCGACCGCGACACATACTTGGCACAACAAGTGATGACTCCAATTTGGAGAATCAAGCTCGTCATCGACGTGAAGCTCTCCAAGATCCTCCTCCTCATCATGAACGTCAACAACGACACCATGGTCATCACGAGGCGCCTCCTCCACATCAACAAAACTTGGAGCGTCAAGTGATACAAGTTGAGCAACGCCCACCACGTCAAGAGGCTCACAACCATGATCTTCGCCGTGAGGCCCATGTGCCTAACCAACGTCACCAACCAAGGAACGAGCCTCCCTTTCATCGTCAACCGCGTCAAGAGGCTCCACACCCTCACCATGAGGCCCAAGCGCCTCAACCACGTCAACAACCGCGCCAAGAGCAAGAGCAATCTCCGCAACAAGGTCACGAGAACCAAGTTCCACCTCCTCAACTACAAGATCATCAACAAGGTCACCAAGCTTGTCGCAATGACCGCAACAATAAAGAAACTTTTGGCAAGCTCAAGTTCATAATGCCCAAGTTCACCGGATCTAATGACCCCGAAGAATACCTCTTGTGGGCACTCAAAGTCGACAAGATCTTCTGCATGCACAACTATAGCAACGAGAAGATGGTCGCTATGGCTTCGCTTGAGTTTGATGATTACGACAAACTTTGGTGGGAACAAGTGCTCGTGATGCAAGACAAGAACCAGCTTGGCATGACATGAAGGCTCACATGAGATCCCGGTTCGTCCCCGCGCACTACACGCGTGACCTCTTCAACAACCTTCAAGCGCTTCGTCAAGGGACAAAGACCGTGGAAGAGTACTTCAAGGAAATGGAACTCAACTTGATTCGTGCCAACATTGATGAGCGCATGGAGCAAACTATGGCACGTTTCCTTATTGGATTGAACCACCCCATCAAGCGCATCGTCGAGTTCCAAACATACAACACCATGGTTGAGCTTGTGCACATCGCAACAAAGGCTGAACGTCAAGTGCAAGAGGATATCAAGTACAACAAGCCCAAGACGTACTTCACCTACAAGCAAGTTTCAACCGCTACACCAACAAATTTCAATGGAAGCTCCTCAAGTACCTCCAAGCCGTCCTTCAAGCCCACACTTCCTCAAGGAAAACTACCCCCAAGTGGTAAACAAGCAAAGAGTGATACACCCTTCAACGGTGAATGCTACAAATGTGGAGGTAAAGGACACAAGTCGGGCGAATGTGGAAACAAGAAAGTATTGTTCATCCATGACAATGGCGACCAAGAGTACTTGAGTGAAGATGAGTTTGATGCCTGTGTCAAGGAAGCAATGGCAAGACAACGAGTGGAAGATAACCAAGAACTTCTCATGTGTGAACATGACGCAAGTCCATCGCTTGTCGTCACAAGGATCTTGACCACTCAAGCACAAGAGCATGAAGACCAACGCTCCAATATCTTCCAAACACGAGACAGCATCAATGGCAAATCTACCAAGGTGATCATTGACGGAGGGAGTTGCCACAACCTTGCTAGCACCAAGTTGTGTGAGAAGCTCAACCTCACCCTCCATCCGCACAAGCACCCCTACCACGTGCAATGGCTAAGTGACTAAGGGTCCATGAAGATCAAGCATACTATATCGGTCTCCTTCGCCATTGGTCCTTACAAAGATACGATGGAGTGTGATGTGGTTCCTATGACAGTTTGCCACATGCTTCTTGGTCGACCATGGCAATTTGACAAGGCTGCTCAACATGATGGTCGCACCAATGTATACACCTTCAAATGGCTCAACAAAACATGTGTTTTGCAACCGATGACTCCTAGCCAAATAATTGCGGACAATGCAAAGGCTTTAGCGAGGGCGCAAAGCACAACACCTACTTGTGAGAAGAGTAGTGAGAGATAGAACCACCTCATAGTGAGTGAGAGCCACAAGCCAAACTCGAGTGGAAAAACTAAGAGTGTTCTCCTTGCCACCAAAAGTGAGATGAGAGATGTTCGGAACAACCCATCCATCTTGCACTATGTCCTCCTTTGTAAGGGACTAGCGCAAGGAACTAATGAATTAACCAATCTTCCTCCATATTTGATGAATGTTTTGCAGGAATTCAAGGATGTGTTCCCCGAAGAGCTTCCACATGGACTACCTCCTCTTCACGGCATCGAACATCGCATTGACCTCATCCATAGTGCACCACTTCCCAACCGCGCCGCTTACCGCACGAACCCGAAGGAGACGAAGGAGATCGAACGTCAAATCAACCAACTCGTCTCCAAAGGTTTGATCCAAGTTAGCACTAGTCCAAGTGTCGTACCTGTGATTCTTGTTCCAAAGACGGATGATACGTTACGGTTATGCATGGACTGCCGTCCAATCAATGCTATCACCGTGCATTATCGAAATCCCATACCACGTCTCGATGACATGCTTGATGAGTTGTGTGGAGCCACTATTTTTTTGAAAATTGATCTTCGTAGTGGTTACCATCAAATACGCATGGCTGAAGGTGATGAGTGGAAAACCGCCTTCAAGACCAAACTTGGTCTATATGAATGGTTGGTTATGCCCTTTGGTTTATCGAATGCCCCATCCACCTTCATGCGCCTTATGAATCACATCTTGCGTTCTCTCATTGGAAAAGGTGTTGTTGTCTATTTCGATGATATTCTTGTTTATAGCAAATCACTTGAGGACCATATAACACATGTCAAGGAAGTTTTGCAAATCCTTCAACATGAAAAGCTTTATGCTGATCTTCCCAAGTGCACTTTTGCTAAAGACAAGTTGATTTTTCTTAGATTTGTCGTTTCTTCGAAGGGAATTGAAGTCGATGTTTCCAAGGTAAAGGACATACGAGATTGGCCCATCCCAACAAATGTGAGTGAACTCCGAAGTTTTCATGGATTGGCCAGTTTCTATCGTCGCTTTGTGAAAGACTTTTCAACCATTGCTTGTCCCCTTAATGAATTGACGAAAAAGAATTTCACCTTCGTGTGTGGCAAAGCATAACAAAAAGCTTTTGACGAACTTAAAAAGAGGCTCACCGAAGCACCTCTTCTTGCTTTACCGGATTTCACAAAAACTTTTGAGATCGAGTGTGATGCTAGTGGTAGTGGCATTGGAGGAGTCCTTATGCAAAACGGACGTCCTATAGCCTACCATAGCGAGAAACTTGATGGTGCTCGCCTTAATTATCCGATTTATGTCAAAGAGCTTTTTGCCTTAGTTCGTGTCCTTCAAGTTTGGCAACATTACCTCTGGCCCAAGGAATTTATCATACATTCCGACCATGAGTCCTTGAAATACCTCAAAGGCCAAGCCAACTTGAGTAAGAGACACGCTAAGTGGGTTGAGTTCATGGAGTCTTTTCTGTACATTGTCAAGTATAAGAAGGGCAAAGATAATGTAGTTGCGGACGCATTGTCTCGCAAACATACAAGCCTTCTTACGAGACTTGAAATCAACGTGTTGGGTCTTGAGGAAATAAAATCTTTGTATGCTTCCGACCCATTCTTTGAACCAATTTTCTCAAAGTGCTCCAATGACAAAGGAGTTGATGATTTCTATTTGCATAAGGGTTTTCTATTTAAACAAAACAAGTTATGCATTCCAAAGTCGTCGCTCCAACTTTTACTTCTCCAAGAATCTCATGGTGGAGGCCTTATGGGACACTTTGGCCGTGACAAGACATTGGACATGCTCTCCAATCACTACTTTTGGCCCAAGATGAAGCGTGACGTGGAGCGCTACGTGTGTTCAAGCTAAGTCGCAAGCTAACCCTTATGGTCTTTATATACCATTGCCTATTCCTCATACCCCTTGGTCCGACATTAGCATGGATTTCATGTTAGGATTGCCTAGATCTAAGCATGGTCATGATTCTATATTTGTTGTTGTGGATCATTTTTCCAAAATGGCACACTTCATACCGTGCCATAAGACCGACGATGCTTCACATGTTGCACATCAGTTTTTTAGGGAAATCGTCCGTCTTCACGGTGTGCCGAGAACAATCGTCTCCGACTGCGACGTCAAATTCATGAGCTACTTATGGAAGACCCTCATGGCCAAGCTCAGCGTCAAGCTACTCTTTTCATCCGCATCGCATCCCTAAACTAATGGCCAAACCGAAGTTGTCAACCGAAGCCTCGGGACTCTCCTTCGTGTGTTGATCAAGAAGAACTTGAAGGATTGGGAGGAATGCATCCACACGCCGAGTTCGCCTACAACCGTGCCAAGCACTCAACAACCAAGATGAGTCCATTCATGATCGTCTATGGTTTCGAGCCCCTCACCGCGCTCGACATCCTACCACTACCTCTTCATGAGCGCACAAACATGGACGTCTAGAAGCGCGCACAAGCTATGAAGAAACTTCATGAAGAAACAAGAACTACTATTGAGCAACAAGTCCTTCGCCAAGCCTCGAGGTTAAACAAAGACAATAAGGAGATGATATTTGAAGAAGGTGATCTTGTGTGGATACACCTAAGCAAAGACCGCTTCCCCAAGGAACGCGACTCCAAGTTAAAGCCAAGATGAGATGGCCCCTTCAAGGTCCTCAAAAGAATCAACAACAACGCCTACATCATCGACATACCGACCTCCAACTACCTTGCAAGCAATTCTTTCAATGTCAAGGACCTCTCACCCTACCATGGAGATGCTCAAGATGATAACCATGAAGAGTCGAGGATGACTCTTTCCCAAGGGGGGGAGCTGATGCAGCCCATCCTACGGACGCTCCTACATCTACACCAACAAGTCCCCCAAATGGACCCATGACTCGTGCTCGAGCCAAACTCCTTCAAGCTAAGGTGAACTCGCTCCTCTCCTCGTGCCAATTTGATACATCCTTGGATGGTGTGCTACTTCATGCAACTACTCTATGCATCATCCGTTACGAAGCACCAACACATCACCAAGCACCCCAGGATGGAGATCAAGGAGCAAATCGTGAAGCAGAAGATGCTGGAGCTGCTCAGACCAGAGTCTCCGGTCTGCGCACATCGGAGTCTCCGGTCCACCAAAGTCTCCGGCCTGAAGACACCGGAGTCTCCGGCCCCACCTCCGGTCTGCCCCCAGAATCGAGCTTGAGGAAAATCTCAAGGCCCCTCCAAAGGCTGGTCCGGAGACTGACCGGAATCTCCCGTCCAGACCGGAGTCTCCAGTCCACCAGACCGGAGTCTCCGGTCCACCACACCGGAGTCTTCGGACTGACCGTCGCCAGGCATGTAAAAGGCCTTTGGGCCTTCGGCCCATGTACCCCTTAGTCCGCCCAGAACTTGTCTTTTATTCCTAAAGTACCCCTGACTGTGTGGCTGGCCTATATATAGCCCCCACCTCTATTGTAAACCCTAGGCATGATGTTGGAATTAGTGGAAACCCCTTGTGGATCTATCTAATTCTTGCCTCATGCTTGTCGTCGGATTGAGGACAAGTACACCATGAGGTATTCCAGGACAGTGAGCACACAAGTTTACCCAGGTTCGAATCCGCCGGCTTTGGACGGATCCTACTCCTGCTAGCAATCCAGTAATACGGCCGAGATGGAATATGGGTTACAAGGGTATCGCTTGTGCGAGTTGAGATTGTAGACTATTGTGTTGCCCTAAAGGCTCTCCCTAGGCCGGCTTATATAGATATCTGGCCTAGGGTTTACAGGAGAGATCAATCCGGCTATGACTAAGAGTTGGTTACAGAGTACATCTTGAACTACAAGTAACATTATGGGCCTAAGTCGGTAAGTCTTCTGGGCCTTCCCGTAGCCGGATTGGACTCCGTCTTCTCTCCCTGACTGGGCCGCCCGTGAAGCAAAGCTCTAACCCGAAGTGGGCCACCCTGGTCAGTGAGGAACTGTGAGGATACCTGGAAAGTATATCCCCAACAGCAGCCCCTGGAGGCCTCCAAGATCCAAAGTCGGATTTTATCATCGTCTAGCTTGATCTTCGGCTTGCAGAATCTTGAAGGGTTCCTGAAACTTCACAACAAAAAATACGATCCGGGTCTTAAAAATAAGTCGGACCTATCAACTAGTTACTCAGATTTTCCAGCTTGATTTTCAACTAAGCCGGAACTTGGTTTCTACGCCACCTAACACAAGCACGGTCAAGTCACGTCATCTGACAGGCGTGCCGTCAGCACGACCGTTGGTGGGTCCGCGGTTCGTGAAACCGAGGCACCGTTTCAATGCGTGCGTGGAGATCGAGGAGACGCAATCATCGCCTGGGTCCTTCCCAGCTCTTTCCACGACGTGTGGCGGTTATACTGTAGCATTTGCACGAATCTTGCCGCAGTTAGGTGTATATAAGGGGTTTGGATTTCTCCTTCTCCTTTCCACCAGCCATTTGCCGTTTCCTTTCCTCCCAATCCTCCTGCGTGCACAGAGCTCCCTCGTCCTTTCCCGACAGAACTCCCAGCGCCGCCACTTTCAGGTCATCTTCTCACCGGAGAAATGGCTTCATCATTTTCTTCCTCCGGTTTGGCGGTAGCAGCGGCGGCGGCGACGGCGGAAACAGCAGCGGAGAAAGAAAGTTTCCGGGGAATCTGGATCCCCTGCGCCCTCGACGAGGACGACCTCAAGAACGTGGAGAAGGAGGGGTTTCTCGCTGCCGGCGACTGGCGGAGCGGCTCCGGTGAAACCGTCCCCAACCTGCACGACGGCGAGCGGGTCCACTTTGGCACCCATCTCGACCGAGGTCTGTCTTTTCCTCCCTCGGAGTTCTTCTCCGAGGTGATAGATCATTACAGAGTTCAACTCCACAATCTTCCTCCCAACTCTCTCTTAGAGATGAGTGCGTATGCATCGCTTTGCAAGGGCTTTCTCGGCATTAGGCCGAGTTTGCTTCTCTTCCGGTACTACTTTCATGTCCGGAGAAATTCCATCACTGTCGGTGTTCCTTACATCACCGGCACTATTAGCTTTTCACTTAGACATGACTGGGCATATCCCAAAATTTCTGCCAGTGACTCGGTCAAACAATGGCCAGCCACCTTTTTCTACCATAGGGATATTCCGGCTCCCGGCAAAGCTACTGCTTTGCCAGCTTTTGTCGACGGAGCCGCCATGGCCCAACCTTCCTGGGACGAGGCTGCTCCGACTCTCACAGATGATCTGATCCTCGCTAAGAGGCGGATCGAATATTTGATCAAGCACAAGGGTCTGAAGGGATCCGACTTGGTCCAGTGCTGGGTCTCACGTCGGATCCAGCCACTTCAGTACCATGGGGATATACTGATGCACTCCATCAAGTCATCCAAAAAAGACTCCCTCTGCATCAGCCCCAAATCCTACACCACTCAAGGCTACATCAGCCAGATCAAGTGGCTGATCAAGGAGCGGATCGAGAGGAGAATTCCGGAGATTTCTCTGGATATGTACACGGCGGAAAACCCCGTGGTGCCGGTAAGCTTCCATAATACACCTTTTATGTGTTTCAATCTTCAAGTTATACTGCAATGCTGATATGCTTTCTTGTTTTCAGCTTGCTGACCTCCCCGAGTTGAAGCTTGCTCCACTCGAAGGATATCCTCCTGAGTTTTCTCAGAAGACAAAAGTGGTCCCATTGCTGGACCTTGCGCTCAAGAAGCGCAAAGCTCCGACAGTGGCTGTTGGCACAAAGGAAGTGCATGTTGTGAAGAGGTAACTTTCATTCACAATTTCCGCCTTTGTACCTTTCTCGAATTTCTTTCTGAGATGTAATGTTTCCGACTTTACTACATTCTCACAGCAAAGCCTCTCATCAAGGGTAAGGGGAAAGGGATTCCTTCGAAGCCCCTGCGACAGACGAAGATAACCATAGCTTCCCTTGCCGTGGCTCCTCCGACTCCTGCCCTTCAACCTTCTGCAACTCCGGCGATCATTCCTTCTCCGGTGGTTGCAGAAGATCCGGCTCCTCCAACAGAGCCTGCGATCCTTGGGTCGCAAACTGACGTCACCGTGGGCGCGTCAGATCAAGATAAGGGTGAACCCTCTTCGGGTAATGATCCCTCGGCTGAAGTCTTCACCGACAACCTCATCAGCAATCCGGGACTTGCCAAGTTTGGCCTGTCCCGGAAATCTGCAGAGGAAATCCAGCGGCTGGCCAGGCAAGTCCTGTACAAAAGCCATTTATCCCCCGAAGAGGAAGCGCAAGAAACAGAGGACATCAAGTTCTCCGACCTTCTTGCTCAAGTCCGCCTTCGCGACGAGAGGATTAGGGCTGGCGAGCTTCCAACAGCCCCAGTGATCCCTCTTATTCTTGCCGAGAAGGTGGCAGTTGAAGTAAACGCGGGTTTAGACAAACTCACTCGCGAGCAATATGTAAGTCGGAATTCCAACTCTTGTTTTTACATTATGTTATATCATATCCTCTCGCCCCCAAGCATGAAGTAGGATATATAATCCGGGTTTATGCTTTCATTAGGATGCCAAAGAACGAACTAGTGTAGCCCCCAAGGCTCGTGCTGATATTTAGGAAAAAAATATTAGCCCGAGTCTTAAGTAGCTTTCTGACTTTGGGTATTCTGACTTACAAAAAGTATGTTCCTATAACCAGGAATTACTGACCAATGTCTGCAATAAGCGGAGAGAGATCAAGGATCTCCGGCTTAAAAATGCCGAACTTAAAGTAGCCAAGGATGAAGCCGAAGGTAAACATTCCGAGATTCAAACCTTGTCCTTTGCTTTTTTCAATATCGAATTTTTTCTGAACTGTTGTTCCTTTTTGACTTACAACGTTGGTGAAACAATCCATTCCTATGATTGAAGAGGCCGAGAACCTCAAGACCCTGGTGGTGGAGAACAAGGGACTTCGCCAAGAGCTGGATAACCTCAAGGCGGATCATGAAAGGAGCATATATCAAGTCCTGGAATCCTCCTCCATGGCCACTGAAGAGCGTGATCGCAAGATCGCTACTCAAGATAAAATTATCTCGGACCTCAAGAATGAGCTTGGCAGAGAGAAGGACATCTCCCAGGCGCTCCGGGCCGAACTCCAGAGTCTCCGGGAGGAGAATACCAAGATTGACGACGTCATTCTTGGTATGTTCCATCTGTATGACTTATCATTTCTTCGACTTTCATCAATGTCAGATTTTTCTTCGACTTTGTTTTGTGTATAGGTCCTCTGAACTTGACAGACTCTTCCTCCTCCGAGCCCTACACCCACCGGCTTACCCAAGTCGGTGATCTTCTTCATGACTTCTGCTAGTCCCTTGAGGACATTGGCGAGTCTCTCAGGATTCCGGACATGCCAAGCATGTCGGATTTTTAGGTGCGGAACAAGGCCAAGGAGATGCCGCAGCTTGTTTGGGACTGGAACATGTCCTGCGCGCGGACTGCTGCGCAGAATGCTCTCACCATGGTCATGAGCCACCATGGAAACATGGAGATATGGCAAGTGACCAGAGGGTACTGCAAGGTAGACGAAGACGGCCAGGAGCAAGACCTTCAAGCCATCATGCACTCTTGCGCCAGATACGGGTGTCACGTAGCTAATCTAACCAACTACGAGATCCCCTTCTTCAACCGCGTAGCTACTCCGCCACCTCCTCCAGAAGAAGCCGAAGAAGTTTCCGACGATGAACGGACCACCTCAGATCTGGACATCTCGGAACGATATCAAGGCGGAGTAACCAGCGAGTTGGCAGCTCCTTCATCTCCTCCTGCATCATAGACCAGGAAATTATGTATTATTCCGGAAAGAACCTGATGCATTTGTAAATATTAAGTACTATTGATTTTGCTAGTGCTAAGCTTTTTATCTATTCAGCACTTTTGGCTTTGGTTTTTTTTTGTGTGCTTGAAATATTTTCATAAGCACTTGAATTTTTTCGTCTCTACTTATCGTTTATCTGGCTTTCCGCCTCGTCCCTTTCGTGAGCCGGCTAAACCTTCAGCCGGAAACTTTGCCGAGCAACGGAGCTCACTTGCTAAACCAGTTTAAACTCGGAAACAAAGCCGGCTTCTAGTACCAACAATTCATTACTCGGAAAATACCCGCATCCAGCAATCAGACAAATAACCAAAGTAAAGACTAGAAATTTTAGAGTTATACCCGAAGGTAGCAGTTTTAGAGTCGGAAATCTAGACCAGAACGAACATGAGCATAAAGTACTTTCAAGCATTCTGGGATTTTCGACTATAACATGATCATTTGGAAATAAGATGGTAAAAACTTCTCAAAAAAACTTGAGGCAACCAAAACTTTTATTTCTCAAAGAACATGTACATATATATGATTACAAAGAAGGATAAACTAAGAATAAAAGGGACGTAGCTGAGCAATATTCCATGGTCTGTCTAACTCATCCGGATTTGTACTGCCTCCAGCTCTCTTTCTCTTCTTAGTAGCAGGTCTTTCTTTGACTAGCCTCATGTCAGTTAAGTAGTACGATCCATTGTGCAATACTCGACTAACTAAAAAGGGCCCTTCCCATACTGGGGAAAGTTTGTGCTTTCTTTGTTGCACAAGCCGGAGAACCAAATCACCTTTATTGAAAGATCTGTATCGGACTCTCTGGCTATGATATTTGCGTAACTTCTGCTGATAGGCTGTAGATCTCATTTCAGCAACGACGCGGACTTCTTCGACTAAGTCGAGATCATTTTGTCGAGAAATCTCGGCATCCTCTTCGATATACGCGGCCACTCTAGGAGAAGTATGAATTAAATCACTAGGAAGAACTGCTTCTGCGCCATAGACCAAGAAGAAAGGTGTGTATCCTGTTGACCTATTCGGAGTTGTTCGTAAACTCCAAATTACAGAGGGTAATTCCTCTGCCCAAGCCCCCGTAGCACGTCGTAGTGGTGCTTCGAGTCTCGGTTTTAGGCCTTGTAAGATTAAACCATTAGCTCTTTCGACTTGTCTATTAGCCTGTGGATGTGCGACTGACGCAATGTCAAGCCGGATATTTTGCTCGTCGCAGAATTCAGCCAATTCTCCCATAGAGAAGTTACTCCCGTTGTTCGTGATAATGCTATGCGGATAACCATACCGGATTATGACATCCTCGACAAATCTCTTGGTTGTTGCTCCATCACAACTAGTGACAGGTTTAGCCTCAATCCATTTGGTGAATTTATCCACCATCACTAAGAGGTGAGTAAATCCACTTGGAGCTCGTTTAAATGGTCCTACCATATCAAGCCCCTAGACCGCAAAGGGCCATGTTATAGGTATTGTTCGCAGCTGACCAGCCGGAACATGAGCTTGCTTGGCGTACTTTTGGCAGCCTTTGCACGTCTTGACTAATCGTTCGGCATCTGCCTGAGCTGTAAGCCAGAAAAATCCATGTCTAAAAGCTTTTGCCACTAAAGATTTGGCTGCAGCGTGGTGACCACACTCGCCTTCGTGGATTTCCCTTAAGATTTCCACTCCTTCTTCCGGAGATACACAGCGCTGAAAGACCCCAGAAACACTCCATTTATGGAGCTCACCTTTAACAATAGTATAGGCTTTTGCTCGTCGGATGATCTGCCGGCTCAGCACCTCGTCTTTGGGTAATTTGCCATCTACCAAATAATCGAGGTAGGGTTGAGTCCAGATGGGAATTACAGCCAGAACTGCTATCAAAGGTGAGTCGGATTTGGTCGGATACTCCTCATCTACTCCCTTTATCGAGGGGACTTTGAGGTGCTCTAAAAAAGCGCCATCCAGGACTTCTTTCCGCGCAGAGCCTATGCGAGATAGTGCATCTGCTTCCTCATTTTCTGCTCGAGGGATGTGTTGAACTTCAAACCCTTCGAACGATTTAGATAGATCATCCACGACAGCTTTATATGTTGCCATGTGTTTATTTGCATTACAAATATCCGACACTTGCTGAGCAACAAGATCCGAATCTCCGTAACACATCAAACGTCGGATGCCAATATCCTTAGCAATCCGGATTCCATGCAGCAATGCTTCATACTCGGCAATGTTGTTTGTCGCTGTGAAGTGGATCTGCAACACGTATAAAAGTTTATCTCCTTGGGGTGATTTGAGCACCACGCCAGCCCCCGAGCCCCCTCGAGCCTTAGACCCATCGAAAAAGAGGGTCCCATATTCCGACTCAGGGAGGATCATGTTCTCCTTCATCTATGTCCAATCAGCGACAAAGTCAGCAAGGATCTGGGATTTGATTGCTGTCCGAGGTTTATACTATAAGTCGAAAGCTGAGAGCTCTATTCCCCACTTGGCGACGCGTCCTGTGGCGTCGCTATTGTTGATTATGTCTCTCATGGGAGCTTTGCTCACCACGGTAATTGGATGCTCCTGAAAATAGTGTCGTAACTTACGAGATGCTAGAAAAACACCGTAAGCCAATTTTTGATAGTGCGGATACCGCTGCTTTGATTCTGTCAGGACTTCGCTAACAAAGTACGTCGGACGTTGCACCAGATGTTCCTGATTTTCCTCTGGTCTCTCCACCACCATGACGATACTGACAACTTTATTTGTCGCGGCAATGTAAAGCAACATCGGTTCCTGAGGTTCCGGCGCTGCAAGGATAGGAGCAGATGAGAGTACTCTTTTCAGATCTTGTAGTGCAGCTTCAGCTTCGCCGGTCCAGACAAAATCCTTGGTATTTTTTAGGAGTTTATACAATGGTGCGGCTCTTTCACCAAGTCGGCTTACAAATCGACTGACTGCAACAATGCAACCAGTTAGTCTTTGTACGTCCTTCAGGCGAGTTGGCCTAGAAATATTGAGTATAGCCTTTATTTTGTATCGGTTCACCTCTATGCCTCTTTGAGACACGATGAAACCTAACAATTTTCCGGCTGGTATTCCAAAGAAGCATTTCTTCGGGTTAAGCATGATGTTGTATTTTCGTAGATTGGCGAACGTCTCTTCCAAGTCGGAAATCAGTGTTTCCTTCTTTTTGGACATCATTGCGATATCATCCACGTATGCATGTACATTGCGTCCGAGTTGGTCGTGGAGGCAACGCTGCATCGTGCGCTAGTACGTAGCTCCTGTGTTCTTTAGCCCAAAAGGCATCGTAACAAAACAGAAGGTTCCGAAGGGCGTTATGAATGAATTTTTGACTTTGTTAGATTCCTTCATCCGGATTTTGTGATAACCGAAATATGCATCGAGAAAACAGAGGAGTTCCGAGCCTGCCGTAGAATCGATGACTTGATCAATTCTAGGCAGAGAGAATGGATCTTTTGGACAAACCTTGTTCAAGGCAGTATAATCAACACACATCCTTACATCAGTGGTGACCTTTTTAGGGACCATTACAGGATCGGCCGACCACTCAGTGTGGATGACCTCTTCTATGAATTCGGCTAACTCGAGCCGTGCTAGTTCCTTAGCTATTGCCTTACGCTTTTCATCGCCAAATCGTCGTAAGGACTGTTTGACGGGTTTAGCGTTCGGGTTTACATTTAGAGAGTGCTCGGCAAGTTCCCTAGGTACTCCGGTCATGTCAGATGGCTGCCATGCGAAGATATCTTGATTTGCTTGGAGGAACTTGATGAGCGCGCTTTCCTATGCGCTACTTAGGCCTACACCTATCTAGGTCACCTTGTAGGGGTCATCATCCTTCAGCAGCGTCGTCTTCGTCTCTTCTGATGCCTTGAACTCCGAATTTGGTTTTGTCACCTCCTTCTTCGTTGCGGGCATCTCGGACGGATCTATGCTCTTCTTGATCTCCTGGTACTCCTAGGCGTGCAGCACCGCTTCGGCAAAGGTGGCATTTCCATCCTCGCACTCTCGCGCTTTCTTTGGGTCTCCCCTGATGGTGATCACGCCGTTGGGACCTGGAATTTTCATCATATTGTAAATGTAACACGGACGAGCCATAAAGGCCCAGTAAGCTGGACATCCGAATATAGCGTGGTATGCGCTCTTGAACGGGACCACTTCGAAGGAAAGTGCCTTCGTCCGATAATTCTTTGGAGTTCCAAAGGTAACATCCAAAGTAATCTCCCCCAGGGAATTAGCTTGTCTTCCCAGGACAACTCCGTGAAAGATCACAGAGCTATGGTTCAGCTGTGTTTCCGAGATCTTCATCCGGCGTAGTGTTTCGACATAGAGAATATTGATGCTGCTACCACCGTCCATGAGGGTCTTGGAGAAACCATAACCGTCAATAAGTGGATTGACGATTAAGGCGTATTTTCCTCGCCTGTGTAGCTTAGGCGGATGATCAGCACGGTCAAATGTGATTGCCACCTCCGACCAGTCCAGATATTGAGGGACAGCCGGAACTGTTGCATTGAGCTCGTGGAGAACTACTTTCTTGACCTTTGCTGTTGAGATCCGAGGAAGGGGACGTAAGTGTCCTTCTTGGTGGGAAAAGTCTTCTTCCCTTCCGACTTGGGATTCGAAGCATCAGCTTCCTCCATGTCGGAATCTTCCTTGGTCTCTTTATCTTTGTCGGGATTTTTCTTTCCCTTCTTCCGCTTAGCTTTGTAGCCCGCGGTATCATCTCTCTTGATGTCGTCATTAAAACGACATTCAGCGTTGGTGTGGGACGAGCCCCCATTGGCGTCCAAGTGATGCACACATGGGTTATTGGCAATGTCAGCCCAAGTGTAGGTTTTGCCTGGTTGTTGCTCTCCTCTACCTTGGACCCTTGATGTCCCACGGCCATGCCCGCGGCCTCCGCCACGTCCTCCTCGTCCTCCAGACCTGGAAACAGTAGTTACCACCGCTGTCTCCGCGTTGGGTTTTTTTTTCGAGGTATTTTTGCGCTTCTGAGCTTGTTGCTTTGTCTTTGCTGACTGAGGTACAGCCAGGACGTTAAGTAATCCTTCTGCATCATCGTCAGCATCTTCATACTTGCTCGTTGTTTCTATCATCTCTCCCAAATCAGTGACCTTGTAACACTTCAAGCGGTGACGCAGTAGACCAATTGGGAGTCTTGCGATGAAAGCTTCAATCGCAGTTTGATCGTTTACTCCCTCACAGGAGTTCTTGGTGTCGATCCATCGTCCGAGGTAATCCCGGCAAGTTTCTCCGGCTTTCTGGGTGCAATGTTGTAGGTCTCCGACCGAACAGGGCCTCCGATATGTGCCTTCGAAATTCCGAAAGAACGCACTTTGCAAGTCATACCAGTTATGGATGGTGTTTGCCGGAAGTTCATTGAGCCATGATCGTGCCGTCTTCCGCAGCATAAGTGGGAGATATCGGGTTGCGACCAGGCGGTTTCCACCTTTAGCGATGCAGCAGGCTTGGAAGAAGTCCTGTAACTAGGTGTCTGGCCGAGCAATGCCGTCATAGGCTTGGATATGTCTTGAGATAGCAAATCCTTCCGAGAATTTTGTAGCTCTGATGCGTGGTCCGAAGCACTTTGGGCCCACGTACACGTCATCGTTTTCATAGCGCCGAGCCTCTATGTTGGAGTTGATCATGTGCCTTGTGTCGTTCGGGGATAGAGATCGTCCCGAATGTCGGCTGTGGCCGTGGTGCCTTGGAGCCGGACTTCGGCTTCTGCCACCACCTCCTCCGCCATGTCGTCCTCCTTGCCCTCCTTGGGGGCTGTTGTGATAACTGCCTGGTGGAGGGGGTGGGGCAGCGGAATTGTTTCCGGCTGATCGCCAGTCTCCGTCCGGAGCGTCATTATTCTGGTTCCGGGGAGGTTCTTGACTACGACGAGCCCCCTACCGGCTTGTTCCAGCATGGTTTCCGTCGTTCCTTCGTCCGTCGTTCCCACCATGGTGAGGCTCAGACGGACGGCTCTCATGTCTAGGAGGTGGCATTCTCTGATGATCCTCCTCCCGACGTTTCTCCTTATCATCTCCCTTTCGATCATTGAACTCTCGTCGGGGAGGATACCTCGGATTCAGTGCAGTGATCGCGTCTTTCTCGGCCGCTGGGGCGACATTGCTCCAGTTCTGTGTAGCTCTGTGATGCTGTCCTGACGATCCGGTTCTTGAATAATTGTCTTCCCTGCGTTCGAGGTGATGGTACTGCGCCCGAACGTAATGGGATCTTACGTCAGCCCATGCCGGATCTGTGCAACATTGGTCAGAATCCGAGACCAGCTTTTGCCTTCCGGACAAGGCGACCTTCTGCTGCTCTAGTCCCTTGTTGAGTAATTTGATACCCAAACGGATCTCCTCTGGTCCTGGATTAGCCGATAGAATTTCTCGGGCTGCCACGGTATTCTGTACTGGGGTTGGGTATACCCAATCTCCGTTGTTGTCTTTCCGTGGCTTCCCCATCTCGTCCCCAAAAAGGACGGCACGAACACGTGGGAATTGGTCATCATTGGTGTGACGCTTCCGTGTCTTTTGATGCAACCGAGACATGTATTCCTTGGTTGACATGCGTTTCTTCTCCACCTCGATGTTTTTGGCTTCATCGAGGAGTTGTTGACGACGCGCTTCTAGGGCTTGGGCCCTTTCGTCCAGCTCATCTGCAGTAAGTTCTGCAGCTATAGGGATAGGTGTGGTTAATGCGGCATCGATGAGTTTATGCTCACCTTTTGTGATCACGTGTCCATCCACCGATGCTTCGTTTTTCGGCTCGTCTGGGATAAGTGCTCCATCCGAGTCTTCCTCGTATTCCTCGGCAATCACCTCCTCTGTCAGAGGGTCTTTTGCCTGGGTCGTGTTCTTCTTGTTCTTCGTCTTTGCCTTCTCGGAAGCGCCGGTAGCAAAGACGGCTTTGGGTCCGTTTCCTGGAGTCAAGCTCTGATCGGTACTTTCGGACATCTGGACCTCGGGATTATCTTCGACGTCCATGTCATCCTGCGCTTTGGGAGAGTGCTCCCGGATCCTTCATCCATGGCTTCTCCTTATTCTGCAGCTTTGGAGTTGTACTCCTCTTCATATTCCGCGGAGAACTTTCGGAAATCTGCCGACGTCATAGATGCATCCGAGGATGCGGGAGTGTCGGCGTTTGTTCCAATTGCCTCCAGCACCGAATCGGTGTTTTCTCCAGCATCAGCAGAGCCGGATCCGGATCCAACATATACGACGAAGTGCGACGCGTACTTCCTGAGGTACTTGCGGCTTTCGCGATCAGCCATGTCGAAACTTTTAATGGTCTCGAGGATTGCATCTGCGCTTGCGCCTTGCAGTATCATACATCTTAGTGTGTACCTGAGGAAAGGCCTGTATGTCCCGGCATCGTCAGAGCCGGAATCAATGTCGTTGATATGCTCCTCCTGGATTTCGACCTCCACGGGTGGGTCGATCTGGGATCCGGCTTCTCCAGGGAGATCCACTCCAGATTCGACTTGGACCGTGAGGTCTTCTTCAGGCTCAGATTTCTCCACTATCTCCGCAACTGGTGCGGGCTGGGTGGGATTAGGGTTTTCTGAGATCCGGAACTCTGCCGCCTCTGCGGACAAAGGGGACCCAGAAGATTCTTCTGCCTCTATCATCACCGCTAGGGTGGGTTGGGCAGGTTCAGCGAAACCGATGTAAACATCGATCTCGCCAAAAGACATGATTGTATAGGCAGTCACGGCCTCCCTAGCCAGAATCCAAGTCTCGTTGAGAATGATGAGAGGGACATCGCTAGCATAGAGGATGCGACCGACAGTGATGGTCTCGTCGATTCCGATTCGTGTAGATTCCGCTCGGAACGCAGATCCGAAGCTCACTTGCCCCACGGTGGGCGCCAACTGTCGTCGGATTGAGGAAAAGTACGCCATGAGGGGGTCCTCGAGGCGTGCGGAAGAGAGGGGTGTGAGACGTACAGTATTCCGGGACGGTGAGCACACAAGTTTACCCAGGTTCGAATCCGCCGGCTTTGGACGGATCCTACTCCTGCTAGCAATCCAGTAATACGGCAGAGCCGGAATATGGGTTACAAGGGTATCGCCTGTGCGAGTTGAGATTGTAGACTTGTGTTGCCCTAAAGGCTCTCCCTAGGATGGCTTATATAGATATCCGGCCTAGGGTTTACAGGAGAGATCAATCCGGCTACGACTAAGAGTTGGTTACAGAGTACATCTTGAACTACAAGTAACATTATGGGCCTAAGTCGGTAAGTCTTCTAGGCCTTCCCGTAGCCGGATTGGACTCCATCTTCTCTCCCTGACTGGGCCACCCGTGAAGCAAAGCTCTAACCCAAAGTGGGCCACCCTGGTTAGTGAGGAACGGTGAGGATACCTGGAAAGTATATCCCCAACAATGCTCCTTGACTAAGGAGCACCAATATACCCAAACCTCGTTGGAGTTTGCATCGTGCCTCCGCGTTGTACAAGGCCTAGGCATCGAAGTCCCTTTGCCTAGACGTCAAGATCTCACCGAGTCTCCCATCTCGCCGAGCCGGTTCGAGAGAGAGTCCTCCGCCCGACGCTGATCCTAGGGATTGCGCCAGACGGTTCACCGTCGGCGTGAGCTATTGGTGTTTATCGTGGTTTTGCGTGTGTGTGTTCATCGCGTTCTTCGTGCGTGTGTTCGTCGTGTTCATACTTCCCTCCTTTCCCCGCACTCCACCCTCGGTTTGAAAGGGAATCGTGATAGATCGGGCCACCCTAGAGGTTTGCCCTCAACACTAAGCCAATTTCCATTTTTGAGGTGCCAAAATCGGGGTGTTCTGTGAAGCAACCAGCAAATTAAAGTGGCATTGGTACCACCAAATCGGGGTGTTCTGTGAAGCCAATTATCATATAAAGTTTTCTACATCACATAAAGTTTCCATACATTACATAGATTTACATAGGGTTTAGGGTTTAGGATATGAATCCTTCATCGCGTATGTCGATCCCTTGCCTATGATCGCTTCTTAGGCCGTAACCATGGAGCATCTTATTTGCTTAACGGGATGCTTGGGTCAGTTTTCACAATGAAGGGCATAATTTCATCAAACTTATCATAATCTGCTGACATGTCTGTCTTGTCCTCGACTCCCGCGATGTTTCTTTTCCCTGAAAGAACTATGTGATGCCTGGGATCATCGTCTGATGTATTCGTTTCCTTATTTTTTCTTTTTTCGGTCTAGAGGACATGTCCTTCACATAAAAAACCCGAGCCACATCATTGGCTAGGACGAAGGTTCATCTCTATAACCAATATTCTTGAGATCCACTGTTGTCATTCCGTACAGCTGGTCTACCTTTACCCCTTCTCCATTCATGTTGACCCAACTGCACTGAAACAAAGGGACCTTAAAAGTAGGTCCATAGTCAAGTTCCCATATCTCCTCTATGTAACCATAGTATGTGTCTTTTTTCCCATTCTTGCATGTTGCATCAAAGCGGACACCACTGTTTTGGTTGGTGCTCTTTTTATCTTGGGCAATCGTGTAAAATGTATTCCCATTTATCTCGTACCCTTGGAAAGTCAATACAGTCGCAGATGGTGTCGCGACCAACAAGTAGACCTGATCTCCAATAGTGGTGTCATTCATGAGATGTAATTGCAACCAAGTGCCGAAAGTCTCCATGTGATTTTCTTTAATCCAGTATTCATCCTTCCCCGGGAACTTGGACCGTACAACATTCATGTGTTCCTAGATATACGGAGTCACGAAGGTAGAACTTTGTAGAACTGTGTAGTGTGCTTGATTCAAAGAATTCCTGTCCCTAAATATCATTGCTTTCTTTCCTAGCGTGCCTTTTTCACTCAGTATCCACTCATACCGTGATTCAGGAACACCAATCGGCTTAAGGTCAGGAAGAAAGTCTACACATAACCCAATGACCTCCTCTATTCCATAGCCCTTGGAGATTCTTCCTTCTGGCCTAGCACGGTTACGAACATATTTCTTTAAGACTCCCATGAACCTCTCGAAGGGGAACATATTGTGCAGAAATACAAGACCGAGAATGTAAATATCTTCAACTAGGTGAACTAACAGATGCGTCATAATATTGAAGAAGGACGGGGGAACACCAACTCAAAACTGACAAGACATTGGACCACATCCTTCTGTAGCCTTTCCAGACTTTATCGATCGATTACCTTCTGAGATATTGCATTGAGGAATGCACATAGCTTCACAATGGCTAATCGAACATTTTCCGGTAGAAGCCCCTGATACATTGCAAATGTATCTATAACTTTTGATGTTCCATGCTTGGTTTTATCCACTTTCTTGTGTTTTGTTCCAACTTTGGAATACTTTTCATATGATTTCTTGGACTAACCTATTAACAAAGAGCCACAGTGCCAGCTGCCTGTTTTCTACTGTTTTTGGTTCCAGGAAAGTCAGAAAATGAATATTCTCGGAATTGGACGGGACAAAAGCCAAAGTGCCTATTTTTTCGGAAGGGATCAAGTGCCAGAATATGAGACGGAGAAGGGCCAGGGGCCGGCCACACCACCTGGCCGCGCGGCCAGGCCTGGCCCACGCCAGGGGGTGGTGTGGTGGCTCCTGGCACCCCCTCGGCCTCTCCTTCCGCCTATATATTGTCCTCGGGACGAAAACCCTAAGTACCCGATCAAAAATCCACGAAAGAGTCTGTAGCCACCATCATCTCCATCCCTAGATCGGGAGGGATCTGAAGCTCTTCCCAGCACCCTGCCGGAGAGGGGAATTCACCCTAGAGGCCTTCTTCATCACCATGCAAGCCTCCGGTGTGATGCGTGAGTAGTTCATCCTTCGACTACGGAACCATGTAGTAGCTAGATGGCTGGTTTCTCCTCCTTTGTGCTTTCATGTTTAGATCTTGTGAGCTCCGTTCGTGATCAAGATCATCTATTTGTAATCCATACATGTTGTGTTTGTGGGGATCCGATGGATATTGAGATGCTATTTCAGATTGATTATTGATTCTATCATGTCTTTGTTATTTGTGATCTTGCATGCTTTCCGTTTTTAGTAGCTATCTTGGCCAAGTAGATGCTAGCAACTCCAAGAGTTATTATTTAGGCTCGATAGTGGGTTCATGCCTCTGGTAATCTGGGGAAGTGACAGAAATCTCTAAGGTACTAGATGTGTTGTTGCTACTAGGGAGAAAACAACAATCCTTTGTTCATAGAACAATCGTATTGTTTACTTTACACGCAGTTCGTAAAGCAATAATCTGCTGCTTGCAACTTAATACTGGAGGGGGTTCGGATGATAACCTGAAGGTGGATTATTAGTCATAGATGCAGTTGGATGGCGGTCTATGTATTATGTTGTAATGCCCAATCAAGTCTCAAAGGAGTCAAGATGATTAGTATATATGCATGTATTGCTTTCTCGGTGTTTATCAATTGCCCCGCTGTAATTTGTTCACCCAACATGTTATTTATCTAAGGAGAGCCACCTCTAGTGAACTATGGATCCCGGTCCTTTTTCTTTACATACAATCTACAATCTTTTACTGCTTTGTGTTTACTTTCTGCAAACTTTTACTTCTTTCCATTCGATACGTTTAATCCTTTGTTTTCTGCAAAACATGGTGAGATTGACAACCTCATCGCAAGTTGTGGACAAAGTTCTGTGGTTGTGTTGTGCAGGTCTCCACGTTGCTACTAGCACCGGTAGTGCGCCATGCCAAAGCTCAGCTAGTAACACCTTTGGGGTGTTTCCTTGCTCCTACTGGTTCGATTAAACCTTGGTTTCATAACTGAGGGAAAACTTACTGCTATGCTCATCGTACCTTCCTCTTGGGGTTCCCAACGAGCTCTACATCGAAAGTCGAGCGCATCAGCCCCCTCAATGCAACCGGAAGCAACTGCGTCATAATCACGTGGCAATCATGAGACTTCATGTTCTGAAATTTTTTCTCTTACATATTTATTATTCCCTTTATATTTGACGAGAAGCCAGCCGGGACCTTGACACTGTAAAGGACTTCAAAAAAGATTTCCTTCTCTGCTTTGGTAAGAGCATAGGTGCTTAAGTATTCACGTCCTTTATCAGTATGCTTGTTGTATGGGTCTTTGATATGTTGTTGGTCCTCCCGTGCTTCTGGTGTATCTTTTGTCTTCCCATACACACCCAGTAAGCCTAGCAGGTTCACGCAAAGATTCTTCGTCACGTGCATCACGTCGATTGAAGAACAGACCTCTAGGTCTTTCCAATACTCAAGCTCCCAAAATATAGATTTCTTTTTCCACATGGCCGTGTGTCCGGTAATGGGGTCTTTCGGAACAGATTGACCGCCAGGGACCCTTTCCAAAGATTACTTCTAGGTCCTTCACCATACCAAATACATCAACACCTTTAGGGAGCTTAGGCTTCTTCTGGTAATCTACCTCACCATTGAAATGCTTGCCTTTCTTTCTTACTTGATGATTGGTCGGAAGAAATTTACGACACCCAGGTACACAACCTTCTTACATTTATCCAAATATGTACCTTTAGTCTTATCTAAACAGTGTATGCATGCATTGTATCCCTTGTTTGACTATCCTGAAATGTTACTAAGAGCAGGCCAATCATTGATGGTTACGAACAACAACGCTCGTAGGTCAAATGGCTCCTGTTTGTGCTCATCCCACACCATTACACATGGTTCTGCCGAAAACTGCAAAAGTTCATCGACTAATGGCCTTAGGTACACATCAATGTCGTTGCCGGATTGCTTCGGTCCTTGGATCAGCACTGGCATCATAATGAACTACCGCTTCATGATAAACCAAGGAGGAAGGTTGTAGATACATAGAGTCACTGGCCAGGTGCTGTGACTGCAGCTCTGCTCCCCAAAAGGATTCATGCCGTCTGTACTTAGACCAAGCCATAAGTTCCTCGCGTCACCTGCAAAGTTCGAGTACTTTCTCTCGTTGTTTCTCCACTGCGACCCATCGGTGGGGTGTCTCAGTTTCCCGTCTTTCTTACGCTCTTCTTTGTGCCATCGCAACAACCTAGCATGCTCTTTGTTTCTGAACAGACGTTTCAACCGTGGTATTATAGGAGCATACCACATAACCTTAGCAGGAACCCTCTTCCTGGGGGGCTTGTCATCGCCCTCAACATCACTAGGGTCATCTTTTCTAATCTTGTATCGACATGCAGTGCATACCGGGCATTTATCCATATTCTCGTACTTCTCACCGCGGTACAGGATGCAGTCATTAATGCATGTATGTATCTTCTCCACATCTAATCCTAGAGGGCAGATAGTCTTCTTTGCTTCGTACGTTGTCTCGGGCAGCTCGTTATCCTTTGGAAGCTTCAGCTACATTATTTTCAGTAACTTCTCAAATCCCTTGTCAGATAAGCCAGTCTCTGCCTTCCATTTCAGCCGTTCAAGTGTGGTACCGAGCTTTGTGCTGCCATCTTCGCAATTTGGGTACAACAACTTTTTGTGATTCTTTTGCATGGTCTCCAACTTAAGCTTCTCCCTTTCTGTATCGCATTATTGCTTTGCATCAGAAATGACTCGACCAAGACCATCAGCGGGCTCATCCGATGCATGTTGTTCTTCTTCATTGCCACCTCCCTCTTCTTCATTGTCTTCCATTGCGGTATCACCGTATTCTTCAGGGGACATAGGATAGCTGTCATCATCCTCCTCTTCTTCATTTTCTTCCAGCTTAACCCCACTTTCTCCGTACATGGCCCAACAATAATATCCGGGCATGAAACCTCTCCGAAGCAGATGGCTTTGAAGAATTCTCAGGGCAGAGTGCTCCCCCAAGTTCCGACAGTCGACGCAGGGATAAGGCATAAAATTATCCACTTTGTTTGTCTTAGCCAAATCGATAAATTTATACAGGCCTGCAATAAAATCGAAATCCCGTCGGCCGCCGTACATCCATCGCATTCGCGCATCGATCTGCGTCATAATAATTAACCATGACAATGACATCGTGAATAGTGAAATGACCACCCTACATGGACACATGCAATATTTTTGTATCAATTACAGATAAAGAAGATAAGGTTGCTAACCTCGATCGAGGATACCGTGTTGTGCGAACTTAAGCGTGGCTCAGACATTTCGTCGAACACCTTGTGTGCAGTGTGAAGAAAAAAAACCTAGCATCCACTTTCCACACAAAATTTCAGAAAAAATAAGTGGATGGGTTGGGCTTATTTATAGCCATGAGAGGGTTTTTGGTCCTGGTTAATGCCACGAACTGGGACCAAAGCCCCTCCCGCGCGACACGTGGCGACCCAACAACGCGCCCCACCCAGGTCATTGGTCCTGGTTGATGGCACGACCTGGGACCAATGACCTTGGTGGGTGGGGGGGGGGCGTTGATGGGCCGCCACGTGTCGCGGGGAGGGGCTTTGGTCCCGGTTTGTGGCATGAACCGGGACCAATGCCCATCGTCGCTTTGTCGTCCTCGTGTACAAATAGGAGGCCACAACGCGTCGCTTTCGTCATCGCCTCGGCCTCTCTGCAATCTTCACCATGCCATCGTCTCACCCTCTGCACCTCTCCACGACGCCATCGTCTCGCCTCCCCTCCCTCTCCAATATCCACCGCGCCGCCATGGAGGTGCCCACGCTCAACTTCTACGAGGCGGCGATGTTCACGTACTACGACATCCTCGCGCCGCCGCGCGCGATGGTGCCTGCCGGATGGCGCATCAGCTACGCGGGTGTGCCGGTGGCTCCGCTCCTCGTCCCCGGCAGATACGAGATGGAGAGCTTAATCGCCGAGCGTCGCCGCCAGATGCCTGCGTGGAAGAGGGCGTTGCCCCGGTACGCGGCGTCCAGCCCATACTAGTCTTGGCTGTTTAAGAAGGAGCGGAAGGCCAAGCTTGGCAACCGTATCGTTTACGGGCCCGTGGTGCACCCGGATCTCCGCAACCGAGAAGGGCGGGAGAGGTTCCGGTCCGTCCCTGGACGGACCATCTACACCGCCATCGATGCCGCTCGCCACGCAGAGGAGCTCCGTCTCCCGAACAATGCGGAAATTGTGGAGGTTTCGTCCGACGACGACGAGGAAGCCAGCGGCTCGGAGGACAGCGACAGCGGAAGTGAAATTGTCGACTAGTAAGAATTTGTAAAATCGCATCTTTGTTTATAAAGAATTTGTGGTCGAATTAATAAAATGTCTCGATTTAGATCTTTGTCTCGATTAATTTGTGGAAGATTTTTTTCAAAAATACGGATCAATTCAATTTCTGTCTTGAATTAATTTAGATCTGTCCCGGATTCCGGACCGTCGAGGGGTTTTCGGTTCCGGTTCGTGGCATGAACCGAGACCAATGCTCCGCAGAGCGCCACGTGTGCGTCGTGGTGGCATTGGTCCCGGTTCGTGTCAACCGGGACCAATGCTTAGAGAGTGACACGAACCGGGACCAATGCTTAGATATGAACCGGGACCAATGCCCAGACGGCATGAACCGGGACCGGTGCCTGGCATTGGTCCTGATTAAGGAAACGAACCGGGACCAATGGAATTTGGGCGCTGGACCAAAGACCCTTTTTCTACCGGTGTAACTAGGCTAATGTATCGAAGAAAAAAAAACTAGGCTAATACTCAATTCTCAATTCAAGTGAAGGTTTATTTCACACAAAAAATGAAGGCTTAGCTTTATATATAAAGTTGTACTATGGCCTTTCGTTTAAAATTCGAGTGAAGGTAGAGGATGATCTTTATTTGGATCATCTAACTACCCTCGCCAGGGTACCTAAACTGCAAATCGTAAGCAACAATCGATATCATGCTATCAAATTTTTAACAAATAATTTTAGTTGCTATAGCCACTAGCTAGGAAAATTGGTATTGAGATAGAATTAAGACGCAATGATATTGCCGTGAAGTGGCTTATACTTGCAGTAGAAAAGTTGAAGAAGACATAGGACTAGAGAAGATGAGACCCAGTGGACTGGGTCACCGCATCCCTGCCTGGTGCTTGGGATTTGGGGCCGGGTCTGGGCAGATGGCGCCCTCGCCAGGTCGCCGACGCTACTCGCTGCTGGACGTCACCGCTCGCTGGATCGAGTCTCTATGCCGGCTGCTACCTACGCCCTCAGTCAGCTCACGGCAGCTTCCCTAGCTAGCACCATGGATGCGCTCTTGACGAGCGGGAACAAGGACGCGGCTCGGAAAAAAATGAATTGCTCTCGTGTGACCGCGCGGGCAGGGTTAGTGGGATTTTTACGCATTAAGCATCGGTAAACCTTTTTCTTCTCCTGGGCTGGGCGGACCATGGCCTGGTTTTGCTCTCACTAAGCTCCGCCAGTGGTGGAGATGCCCTAAGAGCATCTCTAGCAGTAACCGTAAATAGCAAACCGTAAATGTCGGAGTACGGAATATTGAATCCGCGATTACTCGCTTCGCGGGAGGCGGCGCCGAGCAGTGGCCGTAAAACCTAAACTGAATAATTTGAATTTACGAGCAGAAGAAGAACATCCTTCGTGGCAAAATTCAGAGGACGAACACCACGGATTTCAGTTCAAAGACGAGCATAATTTACATACTAATTCTAAACAAAAGCAACAAAAGGCAGACGGGGCATACATTCTACACAAAATGCGCCTCCCGAGCCTTGCGCATGGCCGGATGGTGACGGAGACGGCGCCGCCGCTCTAGTCGAGGTCGATCACCGGAGGCTCCTCCGCCTCCTTGGCCTTCTTCGTCTCCTGGCGCCTTCCACCTCACGCTCCTCCGCCTCCTGGCGTCCGATGAGGTTTACGGCTCTTATCTACGCTAAAAATCGAGCGGCTCGTATGTCGCCGGAAAAGTTTAGTTATGCTCTAACCAACCCAGGCGTAGCGTTCCAGGCAGCACCGCGGCACAGGCGCACAAGGTGGTGCGTGTAGGGTGCACGGGAGCGAGCGAATGAGCATCGGGAACGCGACCCGACCGACCAGGACACGCTTGTGGCAACGGTGCTTCCAGCGTAGAGAGAGGGCATCCGTCCCCGCTTTCGCATCGTACTCTTGTACAGGCCCATTTTTCTCGCTTTGGCCTCGGACACGCGCGCACGCGCCACACCACACCACACCAGCAAAAGTGTGACCCGGCCGACCCGTCCTCTCCTGCTCCTGCCCCAGACCCCATCCATCATTCCACCACCAGCCAAGCCAAGCCAAGCCAAGCCAAGCCTCGCGTCGCACGCACCGGAGAGGGAGGGACAGCGGAAACCCTAGCCACAGCTCGGATTCGGATTCCGGACCCGGAATCTGCGAGGCCGGCGGATGGTGTCGATGAGCACGACGCCCAAGCCGCTCCAGGCCGCGGCCCCGGCCGCCGCGGTGGGCGGAGGAGGAGGGGACGGAGGCGGAGGGGGCGGGAAGCAGCGGGAGCAGCTGGCGGTGGCCGCGGCGGCGCCGATGGCCGTGCCGTCAGCGGCTTCGGCGTCGGCGGCGGAGGCGACCAAGGTCAGGAAGCCCTACACCATCACCAAGTCCAGGGAGAGCTGGACGGAGCCGGAGCACGACAAGTTCCTCGAGGCGCTGCAGCTGTGAGTTGCCCCCCCCCCCTCCTCCTCCCTCCAGGCCTCTACTCTTGGTCCAAGTTCACCCGAGCCTAGATATTTTCTGTCGGGTTGGAATTTGGCGAATTATGTTTCTCTCCGCGGGTAGATTTGGTCTGCGCATCTGGTACAGTAAAGTCCCATTTCTTCTAGTTTGGTGGAACTTGTTTTTTCTGTTGGCCGGATCGAATGGTCAATTTCTGCAGAATCCGGTAAAATTGGCCCAGACACTTCCATCCCTGCCTTCCATTTTGGCTGGTTCATAGAATCTTGGGTTTCATAATTTCCTCGCTGAAATGTGGCAAGAATATTTGGGGCTCGGTCAGGCCTTGTTTACTTCTCTCGTATTCACCGGTGTATTTGCGGGAAATGGAGGGGATTGTTCCAATTCCCGCAAAATCCCCGTAGTCCATTTACTACTCCGGGTTTGGCTGGGATATCCCCGCAAATCCCCGTAGTCCGTTTACTACTCCGGGTTTGGCCGGGATATCCCCGCAAAATCCCCGTAGATTGAAAACTCTCCTACATGGTAGAGTATTTTTGGGGAAGGGTATTTGCGGGGATTGGAGAGTATTGGGTGAACACCAAATCCCCGCATATCCCCACAACTCTAGTGGATAAAAATACGAGAGAAGTAAACAAGGCCTCAAGGGGAAGCAAGCAGTAGGAGCGCCCTGTAGTTTGGTGCGTGTGCTTTATTGGATGCTTGTGTTCCAAGGGATCTGGGATTCGTGTCCAGCTGGTGTAACACTGGGGTCCTGGGACGCTGGTGCTTGATTATTTACTCCGATCATATATTTTAGCTACTTTTGAGTTAGTATATGGAGTACATGTCGTATGCCTAAGCTGTAACAGTTCATATGTATAGTCCTCTTACCTGTAAGAGTAAGCGAGCACATAACTAACCTATGATGGCCTCTTCCTTTTTGTCTGCCATAGGTTTGATCGTGATTGGAAAAAGATAGAGGCATTTGTTGGCTCAAAAACTGTCATACAGGTATAGTTTGTAGCTATAATAGTATTTCCTTCTTCTCGCCTTTTCAAATGTTCACTAAGCAAATTTATCAATGATGAATGTTCTAGACTTCTAGTTATATGCCCTTTATGCAACGCACGCCAATATATACATTGTTAGACCTTTTCAAAGTTGAGTTTCATTTCAAGTGTTGAATAGATAGTATTCCTATTATAGTACGAAGTAGAATAGCTAAGAAAATCCTCTTGACATACTGTGCATTTCCTTCTACAGATAAGGAGTCATGCACAGAAGTACTTCTTAAAGGTTCAAAAGAATGGTACGGGCGAGCATTTGCCTCCGCCCCGGCCAAAGCGTAAGGCAGCACACCCATATCCACAGAAGGCCTCTAAAAGTGGTACCTGCCATTCGCCTCTGTAATCTCCTCCATGATCTGTTTATAGTTTTGGTGATTAGTAACTAAAATTTATTTAACCCCTGCAGCATCACAAGCTTTTTTGTCACAACAACTACCCCCTCCTCCTCCGAAGGAACAGGATGGTGCTATGTCTATGGATACACCTATGGTTGTAGCAAGCACCAATGCAAATGCTGTGCCGCCTTCCTGGGATAATGCCCTCATTCAACCTTCGAGTGCAAGTCATACACAAGGTCTGTTATGGACCATCATCATAATCTTAATTGGATACTAATGGCTCATGGAGGAAATACTAAGTTTTCACAGTTTTGATACATACAGGTACTGTTGCAACGAATCACTGCTCCAGTAGCATAGAGAGCCAATCTGGAACCTGGCCAACTTCCGAAGCAGTTGAACAAGAAAACATGCCTCCACCAGTCCGTGGTGAGTTTTATCTTATGCATTGTACACCATGCAAATTCATCCTGGCAACTGTTATCCAGGACATCAGCCTAGTTCTTAACATACAATGAAATCATGAAAATACGTGATAATTGTTGTATCTAAAATAGATATCCCTTAGAGTAAAGATATTGGTGGGGACTGAGTCTATTTCTATCACTGTATCCTTACTTTTGCTGCTCCCTGGTTACACGCAGTTATGCCAGATTTTTCCCAAGTATACAACTTCCTCGGGAGCGTATTCGATCCAGATAAAAGTGGCCATCTACAGAGGTTAAAGGCGATGGATCCAATTGATGTCGAAACGGTACGTCTGCTGTGCGGTCAGAACAGTTTTGTCATTTCACTGTTATACTAGCCTCTCTATTTCGATGGCACTATCTTGTATGTGACTTTATACTGTTTCCTTATGCTAGTTTATGCAGTATAGTCTTGGCTATGGTCATCGTGTAGAAATAGTTGGGACTCAAAAAAGATTCTAATAGTCATGCCTTTTGATTAAATATGATACTCCCTCCGTCTTAAAATAGATGTCGGAGATTTATCTAGATTTGCATGTATCTATACACTAAAGCACAAATCTCTGACATCTATTTCGAGACGGAGGGAGTAATAGATTGAGTGCACTCTTGAGGTCGAGAAATAGTTTCTGAAAGTTACGTAGCACATCTACAAATAAAAATAGTACTTACTGTGTATTGTATAGCTCACAAGTTCTGTCAGTAATGATGTAAAATAACTTTGAGTTACTATAACTTCATGTTCCTAACATTCCATAGCTCTCTTGCAATTCTTAGAATGAAACACTAACCCATTTTCACTCCGGAGGTAGAAAAGTCCGGTTGACTTAATCAACACCCAATCATAAAATCATCCAGATACACAAATCTTCATTTGCCTTTGACCTCTGTTCTTCTTGCTTTACTTCTTTACAGTTTACACTGTGTTGACTCCCGTGTCCTAAACTCCTGATTGCTTTTCCCCCTTCTAGTTTGATTTTGTTCTTCGTCTACTGCATTTCATTGTTATCCGTCCATGACTCGATGTTCATGTATTCTATTACTCTCATATGATTATTGTATTTGTTCACACAAACTCTTGTGTTCCACTGGTGATACATATTGATCTGTTGAGTGAAAATCTGCAGGTACTACTGCTGATGAGAAATCTGTCGGTGAATTTGACTAGCCCAGACTTTGAGGCCCATGTAAGTTTTGTCTCTTGTCCACACCGTATAATGATGTTCGAATGTTTCAAATTATCATTACATTTTTCTGCTCATTTTACTCAGATCAGTGATTCTGGTGATAATAGTGTTTTCAGATATTGATATCACCGTTCTGTTACACTATAATTCTCCGATATTCGATTTTACATTTTACAATAATATAATTGAAATGCCCTTCTAACCAGTTCACAGTTAAAGGTTCCTGTTAGCTCAAATCTTGTTCTATGCTTGTGCTAGATGATAAGTTTTTCAAAAACAATAAGTAACTAGTCTACCTGCACTAGGGATTGCTATTCGTTAGTATGTGTTTCTGAGCTTTCTACTTATGCCCCAGTTCCCTGTGAACTATTAACTTGCAGTAGCTGAACAACATCCATCTCAAGCAATTCATTGACGAGGGATGATTGATTGTCATGAGATTGTAATAACGTAATGACCATTTAAGCAAGACACGGAATATTTTATCCCTATATAACTCGGAAAAGATGCTGCTTTTCTGGTGTCCAAAGGTATCCCTGATACACACTAGCCAGCAAGGTTGCTAAGCGTTGTAGCTTGTATTTTGCACCACACTTTGAAAATTAAATAATCGATGAATTTGTTCTGATGGGCTGTTCTAAAAAATCTGATTGATTCATTCACCCTCTAATTGCAGCGGAATTTGCTCTCGTCGTATGGTTCTGATGAAGACGAAACCAAGTCCGGAAGCATGGGAAGTCTTGGATCTCACCATCTACCATCCATGTAACATTCAGTCCCTCTCCATGTTTATGTGCTTGAGACCCAGTATTATATATTACTACATCTCAACAAAGACCTTCACGTTTTTCAGGGTAACAAGTGAGTGAGCAACCGTTGCCCGTTCACTGTAGAAGCTTCAATTGTTTGTTTCGCAACACTTGTGTTCTTGTAATGCACTCGCGGATGGCCGTTCTGGGAGTTATATGGATGTTCGGTGTGTTGTGTCAGTGACATTTGTATAGCTTGCAGTGATCCGCTCTAACCCTAGGCTAGTTTTGCTCATCAAGTTGGTGTAGATAGCCAGTTTTGTGTGGTCAAGCAATTCTTTTCCCAGGGCGTGGGGCGTAGTAGCTCAAGATGGTTTTTGTGTGTATACATCGGTATGTGAGCGTGGATGTAAATATGTGTTATCTTGTAATGCTTTTGAGATAGAGCGAGTCTACTGGATCAAGGCAATAATAAAGCTGGATAATCCAGCCAGGTGTGTAATTCACCATAATGTAATGCACCCTACTCTATGTGAAGGAAGCTCTGAAATGCGGATCTACTGTAACACATACTGTTACTTCTGAAGTTCTTGCCTTTCCTGTTGATGATATCGCGCACTGTAATTTAATTTATCCAAGACGTGCTTGTTTCGAAGTTCGCAGGTGTATGCGGTTTTCTTTTGCTGATTGATAGTCTGATTTGCTTCTGTTTACTTATGGTGCACTCTGACATCTGCAACTCACTCTCCACCTCTGAATTTGCTGTACCAGTGGGTGTGGTGTAGATGTTTCTTTGTTGCTGGTGTTTTGGGATGGCATGGTTTGCGTTGAAGTGTTTGATATTCTTGAATTTGGATTGAATCGTTTATGTTCATGAATTTGAATTGAAGTGTTTTATAGCAGATCCTTGGTGTTCCGGATCCTATGCATATATAACTACTACTTATTCCGTCTTCAAATAGATGTCGCAGGTTTATTAAAATTTAGATGAATCTATATACTAGATAGTGTTTAGATTCATTCAAATTTTGATAAATTTTAGATATTTATTTTGAGATAGAGGGAGTATCAAAATTTAGATGAATCTATATACTAAGGAAAACGAATCCCATGAAACTACCAGCAGTTTCACGGAAGACGCCCAGGGAAGAAGCCGTTTTTCGCATGGAGAAACTTCTAAAGTGACTTGTCCCCCGAGCCATGGTGATCGTTACTTCGGTAGTTCGGTGACAAGTGAGGAGGCGCGGAGACGAGCAGGCAACTAGCAGCAATCTCCGACCTCAGAGCACCACACGTCCCGTTCAAATCTCCGGCGAGCCGCCGCCGCGGAGGAGGCGCAGGCGTAGCGCAGCGAGAGACCCTCGCGAGGCGCGGTTCGGCGGGCGGCGCGGAGAATGGTGGTGGTGGACGCGTCGGAGTTCGGGGCGGAGGGGTTCGACCCGAAGCGGTGGATCAACGCGGCGCTGGACTCGCGGCACCCGTCGGAGCCGCTCGACCGCTTCCTCGCCGACGCCGAGGAGCGGCTCCGCGCCGCGGCCGACGACGCCGGGGCCGCGCTCGAGCGGGACAGCGCCGACGCGCTCCGCCGCGTCCCGCTCGCGTGCCGCGACGCGCTCAGGCTCCGCGACGACGCCGTCGCGCTCCGCTCCCACCTCGCCTCCGTCCTCCAGTCCCTCTCGCAGGTAGGTTGCCCACCCGCTCCTCCCACCTCTCTCTGTTGTTCCTAGTCGGATCTGGATCTCACACGCCGCCCGGCATGGGTTATCCCGAAATCGAGTTGAATTTGGAGTACTTTATTCGGTGGAAGTGTACTAATTCACATACTGGAATTCAGTTTGGGAATGATTTAGCTATGGTTCACTTTGAGCATGATTCAGTTCGATTCATTTCTGCTTATAATTCGGCCTATGCCATCGCTACCATTTTTTCAGTCGGATCTGGATCTCAAATTCCGTATCAAGTCGTGCCAGTTTGTGGTCTTTGCGTTGTAGTACTACATAGCGTTTTTTTTGTTCATAACATAGTATTAGATAGCTCTACACAAATTCACAATTTAAGTTTTAATCTACTTGGCCTTTGGATTTGGTTTCACACTGCCTTCTTTTTTATGTGGAATTTGATCCCGTAGTTTTCCTAGGTTTAGTCAAAACCCTGCTAGAATTTGGTACTTGAGTAGCAACAAAAATGGAGACGAAAATGTTAGCTTGGGACGCTGCCTTATTATGTGATTACTATACGTCAGATTTATGCACAACGTAGAAACTCATGTATACTGTAATGCAAACTCACAACTTCAGAGCATCAGTCCATATAAATTACTCCCTCAGTTCCATACTTCTTGTCATGGTTATTTGAACTACAATCACGACAAGAATTATGGAACGGAGGGAGTACATGTCTAAGCTGGTAGGCTTGGCATAAAATACGAGACCTATAGTTCATTACATGGTTCACATCTGGTGGAAAGACATGCAACAGAGAACTGCAAGTTTGATTTGTCTCCCAGTGTGTGCTTCTGACTACAATGCACTCTTACAACACCATTCTGTTTTGACCTTTTGTCGAATATAGTTCATCTAATTCATGCTATATTATTTAGAACAATTGGTTCCTTATTTTTCTAATGGCAACATTGAGGAGGCAAACATGCATGTACCATAACAAATTTGACAGAAAGTTGCACCTTCATTACAGATCGTTAACCAAGTAGTTATGATATTTTTCCAACCAGGCTGAGGGCTCATCTGCTGAGTCAATAACTGCGCTAGCACGAATTGATACTGTGAAACAACGCATGGAAGCCGCATACACGACATTGCAGGTATGTTACATTGGTATATTTGGACCATCACATGTCACTGGAGTACACATTCTACTAAGTCCTTATATGGTAATTGTAAGCGTTTGCTGGATGGAATGACAGGATGCAGCTGGACTAGCTCAGTTGAGCCAAAGTGTTGAGGACGTGTTCTCGAGTGGTGATCTTCCGAAAGCTGCAGAAACCCTGGCAACCATGAGACATTGCTTGTCAGCAGTTGGGGAGGTACTGTACTCTCCCCTGTCTCTGCCTCATCAAGCATATATGCAGTACCTGTTCATTTAGCTTATTAATGTTGCTTTCAGGTTGCAGAATTTGCTAATGTGAGAAAGCAGCTTGAAGTATTGGAAGAAAGGCTGGATGAAATGGTTCAGCCCCGTTTGTTGGATGCCCTTTCTAACCGCAAGGTTTCTATCCCACAAATTAACTCATTTGTGTTAACACTTCATGAAATTTCTTTATTTTATTTTGAACCTGTTCCTGTGCAATTTGGTTCAAAGGTTGATGCTGTGCAAGATCTTCGTGGTATATTGACATGTATTGGGAGGTTTAAGTCATTGGAGGTGCAATACACTAAGATCCATGTCAAGCCTCTGAAGAAACTTTGGGAAGATTTTGACCTAAAGCAAAGAGCCAACAGGATAGATATGGATAAGCGTGGTGGTGAAATCACTAGTATCTCATTCTCAAGCTGGCTGCCAAGTTTCTATGATGAGACACTACTTTACCTTGAACAAGAATGGAAGTGGTATGTCAATGGGATCCTGTTTCTTTTTTTGTTTCAGGTTGACAAATACTTGTGCTAGTAAATTAGTTGAACAGAAGCCAGGCTTTGGCAGCAGTTTGTAATTATTGTGGGGCCACACTGAAAAGGCTTACACCTCCAACTCTGTCTTTAAACTGCAGTGTTCTAAAATGCTAATACTCGCAGGTGCTTGACTGCTTTCCCTGAAGAATACAGATCACTAGTCCCGAAAGTACTTGTTGAGACCATGAGTGAGTTAAATTCAAGTTTTGTCTCTCGTGTTAATGTAGCAAGTGGAGATGCTGTTCCTGAAACCAGATCTGTTGCAAAAGGTATGGCTTGCATATTTTTTGTTTATTTGACAAGTCGGTAGCCTTTTTTTTTCTTGTTTGTTCGTACTAGTTGTGTTCCTTAGTTAATTGATTTTATCTTCTCTATCTCCAGGTGTACTGGATGTTATATCTGGTGACTTACCAAAAAGCACCAAGTTGCAGGATAAACATCTTATCGCACTGATCGAGTTGCACAACATGACTGGCACTTTTGCTAGGAACATTCAGCAATTATTTTCAGAATCAGATCTTGGGGTTGTGCTGAATACATTAAAAGCTATTTATACCCCATATGAAACCTTTAAATTGAGGTAAGCACTTGAGTTGTTGTATCCAATAAAGACAACAGAAAGAGAATAATGTGCATATTGTCACCACCTGTATTTATGACAACTCGAATAACACTTTCTGCATACTATTTTTCATTATTAGGTACGGGCAGATGGAGCGTGCTGTACTTTCTGCTGCGATGGCAAGCATAGATATCCGTGGGGCCATCTCACGTGGTGTAGGTGCACAGGGTATAGAACTAAGTGAAACTGTCCGTAGAATGGAGGAATCCATCCCACAGATGATAGTACTTCTTGAAGCAGCTGTTGAGAGGTGCATCAGTCTCACTGGTGGATCAGAGGCTGATGAATTGGTACTGGCTCTTGATGACGTCATGCTGCAGTTTATATCGAATCTACAGGAAACTTTAAAGTCCCTGAGAATGATATGTGGGCTGGATAATAACGCACATAGTGAGGCCTCAAAAAAAGATGCAGGATTGGAGAAAAAGGAAGCACCACGATTTGTGGATGTTTCTGAAGAGGAAGAATGGTCTATTGTCCAGGGTGCTTTGCAAGTTCTTACAGTTGCTGATTGCTTAACTAGCAGAACCTCAGTTTTTGAAGCTTCTTTAAGGGCTACCCTTGCCAGGATTGGAACAAACTTTTCTCTTTCTGGATTTGGTTCTAGCATGGATAAATCACCCACCGGGACTGCTGATGAAAATTCAGGAGTTCCTCTGGGTGGGAGGGCAGCACTTGATATTGCAACCATTCGTCTCACCAATCTACCAGACAAGTCTAAGAAACTCTTCGCTGTACTAGAACAGGCAAGTTATATGCTTCTTAATTTCTTGCATTTAGGGTTACAATGCAGGGGTCTTCACTTGTCTCTCTGATGGCAACTGTTCGTCCGAATAAGCTAGTTATTGATTTTGCAAAACGATGCATGTTCTGCAGTTATCACTGGGTTCAACTTGCTAGATAAATCCTATTCGTATTTAGGCAGCACTTAAGGTCCTCAGTTATTTGACTTTTGATCTGCTGGTCCAAATTGCATATTCTTGTTGGCTGACTCAGCATATATGCCTAGTATTTTCTGGCATGATGGATTTCTGTGTTTGATAATATGCGTGCATCTTTTGATAATATGTTTTTCTATATTGTCTCTGATCTTGAGCGGGTTGATATGCTTTTGAACAGCATGAGCTCAAACACAGAGTAAAACTGTAGGGTTTGATTACAATCTCGCTTCACAGGAAATTTGGTAGTAACTTTCCTTTACTATTGTATTATTATAAGTTACTCAGCTGTAGCATAGAACTTTTTCGTATGTGGCTTAATTCTTGCACATACAATTTTGTTTGCCTTCATCCTCTGTTCATTTAAAGAAATTTATTCCTGTTGTACAGTCAAAAGATCCAAGGTTCCACGCTCTTCCTGTGACATCACAAAGGGTTGCGGCCTTCTCAGACAAAGTAAACGAGCTTGTATATGATGTGCTCATATCTAAAGTCCGACAGCGTCTCAGTGAGATTGCTCGCCTCCCAATCTGGTCGTCCGTGGAGGAACAGGGTGGTCTTCCTCTTCCAAGCTTCAGCGCGTACCCACAAGCCTACGTGACCAGTGTGGGGGAGTATCTCCTCACTTTGCCGCAGCAGTTGGAGCCACTTGCTGAAGGTATCTCAGGCAACGAGGCTGGCAACGATGAGGCCCAGTTCTTTGCAACAGAGTGGATATTTAAGGTAAGCGATAGACTCAAAGTCACATATGATCTAGGTTTTGCCTATTCAACAAGAATGTCCAAGTAAAATATGCCGTTGACAAAATCGTCCATGCATCAATGCTTAATTTTGCATATGTACAAGGAAGCGGGGATTAGTTGCTGTGCACACCACAAAATTGAATAGAACAATACACCGAATCTTGGATTTAAAACATGCCAGAAATTCTAGTTTCCGTTCTTGACATTCTTTTCCACGTCTCAGGTCGCCGAGGGTGCCACTGCGTTGTTCATGGAGCAGCTGCGGGGTATCCCCTACATCACAGACCGAGGCGCCCAGCAGCTCGCCGCGGACATCGAGTACCTGAACAACGTCCTCTCGGCGCTCTCGATGCCGATCCCTCCGTTCCTGTCCACCTTCCATGCCTGCATCTCGACACCCAGAGACCAGGTCCCCAGCCTGATCAAATCAGATGGTGGAAGTCAGCTGGACCTCCCCACTGCCCATCTGGTCTCTAAGATCCGGCGTATCTCGTTAAATTAGTGGAACACTGTTGATTGTGGTGGCCATTTGGCCCCACGTTTTGCAAATTATAGCCTTTGTAAAAGCATGCATCCCAGAGTCTCTTGCGACCTTGCTTTCCTTTTCCCTTTCTGGTAACAGTGAGCTTTGCCATGTAAGCTGCGATTGTACTACTTTTGCAGATAGAGGAAACAACATAATACAGAAGAACTGATCACTTGTAGCCAACAAATGACTTGAGCAAACCGGTAGGGAAATTACGACTCTTATTATGCTTATCGAAAGATATTTACATGGCATCTGAAAGTTTAGTGCTCCAGCTAAAGTACTCGCAGCTTGTTTGTTTGATGGCAATTAGAGGTTGGGAATGGAAGTTTAACGTATGGAGGCTTTTAATCCTTTGATTGGTTGGCTAGAATGGGAATTAAGGAGGGACTAGGAAAATTTGCCCGTGCGTTGCTGCGGGTTTATCATCCACGGGAAACACAAACATGGACCGTGAGAATTTTGTTCTGTGCATATAATGGTCATACCTCTACAAGTAAAATGTCCTACTGCATCCGTATATATCCTTCTTTCGACAATAATGATTTTGTGATTTATCGTTAATAAATTGAATAGATGAAAGTCCCTCGATTGGAGCTCCACGAATCATTACTGAAATTCTCCGGATTTAATATCCAATTTGTATCCCACTGGAGTATTTAGGAAGTGATCTGTCCAATATGTAAATAGTTTTCTTGAACACAATTAAGTTGAGAAAGGGAGAAAGTTGAATGTACCAGTCAGCATTTTTGTGTTACCTTAATCTTCTCTTTATAATTTGCATCTTTTCAACAATGCATGTCTGTGCTGAGCTCAATGATCCCTACTGAAACCAGTAATCTTTCTCAAACTTAAATCATGAACTTGATCTGCCTACCTGTATGTACCTTAGCATCTTGGGAGTTTCCTTATCTTGTCTGCCTTTGTATCAGCTCAAGGATCCACAAATTGCATCGTCCTGAATTTACTGAAACTCTTGCGACCTAGTAGGAAGAAAATGCGCCAGTAAGTCGAGTGTGCACCTCCTTCCCTGCCCTACTCATCTCGTCGGGCGCTGGCCACCAGTTTGCCCCACCCGTGCAACTCAACCTGCAAATCCAATGACGTTTTGAATGATGAATTAGGAAAACGCGTTTGAGCCAGGACCTTGTTGGAGAAAATCTATGGCAGCATCCGGCTACCCATCCATGTTCAGCACGGGCTTGGTGCTATCGGCGACTGGCCGGCCGCGTCCGCTGTTTGTTCCCTGTAGGCTGTAGGGTACACTCCCGGAGCCGGTTCTCCACCTATCCAATCACCTGCCTGCCGCCTCGCCATCATAGACGGATCGCGCGTTGTTGGACAGGAAACCGCACCATCAAAGAAACATGTACAATGTGCAGAGTACACAACTTCAGCAAAAATGCCTTTGACGATAATTATTGGAGTCATAAACATTCATTGCACCCTCAAAGAACAAACAATATTTGACCGGATCTCTGACGATAATTATTGGAGATATAAACATTCTTTGCACCATCAAAAAACAAACAAAATTTTACCTGGAGAATCATATGATCAAAAAATCAAGAAGAATTTATGATGTAGAGCATCAAGTACTCGACAAAGGTAGAGGGGGTCAATGGATTGGTACAGGGGAACTCAGGCGGTACGGCGGTGGACATGGACTTGACCACAAACGCTGGCAGAAGCAGCGACACATATCAGGGGAAGCTTCCCATGCACCTGCTTTGATGAGAGAAAGAAAGGGCGACTCGTGCATCTTCCATCATTCTGCAGTGAGTGAAGAGCGGCACCTGCAAAACTCCCCGACGGGCTAGCTACTTGATGCCTCTCACTGCCTTGAAACGAGCTTGGCTGCTCTCTCTCCCGCCTCATCCTTCCCGTAATATGGGGGAGGCCATGGAAATACGGTGGTTGGAGGCCGGGTGGGTGTGGGTGGCGAACATGGATGTTGGCGGCGGCGTTGGCGCTAACCCTAGCCACGAGCAGAGCGGCCTGCGATGGGTATGCGGTGAGAAGGGCGGGCCTCCTCGCTCCAGGAAAGGGATTACTGCGGTGGTCTCACATGTTAACATATCAAAACATTTTTTTACTAACCTATGGTCATGGGGTAATTCATATGTCGATGGGAGGGCAAACCCGTCCAAAAAAAAACGGAATCCGTAAGAAACATTTCGTACTTTATTATTAGATAGATAGATTAGACTAGGAAAAATGCCCGTGCGTTGCACCGGAAGGAAAAAAGCTACATCACGAAACACATGTACTTATTGAATACTTAGAAACATATCAACATTGTGTTGTAACGGGAGAGAAGGTGTTGTGGAGATGCACGTAGTATATTTTTCTTTTGATACAACCACGATGAGTCGCGGAAAACAATCAGCTTCACAATATCCATGACACGCTTCATGATCAGGCGTGCACTCGGATGCTCCTCCATGCGAACCCGACAACGCCACTTCCTCGTGCTCCCGTCGGCCATGGCGCTGAAAGCTTCGCCCTAGGACCGTACTCTTCACGAGCTCGGCATTGCATCTTCAACATTCTCTACTTTGAGGAGGTAGTTGATGGCTACAAGTAGCCGGCTGGTGGAGGTGCAAGGGCTAGAGTCGCTCTGAACCTTTTCCGCATGATCCCAGTTGCAGACTGAAATCACTACAATAACAGCAACTCAAGAGATATAAATATTTTCTTTAACTGATAATCATAGAGTCTGGCTAGTATTGTTTGATAGGAGAACTGAAACAGAGGTGAAACACAACATCGATGTAATGATAAATTAACTTGTAGTATTATGGATGAACCAAAAATGTGATAATGTGTTTTCTACGCTATCCTACCCTGAAACATATAAGTTGATTTGTTGTCAACTCTGTAAGAGATACTGAGCAACGTTCCTGAATTATTTCTCCCAGTCTTCATTTATTCCAAGATAATAGTAATATTCAGTGCTACAACTACAGTCCTTTCATAACTTGGACAAATCAACTGGAACATATAGAGACAAACATTTGGTGCTTGTAGCAGACATAAACGCCAAAATTTCTACCAAATGAAGCGAATATATAAAACCAACAAGAAGAAGTGCTATTTGTAAGAACCTTATTTGCAAATAACACAGTGAGATGAACTGTCGTGGCGCCACTGCCAGTAGAAGAAACCTAGAAATAGTAAAAATTAAAAGGTCAGCAACCAAATGCAATCATTTGGATATACAAAAAAAGTTAAAAAGAGTCGCTATATAAAAAAGAGCTAACTCCAAATATGAAATGCCAGAATACATTTACCCAGTGCAGTGGTGCTATCTGATAACGATAACAGAAGAGCAGACCTCCTTCTTGGAGGACTTAACAGACTGTGTCCAAAGTGACCAGGAAATTACTCCCATCATTAGAAGAAAGATCTACGAAGCCGGTCAATTTCATTAGTCACCCTCCTCTCGTAATGAAATCCAGCGAGAAACTATTTCACCTCTCATCCGAGATCCCGGACCAGACCTGGCCATCGTGGTCCGCGTCGTGCTACAAATGAAAAAGCAATTCCTAGGTCATATTTATCTACTGAATAAACTCCTGGTGTGACATACTCAAAACACCAAGCACCAGCAGCAGCGATTACTCAAACCCATAGACAATTTCATGGTCAAGATTAAAGACCCGAAGTAACGTCGCAAGTATGATTGATAATTCCCGTGAATAATCAAATTCATTATCTGTACAAAGATAATATATTATGCTCAAAAGTTATACTCCCTCTTAAAATGCAGTGGCAGTTAGTCAAATCCAGAAAGTGAAAGGTAATTAGATGATTATAAGATTATCTTTAGTCCTCCTTGCACAAAACAAAGCGGCCAGCTTCCATATAACACAAAAAGCTACTAAGAATATGAAGGTTTATATCTGATGTACAACGACACATAAGTAAACTGATTGTGAATATGAAGAAAGCGGAATTTTTGATTAGACCAAGACTTTTCGAGAGATCTCCTCCAAATCACCCGTATGACTATCGAAATCGTGAGCATCAGCATGTAGGTTCCAGATTCAAGTGGTAGTATCAGGGCCCTTAGCTAGTGTTCTTGAGAAATGGCCGGGTCTGGCCCATTCTTCAAAAGATGTTTTTACAGGATCCCTATCCACAACAATTTTAGTCTCCCGTGTCTTCTACACTCTATCCACAGTCTGCGAGAATTTTCCTTCACGTTGTTAGGTGAAAAATCAACCCAGCGCCCCAGCTATAACAAGTAGGAAAATATCATTAACTCAAATAAGAGTGTTGTAATTCCATGGTATCTTGTATCTTCCACTAAATTATCAATGCATGCTTACTCAAGAACCGCACGTGAAACAACACTTGGCATCCTTACTAACTCGTTTTTTATAGAATATATCATCGCTTGTCCGGCTGCAACCACCAGGGCACCAGAGCATTTCCTCATCTGCACAATGCAAATAACAACAATAAGTGGCCATGTGTGGATGATTTACTTGCAAATTAGCAGATTGAATCAATAATATCTTTATCGTTGTTTGGTCTGTCAAAATTAATGGCAAAATTGAGCTGGGACATGAAGCAAAAGATGCATAGATGGATTCTCGACTATGATATTATTTTAATACATAGCTATTTCATCAAGACGAAAAAAATGGGAGAGATGAAACTCTCGATGGTTCATTAAGGCTGCAGGCATATATTTGTGCTGTTGGAGTCATGAATTGATGATTATATACTGATAATATCGACATGCCGATGAAAAGTGGGTAGATCGCAGATTCTTCTGATCGCCAAAGTAGTGCTTCAGTGATGTTGTATACCATCAGAATATAGGCTGAATTAACCTAGCCACTGAGAGATTACTCGACGGCTGGACGCAGTCAACCTCAACGACGACATGTGCGTGGTGTTGGCAACCTGCAGCGAAGATATATCCTGGGGCAATGCACAAACTTGGAGGATGGGTGCATGTCATTTAAGCATTAGACTAAAGAGGGAACTAAAACATGTGTGATCGATTTGCCATTGATTCAGCAGCTCACCGATTTGTTTAACTGGAAATATGAGATTGCATTATGTAATCCAGACATCCGAGATTAGGTGAGTAGAGGACCACCGTCCAGCGTTGCGTTTCAACCAGATTGATCTCGTCATGTCAGATCGGGAAGAAGATGAGCTGACAGCCGTCGCGTCTCTTCCTGGGGCCAGCGAGATCAAAGTCGCTGGAGGGCCTCCGCCGATGAATTCGTTGGAACCCGGTGCGGCTGTTTGGAGGCCAGATCGGGTGGAGCTGCATGGGTAGACCGAGTCAGTGCGTTAGACGTCTGTTCCGTTTATCTCAGGCCACGCTGTTCACAAGATTGATCGGCAATCAGTTTATTTTTTATCGTGTCTTGGAAGTTTTTTTTGTACTTACCGGTGCCGTGAATGGTAATACCAAATTTGGTGGGAGGGCAAAACCGTCTAGAAAAAGCGGAACCCGTAAAAACACTTCGTACTTTATTATTATAGGAAAAGTGCCCTTGCGTTGCAACAGGAGATATAATGTTAAAATGTTTCCATGGAGCTCACAGGGTATATATGCCTGTTATTGCTAAAGCTCGACTCTCCAACTCGAATCTTTATCGTACAGAACTACGCGTCATCCAGCCCTACTAAGAGCAAGGTAATAAGCGAGGCAAAGGGGTACCCAACATGCTCATTGATTTTTTCAGGCACTCTTTTTTGGGTGGAGGCCAGTTTATTTGGACAAAAATATTGTTGGGCGGAGGAAAAAAGAAATACTCCTTTTAATATTATATATAGATGTAGTATTATAGATTTGAAATGATCACACAATGTTGGCGGGTAAGTAAACCAATTATCACCCAAAATATATAGTAGATAATGATACGTAACTTAGTTACACATGCATATCAACATTCTGCTAGCTCTGTACGTTCAGGGTTAAGACAAATTCAAAGAATGTAGCATATAGCTAGACATCATAGATCATGTTGTCGATATGAAAAGGCTCCATGTTTCACACGTCGCATGTCAATATTTCATAATCTTTTTTCTGCGCGTAACATCTCATTAACTCAAAATACCAATTTATTTGATGATAAACATATGTAGGTCACTTGCGTGATTGCAAAAAAAAGCAGGTATAAAATCTCAGACGCAAGAAAACTGGAGCAATCCTATCAGAGAACACTTTGCATCTTGCACCTCCTCTGAATCTATGATGCTCTTTCACATTATTCTACTACTCTGAACTTACCTACGACCAGAAATGACTGAATAAATTTCACAGATTATCATCTAAATTTACATACACGGACGTTTTTGTAACTGACCACCTAAAGTAGCTCAACTACCTACAAAAAAAGAAAGCAGCTGCAAGCAAAAGACAACTAATCCATCAGCTATAACCTATGATTTATTTTTAATCGGGGGATAATTCTGCCCAGAAACGATTGAGCTGGCTAAAACAGTACCTTGGTGTGGGAATGGACGAATTGATTCGATGTTAAAGCACATACCTTGCGGTTGGTGTTGTTGGATCCGGTTGGGCTGCCGTATCTGAAGAAGCGAAAACAGGTGGAGGTACCGGCCACCGAGATTTTTAATAGGTCCTCTAGTCTGGGTAGTGAAACCATTCTTGTTCTATCACAGTTCCTACAATATTATAAAAGAGGTATACCTTCCATATTCCGTCCTCAAAAAATCTTGTAAACCTTTGATCCATAGAGCATCTGGGAATGTTTCGTCTTCACTTTTGCTGCTTGAGAAACTGTCAAATGTCAACTTCACAAATCTAATACTGGCAATGTAGATGATAACACATATTTTAAATTCAATGAGACAAACTACTACTATACAGATTTTTTTTATGCCCTCTATTTCAAGGCCATCACTCTATACTACAGAGAAAGAAGCAACATATTTTTGAGATTTATTTTGTGTTCAGACTAATTACTTCACAGTTGCCTAACATGGTCAATATAGAAGTTACATCTTTTTTAACCCGTGATACAGTACATCTTATTTTTGTTCATTGTCCAAGCTTCAGAAACAAAAATCTAACAACAACCACGTACAGTCTATAACAAGCTAACCTACAATAGCCAATAGCAGAGTAGACTTTCAGTGTATAAATTTATGACTTGGAGACCATGTTCATCCCCTTGGCATCCCCCGTGCTGCAGGTGAACCTCATGTACAAGTGCCTTCTCCCAGCCATCACGCACTTGACCCCCTGCAGCCTTGCTCTAGAGAACTGATAAATCAAATTGTCTTGAATTCGATGAAGAACTCCTGCATCCCGGCATTCACCATCTTGACATACCTTCAGAGTTACAACTCCATCCATTAATAAAGCTCATCAGTGAATATTGAGAGCAAAGATGTAAGCTATGAGGACTAAGTAGCAAAAAAACAATTTCCATTTAAATATTCCTAGGCATAACCCGATACTGCAATCCATCGAAGAAATCGAGTGAGTGGGCTAGCCCGGTAGATAATAGTTCAGCTAGCTCTAGAGGCAAAAGGGATCACACGGTTCTAACCAAACCAAGCCATCACAACTACATACACCAGCCATGACATCAGACTGAATTTAAGCCTAAACAGGAGAGAACGACGGACCACGGGGAGTAAATTGTAGGTCACTGCAGGTTGAATGACCTCGCTTCTCGCCAAAATTGGTCGCCCTTCTCACAATCCCACTGCCTGAATTCGTCCCAAAGAAGTGACCTTCACTGCCCGTCAAGATCAGATCGAGATGGGGGAAGGAAAAAAGAGGAGGGGGTAGCGGGCACGGGTGGGGAGGGATGCTCCCGTCAAGGTCGAGATGGGCAGCCTTTACTTCCCGTGGCCTTTACTTCCCGTCAAGATCGAGATGGGGGAAGGAAGATAGAGGAGAGTGCAGGGGTAGGTAGGGATGCTCCCATCAAGATCGAGTTGGGGGAGGATAGTATAGGAAGGGGCACGGGTGGGGGAATACTTACTGATTCGTCAGGATCGACATCGAGGGAGAGAATCTGCTCGTCGGCAGTCATCAGGTGAGCTTCATGTCGCCGCTTCCGGTTGGAATCGAATACCTCCGCCTCGGTCGGGCGGCTAAGCGCGACGCGGAGTCACGGGCTGCGCGATGATGCGGTTCTATCGTCCTCGATGCGGCGCCGCCGCCATGATAACGTTCGTTCCACGTAGGGATAAGAAGCCGTCTCGTCCTCTCCGCGCACGGCTCTTGTACAATACAAATCATTCATTATATAGTAACTAAGTTCTGCAGTAGGGTAAAACGGTTAAAATAAGTGTTGAACCGGAAGGAACAATCCGTCTTTATTATTATTATTATTATTATTATTATTATATATTATATTATTATATTATATTATATTATATTATTAATAATAATTATTATTATATTATTATTAATTAAAATAATTATTATTATTTTATATATATTATATATAATGTTTTATATATATATATAGGTATAGGTATAGTATAGACTAGCAAAATTGGCGTGCGTTGCACTGGGAGTAAAAAAATTCTTCATACACACTCATATATTCAATTTCACTAAATTTTTATTTAGTCTAACATGCTGCGCTATAGTGTTTCTACTAAAAAGGTAATTTGGTGTATTACTTTTTTTTCAAATTACGCGACTGGTTAAAGTGCACATGCTCTATTAAATGGCTGATACTTACAATGAGATGTTTGATTGTTATATCAATAGCACCTTAAACACATCGGACACGTTGTTCACAGGTATGGAGCGAAGGAGAGTCTGCTACTATTTTTACTGAAATAAAAAGGAGAAAACCCATTCCAGCGGCCTAACCCAGCTACTCCTATGTCTACCGGAAAACAATGAGCCAAATCCCAACTTCCGGCCCAAGGGCCAGCTAGACCCAGACGTCACACGCGAGTCGCGACCTCCTCCTGCCTCGTTCGAGAATCGAGAGTTCCTCCCTCTGCGCCGCCGCTCCCAGCATATGCTAGCGACACACAGCAGCACGCACGCGCGCTTTCCCTCTTTTCTTCATGTTTTGTTGCTCCGCCCCACGCCCATGACCTCGTTCCCCACAGCCCCATCGTCAAGCCAAGTACCGTCAGATGGCTGCCTTCGCCCACACCGCGGGCGACAATAGCCACCAGGGAGATTCCGATTTCTTCACGCGCTGTGAGTACTCGTGTACTCGGGGCTAACCTCGTGGAGGTTCTCCTCACCGGTTCCGGCCTGCCCCGCCCGAGCCCGCGGTTTCCCTGCCTCCCGGACCACCATGGTGCGCAGGCAGTCTGCGGGAGCCAGCCTCCCCTACCGCTCGCCATTATCCGTCGTCATCACCCTCCTCTCTCTCTGCCATTGCCGTTCCATTGTATTTCATTGAGATGCTATTGCTTGGCTTGTTGATTGTCAATCTGCCTAAGTATATAAGCCGGTATATTTTTCTTAAAAGAGAGCGAGGTGGTACTATTAGATACTAATACGTCCCTCAGCAAGGATCGAGCCAGTAGAGATAGCTACGCCCGGTCAAATGATTGGGCTTGTGGACCACTCGGCTACTACCAAAAACTAAGCCCAAGTCCATGTGACGCAACGCGTTTTGCAGGCATGGTACTGGGCCGCCCAAAACACACCAATCGATCCAGAGCAGCGAGGATGACTTAGTGGTGGCGTTGGTTGTATAATTATGTACTTTGGTGAGAGGATAAAAAGGTCTAAAAAAGTGTTGGACCGGAAGAAACAATCCGTCCTTTATTATTAGGTATAGATATAGATAGGTAGGTATAGATATAGAAGTGGGAAGGGAATTAGTGTGTTAAACTACCGCGATTCTCTTACCTGGTGGGACATGGTAATTGAGACGGGTATAGGGAAAGGCGTTGAATTTTGTAGGCTTTGAGTCATAACTTGGTTAGTTGTCGAAACGATCATAATATGAAGTGTAACCAGTATATATATCTTTGGTATCATTATCTTGCGAGATGAAAATCATTGATGAATCAACATGTATAGGACATAACAGGAATGAACTTTGAAGTTCTGTCAAATTCATTACTCCGTATTTTTTTAGGGAGTCAAATTCATTACTCCCTCCGAACCATATTACTTGTCGCTAAAATTGATGTATCTAGCACTAAAACATGTTTAGATACATCTATTTCTATGACAATTAGTATGGATTGGACGGAGTAGTGAAACTTTAACAATAGAACCCAATACTTTTTGGAGATTCTGGAGCCCCATACTTACTGCTTGGTGGCAAAGCGGAAGAGAAAGAGGCCCACGGCCCATGAGGAGGAACCGAAACAATTCGTCAGTTCGTCGTCATCCTTGCGAGAAACAGAGCTCTGGACTGGAGCTCTGTCATGGCGCCGCCACCCGCCCCGCGATTCCGAGGAGGAAATAGGTGGGGGTGGGGTAAACGGTACCCACGGCCTAGCTAAGGCATGGCGGATGCCATAGCTCGCCACAGGGCCTCCTTGGCCAGTTACGCCGACTCGGTAATTACCCTTAACCAGTTTCACCCCTAATGGAGAACCTCCGAAGCTTCACCCCTACCTTTTTTTTAGAGGAATTGCTTCAGAAAATATCCGAGAGTTTGTTTAATGGCGAATCCGTCAGCAAATGGCTGGGAAGGTGCCTGCCACTCGTGCATCACATGCTCAGAGCTAGTCAACCAAACAAAAAACAAAACAAAAAATCAATAATGCTTGCTTGGTGCACCGCTGGCTTCCTTCAATGACAACGACTGCTCTCCACTACTTTGCTTGCTTACCCATTCTTGACTGGTTTCATCTGCAGCTCATCCACGCTACTCAGGGTACGCGTCTATGGCGACCGGCAGGTCTTCGCTGGGTGAATTGTAATCTTTTCCCCCTTGCACTAATACTTCAGTAGCCTGCTTCTTGTTAAAACTGTTCTGAAATTTCTCGATTGTTGATTCTCGAATCGAGAATCATTCTAATGAGAATCGATTGAAGCATGTCTGGGTTGATTCTCTCTGTAGTTTGCATCCTTTCGAATTTCAGCCTCAGTTTCTGAGACCCCAAAGTTGGTACTAATACTATCTGATACTACAAAACTTCCTTCTTCAAAATATTTTAGATCTGGAACTGTGAAGGCGTGGTTTCTGTGTTTTGTTTGTGGTGGGATCAGTTTCTTGGATATTGGGCTAATTCTTGGTTCTTTGGATCAGATTGAACATGACCACAGACTAAAAAGTATAGCGTTCCAGTTACAAATATACAGTAAACAAGTCAGATATCCAGTTAGACCGGATTTGGTTGCCGATTTCCCATTAGGTATCTTCGTTGTTATTGTTCTAGGCACGGGCTAATTTTAACAGTATCCGCTTCCATTCATGCAACTCCAATGCAAGAAAGAGAAGAATACTGGAGCATCGCTACAGCTGCAGACCCAAGACCAGGCTTCATCCTTAACCACAGCGATAGCTGTTCCCTCCATCCCAAAATGCGAGGCGCCCTTAATATTTGCTCGACTTCAAATTTGAACTTTGACTATGATTTATACCTGTAATAGACCCACAACTATAAAGATATACGAAATGAAAGATTTTTGCAAGAGAAACGCAATGATATCATCTATGCATTCCCAATCCACATAATCTGGCATATATTAGTGGTCAGAGTCGTGCATCAAAGACCGTGCAAAATAAAACGTGCCTTACATTTTAGGACGGAGGGAGTACATCTTTGGCAAACAGTTTAGGAATATTATCTCTATTAGGAACCACATATTATACTAGGAACCATGGATCAAGAAACCAGAAAATTGGTTGCAGAGCCTTGTCGACACGGCAGGGGATGTAACCCAGTGCGCAACAGAGGGCGAACTTTGTTACCCCCTTGCACTCCTGCCCTAAATAACCATCCTAATCCCCTCCTAGCCTTTCTGATTCCCGAGCTTGTGCTCCTATGCTTCTAGTTCCAGAATGCTCTTAGCTAAGGTATCGCACAATGGCACTACAAAGGTTGTGGCTTAATAGAACTTTTCAACACCATACCTAACATGTAGTCCATGTGTAAACTACTCCCTCCGTTTCAAAATATAAGATGTTTTAGTTTTTGTGAAACGAATGTATCTAGACTCCTTTTAGTGTGTAGGTTCGCCCAACCTACACACTAAAAGGAGTCTAGATACATTCGTTTCACAAAAGCTAAAACATCTTATATTTTGAAACGGAGGGAGTATTACTTGGAGGGAACTTGGTACACCTGACATTTTTGGATGTTTAATATGAAAACATAATTCATTTGTGCTCTGTTCTACAGTTTTCTTGTTCTGGTGAATTCGATGACAAGTTGCTACATCACAACTTATTGGAGGTTCTTTGCACCCTGCTATTAATTTGATAAAGTTGTTCACACAATCAAAAAGGAAAATGGACAGTGATTCTGGCAGACGTGATAACCAGGAGAGCAAATCACAGAGTCATGGTGAAAGTTCAAAACCAGATATTATGCAATTGCAATATTTGAAAGAGATCACAGACGACTTCTCTGATGAGCGAATTCTTGGTCAAGGTGGTTTGGGTGTGGTATACAAGGTGAGCCTAAAGCATTTTATTTTTTTCATTTTCTATATAAGTGTTAACCGTTTTGAAAACCGTAGCTAGTAATAAGAGAATTTGAACAGGGAGTTCTTCAAAATGGGGAAATGGTTGCTGTAAAGAAGCTTCTGCAGCCAATGCCGAATTTTCTAAAGCAATTTAAGAACGAGATTGATCTTCTCGCGAGGCTTAGGCACCCAAATATAGTGCGATTAATAGGGTACTGCTATGAAACGCAGAATGTACACATGGATTACAATGGGAAATACATTTTTGCTGAGGTGACACAAAGTTTGCTTTGCTTGGAATTTCTGCCCAAGGGAAGCCTTGATGCCTATATTTCAGGTATTACAATTCAATATGGGGCATTTCTTGTATTTCTTTGAGATAACAATTTTCGTTGTTTGAGTATAGCTGTTGAAAATCACACTCCTTTTGACATATATTATGAATGTTGCAACATATCGATGTACTTCCAAATTAAGTGGCACATATTTGTCTAGATTAGCATGTATCTACACACTGAAACGTGTCTAGATGCATACGTATCTAGACAAATCTGTGTCACTTAATTTGGAACGGAGGTAGTATGACAGTGATATAGGTCTTGGATGAAAAAAGCAAACATACAGTATTGGGCCTGTTTGATTCGTAGGATAGGAAAAGCATAGGAATAGGAAAAACAAAGGATTGCAATGTCATGCCCACTTCAATCCTATAGGAACCCATATGCAAGAAAGTTTGTTTGATTCCATCAAACGAAAAGCAAAGGATTCTAAGAAAGAGGTTTGGGTGGATGTTAGATTTCCTATGCAATCTAGTGCAAAGGATTCCCTAGGAAAATTTCCTATAGGAATCAATCCTACAAATCAAACAACCATTATAGGAAAATTTTCTATGGGATTTAATCCTATAAATTTCCCATGTAAATCCTTTGAATCAAACATGCCCATAAACTTTGAAGTCCTTTCAAATATAATGCAGAGCAGATCAATAATTTATTTTCGGAGAACATTTGTTGAATGCTCTCCTTTGGTTACAAAACACAGATGAATCTTGTGGACTTGATTGGCGAACACGCTACACAATAATTGAGGGTATTTGCAATGGTTTACAGTACCTTCACGAGCAAGGCGAACCTATTATTCACATGGACTTAAAACCCGCGAACATATTGCTCACTGACAATATGGTGCCCAAAGTTACCGACTTTGGTCTGTCAAGACTGCTTGACCAACAACAAACTATGTGCACCTTAATCACTAATGGAACACGGTAAGTGAATTGCCTCTTATTAATCCATTGCCTTTTGGTGATCAGTGAACTGTGTTTTTTTACAATGTTATCTACACTTGTATGTTCACATCCTCATCTTGCGATGCAGAGGTTACATGCCACCAGAATACATACAAGGTGGTACAATCACGCCGATGTCAGACATATTCAGTTTAGGTGTAATAATCTTGGAGTTGGTCACAGGACATAGAGACTACCCAGACGTTACGAGAACATCTTCTGAGGACTTCATTGATCTTGTAAGAAAACTTCTGTTACTTCCAACGTGGAGGTCCAAGGTGACTATGTTACATTTAACTTTGCATAGTAGTAACATTCTAGAAATTGTATTCTGATTTCACAGACAGTTAAAAAATGGAGCGATGTGCTGGAGAAAGCACCAGGGTATACGTTACTGGAAATAGATTGCCAACAAATAAAAAATTGCATTCAGATAGGTTTAATCTGTGTAAATCCTGAGCGCACCAAAAGGCCTACAGCAGCAAAAGTTATTAAGATGCTTCAAGGACTGGAAAGTATGGACTGTCAAGGGGTCAATGAGGTAACATCGTCTGCATCACAGGTACGATGACTTAATGGTATTGCACGGCATGTTGTGTATTTGGTGTCCCCCACACCACTACGAGACCCACACATACCAACCGCATTATGTTTGTACTGCTACCTCTACTACTGTAGTGCTAGTCCCTACACCTACTCTTAGGCCTGTAAATGGTTTGGTCTCAGACTGGCTGAATGGATTGGATTTAGAAATGGGTGCAAATTTGATGGGTTCAAATGGTTTGGGAGGCACATGTGGTTTGGTGTGGGTCGATTTTTCATGTGGTTGACTTCTAAATTGTTTGGAGTCGAGGGACCAAAAGTGGACCTTTTCCCAATCAACTTGATTTTAGCCTCCTGTTCTTTTCCAACATCTTATGATCGACATACTGCCCCAGTTGAAGTAATATTCTGAAACAATATAGCTTGAAATAATAACATTACAATTTAGAAATAAACAAGATGAATCTTATTTTACGAGGATCCTCCTTTGTATATTTCAAAAGGCCATAGAAGTCCTAATTCTCTCCAATATTTATCATTATATTTACTATATTTTTAAAGATGAGTTCAGTATCTTTGTTAACTAGAACTGCAAGCTGTATACTTTTACTGAAAGAGCCAATGGAGTTGGTCTAAAGGTGATTCCTAATTAATGCCAGGAGTTTTCTTTTCTTTTCTTTTGCAGAGTAGGTCGGGTCCAAGAGAGTTGCTTGATATCTACCCCCTCGAGCTCTGCTTGAGCTCGGAGCCAGACAAACCGTCCCACGTAAAGCTAACAAACAAGACAGATGGATTTGTCGCCTTTCATTTTAAGGCTACCAGGGCAATTAATAAGTACTGCATTGAACCGGCTAGTGGGTTTCTGTGGCCACGGTCCCCTCTTAATGTAGCTGTGAGGATGGAAGAGCGATGTCTATTGCCACCGGGCTTGCGGTTTGGTGATGAATTCCTTGTACAGAGCATCATGGTGAGCAGGGAGAGAGTCATATCTGTGGACATCACGGAAGATACTTTTAACAGAGTATCAAGCAAGGCAGTGCAAAAGGTAAACTTGTCATTTGTGTATGGTCCACTTGCCCAACCGCCAGTCCTGTTACCTGAAGGATCTGAGGAGACAGAGACAACAAATCTGCAGCAATTGGAATTCTTTCCTGTAAGTTCATTCAAACTAAAACATCACTAGCTATAATCTAATCAGCTCGGGTGGTCAGTAGAAGTTGCGCTTCCTAGCCTACATATGAGCTTTAATAAATGCAATGCTGAGAAGTTTTGGCCTGGATTTATTAGCAAGTACTAGGTTAAATTAATGTAATTGGGTCACTCTTTGCTTCCGACGACTAGGACAAAAGAACAAGCAGTAAAGTTGAAGCTCAGTGGATTGAGCTAGTAATAATTGAAGCTAGGGATCTTTTTGCTGCTCATCTGAGAGGTACTAGTGATCCTTATGTCAGGGTGCAATATGGGAATATCAAGAAGCGAACCAAGGTTCGGTGATGAATCATGCCTGTATTTTCGTCAATCAAGAAGTTCCCTTGTTTTGCTGATGAAACTGAATTCCCAGTTCCTTTAAAAAAAAACTGAATTCCCCAGAATCCAGATGAAACTGAATAATTCCTTGAATGCAGGTCATGTACAAGACACTGGCTCCAGAGTGGATCGAGACATTCCTGTTTGCGGACACTGGAGAACCCTTGATCTTGCACGTCAAGGACCATAACGCGGTCCTTCCAACCGCCAGCATAGGCAACTGTACCGTCGAATACAGCATGAACGAAGATAAATGGATACCGCTGCAAGGAGTGCGGAGCGGAGAAATCCGCGTGAAGATCATAAGGAGAGTCATGGGCTCGAAGAAGAAAACCAGCCTAGAGACGCCTTGAGACCAGATCCACAGTCTGATCCCGTCAGAAGAAAGCGACCTCGACCTCCCCACCCCCAATCTGGTCTGCAAGATCCGGCGCATCTCGTTAGATTAGTTAAACACAGGAATGAGAATCAAGTTCCATAAATGTGATTTAGTTCTTATTAATGTGGAGAACCTTGAGGTTTAATACTTTTGCTCAAACTTTCTGGTGCGAGATTTCTTCCTTTACTATCAGAGTCCTTGGTGTGCAATTATAACAGTTTGAGAAGAGATGACTTCCAGCCAGTAACACACAGGATGCTGCAGAAGGTTTAGGCTGCTGATGGAGAGGAAGATTGTTGTCCTCTGGGGCTAAAGTGGGTTTGATTAATTCTTCTGTTGATAGTGTTTGCTAGTATAGGTAGTGTAGCTATTTTACCCGCTTTCTGTCGGTTTTGATCCGGTGCTGTCTCGTTTGATTGGTGAAAGAATGTTGATTACTGTGGTTAGGATGCAAGTGGGTCACTGAAGCATCTATAGCTGTGGTGTTTTGCCCCCACATTTTGCAAAATATAGCCATATTAAAGCATGTGTCCCGGTGTTTTACATCCAGAGCAATTGCTCTTGTGACTTCTATCCCTTTTTTCGTTTTACTGCTTGCACGCTGGAGAATGGATATATACTACAGAATAGTTTCAGACTTTTGCAGTATTTGGAGCCCATCAGTGTGTGTATAAGAAAACATAGTTGAATGTCCGTGCTGTTGCCCCGGAACAACAAACTTGTAAGGATAAACATTGATCAGAACATCATTCTAATTCAGAAACGAGCCTATTGCTTTTGACTTTATTGCGAGAAATATGACCTCTTACGGGCGATCATGTCACTCCTGTTTTTCCCTTGCCATGAGCCTGTACTCATAAATGGGCGTAATAATTCATGTGTATAAAAGATACTCCTGTTTTTCCATTGCCATGAGCCTGTACTCATAAATGCACGTAATAATTCATGTGTATAAAAGATAGTACTCCAAAATATCAAAAGTCAACTTCAACTTGAAATGAGTTCTAGAAAAAAAAAGCTAATGTATAATTTAGCAATGTTTCTATAGAAAGCAAGGACACGTCTAATTATTCCTTTTGAAAGTGTTTGAGTGCACACTTTCTCCATAACAATCTGCTAAACGGTGCAGTGGACAAGGATGGTGCGACTGGCAACAATATATATTTGCCTCTGTTGTATCTCTTCAGCCGTATCGCATGCTTCAACTACATTTCCCCCATGTTTCAGCTCCAACGTGTGCGGTTTTGCCAGTTGCATCTCCCACAGCAGCCAGCCAGGCAGTTGCACTTCACCGGGCGTCCAAGTCCATTTTCTTCCCTTGGCGACACGACGCGACATGGGTCAAGTTCTTTGCGTGAGCGCAAGTCCATCGGATTAACACGGAAATTAAAATTATGGAAGAGCCCTCATTGATATTTACAGGTTTTGGCTTGGTATATGTCAGTTTTCGACTGTCTTCAGATAAGTACAAGATTGTGTTGTGGAAGAAGGAAGAGTTTGAAGATCTCATAGATTTGCTAGTTTCTTTTAGACTTTATTTTATAATCTCTGAAGTTAGATCATGTATCTCTACCATGTACTATTTTCTACTATGAATGTACGATGGTATTGTAAAAAAAACACGGGAATTTTGGTCCAATTCACCCGGCCCAGACCAGAAACATTTTCCCCATTTCCTCTAGAAATCCACCACGCACTGCGTAGCATCGGAGGACACAAAACCACCACCGGAGCAGCACAACCAAGAGGAAAATCTGGGCTCCTCGTCAGTGCCCACTATTTATACACTCCCGCTTCCTCACTTCAGAAAATCGGATTCCACCTCAATCTCAACTGATTGAGGAAGTTCAAGGCCACCATAGCTCGGCCACAGGGCATTCAAACAACAAGCGAGAAAAAGACTTAACAGGCTCAGCACCAAAATCGTGCTCTGTCCCCCGCAACATTGTCCTTAGTGAGTAGGAAGATTGTACAATGTAAACCCTAGAGGAGTGCATCTTCCGAGGACAGGAGCATCTGCTCTGTAAGCAACAGATATAAAAGAAGAATTTTGCAATAATTCATGCAACCCGATCATCAAAACTTCTCCTAACAGACAGTTTGAGTTGCACCAAATTCAGACGAACGAACAAACTCAAGTTCTGGCACGAGCACAAGCACCAGACTGTCCACCAGAACCAGTAACCCAAGACAGGTTCCCTTCAAATTATTCTGGGCAGCAAAAGTAAACAGATCCTTCGTCTTGATGCCATTTGATTATACCAGTGTAGCACCAGCAACTGCCCGTGAAGCTTGGTGAGAGGTCGGCAATCGCCCCCATTCTGCACAGTAAGAGACAAAGTTTGATAAGATTATATGATGGGGTAGGAGAGGGGCACACTCTTTCCTAGACATCATTTCATTTCTAGCTGTCCAAGTGAACCAAGCAATGAAAGGAAGTACCCACCACAGAACAGGATCCGATCTGGAACTGCAATGTTGGAAGTATACAACAAAGAAACTGTCTCTTTCATTTGGGCAGGTTTCGTGGGCAAGTGTCTAGTGCATACCCGGGACTAGGTTATCCTATCCAAAACATCAAAAGGAGTTTGGGGTGCTCGATACCTTCTTGGCTCACAGCAAAGCTCTGACAATTTAATTGTTTCACAAACTGCTCTAGGCATTGTTAGGGCCTGATCAGCAAAGCTTTGAACAGGTTAACCAACTTGTAAGGCCTTTTCAGCGCAACATAAGTACTAGAGGAGTCAATGAAACATACAGCACCAACTACGCATTCACCAAATCAACATGGAGTTATTTGGTCAGCTGCCTACTTATAATCCGCCTAAGACTGGTTCCACACAGCAAATTCGTTCCTTAATCCGCCTAAGGGCAGTTCCAAACATCAACTTTATTGTATCAACATAAATCACGCACTACTCATAGTTACCTACAGCCAACCAGATCTGCAGCATAACTCAATATCCACATAATATAACAGTAAAAAAAAGGATAGCTTCCTACATCTCTACAATCAAGCAGAAATCCGGAAAAGAAAACCTGAGCCGACCTGCATACAAATATCTATCTGCTCATCGAGGGAACTGAAATAGTATTCTTTTTTTTTTTGAGAAAACTGAAATAGTATTCAATGGCATGTTTAGTGTTCATGAGTTCATGTTTGAAAAACAAATACTACCAAGGCTAGTTTGTACCTCCAGTGTAGAAGCTCATGTAGGGTATGGCCTTTTCGATGTGTCTCTCGTGCACCTTCTTGCCTTGGCCTGAATTGAGATCAACCGTGTACAACCCATCCATTAAACTACTCAGGAAGATGACACAAACACCTTCTGCGAAACCAACTGCTGACACGTCCGACCTGTCCGAGAGGACATCACGAGGGAGTAAATGTCCGAGGTTGATGATCCGGTGTCGCCTCCATCCAACAGCTCCGTTGGGACCAACCTCCATTGACCATAGGAAGAGTCTAGGCTTCACGACGGACACAAAGAGCAGCATGCCATCCTCCACCCCCATGAGGTGAATGTCCTTGGGATGGTTCGTGTCCCGAGTATCAATCAGAGATAGTTTTTGCTCATCCATGTTGTACTCGACGACACTGTCACTCCGCTCACAGGGGACATAGACCTTATTCCCCACAACAGCACTCTGACCCGTGAAATTGATGTAATTTGCACTAGTAGAAAACATACCTTTGGTCCAGGGGTATTAGCCCCGGTTTTGCTACAAACCGGGACTAATGCTCCGGTCCAACGGATAGAACTGGCCCCAGGAGGTGACAGACACTAGCCCCGGTTCGAACAGGACCTTTAGCCCCGGGTCGTGTAATAAACCAGGGCTAAAGGGTTTCAGGCAGGCCGGGTCGGGCGTCAGACCTTTTAGCCCCGGTTTGTTACACGACCCGGGGCTAAAGTTGGACCTTTAGCCCCGGTTCTAGACACGAACCGGGACTAAAGGTCTGGCTATATCTTCTTCTTCCCCTGCCCGAGCCACCATTCAAACTGGTGGCTCCTCTCTCTCTCTTTCTTGCTTCAAGCTCGAGTTCATGCCCTTTTTTTTCCTCAAGATTTGTCTAGATTTTGTGGTGCCCCATCTATCCAAAGGTTCTAAAAGGTGATCAACTTCATCCTTTGAACTCTCATTGCTATATTAGCTCATTTCATGCTCTATCTTATAGATGGATTTGTGGATTTAGTTTGGTAGTAATTTTTGCAGTGATAGCATGATATCGATGTTTAGATTCTATCTATCTTGTATTAATGTAAGGAACTCTAAGGTAAATATCACAATATGTGGATTATTCTATCAATATATATCTTGTTTTGGCACATAGAGTTTCGAAAATTGATTTTAGAAGCACACACATGCGTGAGTTCATCATTCTAACTAACTAGCTAGCTGGGCAAAATATCCTTCTTCGTCTACCTGCGTTCAACAAACTGAAAAATTTGTAACAAAGATAGGGTTAATTCATAAAAGCTTGATAAGAAGACATCACAATTCACATATTAGGGAGTGCCTCTATGGCAAGCTCCTCGAAGATGTCTGAGGACGGGATCCTAAGACATCTTCGAGAAGCTCTGCCGTAGTGGTGTCCCTGCTCTCCCACACCATCTTTCGGTTTATATCTTCTCTAGCTAAATCAGCATGCTGGTGGAGCTAAATAATTTTACATATTAGAGAGTGCCTCTACGCCGAGCTCCTCGAAGATGTCTAAGGACGAGGTCCTAAGACATCTTTGAGAAGCTCCGCCGTAGTGGTGTCCCTGGTCTCACACACCATCTTGCAGTTCTTCACAAGAATGCATACCTATTTATAGATTAAGCAGCACAACATAGTGTCGGGCACTGATGACATAATGTTGACACACTCATGCTGGCATAGTGCTGCCACCCACCCAAAATAGTGTCAACATTTAATTTACTGGCTTAGTGCTGCCCACTGAGGACATAGTGTCGACATGTTGTCTCCACATCCACATTTAGTTCCGGTTGGTGCCTCCAACCGGGACTAAAGGTTCATCATATCTTTAGTCCCGGTTGCTGGTTTTAGATTAGTACTAATTAATTATGATTATGTTTGATGTACTTAATTAATTATATATTGCAGATGAGCCGGCAATGGATGTACGCTGACCGACTCTCTAACGAGTTCATTAAAGGCGTGCATTCTTTTCTTCTTGTGGCCGAGGCAAACAAGCGGAGTGATTTTATGTCTTGTCCATGTGGTGTCTGTCGGAATCATAAAGAATACTCTTCCTCAAGAGTCCTTCACAGCCACCTGTTTCGGTCCGGTTTCATGACCGGCTATAATTGTTGGACCAAGCATGGAGAAAGAGGGGTTATGATGGAAGACAACGAAGAAGAAGAGAATGACAACGACTACCCTGAAAACGATGGTACTACAATGGAAGACATTGATGAAGAAAAAGATGAAGAACGGGCATCAGATCTGCCCGATGATGATCTTAGTCAGGCCATTGCTGATGCCCAGGAAGAATGCGTAACTGAAAGGAAGAGGTTGAAGTTCAAGAATATGTTAGAGGATCACAAAAAATTGTTGTACCCAAATTGTGAAGATGGGCACAAAAAACTGGGTAGCACACTGGAATTGTTGCAATGGAAGGCAGAGAACGGTGTGACTGACAAAGGATTTGAAAAGTTGCTGAGAATAATGAAGAAGTTGCTTTCAAAGGATAACGAACTGCCCGCCAGTACCTACGAAGCAAAGAAGGTTGTCTGCCCTCTAGGATTAGAGGTATAGAAGATACATGCATGCATTAATGACTGCATCCTCTACCGCGGCGAGTACGAGAATTTGGATGCCTGCCCAGTATGCACTGCATTGTGGTATAAGATAAGACGAGATGACCCTGGTGATATTGAGGGCGAGCGCCGCATGAAGAGGGTTCCTGCCAAGGTGATGTGGTATGCTCCTATAATACCACGGTTGAAACGTTTATTCAGGAACAAAGAGCATGCCAAGTTGTTGCGATGGCACATGGAAGACCGTAAGAAAGACGAGATGTTGAGACACCCCGCTGATGGGTCGCAGTGGAGAAAAATCGAGAGAGAGTTTCCGGATTTTGCAGGTGATGCGAGGAACTTATGGTTTGGTCTAAGTATGATGGCATGAATCCTTTTGGGGAGCAGAGCTGCAGTCATAGCACCTGGCATGTGACTCTGTGTATCTATAACCTTCCTCCTTGGTTGTGCATGAAGATGAAGTTCATTATGATGCCAGTGCTCATCCAAGGCCTGAAGCAACCCAGCAACGACATTGATGTGTACCTAAGGCGATTAGTTGAAGAACTCTTACAGTTGTGGCACGGACAAGGTGTACATGTGTGGGATGAGAACAAGCAGGAGGAATTTGACCTACGGGCATTGTTGTTCATAACAATCAATGATTGGCCTGCTCTTAGTAACATTTCAGGACAGACAAACAAGGGATACAATGCATGCACACACTGTTTAAACGATACTGAAAGTATATATTTGGATAAATGTAAGAAGAATGTGTACCCGGGGAATCGTCGTTTTCTTCCACCCTCACACATCCTAAGAAAGAAAGGTAAGCATTTCAATGGTGAGGCAGACAACCGGTGTAAGCCTATCCGCCGTACTGGTGATGATGTATTTGACATGGTGAAGGATTTAAAAGTAATCTTTGGAAAGGGTCCTGGTAGACAATCTGTTCCGAAGGACGATGTCGGACATGCACCCATGTGGAAAAAGAAATCTATATTTTGGGAGCTACCCTATTGGAAAGTCCTAGAGGTCCGCTCTACAATTGACATGATGCACCTGACGAAGAATTTTTGCGTGACGCTGCTAGGCTTCTTGGGCGTGTATAGGAAGAGCAAAGATACACCTGAAGCACGGTAGGACCAACAACGTATAAAAGACCGAGACGACATGCATCTAGAGCTGTTTGAAGGTACTGCTAGCTACGCTCTTACCAAAGAAGAGAAGGAAATCTTTTTTGAAGTCCTTTATAGTATCAAGGTCCCGTCTGGTTTCTCGTCGAACATAAAGGGAATAATAAATATGGTAGAGAAAAAAATTCAAAACCTAAAGTCTCATGACTGCCACGTGTTTATGACCCAGCTGCTTCTGATTGCATTGAGGGGACTCCTGCCGAAAAATGTTCGAGTACCCATTGTGAAGCTATGTGCGTTTCTCAATGCAATTTCTCAGAAGGTAATCAGTCTAGATAGTCTACTAAGGTTACAGAAAGATGTGGTCCAATGTCTTGTCAGCTTCGAGTTGGTGTTCCCACCATCCTTCTTCAATATTATGACTCACCTCCTAGTTCACCTAGTCGATGAGATTAACATTCTTGGACCTGTATTTCTACACAATATGTTCCCCTTTGAGAGGTTCATGGGAGTGTTAAAGAAATATGTTCATAACCGTGCTAGGCCAGAAGGAAGCATCTCAAAGGGATATGGAACAGAGGAGGTAATTGAGTTTTGTGTTGACTTTATTCCTGACCTTAAGCCCATTGGTGTTCCTGAATCACGGCATGAGGGTAGAATTAGTGGAAAAGGCACGCTAGGAAAGAAATCAAGGATATGTATGGACGGACATTCTCTCACTAAAGCACACTACACAGTTCTGCAAAGTTCCACCTTGGTGGCTCCGTATATCGAGGAACACAAGAATATTGTACACTCCAACAACCCGGGGAAGCCTGGCTCCTGGATTAGAGATGAACATATGAGGACTTTTGGCGGTTGGTTGCAGTCACATCTCATGAATGACATAAATGTTGGAGAGCAGTTGTACTTGTTGGCCAGGTCACCATCTTCGACTATATTGACTTTCCAAGGGTACGAGATAAATAAGAATACATTTTACACGATCGCCCAAGATAAAAAGAGCACCAATCAAAACAGTGGTGTCCGATTTGATGCAACAGACGAGAATGAGCAAAATGATACATATTATGGTTACATAGAGGAGATATGGGAACTTGACTATGGACCTTTTTTTAAGGTTCCTTTGTTTCGGTGCAAATGGGTCAAGCTGACAGGAGGCGGGATTGAGGTAGACAAGAAATACGGAATGACAACAGTGGATCTCAACAACCTTGCGTATAGAGATGAACCATTTGTCCTAGCCAATGATGTGGCTCAGGTTTTTTATGTGAAGGACATGTCTACCAAACCGAGAAAAAGGAAAGATAAGCAAAAGAATACAGCATCCGATGAGCCAAAGCGTCACATAGTTCTTTCAGGAAAAAGAAACATTGTGGGGGTGGAGGATAAGACAGACATGTCAGACGATTATGATAAGTTTCATGAAATTCCGCCCTTCGCTGTGAAGGATGACCCAAGCATCCCGTTAAATAAGGAAGATGCTCCATGGTTACGGATTAGAAGAAAACCCTAACATGTGTGGATGTTGGTGATGTACAATATTATTAAACCTTTATTTTTAATGATCTTCTTATATGTATATGGATATGAACTTTCTCGATCTCAATAGGTAGTATTGCAACTTGTTGTGGCCAGACATTTATTAATATTAAAACGTAAAAATTAGTCATAATCATATCTAGCCCTGTGAAGGATGACCCAAGCATCCCGTTAAATAAGGAAGATGTTCCATGGTTACGGATTAGAAGAAAACCCTAACATGTGTGGATGTTGGTGATGTACAATATTATTAAACCTTTATTTTTAATAATCTTCTTATATGTATATGGATATGAACTTTCTCGATCTCAATAGGTAGTATTGCAACTTGTTGTGGCCAGACATTTATTAATATTAAAACGTAAAAATTAGTCATAATCATATCTAGCCCTGTAGTACACAGCTTCTGGGTCGTCTTCGGAATCGTCATCGTCGTCACTCGTAGCACGCGGATGGATCCTCAGCCCTTCCTCGTAGCACGCGGATGGATCATCCGGCCTCGGATTCACGACGCGCGGGGGAGGGGGATCCCGGATGACGACCCCAGTACGTCCTAGGCCTTCACCACCACCACCATTCTTGTGGCTATGCTGCTGGTGAAAGTGCGGGTACCTCAGGCGAGGATGGTCTCCCATGGCGATGTAGCGCATCACACCGGCGATAGTCCGGTTCGCCCACCACAGACGGCGACCAGCCTCGTTGTGGTTCACTGGGGCCAGCCGTCACCCTCGTACCTGGCGAGCTCCCTTTCCTGCCGGTTTGCGAAGAAGACATTCCAGGTGTCGAGGTTGTCGGGATCCCAATGGGGATCCATCCGCTGCTCCGACGTGAGCTCGAGGTAGAAGTGGTTCGTGATGGCCGCCTGACGGGCCGAACCTTGAGACATAGGAGGAACAGGAACCCCTCCAGCTCTCAGCATCCAGCTAGCGGGCAGCCGGTACCCCGGCGGGCATGGGTAGCTGGAGGCGCACAGCGCCTCGGTCTCCTCAAGCGTCAGAAAAGCCTAGTAAGCGGTGTCCATTGTTGTGAGAGAGAAGGTGTGGATGTGTCAATGGAAATGGCGGTCGACCTAGATATAGAGGGACATGGCGGGAGAACATGGCGGGAAGCGGGGGAAATGAAGGGAGAAACATGGCGGTAAGCGGAGGAAATGGCGAGAGAACATGGCGGGAAGCGGGAGAAATGGCGGGAGAACATGGCGGGAAGCGGGGGAAATGGCGGGAGAACATTCGTACTATATTTTTGTGAATATTTTGCTATATTATATGTATTTTTCCATTTTTAAATAATAAACTATATTTTTATTATTTTTGTGAACATTTCTACTAAATATAATACTTGTTAGATAATAGATAATTTCATTTAAGTTGTATAATGAAGTATGATAATAGATTTAAATTATAGATCTTCTTTTTATGAAAATTTTGATATATAATACATAATTTTCTGAAAACTATAAACCATTTTTGGGTTTGGCGCCAAAAATAACGTTTAGCCCCGATTTGTAATACGAACCGGGGCTAAAGGTGGCGCCCCGGTTCGTATTACAAATCGGGGCTAAAGGGTTTCGGCGCGCGGGAAGTACGGCGGGCCGAAAACACCTTTAGCCCCGGGTTGTAATACGAACCGGGGCTAAAGGGGGACATTTAGCCCCGGTTCGTATTACAACCCGGGGCTAAGGGGGGGGGGGGTGGTAGATCGCCAGTTTCTTCTTCCCCAGCAGAGACAAACGCGCCCACGCCGTCCGCTGCGCCGCCGAACGCGCCGCCCGTCCCGCCCGTCTCCGCGCCGCCCGTCTCCGCCCCGCGCCGCCCTGCCGCACCATCTCCGCGCTGCCCGTCCCGCCGCACCGTCTCCGCGCCGCCCGTCCCGCCGCACCGTCTCCGCCCTCGCCCGTCCCGCGCCGTCGCTCGCCGTCGTCGCTCCTGCCGCGCCGCCCCCTGCAGGTGAGGTATACGTAGGTGTAGTTAATTCTAGGGATATTATTAGTGTGATTTTGTTAGTTAATTAGGGATTTTATTTAGTTAGGGATTTAGTTAATTAGTGTGATTTTGTTAGTTAATTAGGGATTTTATTTAGTTAGGAATTTAGTTAATTAGTGTGATTTTGTTAGTTAATTAGTGTGATTTTGTTAGTTAATTAGGGATTTAGAGTGATTTAGTTAGGGATTTTAGTTAATTAGGGATTTAGTTAATTAGGGATTTTAGTAGTGATTTAGTTAGGGATTTTAGTAGTGATTTAGTTAGGGATTTTAGTTAGGGATTTTAGTAGTGATTTAGTTAGTGATTTAGTTAGGGATTTTAGTAGTGATTTAGTTAGGGATTTTAGTTAGGGATTTTAGTAGTGATTTAGTTAGTGATTTAGTAGTTTATGGATTTTAGTAGTGATTTAGTTAGGGATTTTAGTTAGTGATTTTAGTTAGTTTATTATTAGGGCTTAGGGTTTTATTAGGGATTAGGGTTTATTAGGGATTAGGTTTAGTTAGAATACTTAGTTAATGAGGTTTAGTTTAGTTAGTGATAGGTTTAGGGTTATTGTTATTAGGGCAATATATACTTAGTGATTTAGTTACTGTTTATGTTTTATGATTGTTTATTGCTATTATTTAGTTATGCCGCATCCATCTCGTCCGAGCCTACGGGACTCTGTCGGGGATGTCCGAGTCTGGGCTCCGCCGGGTTGGCACTGGGAGGTGCTACCTGTCGGGACTCGTACCTTGGTGAGGAATCCGGGTATCATCGTCGACCCGGAGCTTCTTTGGTGGCGTCCACGAGGTCCAGGAGCGGTGCAGAGGTAGCCAGCCCCCGAGGAGGTGGTACGTCGTGGTATCAGGGAGGAGGACGAGCATGTACGACGATACATGTATCTTTTGGAGACTAGGTTCTCCAATATCTGGCAGGTTCACGGATCTCACCCGAGCTATTCTCCGGTGATGGTTCCTCTTCTGTGGCTGCAGAGCTCCCGTAGCACAGAACGCGGCAGCCGCGTTCGCTAGTTTATCTTAATAATGTACTTTATCTTATACTTTATCCTATAATGCACCCGAGCTATTCTCCGGTGATGTATTAATAATGTACTTTATCTTATACTTTATCCTATAATGCACCCGAGCTATTCTCCGGTGATGTATTAATAATGTACTTTATCTTATATTATTGTAATTTATCTTAATCACTAAGTACTGTATCCGAGTTGTCGCAGTTGTAATATTCTTTTACTTAATGCAATATTCTTTTTCTGTATTAGTTAAGCTATGGACGGTAGACAGAATGTAGAGGAGCTCCTCGACATTATAGATGATGGTACTAGGGGGTCTTATTATGATGGCTCCGAATATCTTAATTTGTCTGGAGGAGACGATGGTGGACCAAATAGTGGAGACGATGGTGCTGACCATCGTGGAGACCATGGTGAAGACACCATAATAATGACAAACTCCGTCAAGGTATATAAAGCCTCTATCGATGGTTCACTAGTATAGATGCACTAATTGATTCGTATATATGTACTGACGAATGTTTCTTCTCTTAGACCTCCGCTTCCGGCCAATCTTCTACAAATACAAGAGGCCCGACACACAAGTTTCCCGCTAATGTCCGTTTCAGCATTGACTTAGTCTCTCCGCAGGGTCAACCGCTGGAGCCCAAAGAAGCTGCGAATGCATTTACAAGTCAATGCGGAGTGATTGTTAGAGACAAAGTCTCGATCACCACGCGAAACTGGAACAAGCCAGGAAAGAAAAAGGATCCAGCTGGGGCTAGTTTTGTAGATGACAGAGCGAAAGATACAATGTGGAATTCTCTCATGACACATTTCACCCTACCAGTCTTGGAGACTGATGAGCTCACACAGCAAATGACGAGGAAAGTCAAGCACTTTGCTCTTAAGAAGATGACCGAACTATTCAAGGAATGGAAAAAAAGATTGTACCACAAGTATGTCTTGAAGGAAACAACTCCTCCATTCATTGGCCCACTAGAGTTGCAGCAGGATAACTGGGCCGCATTTGTGGAATACTAGACCTCAGCACCAGCTAAGGCAATATCATTAAAAAATAAGGAAAATGCAGCCAAAAAGAAATAGCACCATCATATGGGCACAGGTGGCTACAGGAGTACCATGCCTAAGTGGGATAAAGCTGAGGCTGACCTAGAGGCTAAAGGGGTCACTCCAGCTACGTCTAGTTGGCCCTTGAGGTCAAGAAATTGGGTATTGGGGCATGGGGCATCATTAGACCCAAAAACAGGCGAGATTGTTGCAGCCGAAGAAATTTCTACACCCAAGAAAGAACTTGTTAAAGTGATGAAAGAGGTTGAAGAGGGAATGTTTGTTCCCGACAGAGAGAACGATGAGCTGACAAAGGCTCTCGGGAATCCTGAAAAGGCTGGACGAACAAGAGGGTTCAGACCTTCTTATCCATGGGTTATCGGGTTTCTCGAGCACCGTGACACGTGCAGAAGCCGATCGAGAAGAACAAACCGGCAAAATGAGGAGGATACGAAGCGGTTCACGAGGTTTGAAGCCACGCTGCAGGAGTATCGCCAAGAGCTTAATGAACTTAAAAGACTCCGACAGCAAGATCCTACACCGGACAGTACGGTCGGCCCATCGCAACGGAAAAGCAGCGTGACTTCCACGGAGGGCCACGGTAATGATGCAACGATGGATGTGTACCCCGTGGATGGAATTAAGGAGAAGACTAGTTGTGAGCTGCATGTTGAACTGAAGAATATATCCATGAAGGTGGCGGTCGTCTTTGCTTTACCTTCTGCACCGGGAGCGACCTACCATTGCAATCCGATTCCAGCTGGCTATGCTTGTGTCGGTGTGGATGAAATTCTACCTATGTGTCAGTTACTACAGCTTGACATCTGGAGGTGAAGGGGAGATGACACTGGGAAAAGTCACAAGTGGCTTCATTCTTTGGAAAAAAGAATACATCAAGTTTCCAGGCTCGACACCAAGGCCAGCTTCTCCACCAAGGCAACCGTCTCCTCCCAGTGCATCGTCTCCTCCAAGTCCACCTCCAAGTGCACCGTCTCCTCCTAGTAATAGTCCAATCCATGACCCCAACACGAGTCCATCTCAATCTACGCAGCCGCCTCCACCCACTAAGGGGCAAAAGCGGAAGAATACCACCGCTCCGTCGAGCGATAACCAACGCCCGAAGCGACAGTTGTCGCCCCTCCCAAGAGTACCGCCGGTTCCTCCCAAGAGGGCTTACAACCTGACCGATGAGGAGACCGATGCGGTTGTACGTGCCGAAGTGGATGCTCATTTTAAAAAGAAACAACCTGAGCCAGAGGTCCAAATAAAACCGGAAACCAAGGAGCACTTTAGGAAATTACTGACGCAGCCATCCCAAGCTCAGTTAAATGCGCCAGATGACTATACACGATGTCTTCAGAAGACATTGAAACAAAAGAGATCAAGCGGTAGAGGAAGCATCAAAAAAGAGGTTCCCCAGCAGGGGGAACAAGCAAAACAATCGAGTGGTAGCGGAAGCATCAGAACAGACGTCCCTCAGCTGGGGAAACAAGCAAAACAATCGAGTGGTAGCCGAAGAACCAAAAGAGATGTTCCCCAGCTGGGGAAACAAGCAAACCAATCGCTCCCCCACTCCAGGTGGACATACCCAAACCTCAACTATATGAGGAAGAACCTATGGATCCGTAAACGGCTAGGATATTGGCCGAGCAATATGGTATGCCTATTCATGAAATTATTCACGGCGATATGCCCAAGGCTGAGGTAGCACCCAAATTTGTTAACGGGGAGCCTCTGGTCAGTTCTGAGAGGCTTCGGGATATGCCAACACAAATGCGACGATTCCATGAATGGTACATGAAAGCATCAAAAGAACAGCGAAATTGGCTCATACTGAAAGTTCGAAAATCGCATTACTTCATTGAAGACGAGGTCCCTATTGAATTTACAGAATTATTTCAGTTATTCAATCTAAAGGAACTTGACAAAACTATCCTCAGTTCGTATTGTTTGTAAGTGATTACTTTATTTATGTAATTAGGTCTCCATCTCAGCTTTTTCAATTCATTGCCGGTAAGTATACTCACTATATTATTTTATACGCTATATATAATGATGCAGAATGAAGATGCTCGATTGTAAAAGAAAGGCTATCAACGGATTTGGGTACATTGACCCACATCGAGTTCATGGAGCTATACTAAGGATAAACCACTGGAGAACGAGCATAACTTGTTGCGGTTTCTCACGAAACATCATTTCTGTAACGAAATACTATTTCCTTACCACGACGGCAAGTGAGTTTTTGTACACATTAACTTTTGCTTACTCGATGTTCAGTGTAAATGATGAGTTACTGACGTATGTAAACCTTACGTAGGTACCACTGGATTCTTCTAAGCATTTCACTTGACATGGGAAGAGTTCACATCATGGACTCACTAAACAAAGACATTGAAAACTACCGCATCATTATCGATGCACTCCAGAGGTAATTTCAACCATTATCGCACTATATCGGTTTCTTTCGTTCATTTTCTGGGATATCAAGTAGTTATTAACTCATACATTAATTTTCTTTGTCGGGTAGGGTTTGGACACAGTTCAAGAAATATGTCCGCGGTCAATGGCGTGAGGAGCTATTTTTTAAATCACTCTCGGTAAGTAGTACGAGCTAAGTCCGCGCATCTATTTAATTCTAGTTTATGTGCATTTGTCATGCTATCATTATTATTTGATTGAATTCTATTCTTGTAAAGTGCGCGAGGCAGCCACAGGGAATTAATCTATGTGGATTCTACGTGTGCGAGTTCATTCACATCAGTATTGAGAAGCCCTCGGAAAATGTTCGAGTAAGTAAACAATATATTCACCCTTTATTTTTATTACAAAAAATCGTGTTTAGTCTAATCCATACGATCTCCTTTTTACATAGTTGGACGCGATGCGGGACAAGCTCCTACCAGAGGACCGCCTAATAGCAATCCAAGAGGAATTTGCTGCATTTTTTCTCGACGAGGTCATAGACCCACGCGGAGAATACTGTATAAGTAGACCCTAAAGCATCCATGTAATGATCTCCATGTAATCAAATAGACATGCTCTGGACCTTGTTGGGACTCCATATATGCTTGGAAGAGTAATTATATTATATATTGCGTCATTGTGGCCAAGTACTATGTAGTACTCCCTCCGTTTAGAAATATAAGATGTTTTAGCTTTGTGAAAGAAGTGTATCTAGACCCTTTTAGTGTGTAGGTTCACTCCAAACCTCTATGAACCTATACACTAAACGACATCTAGATACATTCTATTCACAAAGCTAAAATGTCTTATATTTCCGAACGGAGGGAGTAGCGTTCTGTATGTATATGAAAACTTGTTTCTAATGAAAACACAGAATGAAAAATAATTGAACACAAAACACAAAATGAAAAGAAAAACACAAAACCCTAAAACCCCATCCCCTGCCGCGGCAGCCAAATGGCACAAAATGTTGCCGCGACAGGGAACCTTTAGTCCCGGTTCGTAACACGACCCGAGGCTAAATGTCCTGCCGCCCAGCGCGCCTAGCAGGCCACGTGGTTGGACCTCTAGCCCCAGTTCGTAACTGAACCGGGGCTAAAGCTTGGACCTTTAGTCCCGCTTTCGTAGCCCCTGTTAGAAATCCGGGGCTAAAGGCCCTTACGAACCGGGGCAAATTGCCCGGTTTCTACTAGTGTTGGGTTCTCAACGGAGATCATGTCGCTCCACTTACAAGTCTCTGACGAGTAGACGGTGGCGAGTGCTTTTGTCCCATCCTCGGCGTAGATGGAACCCACCAAGGCGATTCGGAAAGGGCCGCCATGGCAGTCGAGGTGGTCACATCGGTCATTGGCGCAGAGCACCGCCGCATTACAGTTTATGAGGTCGAGGTCGAGCTCCTGGTCCTCTTCTTCCTGCTTCCACCACCGCATGATGTCGTCCCACTTGGGGTCGGCCTGAATTTTCCACTGGTTGCCGGTGACAAGGTCACACACAACAAACTGCGCTATCATTCGAGGGGTGTAGAATAGGGCGAGGCCATGCCGGGAGTCGATAGGGCGCCAGTGGAGGCGGTCACGGCACGTTGGCGAGCGGAAGGACGCGGTGGAGACGAAGTTGGAGACCCAGCCCCCTTCTCCCCACAGCCACTCGTGGTATGCGTTGCAGAGGAATCTGGGCATCGGTGGTGCCCCCTGGAACGCTTGGTACTGGCGGGTGAGGATGAGTTCGCGGAGGATACGGCGCCAGGTCGTGCAGACGGCAGCGGCGTGGACGAGGCTCTTGGGGTCGTTCGCCGGGATGCGCAGGAAGATCTCGCTCATGGTGTCGTCGATCAGCTCCAGCGGCGAGTGGCAGCTGCGCTGCGCCGGAGGAGGCCTCATCGTGAGGGGGTTGCGCCGGCGTCGCGTCGCCGGATCTGGGTTTTGCTCGAATGGATTTGAAAATCGTGGAGGAGCACTGCCGCAGTGTGACTTGTCAACCCATGGGAATGGGCCCATCTGCTGGGCTGTTGCCTCTCGCTCTTGGGCTTCAGCCTTCAGGGAATAGAAGAGTTTCGCTCAAACCCCTCAAAAAAAAGTTTCGCTCAGAAAAAAAATGGAAAATTGGTTCCATACCACTAAAAGATCTATTTTTTAGAAAAATACCACCCAAAATTTGTGAGCTAGAAAACTACCATCCAAAGACTAGTCCGTTATTGCTTTCTACCACTACCGTGAACTAAACATTACCTCTGCTCAGGACAACGTTTGAAAACATTCCCAGGCTACATTTGAACAGCGTTGAGCTCCTGCACCGCACTCGGTATCGCGTGGCTGCCGCTTGGCGGACTCGATCCAGAGCATCAACTTCACTGCGACGGTGAACGCCGAGACTGTACCCCCACTCCACACCGTATCAGCGCAAAACAACAGGTTGTACGGCTCAGCGAGTCCTTGGCGGCCGGAGTAGCCCTATGTCCCACATCTAACATTTTCATCCAGCTTAGGTTAGCGAGATACAGACGATTGGCGTGAGCGCTTGAGCTTTGGTGCAGCAGTTTGTCGGGAACGCAAGCGGCATGACGTGCACAGCGGACAGCACGCTACAGAATTTGCTCTCCTCGCACGGGAAAATGGGGAACTCGGCCTTTCCTTCCCCGCTTCTTGATGCGACACCGACCACGCGGAGGCTATTCTTGTAGATGGGCGCGCCGCTTCCCTCCCTGTTTCCCCGCAGGCCGCCACGTGCAGCGAGGAATTGGGACTGGCGAGACTGACGGCCGAACAACGGAGGACACCATGAGCTTCCACAACCATCCTTAGAAGTCACACCACGACGAGGCGTGGTACTGCGGCCGCGATTCAGAAGAGTGGGAATGAGATGAAAAAGGCATGAAGAGGGTGTGTACCAAAGAGGAAAGCTCGGAGAAGGAGTCACGGCAGCCGGGAAGGCGCGCCGCCGGGAGGTCTGTCGCGGGGTAAGCGCGTCGCTGCTGGTTCTGTGTTCGGTGGGATCCCTTGTTTGGTCTGGGTGCGATGAGTTGTGTTCGAGATAGCCGGGTCAAACTGTGTAAGGCTGATCGATTCGTGAGTTCACGTTCATATGACGGTAGTGGTAGAAAGCAATAACGGACTAGTGTTTGGATGGTAGTTTTCTAGCTCACAAACTTTGGGTGGTATTTTTCTAAAGATTGGATCTTTTAATGGTATGGATCAAATTTTCCCCAAAAAAGAAGAAGAAAACCCTAAAAAAAAAAAAGAAGCAAATGGGGGGTTTCAGCAATATATACGACAGACCCCTAAAAAAAGCAATATATACGAAAGAACACATATCAAATGAGTGAATGAAACTAAATTCTTGCTGAACGTGCATCCATGGATGTGAGCATTACGATTTGAATCGGCACACTCATGGTATGAGAGTGAGACATCCTCGGCTAGCAATCAGGACGAGAGGAGGCATCCCACAGGTGGTCATACCTGAATTTTGCCTCTCGGCCAATATCCACGTCATCAATTCTGAGAGCTACTTTGAAATTACAACAGTCTACGGCCCCATGGCGTCAAATAGAAGGGATGATTTCTTCGCCGAGTTGGTCGTCCAAAAACCTCCAACCAGCGCGAGATAGTTGGTGTCGGTGATTTCGATCAAATCCATCGTGCCCGCGACAAAAACGAAAGAGATGTCAACAGAGAACAAATCAATCCATTACATAACACTTTGCGAGCTTAAAAAACGAACCTCCAAAATAGGCGCGTCACATGGAGTAATGAGAGATTGAATCCAACTTTAAGCAAGCTGGATGCCTTTTTTTGCAATACCGCATGGCACCTCCGCTTTGACTCTCGTGTACTTCACACCCTCTCCTCCTTTCTATAGGACCATTGCCCTGTCCTCCTCGCTGATGATTGTGGCCCTAGAAGGCCAACGAGTTTCAAGTTTGAGAACTTTTGGACACACCACCCTGGATTCAATGATATAGTCCAAAATGTATGGAATGAGCACACCGACACGACCGAGTCTTACCATATTATTTTGTACAAGTTGCAAAAGAAGGGCAAGTGCTTAAAAACATGGAGTTGTGGTATTTTCTCCAATGCAAAAACTCGCATGCACGCGGTTCTCCTTGTGACCCTCCAGTTTCACATTGCGCAAGAATCACGAAGTCTCCACTGAAAAGTGTGACTTGCGCAATCAAGATTAAAGAGAAGAGTGATTATCTTGGCGGCTCTTGCAACAGAAAGAAAAAACAAAATGGCATGATTGCAAACATCAAAGAAGGCGACACAAACACCATGTTTTTCCATTTGATAGTAACACTAGTAGAAAATAGGGCTTCCATCTAAGCCTTTAGTACCGGTTCCCTTACGAACCAGTACTAAAGGGTGCATTAATACCGGCTCACTTGTCCAGGCGGCCGAAGAACATTAATACCGGTTCGTTGGGGGCCTTTTGTACCGGTTCGTGTTACGAACCGGTACGAAAGGCTTCTCAGTCCAATTTTGAAGCAAGGTGGGCCCAGTGCTAAACCTTTAGTACCGGTTCGTCTTAAGAACCGGTACTATAGGGTCCCTGCCCTATTTCTCAAGCCCGATCGGCCGCTTGCATCTCATTTCCCCTTCTCCTTCTCCTCTCTCACATTTCCAAATATTTTGCACCTCTCACACTCCAACAAATCTTCATTTTTTCCACCATTTTATCAAGATTGACGGCACCCATCTATCCAAGGGTTAGCAATATCATCCTTGCTTCCGGCGTTCCTAATTTAGCTCATTTCTTTCCTAGTTTAACTCGTATTATTTTTGTAGTGCTAGCAAGGTGTTCGATGAAATGCCTAAGTTAGGGATTTCATTCTTTTATATGCAATTTGAGCTCAAATTAAAGTATGATTTGTAGGTTTTAGTATCATCCCCGTTCTCACCACCGTCGATCGCCAGCGTCGTCCCCTAGCCAGCACCGTACCACCTCGGTGAGCCTCTTCTTTTTTATAAAAAAACTTAGTTTTATGTGATGAACTTGAATATTAATTAAGTTGGTCACTCATATATCCATGATGTTGTGTAATTAATGATTTTTGATATACTTATATATATAATGCAGATGAATCGACAATGGATGTACGGTGACCGATGCCATCCTGACTTCATTACTGGCATGCATTATTTTCTCAACGTGGCTGAGGCAAACATGCGGTTGAATGGTTTCATTTATTGTCCGTGTAGTTCCTATAACAATACGAAGGATTACTCTACCTCAAAGACCCTTCACATCCACCTGCTTGAGAACGGTTTCATGCCCGGCTATAATTGTTGGACCAAGCACGGAGAAAAAGGGGTTATAATGCAAGACAACGAAGAAGAAGAGGGTAGTGACAACTATCCTATGTTCACTGAAGACGGTGATAGTAGAATGGGGGAAGACGAAGATGAAGAAGAGCCCATTTTTGATGACCCCCATGATGATTTGGGTCGGGCCATTCTTGATGCGAAGATAAACTGCTGAAGTGAAAAGGAGAGGATGAAGTTGGAGAAAATGTTAGGGGATCACAACAAACTGTTGTACCCAAATTGCGAAGATGGCCAGAAAAAGCTGGGTATCACACTAGAATTGCTGCAATGGAAGGCAGAGAATGGTACTTCTGACAAGGGATTTGAAAAGTTGCTGAAAATAATAAAGAAGATGCTTTCAGGGGAGAACGTATTACCCTCTAGTACGTATGAAGCAAAGAAGGTTGTCTGCCCTCTAGAATTAGAGGTGCAGAAGATACATGCATGCATCAATGACTGCATCCTCTACCGCGAGGAGTACGAGAATTTGAATGCATGCCCGGTATGTGGTGCATTGAGGTATAAGATCAGGCGAGATGACCCTGGCGATGTTGAGGGTGAGTCCACCCCTAGGAAGAGGGTTCCTGCGAAGGTGATGTGGTATGCTCCTATAATACCACGGTTGAAACGTTTGTTCCAAAACAAAGAGCATGTCAAGTTGTTGCGATGGCACAAAGAGGACCGTAAGAAAGATGTGATGTTGAGACACCCCGCTGACGGGTCGCAGTGGAGAAAAATTGACAGAGAGTTCAAGTCATTTTCAGATGACGCAAGGAACTTAAGATTTGGTCTAATTACAGATGGCTTTAATCCTTTCGGGGAGCAGAGCTCCAGTCATAGCACCTGGCCAGTGACTCTATGTATCTATAACCTTCCTCCTTGGTTGTGCATGAAGCGGAAATTCATTATGATGCCAGTGCTCATCCAAGGCCCGAAGTAAGCCGGCAACGACATTGATGTGTACCTGAGGCCATTGGTTGAAGAACTTTTACAGTTGTGGCATGAAGAAGGTGTACCTGTGTGGGATGAGCACGAACAAAAGGAATTTAACCTATGAGCGTTGTTGTTTGTAACCATCAATGATTGGCCTGCTCTTAGTAACATTTCAGGACAGTCAAACAAGGGATATAATGCATGCACACACTGTTTAGGTGAGACTGACAGTATATATTTGGGAAACAAGAATGTGTACCTGGGGCAACGTCGATTTCTTCCAAAATAGCATCACGTAAGAAAGAGAGGAAAACATTTCAGAGGTGAGGCAGATAATCGAACGAAGCCTACCCGCCCTAATGGGGATGTTATATATGATATGGTCAAGGATTTAAAAGTGATCTTTGGAAAGGGTCCTGGCCGACAATCTGTTCCGCATGATGTTGATGGACACGTACCCATGTGGAAGAAGATGTCTATATTTTGAGAGCTACCCTACTGGAAAATCCTAGAGGTTCACTCTGCAATCGACGTGATGCACGTGACGAAAAATCTTTGCGTGAACCTGCTAAACTTCTTGGGCGTGTATGGGAAGACAAAAGATACAACGGATGCATGGCAGGACCAACAATGTATCCACGAAGGAAACAACCTGAATCCAGAGAAGTATCAAGGTACTGCTAGCTACGCTCTTACCAAAGAAGAGAAGGAGATCTTTTTTGAAGTCTTGAGTAGCATCAAGGTCCCGTCCGGCTTCTCGTCGAATATAAAGGGAAGGATAAACATGTCAGAGAAATTTTTTGAAAACCTAAAGTCTCATGACTGCCACGTGATTATGACACAATTACTTCCGGTTGCATTGAGGGGGCTTCTGCCAGAAAATGTCCGAGTACCCATTGTGAAGCTATGTGTGTTCCTCAATGCGATTTCTCAGAAGGTGATCAATCCACTAATTCTACAAAATTTACAGAAGGATGTGGTTCAATGTCTAGTCAGCTTCGAGTTGGTGTTCCCACCATCCTTCTTCAATATTATGACGCATCTCCTTGTTCACCTGGTCGAAGAGATTGGCGTTCTCGGTCCTGTATTTCTACACAACATGTTCCCCTTTGAGAGATTCATGGGAGTCTTAAAGAAATACGTTCATAACCGTGCTAGGCCAGAAGGAAGCATCTCCAAGGGCTATGGAACAGAGGAGGTCATTGAGTTCTGTGTTGACTTTATTCCTGACCTTAAGCCGATCGGTGTTCCTAAATCGCACTATGAGGGGAGACTGCGTGGAAAAAGCACGCTAGGAAAGAAAGCAACAATGCGTATGGACGAACATTCTTTCACTCAAGCACACTACACAGTTCTACATAATTCCAGCTTGGTGGCTCCATGCATAGTGGAACACAAGAATATTTTACGCTCTGAATACCCGGAGCAACATGAAGATTGGATTGATGGAGAACACATGAAGACTTTCGACGGTTGGTTGCAAACACGTCTCATGAATGCCACTGATGAAGAACAGCTATACTTGTTGGCCAAGCAACCATCTTCAACTATATCGACTTTTCAAGGGTACGAGATAAATGGGAATACATTTTACACGTTCGCCCAAGATAAAAAAAAGCACCAACCAAAACAGTGGTGTCCGCTTTGATGCAGCAGAGGACAATGGGAAGAAGGTCACATATTATGGGTACATAGAGGAGATATGAGAACTTGACTATGGACCTAATTTCAAGGTCCCTTTGTTCCGGTGCAAATGGTTCAACCTGAAAGACGGGGTACAGGTAGACCCGCAGTACGGAATGACTATAGTGGATCTCAAGAATCTAGGGTACAACACCGAACCATTCGTCCTAGCCAGTGAAGTGGCTCAGGTATTTTATGTGAAGGACATGTCTACCAAACCAAAAAAAAGAAAACAAAGGCAAGAGGACACATCATACGATGAGCCAAAGCGCCACATAGTTCTTTCAGGAAAAAGAAACATCGTGGGAGTAGAGGAAAAGACAGACATGTCAGAAGATTATAATAAGTTTGATGATATTCCACCCTTCAAGGTGAGAACTGACCCAAGCATCATGTTAAATAATGAAGATTGTCCATGGTTGCGTCGCAATCAGAAGAAAGGGAAACACACGAAGAAAACTCAGAAGACTAGATAGGTATCATAACTTGTGCATCTCAATATGGAAATCAGTGTCCCATTTATTTGTGTGTAATGATCTTACTGTATGTAAGATATTAACAATGGAGATGGTTGGCTTGTTTTAATAGTTAAGTAGCTTTCACGGGCTTGCAGGGAATTTTTTCCGAGGCGGAGCTTCCGAAGATGTCGTAGGGCGTGTGCACCAACAACATCTTCGAGAAGCTCTGCCACGGGAGATTTCCCAACCCTTTCCCCAACACTGTTAGAGGAGATGGAGTCTTTCACGGGCTTGCAGGGAAATTTTTCCGAGACGGAGCTTCCGAAGATGCCGTAGAGCGTGTGCACCAACGACATCTTCGAGAAGCTCCGCCACGGGAGATTTCCCAACCCTTTCCCCAACACTGTTAGAGGAGATGGAGTCTTTCACGGGCTTGCAGGGAAATTTTTCCGAGGCGGAGCTTCCGAAGATGTCGTAGGGCGTGTGCACCAACGACATCTTCAAGAAGCTCCGCCACGGGAGATTTCCCAACCCTTTCCTCAACACTGTTAGAGGAGATGGAGTCTTTCACGGGCTATGTTGAGCTGTTTGCCATGGAGTATCGATGCTCCTTTTATAGACACGTCGCCGCTTCTACTTTGTCTTGTTCCTCCGATAGGGCGTCGTGCGCTACATGCTTTATCTCATCGAGCAGTGCATCCACCCATACGTCCTTATCCTGCCGACAGCTTTAGTCTCGGTTGCACCCACCAACCGGGACTAAAGGTTACCCACGCATCCTTATCCCACCGACAGCTTTAGTCTCGGTTGCATCCACCAGCCGGGACTAAATCTTCTTAGCCCGGGGCTGAGCTTCGCTGAACTTGAAGTGGATCTCTGATGAAATAGCATGTTGTGAACCTATAAATATTTTTTTTAAAGAAAAAGAAATACAAAAGAAAATAGAAATAGAAAAAGAAATAGAAAAAAGAAATAGAAAATAAAAAGAAATAGAAAAAACAAAATAGAAACAGAAAAAATAGAAAAGAAAAAGAAATAGAAAAATAAATACAAAAGAAAAAGAAATAGAAAAGAAAACGAAATAGAAAAAAGAAAATAGGAAAAGAAATAGAAAAGAAAAAGAAATACAAAAAGAAATACAAAGAAAATAGAAATAGAAAAAGAAATAGAAAAGAAAAGGAAATACAAAAACAAATACAAAAGAAAATAGAAATAGAAAAAGAAATAGAAAAGAAAAAGAAATACAAAAGAAAATAGAAATAGAAATGAAAAAGAAATACAAAAGAAAATAGAAATAGAAAAGAAAAGGAAATACAAAAGAAATACAAAAGGAAATAGAAATAGAAAAAGAAATAGAAATGAAAAAGAAATAGAAAAGAAAAAGAAATAGAAAAAACAAAATAGAAACCGAAAAAAACCTTTGCTACCAGTTGCAGCCACAAACCTTTGCTACCGGTTTGTGGCTGCAACCGGTAGCAAAGGTCCCCTAGGGCATTTTCTCACCCTGGGGGCCTCCTTTCCATGCGCGCGAGTCTCTTCCACAGCCGCACGCCGCCACACACACACACACGGCCGCACGTACGCCGCACGCCGCCACGCTGCCGCGCCGCCGTCCGCCGTGCCGCCGTCCGCAGGTAATCCCCCGCTCCTCCCCTTCTTTCCTTCTCACCTGGCGCCACCGGATGCGCATCCTCCACGACGTCGCCATGTCGCTCGAGCACCTCCACGGCGCCGCCGCCACGGCCATCGTGCACGGCGACCTGTCGGCCTCCAACAGGCGGCGGCCTCCTCGACTCCACAGGCGGCGCGCGGCTCTGCGATCTGGGCTCGGCCTGCGAGGCCACCTTCTCGGCCGCCGTCGCGCCTGCCCGGCGCGGCGTGGCCGCCGCTGTGGGCTTCGGCGTGCTGCTGCTCGAGGCCGTCACCGGCTTGCCTGCCGCCGGCGCCTCGGAGGGCGACGGTGAGTACCTGGCCGCGCGGGTGCTGCCGCGCGTCAGAGCAACAGCCGGGATGGCGGGTCAAGGTGCAGGCGGGAGTGGGCTGCCCACGGAGCCCACTACCCAAATTAATATATTTTTTACATTTGTCTAGATTCGAATTAATATTTTTACATTTGTCTAGATTCGAATATATCTAGTCATATTTCGCGGGTATATGTGGGCATATGTGGGATAGTGGACACCCACTTAAATTGTGTGGGACTGTGCGGGCGTATGAGGGCCTCCCGCGGGCAGTCCCACCCGCACCCTGAGTGGCGGAGCTCGTGGACAGTAGGCTAGGAAGAGGTTACGACGCCGCAGAGGCCAGCGACATCGCGAGCATTGCTGCGGAGTGTTTGGCGGAGAAGGCGGCGAGGTTCATCTCCGCCGATGGCGGTGATCACAAGTTTCTCGACTTATTCCGCGCCACGAGTCCACGAGTCCACACACACGCCGGCTACGCGGCCTCGTGACACCACCACGCCACGCCACGCCGCCTAGCTGACGACGCCGGCTAGGTGGCCTCGCCACGCCACACGCCACGACGGCTAGGCGGCCTCACTAGCGCGCGCGTGGGCCGGCAATGTTCGGTGTCGACGCCGCCTCACCACACGGCCTCGCCACGCCGCCTAGCCGACGACGCTCCTTGCATGCTACTCCCCTAGCCGACGGCGGTGTTGGCGAGGCTGCCCCCGTGCCAGGCGCCAACGGCGGTGTTATCCATCTAGCAATCTGTTATGATCATGAAATGATGAATCAAATAATTCCACTTAATTTTGTAGTGACATTGAGCTATGGAGGACAACACCTTCATCCGAGATGAGGGGCAAGAAGAAATGGTGCAGAAAATGATATATGAGAGTGCCCATGGACCGGAACTCGATGGAGATGACGATGATTTCGCCTCACAATTTCTGAATGATGTCGGTGAGGGATTTGAGTCTGAAGAAAGAAGAGACAACGAAGTGTTCTTAACAAACTCCGGCGAGGTGTATATTTATATATCAGGGCTAGATGTATTGATTTATTTGTATTGCACTTATTAACAAATTATTTTTCTTATGGCCTTCTGGATCATCGAGAAAATCTGTTAAAACCCAACGAGGCCCGACGCAACGTCTAAAGGGCGAGGGTAGGTTAGCCCTCACCGCATTTAAGGCTAGTGGTGAACCGGTGGAGCACTGCCGTACATTTGTAAATCAAGCTGGAGTTCTTGTTAGGGACCATGTACCGATCAGCATTGTACAGTGGCATAAGCCGAAGAACGCAGGGGCTGAAGCTAGTTATGTCAACGATACTCTAAAACAGTTTCTTTGGGACAGTCTACTGACACACTTCAGCCTACTAGAAGACATGACGGAAGGGTAGAAGAATAAAGTCAAGGAATGGACTTTTAAGAAGATGGCCACACAATTCCAGACCTGGAAGAAATATTTATGGGCCAGATATGAAGATGAAGATCCAGTATTCACTGAAAGTCTAGTGAAGATAAAAGATCACTGGCCCGCATTTAAGAGGTATAAGAAATCGTCTACTGTTGTGTCCCGATCAATCACAAATACAAAAAATGCTTCAAAGAAGAAACATTTCCATCATTTCGGGTCAGGTGGCTACAAGACTGCCATTCCGAAGTGGATAGCATTTGAAGCTAAACTAATGGAGACAGGAATCACTCCATAGACATGGGACTGCCCCGACCGGTCGAAGTTCTGGTTGTTCGCGCTGTTGGAGATATGCCCAAGAGGCAATAGTAAAGTGGTTATTATTATATCTTTATGTTTATGATAAATGTTTACATCCCATGCTATAATTGTATTAACCGGAAACATTAATACTTGTGTGTTTTGTAAACATAAAAGAGTCCCTAGTAAGCCTCTTGTTAAACTAGCTTGTGGATTAATGGATGATCATGGTTTCCTGATCATGGACATTGGATGTCGTTAATAATAAGATCATATCATTAGGAGAATGATGTGATGGACACACACCGTAGTAAGCATAGCATAAGATCAAGCCATTAAGTTCGTTTGCTATAAGCTTTAAAATACATAGTAACCTAATCCTTCGACCATGAGGTTATGTTAATCACCATCACCGGATGGGTACTTTAATGACATCAAACACCGCTTCGTAACTGGGTGGTCATAAAGGTGTCATTGGGTATTCTGAAAGTATGTGTTGAAGTGCATGGACCAAGATTGGGATTTGTCCATCCATATGACGGATAGATATGCTCTGGGCCCTCTCGGTGGAATGTCATCTAGTTAGCTTGCAAGCATGTGACTGGGTCACAAGGGATGACATATCACGGAACGAGTAAAGAGTACTTGTCAGTAACGAGGTAGAACTAGGTATGGAGATACCGACGATCAAACTTCGGATAAGTATAGTATCGCATGACAAAGGGAATTGGTTTCGTATGTAAATGGTTCTATCGATCACGAAGTCATCGTTGAGTATGTGGGAGCCATTATGGATCTCCAGGTCCCGCTGATGGTTATTGATAGGAGATGTGTCTCTGTCATGTCTACATATTCACGAACCGTAGGGTGACACACTTAAGGTTCGAAGTTGTTTTAAGTAGATATGGAATGTGCGTTGGAGACCGAATGTTGTTCGGAGCCTCGGATTGGATCCGGGACATCACGAGGAGATCCAGAATTGTCCGGAGAATAAGATTCATATATTGGGGATCATTTTCTAAGTTAGGAAATGTTCCGGAGTATTTGTATGAGGATTCTAGAAGGTTTCGGAATGTTCTGGAAGGTTCTGGAAGATTTCTTGGAGTTTGCTTGAAAACCAAGAAAGGATCAAGGAGTCCTTGTGGGGCAAGACAAGGAGTCGTGGGGAAGGAGGACTCCTCCCCCCCTCCCAATCCGCCGGCCAAGGGAGAGGGGAGTCCTACAAGGACTCCACCTCCCCATGGCGCCTCCCCCCTTTAAATAGAGGGGTGGGGGCACCACCCCCTGGCACTCCTCCACTACTCCAATCCTAGCCGCCTCTCTCCTCCTCCTTTCTTCTGCTCAGGCTTAGGCGAAGCCCTGCAGAATTCTCTACTCCACCACCACCACCACGCCGTCGTGCTGCTGGGATTCCGTGGAGAAGATCTACTACCTCCACTGCTCGCTGGAACGAGGAGAGGAAGGTCTGCTTCGACTCCGTACGTGTGACCGACTGCGGAAGCGCTGCTAGAACACGGCGCCGGAAGGATCGTCCACTCGATCTTGAGATCGGCAAGTGATCGACTACATCAACCACGAGATCCAATCTCGTAACGCTTCGGATCTACAAGGGTTAGTACAGATCTATCTCGTTGCACATGTCTAATAGATTAGATCTTGGCTTTTATCTAGATTAGATCTAGGTTTTGTTCGTTCTTGCGGTAGAATTTTTTTGTTTTCCATGCTACGAACCCTTCAGTTGTATCAGAGCCGTATCTATGCGTAGATCTGTTGCACGAGTAGAACACAATGGTTTTGTGGGCGTTGGTGCTCGTGCCGTCTTTTGCTTTGTGTACTTTGCATCTTGCGGCATGATGGGATGAAGTGGCTCGGGCTAACCTTACATGTCATCGCACATGAGACTTGCTCCATGCTTGACGTGTAACTTGCTTTGCACAAGTGGCTTTGCGGGTGTCTGTCTCTCCCACCATAGTATAGATCCAATTTACACTTTGCACTTGATAGCACTTGTATCAACGTTGTGGTTCAGTTTCGTAGGTAAGATCCGTTATTGTTCGAAAGCCCCAAACCACGTAAAACATGCAAAGAAAATTAGAGGCGTCTAACTTGTTTTTGCAGGGGTTTTGTGATGTGATATGGCCATTATGTGATTGTGATTATATTTGATGTATGCAATGATCCTTGTTGTAATATGGCAACCGGCAGGAGCCTAATGGTTGTCTTCAATTCTGTTAAGACCTGCGTGTCTATTCATCTTGTAATAGCTTTGTTCCAAGTAGTTGTAATAGTTGCTAGTGATGATGGACAACCATGAACCGGCGCCACTGACCTTGACGCCACGCTGGTGATGATGGAAATCATGTTCGTGCTTTGGAGATGGAGATCAAAGGCGCAAGAAGAAAGGGCCATATCATATCACACTAATTATGAATTGCCTGTGATGTTAATCCTTTATGCATCTTGTATTGCTTAGATTGCGATGGTAGCATTATAAGATGATCCCTCTCACTAAATATCAAGTAATAAAGTGTTCACCCTTAGTTGGCACCGTTGCTAAGACTCGTCGTTTCGAAGCATCTCGTGATGATCGGGTGTGATAGACTCTACGTGTGCATACAACGGGTGCAAGCCAGATTTGCACATGCGGAAACTAAGGTTAACCTTGACGAGCCTAGCATGTACAAACATGGTCTCGGAACACGGAATACCGAAAGGTAAAGCATGAGTCATATGGATGATATGATGAACATGTTGATTGTTCGCCTTTAAAGCTACATCATCTCACGTGATGATCGGACTTGGTGTAGTGGATTTGGTTCGTGTAATCACTAAAACAACTCGAGGGATGTTGTTTTGTGTGGGAGTTCATTTGTAATTTGGATTAGTCGAACTCAATTTATCATAAACACAATCAAAGTGAATTTGCATAGTTTGTTGTAGTCATTGGCATCCGTTCACCACCTTACGCTTAGTTATAGTTGAGATAGTGGAACTATAGAAATTCTAGATATTTACTTTACGAACTGGTATCGTATTGTTTTGAATGTCAATTTAAAGTTTATAAGTCCTATTGCAAACTTTCAGCAAACTCTATTTACTCCATGAAGTTTAATAAGTAGTATTAAATCATGAGTAAGAATTCCAATGTTAGTATCTAAAGTATCATGTTTGCCTCCATGATTCTTGATACTCAAAAGATTGTTTTTAATATCAAGTTTATCTAAGAGCTGAAAGCAATGTTTCAGAAACCATCATATGTGAAAGGTATTGCGATATCTAAAACAATGTGTTGGTTACAACATGATAGAGTATACGTCCTCATATTTGATGAGAATTTGTGAAGGTTGGAGACGCTAGTCGTCCTAATCCTCCAAAAGGTTTTGAAAAAGAAACATTATACTCGCAATTCACCTTTATAAGCTATAGCAGCTTGATCATGAAAGTTGTCATGATAAGGATTAATAGAAGATGTAAGTAAAATGTTTACTACACTAAAAGATTACTAAAGAATGGAATTTTGAAAGAATGCCAAACATTTGATGAAGGTGATCCACTTCAAAGTGCAAGTCCAAAGGTATTGGTATTTGACTATACACACTTTGTACTATGTGTCATGTGAATGACATCACTATTGATGTTGATAGATTCTTTTAAAAGAAAAGGAATTGCTGAAAGAGAATCTATAAAATATTTGGCAGAAAATAAAAGGTTGGAGATGTCCAACTTAGGCATATAGAAGATATACATGTTATGGTTGTATTCCTTGCTTGTTAAACAATGTGGTTCTCCGGTATTGGATATCGAATTGGTTGGTATGAAGTGTCATACAGGACAACACAATTCATGAACTGCAATGGCTTAAGTAACTAGCAAGAGAATATGTGATGATGTTCATCGAAAACAAACAAAGGGTCGTTGTGTTGCTCGTTAACATCAAAGCTTGCCTTCAAGATTTGTTTCAATAATTGTTATTTTGATCAGGTATTATGACGACAAAAGGTTGTTCAAATAATTACCGTATTCCATAATAGATGGATGATATACAAGTCTGGTTGGAGAAATAACGACCATAAAACTAATGCTAAAATGTCGCAAGACAAATGATTGAAAGATCACTTGCGAAGTGACATCGCCGTTTAAATTATATTGAAAGGATATATGAAGAAACTCTATGTTGATGGATTTTTGGAGTCTTTGGTTTGGATCAAATGACGCTTGTGATACTTTCCTGGAGATAATTAAAACTCCGTTCGTAGGCTAAAAGAGGAACAGACGACTAACTGATTGGAATTTGTACATATTGATGTATATAGTCCATTAGGTGTAGTCGTGGGCGATGGATTTCAACTTCATATGCTTTCTCCGAAGATTTGAGTGAGTATATGTATATACTTACTCAATAAGGAAGAAGTATGAAGCATTTGAAAAATGTTCAAAGACTTTCAAGATGAAGTGGAAAATCATTGTAACAAGAAAATAAAAGAGTTTATGATTGGATCATAAAGAAAGATGTTTGAGTTACAAGTTTAGCAAAACACCTAAGATTTGAGGAATCGTTCCATGGATTTGCATTTCCCAAAACACCATAGGAGTATGGAGTGTTCGAGATATGTAATGAAACCTTGTTTTACATGGTAAGATCGAAGGTGTCATTTATAAAACTGCCATTATATTTTAAAGATTAAAGCTTTAGTGACTACCGCTTTTACACTGAAAAGAGCTCCATCGTGATCCGTTGAAATGACACCATATGAGTTATGGTTTGGGATAAAACCCGAATTGTCTTTTCTTAAATTTTGGTATGCTATGCATAAGTAAAATGTTTACAACCAAAGTCGGATAAGCACGTCTTTGTAGGTTATTCCAAAGAATTTGTTGGGAATTTCTCCATAACACCGAGGACAAAAGAGTTTGTCGCTTGGAACGTCAAGTTTCTTGAGAAGGAATTTTTCATGAAAAGTTAAGTGGGAGGACAATAGAACTTTGATAAGGTTGTTGAACCTTAGCTATATGTGCTAAGTAGCGCAGCGCCAGAAAGTGTCCCAGTGGCGGCCACAATGCTCATGGCTCTCGTGATTACAAAAGGTGTGATCTTGGAGATTAGAGTTCCTATAGAACCGTGTGGGTCGGTAAGAATCAAATAGTAAGATTTGATAAGCAAGTCGTTATTGTTTTGACAATGATGAACCGACTACATGCAAAGAAGCGATGATGGCCCTGACTCCATAAAATGACTAGAAGTCATGGAATCCGTGATAGTATCCATACACGAGAAATCAAGTTTCTGAACTTAGAAGACCCTCCGGAAAGGCGTGAAGCCTATCGGTTGTGTTTGGATCTATAAAGAAATAGACATGGATGTTTCAAATCTATGAAATAGTCGACATGTCGGAAAGAGTTTACGACAATGTTCAAGGAATTGACTATGATAAGATTTGATCTTTCATAGCGATATTTAGTCTGGACGGATTAATGTAGCAACCACTACATATATTTTGGTATATGGTAGTTGAACAAACAAAACAAGTTCTTCTAATAGAATGGTTACCTAGGACGTGTACATGACACGATCCAAAGGGTTTTGTTAAAATAAAAGGATGCTAAAAGAGTATGCAAAACTTCAATGGTTGAAGTGAGCATCGCGGAGTTGGAATCTTCACCGTGATGAAACTGTTAAACGGTTTAATGTCATCAGAGACGATGAAGATGTTTGCATTTTGCAAGAAATTAAGTGGGAGCGCTAAGACATATTTCTAATACATTATGTGAAAGACATATTGTTGATTAGAAATGATGTATCTTTTATTGACACAGGTTAAGAATTTCATTTCGATGAAAGACTTAGGCATAACCCAAGAATTAGGCATCAATGTCTATATGAATAGATTGAGGCGCTAATATGGTTTTGCCAAATGTACATAGATGAGATGTTGAATGAGTTCATTATGGAAACAACAAGAAAGGTTCTTGACGCACGGAAAGGACTAAATCAAGATTCAAGTGTTTTGACACTTGGTGAAATCACAAGAATATTTTGATCAATCATTCTTTGAGATGTACACATCCAGATATGTCCTATGCTCTAAATGTTATGAGCATATACCAGAATGATTCATAAGATGATCATTGGACAATAGTAAAGATATTCTTATGAGCTTTGGAAGAACTAAGAATATATCATGTATAAGTGACAAATAGTTAAAGGTAGTTCGTTGTAAAGTGTTACATTGATACTAGTTTTGTCACAAGATACAAATTAAATTTATCTCAATTTAGACTATGGGTGGCACAATATAATGGAAAGGATGTTCCATGATAGATTTGGATGAGTTCCAAAGTTGAGATATTGTGACGGATACTACAACAAAAGGCTAAGTATATAGCTGCTATAGTAGCAGCAAAGGAGGGCATTTGTATTAAGTAGTTTGTTATCAAACTAGGTGTGGTTCATAGCGGGATAATACTATGAAGATACATTGTACGACAATTGTATCAACATGATTTAATCCCAAGGAACTAAAGGTCTCACCAAAGGACCAAATTTATACAATGCCATCTCATTGGAGAATGAGTAATGCGTAGAGACGCAAGGACATGCAAATACACACGGACCTGGAAGTGTCAGATCCTAAGATTATGTTTACCACTAGCAATAGTGTCTATACAACACCAAAAAGCCATAGGTGTTGAATGCACAAGTTTTTATAACTAGATTATTGACTCTAGTGCAAGTGGGAGACTGTTGGAGATATGCCCAAGAGGCAATAGTAAAGTGGTTATTATTATATCTTTATGTTTATGATAAATGTTTACATCCCATGCTATAATTGTTGGAGTTAGCCAAGTTAGCGGAATTGATAAATAGGGTGGAGGTGCTTGAGAAAAATCAGAGGGCACCTGATCAGCCACTGTTTCTACAAGATCCTCAAGCCGTTGCCGCCCCATCTCAGCAAAGAAGCAGTGTGGGTTCCTCGCATCTTGAATGTGGAGGAAGCTACCCCGTGTCACGGAGAGGACAGATTGCGAGCTACATTTGCCAATGAGGAACGTGTCCGTTAAGGTGGCGGTCGGCTATGTTTATCCAACTGAAGATGGAGCAACGCACCATCATATGCCCATTCCAGCTGGCTGTGTTTGTGTCGGGGTGGATGATGTTGTTCTGGGTTATGAAACAGTGGAGCTTGATTTTCCTGGAGGTGACGAGGAGAAGACATTGGCTGATGTCAAGCGAGGTTTCGCCCTATGGTCCAAGAAATACATCATCCTTTTGCAAAGGCCACCGACTCCTCCTCGTAGCAGTCCACATGAGCAGCAAATTCCGCATGAGCATCAATGGCCATCGACTCCTCCTGGTAGCAGTCCACATGGGCAGCAAAGTCCACACCTAGCTGAGAGGGACCCCAGCGCGAGTCCACCATCTCGAGATCCTCCACGTAAGACTGCGCCCGTTAAGCGAAACAGTACACCGCCTAGGAAGAGACCTAGCAAGGAGAAACCACTACCGCCTATTGAGAAGTTACCTTGGGAAAAAACTATCGAGGAATGCACCGAAACCTCTAAGTCTGAGGTGGAAAAACATTTTGCTAAGAAAGTGCAGAGATACCTTTTGAGAAGACTCTAGATCCGGTGAAAGTTGTGCGTACCGTTGAGAATCTATATGACCCTGTACCATCGCAGCCATCTGACTATAGGCGTTCTATTGAAAGGTTGTATGACGATATGGTGGAGGCGAAAAAACCCGATAAATCGGTGGTCTTGGGTATAAAAGGAAACAAGTACACAAGCTCGGAGAACAATCCGTTCAATCGGTCCCCCCTCTCAAGGTGTTTGACGAGAAGGCCGTTCAAAGTTCTCGACAAAACAAACCGATTACCCCATCGCTGAAGTAGCATATAAATTTGTTCTTGGGAAAGATTTGGTCGAGAATATCAGGTCGCTACTAACAAGTATGCGTAATTTGCATGTGTGGTACACTAATGCCACAAAGAGAGGGATGGAGGCTATCATGGTGTGATTTAAGGATGAGCACTACTTCCAAGAATACTCTGTGAGCGTTGACTTCTGTGAACTTTTTCAGTTATACAATCTCCGGGCCCTCGACAAATCTATCATCAGTTGCTATTGTCTATAAGTGATTTATCAATGTAATTTGAGAAGTCTTTAGCTTAGCTCGTTCATTGTCTACAAATTATCCTCAATTTAATCTTTTGTGCACTATATTATGCAGATCGAAGAAGCTCGAATGCAAAAGGGATGAAATCACGGACATTGGGTTCATTGACCCAGATACAATGCATGAAAAAACCATAGAAGATCCCATCTTTAACAAGGATACACCAGAGACTTTGCTAAGATTTTTGAAGCGACAACGTGACAAAAAGATAATACTTTGGCCTTACAACTTCAAGTGAGTGTTACTGTCTTATGACACATTCTATTTTGCTCACCATATGTTAAATTTTTAACTGATGACTTATATCTATGACACTGCATATTTAAACGTGTGTAGGTTTCACTTTATTCTTATCGTCATTAAAATGTACGATGGAGAAGTTGAAGTCTTTAACTCACTAACCAAAGAGCTTGCACTATACAAGACGGCTTTTGAGATGCTCAAAAAGTAATTTTAATTCTTATCGGTTTTTTTTGTTAATTTCTTGATATCAACAAATTGATTACTCTTTTATGCATTTTCTTTTGTCGGGCAGCGTATGGAAAAAATTCATCGAGGAAGATCCGGCCGATGGATGGAAACAGAAGCTGATATGGCGTGCGAACAAATTAAGTAGTAGTACCTAGGTCCACACACCTTTATCATACTTGATTATTGTTCGATTGAATTATATTCTTGTACAGAAATGCGTGAAACAACCAAAGGGGACTAATATATGTGGATACTACGTTTGCGAAAACATCCACAAGATTGTCAGCGAGAGAATGAACAATCAAACAAATAGAGAGGTATGAAAACAATGTTCACAAATTTATTTTGTTACCATAACTTGTGCTGAGTTTCAGTCATAATTGTTTGATTATGATTTGATATATATATATACACATAGCTCGTGTATTCATTTGTATCTCATTCTTTTATAGTTGGCAAGAAAGCGGGATATGATCTCAATCAAGCACCACTTCAAAGCAATTAGCGAGGAATTGGCGGGATTTTTCCTTCGGGACATCATACCTAACTTCGTAGAGTACCACTATGAATGAAGATCTATATGTAATATATAGTTTGACTCGGAGAGTACCACTATGCTACATGTAATAGATAGTATGCCTCAGAGAGTACCATTATGCATGAAGATCGATCTTCATGCATGCACTACTTAATTTTGCGATCTTATGCAAGTACATGTGTTATATTATATGCACCAAGTTGATATGCATCACCTTGATCTTCATGTACTACCTAAACCCAAACGTGTTTCTGGCGCACCGACGTGATCCTCGTACGATGAAACGGCCCGATACCCCTAAACCCCTCCTAAAACCCTAAATCCTCGATTGTCTGCCGCGGCAGAGATTTATGCACTTTCTCTGCCGCGGTAGCCAACCTTTGGTACTGTTTCGTGTTACAAACCGGTACCAAAGGTCCCTAGCCCTGCGGTCTCCTGGGTGCCCACGTGGAGGCCCCTTCAATACCGGCATTTGGCTTTTGTCCCGAATCTTTTGTACCGGTTGCTTTTCCGGTACAAAAGGACCTCTGGAACCGGTATTGATGCCCATTTTTCTACTAGTGTAAATGCTCGTAGACAGAAAAATCATATTCGTTATCTCAAGCACAATAATTATTGGGTCACCGACCACGAGAATAAGGAAGAAGTTGTGCACAATCACTTCAAACAGTCATCATAAGAGGTGAAGCTAGAGCGCAAGACTTCAATTAGGAGGGGTTAAATTTCGAGGATCCAGATTTGCAAGATTTTGGGGAGCCCTTCTTCGATGAGGAGGTGGGAAATTCAGTAAACCAAATGCCACAAGACAAAGCCCCCAGCCTAGATGGTTTTCCCAGTGTATTTTTTCAAGAAGTGTTGGGACACGATCAAGGTGGATGTGATGAGAGTGATCAACCTCTTCAAATATGTCAACAAGGAAAATTTTCATTGGCTTAATTATGCAAATATTGCATTTTTCAGAAAAGAGAAGGGGTTGAACAAATTTTCGATCTTAATACTATTAGCCTAATCCACTCCATCGGTAAGATCATCACCAAAATGCTCGCCCTCTATCTTGGCCTTTCATGAATGACCTTGTTTTTAATTACCAGTGCACCTTTATAAACAATATAATCTTACTTGGTGAAAGGGAATTTACCTCCCAAAGTGTGTTTTGAGTGTTTGCTGACCACAAGAGTGAGTTTAACCGCGCGCTATGTTTTTTAGATTCATTTGAAGAAAATCACAAGACAGCGATCAACCCTTTAAAAGTGAAAAGATCGAGAAGGTTTTCTGTAGCATTTTTAGTTTGTTGAGTTGTAGAAAAACCATACTATCAAGATGGGTTCCTCCTTGGAAGGTTCGTGGGAATAAATCAATTACTCACACAAACCCATATGTACCCACCTAGCCTTCCTATTGAGTAATGGAGAGAACTCTCGAAAACCTGTTGCTGCAAGTTGATGTATCCCAAGTGCAGGAGATCTCTTGTAGTATCTTTTAATATAGAAAAGGTTGTCGAAACCACGAGGATATGAAGTTATTAGTTAGAAAGTTCAACAAGTTAAACAATAAAAGATGTAGAAGTTTTGTGTTTTGGGTTTATGGTTTACAGAAAAGTAAATTGTTGTAAAGTAAATTGCAAGAAAGTAAATGCTATTTCAGAGAAAGCCCGATCCTCTATGCAGCAAGACAAGTTCAAGTGTCTGTCCTTATCTGTGATAAACGTTCCTGAGGCTGGCATGAATTTACATAGCATAAATATTTCTAAACAGTATGCATGGTAAGTATCTTATCAATTTTTATTCTCGTTGGACAAAGCCTAAAATAGGTGCATCCATATACATTTGCAAGTACACCCCTAATGATTGATCCTAAGGCTATTTTCATGTGCAAGCAAATGATTCATTAAGACATAAAATTCCAACCATCGCTTCAAGTTCTAAGGTCCCTGGTCAAGAACCCCCCTAATACAACTCAAAGTCTCAGGATACGGTTTCTGTCATTCTGTCCCTCCCTACTCTCTCCATTACACTAACATGAAGCCCTATGAGACCATAAAGGTGAAGTAACATGCACTCGACGTTTGCATGCTACCATCATAGAACCACATAAAATATTAAAACTTAACCAAATACTCATGGCATACTATGTGGAAATCATAGCCAATTCATCCTATGCCCTCAAGAACATGGGGAACTACTCACAACGGTGAAACATGGCACAAATCAGTAGCATATGGATTACAACACAATCTGGAAGTATAACTTAACCACACAATAATGATAAGTTACCAAGAACAATCATTCACACATCACTTAAATAATATTTCAGGGTTCAATCAACCACAAAATATGAGGTGGATGATGTCAATATCGAGATGGAGATGGTGCTAACATTGGGGGAGATTGAGATGGTGATGGAGAGACTCCCCTTATGAAAAGAAGGAGTTGGTGATTACGATGGCTTCGATTTCCCCCTCACCATCAGCCTCAGAGAAGCATGATCTGCCCTCTCTTGGAGTAGGAGAAGACTTTTGCCTCCGCTACTGCCTCTATAAATCGTGGAAAAAACATGGCATAGGTTTTATGTCGAAGCGGAGGCGTACATAAAGAGGAGACGAGGCGACGCTCTAGGATGGAATGGGCCTATGTGGCATAACCTAGGGGGTGGGCCACGCCACTAGGTCTCATTCGGCACTCGCGGCTCCCCTTGTGTGTTTCCAATGCCCATTGTCCTTCTGATGAAAAACTTCCATGGTATTTTCGGTATATAGAAAGTCCCTAAAGCATCAAAATACGACAAAGGAGGTTTCCCGCCTCCTAGAAATGAAATACCAAAACAAGGGACTTTGTTGGAAAGTCCCAAAAATCATCTTAAAAGGCATAAATAGTGATACTATAAATGAAAATAATAATATAAACTAGTCCTATATGTGGCTATTATGATGATACAAAATGCAAGTATCAACCCCCCTCAAGCATAAACATTTTCTCATCCTAGAGAAAATAAGTGAATAGATCATATCATGTATCAATGATATTATGGTTGATAAAAGAAATACAAGCATTGTATCATCAAATAAGGCAACACAAACACCAAGTTTTTTCATTTGAGAGTAAATTCCCGTAGGCAGAAAAATCATATTTGTCATCTCAAGGACAACAATAACTGGGTCACCGACCATGAGAATAAGGAAGAAGTGTGCATAATCACTTCAAACAGTCATCATAAGAGGTGAGCAATAGGATAATACTTCAATTGGGAGGGGTTAAATTTTGAATATCCAGATTTGCAAGATTTTGGGGAGCCCTTCTTCAACGAGGAGGTGAGAAATTCAGTAAACCAAATGCCACGAGACAAAGCCCTCGGCCTAGAGGGGTTTACCAGTGTATTTTTTCAAGAAGTGTTGGGACACGATCAAGGTAGGTATGATAAGAGTGATCAACCTCTTCAAATATCTCCACATGGATAAATTTCATTGGATTAATTATGAAATTTTTCCATTTTTCAGAAAAAAGAAGGGGCTAGAAAAAATTGATCTTAATCCTATTAGCCTAATCCACTCCATTGCTAAGATCATCGCCAAAATGCTCGCCATCAATCTTGCGCCTTTCATGAATGACCTTGTTTTTAGTTCCCAATGCACCTTTATAAAGAATATAAGCATACATGGTGAAAGGGCATTTCCCTCCCAAAGTGTGTTTTGAGTGTTTGTTGACCACACGACTGAGTTTACCCATGTGCTAAGTTTCTTAGGTTCATTGACGAAAATCACAAGACGGTGATCAAGCCCTTAAAAGTGAAAAGATTGAGAAGGTTTCTGTAGTGTTTCTAGTTTGTTGAGTTGTAGGAAAACTGTACTATCAAGAGGGTTGCTCCTTGGAAGGTTCATGGTAAATTAAACCAATCACTCACACAAACCCATATGTACCCACCTAGCCTTCCTATGGAGTAAAGGAGAGAAATCTCGAAAGCCCGTTGCTGCTAGTTGATGTCTCCTAAGTGCAGGAAATCTATCGTAGTACTTTTAATATAGAAAAGATTGTCAAACCCACGAGGATATGAAGGTACGGTTTGCAAGTTCAGTAAGTAAAACAATACAAGATGTAGAAGTTTTGTATTTTCGATTTATGGTTTGCAGAAAAGTACATTATTGTGAAGTAAATTGCACAAAAGTAAATGCTCTTTTAGAATCCAATCTTCTATGAAGCAAGAGGACAAGATCAAGTGTGTGTTCTTATTTATGAAAACATCCCTAAGGATGGTATGGATTTACATAGCATAAATATTTCTAAACAGTATGCACGGTAAGTATCTTTTCAAGTTTTATTCTCGTTGGATAGAGTCTATAATAGGTACATTCATATACATGTGCAAGTACACCTCTAATGATTGATCCTAAGGTCATTTTCATGTGCAAGCAAATGATTCATCAAGACATAAAAGTCCAATCATCGCTTCAAGTTCTAAGGTCCCTGATCAAGAACCCCCTTAATGCAACTCAAAGTCTCAGGATACGGTTTCTATCATTCTGTTCCTCCCCACTCTCTCCATTACTAAGTTGCGGCCCTATGAGCCCATAAAGGTGAAGTAACATGAAATATATGTTTGCATATTACCATCATAGAACCACATAAAAGATTAAAAATTAACCAAATACTCATGGCATACTATATGGAAATCATAGCTAATTCATCATGTGCCCTCAAGAACATGGGGAACTACTCACAACGGTGAAATATGGCACACATCAATAGCATATGGATTACAACATAATCTAAAAGTATAACTTCACCAAAAAATAATGATAAGTTACCAAGCACAATCATGCACAGATCACTTAAACAATATTTTAAGGTTCAATCTACCACAAACTATGAGGTGGATGATATAGATATCGAGATATGGAGATGGATATGGAGATGGATATGGTGATGGAGAGACTCCCCTTACGCAAGGAGGAGTTGGTGATGATGTCTTCCATTTCCTCCTCTCCATCGGCTTCAGAGCAGTAGGATCTACCCTCTCTCGGAGTAGGAGAAGACTTTCGCCTACGTTGCCACCTCTGTAAATCATGGAAAAATAGGGCATATGTTTTTTGCTAAAGCAGAGGCATCCGTAGAAAGGAGCCAAGGCGACGCTCGGGGAGGGAATGGGCCTATGTGGCGCGGCCTAGGGGGTGAGCCACACCACTAGTTCTCATTCGACCCTCATGGCTCCCTCCATGTGTTTCCAATGCCCATTGTCCTTCTTTTGATGAAAATATCCCGTGGTATTTGTCCCAGAATTAATTGGTGTACAGAAAGTCCTAGAAGCATCAAAATACAACAAAGGAGGTTTCCTACCTCCTAGAAATTAAATACCAAAACAAGGGACTTTGTTGGAAAGTCCCATAAGTCATCTAAAAAGGCATAAATAGTGATATAGCAATGCAAATAACAATATAAAATAGTACTATATGTGGCTATTATAATGATACAAAATGCAAGTATTACCCCCAATCATAAACCTTTGCTCGTTCTCGACCAAATAAGAGAATAGATAATATCATGTATCAATGAGCTTATGGTTGATAAAATATACGAGCATTGTATCATCAACTTATGCATGTTGAATTATCTATAAATATTTACAAACTAACATACATACAAATGATGATAACATAAGTAGAAGCTCTAGCAAATACATCTTACTTTTCAGCTAACATAACCATTGCATGTTGGTCAACTAAATCATATTTACTTTCATATTAGCTTTAAGTAGTAACCATTGTACTATTTAGAACTTTACTAAATTACTTTGAAAAAGAGATAAACTTTCATAGGATAGCCAATTAAAATAGGAGAATAAGGAATACAAGATATACATGAAGTTCAACCATCATCCCAAGTATTTTTCTTGAACAGTTGAACACTTTCACCACTAAACATGGTATCAGTTAATGGTCTAATCATTGATAACCTCAATGTCATGCCTATTATTCACGGATCTTGCAATAGATCTTTATTTTTGTTACTTTCGTTTTCTTTTGTTTTCTCTTTCTATTCTATTTTATTTTGTCTTAAATTATATTGGAAGATCCTTAAATAACTTAGTTGAGAAATTATGGTTAACAATGAATTGGAGTATCTCATTCCTCCTTGTTAGCATCTCTTCTTAGATTTTTATCCTACAATACTACATCTCTACTATAAAATCCAAATTTAATATCCATCCAACAGTGACCTTCTTTGAGCCATTCATTACTTTCTCTTTCTTTCTTGAGATTAATTCTATGCTTATCCAACATGCTCAAGTTAATTTATTTCAAGACAAGATGTAACTGAAACTTCTAAACATGGTGTGAGCATATGCATGAGTGTTATCCATAAATCTCCAAGTAACGGAACCATGGATGACACCATACTTTATATTTTCATTGTAAACCATTCAACTAAGGATACATGATAATTCTCTAAGAGCTTGCATAAACTAAGATAAAAGATAGATAAAAATATAAAAAATCTCCCATAGTAAAACAATAACTAGATGCAATATGATAAACTAAAAAGCAGAGGAGTTTGGGTGAAACTCCCTCAAGCTTAGACCGTTGTTGCAGGTATTCATTTCAGGGCTTTCAAGAACTCATTCTCGGTGTTGTTCCTAATTTCGACCAGTGCTTCATGCATCTTTTATTGGTCTTGAACTGCTCCACTATCCTGGCCTTGTAGTGCATTATGTCTTCTTCTAGTCTGGCAATGGTTTCCATGCAAACCGCGGCAGCTGTTTGCATACTCCTCACATATTTTATGTTGACCGCCTCTTCAGAATACTACAACATATTAATATAATGGCATGAAATAGATGAGTGCCCCTCTTCATTACCAATTTGTCGGTGGAGAAGATCAATCCGCGCTTGAAGGTCCAGATTTGCGAAGCCTCGGAATTGGGGTTCTTCTATTTCTCACATCTTCTTCACCCCTTCTTCAAACTTGGCTCTCCAATAGTCACCGCTCTTGATATCTTCATCTTCTCTACTTGGTAGGCCATATGTAGGAGAGCTACACCATGAAGTCCTAGTCTCCTCACAAGGGGACCCCACGATAGGTGTACTCCATCGTGAAGACATGGCACAATCAAAGAGAGGAAATCTGAAAGAAAACAATGAGAAAGGACTCGGTGTGAGATTAGATTGACAGAGAGAGGTATATATTGATGGGTTTTAGGGTAAAACAAAGAGTTTGAGTCAAAACAGAGGTGAAACAGAGTCCGAAGGGCCGAAAGAGGTTGGGCGGTATGACCAACATAGGGGCCTACGCCTTCTGCTATCTTTCCCTCCTCGGGACTCCTTTTTGCTGAATTCCTTTTTCACATGGTTTGAAATTCCAAAATAATAAGTGTCCTATAACCTTACGACATTCCAAGATGATTACGAACCTCAAAATTGTTACTGATTTTGGAGCTTTTGGCATGTGTCATTTTGTGGAGATCGCGCCCTTGGGACTCCGGAAGTTATCTCTTCCATATGTCTGACAAATTTTTGACCTACAATATAGTGTTTAATACATTGTCTATTAACCACATGAGATTTACCTTTGACGTCTCCATGGAGTCAAATGACTCATGAGCGATACACCTCCAGTATCACTAATAGACCTTGCCATTTTGATACTAGTTTCTCCACAGAGAACTTGAAACGAGAGTTGAACAATCATACTTGATCACCTATTTTAAACTCTTTTCTTTTAATTTTATTATCATGCCAAATCTTAGATTTTTCTTTAAATAACCTTGCACTCTCATATCCTTCATTTATCCATTTATCTAACAGATTTAAATCTAAGATTCTCTTCTCACCAGTAGTTTTAAATTCAAAGTTAAGTTGCTTAACGACCCACCTAGCTTTATATTCTAATTCAATTGGAAGATGACAATCTTTATCATAAACCATTTTATAAGGAGGCATACACATGTGATTGTTAAATGTAGTTCTATAATCCCATAAAGCATCATTGATTTTAGTTGGCCAATGAGATCTAGATTTGTTAATGGTATTTTCCTGGATTAGTTTAATTTTCCTATTACTTAACTCCATTAGACCACTAGTTTAAGGGTGATAAGGAGATGAAACTCTATGATTAACACCGTACTTAGCTAAAGTCTTCCTAAAAACACCATGCAAGAAAATGGAACCACCATCAGTAATTAAAAATCCAGGTACTCCAAACCTAGGAAAAATTACCTCCTTAAGCATCTTCATTATTGTAGAATGATCTGCACTTTTGGTTCGAATTGCTTCCACCCACATAGTTACATAATCCACTGCAACCAATATGTGATTATGTTTTCTTTTTTATGGTGGGAATGGTCCCATGAAGTCAAATCCCCACACATTAAAAGGTTCAAGAGGTAAAAAGTAATTCAAATGAATTTCATTTATTTTACCAATATTTTTTATTCGTTGGCATTTATCACAAGATTTAACAAACTCGATACAATCTTTAAATAAAGTAGGCCAATAAAAACTAGATTGCAATACCTTTGCAGTTGTGCGCAACCCTGCGTGACGTCCTCCATAAGGGATGGCATGAAAGTCTCATATAATGATATGTTGCTCATATTCATGTATGCAAAGTCTAATAATACCATCAACACTTTTTCTTATACAAGAATGGATCATCCTAGAAATAATGTATAAGATCATAAATAATTTCTTTCTTTGCTGATAATTAAAGTGTGGTGGCATTACTTGACCAACAATGAAGTTCACATAGTCATCAAACCAAGCAAATTGTACTCTAGCATTAGATACATTAACATTTGCAAGTTGTTCATTAACAAAGCTAGCATTGATAGGAATATGATCTATCGGAATATTTTCCATCCAAGACAGATGATCAACTAAAGGATTATCTTCTCCTTTCCTATCAGCAATATGAAAATGAAATTCTTAAAATAAAAGAACTCATCTTATTAATCTAGGTTTAGCATTTTTATTATTCATAAGATATTTATGTATGAATGATCAGTGTGCACAGTGACTCTAGAATCAACAATGTAAGGTGTGAACTTGTCACATGCAAATATCACAGCTAAGAATTCTTTTTCAGTAGTAGCATAATTTCTTTGATCACCATCAAATGTTTTACTAGCATAGTAAATAACATTTAACTTTTTATCAACTCATTTGGCTAAAACAACACCAACTGCATAGTCACTAAAATCACGCATAATTTCAAAAGATAAATTCTAGTCAAGAGGTTGAATTATAGGAGCACTAATTAAAGAATTCTTAAAAATATTGAAGGACTCTACGCAATCGTCATTAAAAGATAATGGAGCATCTTTTTGTCAAATATTAGCTAGAGGGTTTGATATTTTAGAGAAGTATCTTTGATAAACCTTATAAAAAACCACCATGACCAAGAAAGGTTCTTATACCACTTATATCCTTGGGATATGGTAGCTTCTCTATAGCTTCTATTTTAGCATGGTCTACTTAAATTACTCTTCCTAAAACACGGTGTCCGAGAACAACACCTTCTATAACCTTGAAGTGGCACTTGTCCCAATTTAACACTAAATGTTGGTCCTCACATCTCTACAAAACTTTGTTAAGGTTGAACAAGCAATTATCTAAGGAGGTACCATACACTAAAAAATCATCCATGAACACTTTCATAATTTCTAAATATAATTAGCAAATATAGCATTCATGTATCTTTAAAAAGTAGCTGGAGCATTACATAAACCAAAGGGCATTCTCCTATAAGAAAAGGTACCAAATGGACAAGTAAAAGTTTTCTTTTTCTAATCATCCTTGTGCATAGAAATTTGAGAAGAATATGAATAACCATATAGATAAAAGAAATGTGAATATTTTGACAACCATCCAAGCATTTGATTAATGAATAACAAAGGATAATGATCTTTACGAGTAGTTTAGTTTAGTTTTATGAAATAAATGCACATCCTATAACTAGTAACAGTATGTTGAGCGACTAGTTCATTTTCATAATTTGTAACAACAGTAATTTCACCTTTGTTAGGTACATAATGAACATGACTAACACATTAACTATCAGCTATAGGATAGATATTACCTACTTCTATGAGTTTAATCACCTCTTTCCTTACCACGTCTTTCATTCTTGGATGGAGATAGCATAAATAATCAACAACAAGCTTTGCATTTTCCTCCAAATTAATTTTATGCATACATAAAGAAAGTCTTATAACTTTCAAATCATCAAGAGAATAACCAATTGCTGACCGGTGAGCATGTAGTACATCAAGTAGCTTTAACCCCTCTTCAGCTAAAAGGTTGGCACTGATAATCACATAATATATATTAATTTCATCAATGTATACGTATTTCAAATCATCGGGTAAAAGCTTAACTTCAAAACTAGGATCCTCTTTAGGTGGAGCTAACTCAGGTGGAATATTTAATTGTAACATAGGATGTCGTTGAGATAGTACTTGTTCTAGAGCCTCTCTTTTTTCATTAGTAAAGGGTTCATCTTGGTTAAGTACATATCATTCCATCGCGTCCGAAGACGCAACATTATCATAATCAAGGGTTTCCACTCGATCCTTAACAAATGGTTCTTTTTCTAGATGTTTATTAGTAAACTTAGAAAAAATAAACTCTAGCTTTTCACCAGCACATTTAATAAAGACTTTCTCTTTAGGTAAACTATTTTTAGCATCTATATTATGTAAGAAGGATCTACCAAACATGATAGGACGGAATGAATGTTGAGAACAATCAAGAACTATAAAATCAGTAGGGTATTAATCTTACCTACCACTACAAGAAAAGTCGCCATCCGCAACGGTTTGGTCCACTGAGCATGGTAGAAGCTACACCTTCTGCCACAATTTTGTTCTTTTCCCGTGGTACATGTAAATCGTTTTTCATTTTCGTGGCACCCTACTGCCACATAATCATTAGAAACATGGCAGAAGCTTGCCCGGGCCATGGTAGATGTTAGATTTTCGGTTCTTCACGCGATTTTGACTCTGGTCGATGTGACCGGAGTCTTTTGAAGCCAGTGGGACCGTGATGTTAGTGTCTCTAGTGGACCATATTTTTCGGTCATGCCTCCCTATTTTGAAATTGAAAATGTTGCTTGATGCATCAGCCGTTTAGTCAGGATGCTGAGTCCTAGATGTCAGCCTCTTTATAAACGAAGCGTGTGTTTTAATCAACTTTCCTCTTTGCCTGTGTCTCCCTATTTTCGACTTAATAATGTTGTTGGATGAATCAGTTGTTTAGCTAGGTTGTTGGGTCCCAGAGGTCAGCCTCTCTATAAACGAAACGTGTGTATGATGGAAATTTTTTTCCTAATCACGCCTCCCTATTTTTGACTTCATAATTTTTGCTCGATGCATCATCTGTTACTTAGGCTACTGGATCCTAGATGTCATCCACTCATTAGAAGAAACGTGTGCATGATGTACTTTTTTGTTCCGCTCGCGTCTCCATGTTTAGAACTTGATAATGTTTTTCGTCGTATTAGTCGTTTAGTCTTGCTATTGGGTCCCACATGTCAACATCTCTTTACAAGAAATATGTGCATGATGGAATTTTTTTCGCTCGTGTCCGTTGTTTTTACATTGGCAACGTTGCTCAATGCATTAGCCATGTAGGGTCTGGATGCTTTGTCCGAGATGTCAACCTCTCATTCGAAGAAACGTGTGCATGATGGATTTTTCCTTTTCACTCGTGCCTCCCTGTTTAGAACTTGGAAATGTTGCTGGATGGAGCAGCCGTGTAGGGTCTAGCTTCTAGGCCCCGATGTCAGAGAAGAAACATCAACATGATGTACTTTCTCTTTTCGCATGTGCCTCCCTATTTAGAACTTAGAAACGTTGCTCGATGTTGCAGATGTGTCGGGTATGGCTGTTGGATTCCCGATGTCAGCCTTGCTTTCAAATAAATGTCTGTATGATGGACCTTTTTGTTCGGTATTGGCCCCTGTTTTGATCTTGTCAATATTTCTTGATACAGTAGTCATGTATGGTCTGCCTACTGGGCCCTGATGTCAGCCTCTATGTACACGAAACATGTGCATATTAGACTTTGTCGGTCGCGGCCGCTCTTTCGACCTTGCCAACGTTGCTCGATGCTACAGAGCCATGTACGTATGATATTCCTACTAGATTCGCGATGTCAACCTCTCTGTTTTGACCTTGTTAACATGTATCTCAATGCAGCCATGTATATATATGTTCTGTATGATGGGTCCGTGTTGTCAGTCTCTATGTATATGTTACACGTGATTTCTAACTACTTAACTTTTATTTTTAACCAACCCACCCAACAACATCTCTGTGTATAGTAATATTGCTACAAGAACATTTGTCAAAAAATTGAAACCATATAATAGATGCAAACGCCATAGCTTCGAACTCATGACTTCATCAATAGAAGTGAATAAGTGCCTTACCTCTACGCCAGACACCATATATGCCATAACTACGTTAGATAGGGCAGATTAACTTAGTTCACATATTCGTCTAAAATTTTGTTTGAAAATGGTTACCTCCCTAAAAACTAAAACATAGATTTCCTGCCATATTAATTAAAAATACTACATAATGGAGTAGTTTGTAAGAAAATAGGACAGGCGTTTTGTGGGGGTATGCTCAAAAAGGCTGAATTTAAAAGGTTTTGGACCAACCTAGGATGGGTGGGTTATTTGCATGGGCTCAATTAACAATCTGCAGGCGGTCAGCAACCCCTGACTCCGAATGACCGAATTAAGAAGGTTTGGGCCTATACTAGAGTCGAATAGGGTAATTTCATGGGCTTTGTAGTAAAAATTCCAATGTGCTGGAGCTCAGTCGGAACCAAAACAAAGACCTCAACTTCTTGAAAAAAAAATACCTCAACAAGGAAGAAAAATTGACAAGTATTTCCTTATAAAAAATGTTGACAACCAGGAAAACACACCCCGCGCGTGCCTAAACTTCCCACCGAGCGTCCAAACTTTCCTACCAGCGCCTTAAATCAAGCCAGCCACGGTCTCCTTGCGCCATTATTCTTCACACCCCGTTTATCAGCCGCACTGGCCTTACACCATTAGCGGCGCCGTTCTTCTCGAACCACAAATTAGTCGATTGTTAGCTGGTCAATCCCCATGGTACGCATGCTAGATTCAGGCACTTCGAAAGTGGTACTAATTATATCTTCAATTCTAGTCACCCAACACTTATACTTTCCTTAGTTTGGCCCGAATCAATTGCTTCACATTGTTTTGCACTCGATTTGTTTGTTTGGCATTGTTCTGCACTTGATCTGTTTGTTTGAATTGGTTGGCATTTTATTGTGCTCGACTGATCCGATCTCTCAAATATGTAACATAGTTTTGCACTCAATTTGTTTACTGAAATAGGCTAAGATTTCATGGCATGTATAGTTTTATATTCTATCTATTTTCTCAGATATCTTAGATTAATTAGATTTACACTCAACCGTAAAAAGGCAAAAATAGTAATACATGGAATAGGCCCAACGGCAAAAGGTCGATACATTAAAAGACTTATAGAGTAGTAGGCCGTTATAGTAACAAGTCGGTGTTGTAACATGCCATAAGCAAACATGTCGTACAGTAATAGGTCGTACACAAATATGATAGAACAGTAATAAGCCAGAACAATAATAGACCAAAAACACTAAAATGCCAAAGTTATGCCATGCCATAATAGTAACATGCCTGAGCATTAATGGATCATTCTTAGCCACGTATTAATGTATTCTTGTAATATTCATGGGCCTACATCAGGCCTTAATAGTAATAGGCCTTAAACTAGAAGGTCGTAAATGAGCTACACTCTACGCGCTCGAATGAACAATCCTAGGCCTTATGTAGGCCGGAATAGTACAAGAGTTGAATTGTACATGTCATAAATGGCTTCACTGTGATGGACACGGTGGGGCCTTAAGTAGGCCCAAACAATAATATACTGAAAATTTAACATGTCGTGGCTAGGCTACAAGTTGATGGGTTCCCGAGAACCGGAGCAGGCCGAAATAGTAACATGTCGTCTTCTTATTAGGCTTCTCTCATGAGCCAGCCCATTTAATATTTAGTAGGCCTTGACTGCGCCGGGTATCTACCATAGATTTGTGAAGATTTTACGATGGTAATTACCCATTAACGGCGTGCCACGTGGTAGTTGGCATGACGTCAGTTGTCAACAGGGTTGGCGAAACACATCTATCACGGTCTGAATTCTCATGGTAGATGGGTTCCGTCCACCGCGGTTTCCGAAAAACTATGGTAGAACCTTTTGTGACACGACTTTTACCACAAGTGCTCATCTATGGTAGAAGACCTTTAACCACGAAAAATGGCCTTCTACCACGAAATCTGGTCGTGGTAGATAACAAATTTTCTTGTAGTGTACAAGTACTTCAACATTTCTAACCATACCAAGAGGACACATATGCTCTTCATTAGTAAGTGGTCATACCTGCCTCTTCCATTTGTATTGGATCAATGTCATGCTTAATTTCAGATATAAGGAATATGGTATAACACTTATGCTTGCTCCAGTATCACTAATACCATGATAACATGAAGTCCCAGTAGCACATGAGATAGTTGTCTTACCCACTTTAGTAGTGTTTCCTTTAATTACCTTGGTGGAATCTTCACATAGGTAAACAACACAAGGATCTTCTTCATTTAGGTTTTTAATAAAAGAAACTTGATGTTGAACTTCAACTTGTTCATAAGGTATACAAAATATTCCAGCACTTTTGTTTGCAACAATAGTAAGTAAGTTATTGTTAACTTTATTTGGATATGGAGGATCTTCAACATATTCTTCAGGTTTAGTAGATGAAATAGTGCTGACCTGCTTAATGATTTTAGGCATAATAATGTAATGCTTAACATGCTCAACTTATTCTATTTTTTTGAAAGAACTATATGATTAGAAAAAGACTTAGCAACTTCTACTAAAATATATGGATCAAGACCAAACCTGTTACCCAATTCTTCAAACAAAGATGAAGTAGAGAAATTCTCTACACATGCATATTATATAACCGGGGTTCATTATCTTTGTCAAGATCCCATTTATCGGTATTTTCATATACCGTATTCAACAAATCCCATGCTTCTTCCATACTCTTATGAGTAAAACTTCCTCTAGAAGAATTATCCAGAAAGTCCTTTTGATGTTGAGGAAGTCTCACATAAATATTGATCAATATAATACTTTTACATAAACCATGAGAAGGATTCTTATGAAGGAGCTTTGTTAATATCCCCCAAGATTGAGTAACACTTTCTCCAAATGAGGCCAACAATTTATACATATGACAATAATCACTAATATAGAAAGCCTTCTTTAGGAATTCCCAATCAATACGATGTTCATCATTAAGATATTTAAACCATATGGGAGCATCCCTAGTGAGATATGAATATAATAACTTCCTTTTCACTTCTTCTTCATAAATACCAGGGAGTTTAAATAGAGAACATCTCTTTTCAATCATTTGTAAATGGTCTAGAGCAGTTTTATATCCATCTCCTAAAAAAGCCTTTTTCATAACATCTCTAACAACATCCCTAGGAATTTGATATGCCCTCTCCGGAATAGGAGGTTTATACAAATTTTTATTTTTAAAAGGGTGAATATTGCTCAAAATAGAAACTCTCACAACTTCATTACTCATTGTAACAACAATAGAGTAGAACAGTAAACAATAAAAACAACCTTTTGGTTTTCTTATCGAACCAACTTACCAATAGCACTATGCTCCCCAGCAACGACACCAGAAAAGTATCTTGATGTCTCCCAAGTGCAGGATATCTATTGTAGTACCTTTCAATATAGAAAAGTTGTTGAACCCATAATGATATGAATGTATTGGTTAGCAAGTTCAAAACTAAAATAGTAAAAGATGCAGAAGTTTTGTATTTTGGGTTTATGGTTTACAGAAAAGTAAATTGTTACAAAGTAAATTGCAAGAAATTAAATGCCCTTTTCATAGAAAAACCAATTCTCTATGCAACAAGGGGACAAGATCAAATGTGTGTTCTTATATGTGATAAAACGTTCATGAGGGCAACATGGATTTAAATAGCATAAACATTTCTAAACAATATATGGTAAGTATCTTATCAAGTTTTATTCTTGTTGGACAGATCCTAAAGTAGGTGCATCCATATACATGTGCAAATACACCCCTATTGGTTGATCCTAAGGCCATTTTAATGTGCATGCAAAGTATTCATTAAGACATCAAATTCTAACCATCGCTTCAAGTTCTAAGGTCTCTCATCAAGAACCCCATAATATAACTCAAAGTCTCAGGACTCAGTTTCTGTCATTCCATCCCTTCCCTACTCTCTTCACTACACTAAGGTGCAGACCTATGAGCCCATAAATTTGAATTAACATGCATTCGATGTTCACATATTACCATCATAGAACCACTAAAAGATTAATACTTAACCAAATACTCATTGCATACTATAGGGAAATCATAGCCAATTCATCTTATGCCCTTAGGAATATGGGAAACTACTCACAACAGTGAAACATGGCATGGATTAGTAGTATATGGATTACAACACAATTTGAAAGTATAACTTCACCACAAAATAATGACAAGTTACTAAGCACAATCATGAACACATTACTTAAACAATATTTCAGGGTTCCATCTACGACAAACTATGAGGTGGATGATGTTGATCTTGAGATGGAGATGGTGATGATGTTGGGGGATATGGAGATGGTGATGGGTAGACTCCCCCTTTTCTAAGAAGGATTTGGTGATGACGATGGCTTTGATTTCCCCCTCCTCAGCGGCCTCAGAGTAGTAGGGTCTACACTCTCCTAGAGTATGATAAGACTTTTGCCTTCACCATCACCTGTGTAAATCAGGGGACTATAGGACGTAGGTTCTCTGTTGAAAAGGAGGCGTACATAAAAACAAGGAACCAAGGCGAGACTTGAGGACGGAATGGGCCTATGTGGCGCGACCTAGGGGGTAGGCCACGCCACTAGGTCTCATTTTTCCCTCATGGCTCTCCTCATGTCTTTCCAATGCCCATTGTCCTTCTTCCGATGAAAAACTTTTGTGGTATTTTCTCTGAATTAATTGGTGTCCAGGAAGTCCATGAAACATCAAAATACAAAAAATGAGGTTTCTTGCCTTCTAGAGATTAAATACGAAAACAAGGGACTTTGTAGGAAAGTCCCGTAAATCATCTAAAAGGTACAAATAGTGATATATCAATGCAAAAAATAATATATAATAGTTCTATATGTGGCAATTATGATGATACAAAATGCAAGTATCACTAGTCATTTAATCTGAAGACTCTGGGGTCGCCATGCTCGGTGACGCCGACCTTGTAACATCCTGTAGTTCAGGAGAATCGAAATGGGTAGAAAACGGATGTGTGTATTGCATTAATGCATGTAAATTTTGGCGAAATTTAAAACTTTTTGATAAAATTTGTCAAAGTGATTGTGGTTTCACTTAAGTTGATAATTAATAAGTAGTTCATCAAGTTGTGCGCTATAAACTTTGATATAACTTTTGATAAAACTCTATTTTAGGGAGGTAGTATTAACAATTGTAAATAAAAGTTAACCATAATACAAACAAACCCTTAAAAACAAATAGAAAATCTATTTTTAATTTTATCTTATCTCGATCATCATCCTCTCAATGGCCACCTCTCATGGAAAATTGTCTTATACATAAGAAATATCTTCTAATGAAATCTTGATCTTCCTAATTTTGATCAAATCTATTCCTTTTTATCTAAATCATAAACCACTCCAAAGATCTCTTAACACCTTATACGGTAATATAAAAAACCATAAGGTGTAAAGTGTATAATAGTCATGCATTATTATTCAAATCATAAATATATGGAATATAATAAAACAGAAATCATTTGCATTATGTTAAATAGATCAAACTATTTGAATAAATTACTATTAGTATTTTGTAACTCAAATGATCATGTATTTATGAAATCAAATGATCTATATTGTTAATTTAAGTTTCACTTAATTAATATTAAGTCCTACAATTATAGGGCACATTTGCAATTTAAGTTTTAACCTAAATATGAAAATTAGCCAATTTGTATTAGTTAATCCAATATAAATAACTAAGCCCGAAATTTTATATTAATAGATCAAACCACAATATTCATTAAGTGTTCACTTGGTTAATATTAAAACTAATATAAATCAAAGAAATGATCTTTGATTGACATGGATGAGTTGATCAGATTATTTGATAGTGGAGGGTGTGATTGGTTGTGTGGGCCAATTTTTACGACCCCTGGAGTGCCTGGCATGGCATAAATAGCCTCTGGGTCGTATTCTCCACTTTGTTCAGTCACTTGCATGCCTTGCATGAGGACCGATACACGATCCTTCTTTTTGGTTGGCTGCATTTCTTGACTTTGGGCAAGGATAATGCTAATCATGGGTGTTTGGTTTCCTGTAACAAGGTTGATGTCGTAACCTATTATAGTGTTAGGTTGCCCATCAAACAATATAGCATAGAAAGATAAGCACGTCAAAATTATGACATTTTATAGGTAGTACCACCAAATTAATAGTTGACCAAATTACTGATGCACCACGAGTTAACCAACGAAAGCTCATGATGATGCATCACATGATCATCATTAGAGTAGTTAACATATACAACCTCCCAAAATATTGCAGAGCTTCGATTAATTTGCATCAAGTCCAAGATAACGGATATCATACCACCTCCAATAATATACATGATCACCATCAACGAACATGAGACTAGACAACAAAGCAAGCACTAGCGGTAGTTCATGCGCAGCCATGTCCTAATCTAGGTCCTCATGGCATCTGTTGTCATCCCATCATAGCTGCTACCTTTAGTTTTCTTATCCAGAAAAAAGTATATAGCCTTGATTAGCAAGCGCGGAGTGAAGAGATTGGATGTAAGAACATTCCTAGACTCATATATCATCTTCATCTTAGTTTGCTATGGGATTCTTCATGAGCTGAGAGTCCTTCGGGTACACCTAAGCTTGAGAAGGCAATGTGTTGAGCTTGATGTGTAGGCTAGAACAAGTGAAACAAATGAGCAATTCTATTCTATCTAACCAGGAGGTGTGAAATTAACTTGTCATCCTCAATCATAAGGGTCATCATGTACTTACACCATATGGTTTCTTCATGTTCTCTAAGCGTGCTCACCTTCACCCACTTCTATCTCCACTTCCTCATGTGGTTTTAAATCTGAGTATTGGTGACTGTAAGCCTAGTGAAGTCAAGACCATCTTTGCTAACACTTTGTAGGTGCCTCTCTTTGAATACCATGTCAGACCATATCCTAGTTCTCACGAGCTCACAAATTCTATTTACGACAAAGATTATAGAGAAGGTTCCCATGTCATGGTAGTTTTGTGCCGAAATCCAACCGATGGAAGCGTGGATGCTTTCTCAGGTAGCATCCAGGAAATGTCAAGCAAGACTGAGGGAGCAGCCAAATCGGTAGAGCTATCTTACATGATGTCACTAAAAGAAATGTGTTAACTAGTGAACTTTTCTTAAGTACCATGGTTTTTTGTAGGGGTTCGCAATAGAAAACAATATTTATTTTAACTAGCGTACGCCAACTTCCAAGATCTATCTAGAAGTAATGTTGTAACGAGAAGGTTTCGATGATATACCCTTATAGACCGAAAGAGTTTCACATTCACGATGAACGTGTATGATGTAGTCGTACGTTGTAGCCGACCTCAAGGTCACGTTTATCCTTGCATGACGATACTTGCCACAGCTGACAACACCTCCGTGGTTTCGCACATGTATGGTGCCCAACAACAACTCACGGTTTTCTCCAATCCAGCCGAGATTGAAGAAGTAGATCTTTTGGATCGGTGTATCAGCAACGCGATGGAATCTAGTGGGCGAAGTCATCTCCCACGTGCACAGTCTCTAAAAATCAATAAAAATATATTTTTAAATATAATTCAATTAATTAATATTAAATACATAATATTTAATTCCCTTTATTCCGAAACACCTTTCAGATCACTCCGAACACCCTTCAGATCCACACGGAACACTTCCGGATCTCTCTTCTCTTTTCTCTGGTGATCCCGACGATGATTCCAAAACTATCTCTAATGCATCATCGAACTCTTAAGTGCGTTACCCTATAGTTCGGGAAACTATTGACAAGATCAAGACGCTTCTCTGACCAATGATCATCGGCGGGACCTAGATGTCCATAATGACCCCTGCGTATTCCACAAATATATATATTGTTGAACCATAGACATCGAGTCATATTCCCTCTGTTACTTTGATACTTGACTTGTCCGATATTTGATCGTTGGTATCATCATAACTAGTTCAATCCCATTACCAACAAATGCTACTTGACTCGTTCCCGTGATATTCCATCCTCATGACCTAGCCATATGTTGCAAAGATTCACGGATGTAATCTCACCGAGTGGGCCCAGCGTATATTTTCATCACGCGGGAGAACAAATCCTGATATTGATACATTATCATCAACATATCCCTTCGGAATACCTGATAGACACGTTTATGATCACCATGTTATGGTGTGATAGTTAATATAGTCAAGGCATCCGTGAATTAGATATGATCTTACAGTCTAAGGAGTAGGTTACATCATTTCCTAATGATCACAACGATGAACTTTGTGACTTTATCATGTTGCAATACTTATATTGGGTATGTCCTTCACATCATTCACCTAATGATATGATCCCATTGTTAATTGACATAAATGTCCATGATCAGAAAACCTTGGTCATCGGGTGACCAATAGGCTAGTTGAATAGAGGCTTACTAGGGACTTGGTTTCTTTACATACCACATGTGTACCAATGTTTCTGATTAATACATTTATAGCATGGCATAAAAATTATTATGAACTAATGAGATATGATAATAAACACACTTTATTATTTCCCTCTAGGGCATATCTCCAACAGTCTTCCACTTGCACTAGAGTACAAATAATATAGTTGCATTCGTTACTAATCATAATACCATATCACATTTAGTGTATTAATCATGCTAGCTCATGAAAGATGTTTCATCAATGATTTGCATCATCAAGATCTGTATGTCCTTTGCAAATTGTTAATGTCACCTAATTTAATATTATGCTTTTATCACATAATATGTCAAAGTATATGTTTGGCGTCAGAGTGAGACTTTGTTTCCTGTGTCCATAGGCATATGTTCAGTCAAGTGGACTTTCACATAGTCATGTACACTAGAAACACACTTAGTTGAAAGTCAAACTTCCTAAGCCTTAATATCATAGTTGCCACTTCTGAAGTAGCCACATACTTCTATATCAATGTAGATTTAATCCACAGTGCATCGTATGCAACTTCAATGCCTAACCACACTTCTTTCAACTTAAGACGTTTATTGGTATGTGACGAGGGGTAACCTCGACAATGCCCATGGTTATGGACTTAGGGTTTCATGGAAAAGAGAACGTTGGGGATCTCGTCAGTTGATCAGACAAACAAGAGAGTCAAAGTCATCTGATTGCTTAAGGACAATATGATTACATATTATACAAAGCTTCGATCCCTCTCCACTGGATCCTCCCAGCCTTTATATAATAGGATGGGTCCCAAATCCATATACAAGTTACAATTACAACAATAATATAATTTCAGTTTCTACTTCTTCCTTGATTGTCAAGACACGCTTTCTAGACGTCGGATGCTTCCTGGACCTTCCTTTATTCTTCATGGGCTTTACAGGTTGTAGGACTTTATGCAACCAGGGTAACTAATCATAAGAACCTGATTAGTCATACCCATGTCAGTAGCCCCTGAGACACCATCCGAATCATAGATTCGAGTTGAGTCTCAAAACATTTCTTGCTGTAAGCCAAAGATTCGTATAAATAAACTGATGTTCTTTATATTTATTGTCGTAGGCATTGGTATAACAGGTCTGACGCATCCGATGGATCGGGAATTAGTTAATTGCTCTTGGGAAAAAACACTATGAACCTACATCAAATTCAAGTCCCCGGGCTTGAACCTCGTATTTGCTGGCGTAATTGCCACTGAGGTCTTATCGAATACTGAATTTCAGTGATTTTATTTCAGGTACCCAACACGTCGTTGAGATCTTTTTATCATATCGTGGATATGGATAATTTACTAGCAGAGCGCATTCATGTGCGGTTACCATGCCACACAGGACAGATCCCGGGGTCTTATCTTCGTGTCGTGGACACGATATTCAGACGTATTATCATGGCGGACGCGGTCTGAGATTTTTTTTTGATTTTTTGTCGATTGCCTTGTTTGGCTGTTGGAATTGCTGAAACTGTTAGCTTTATTTCATCAGGTAACACATAGGTGCTCCCGATGGGAGTAACCGTCTGTGGATACAATTATGTAATACTCATAGGTTTTATATTTTTCCGACTCCACTGGAGTTTTTTATGTTGTTTTATCGGATGTGCTTTCAACGCATGATGATAATATTCATCCAAAGAGGTGTCTTACTTCGGGTCATGCTTGTTTTTGTTGACTCTGATTGTAGAGTGTTTTCTATCAGGTGCACGGCGACGCTCCTGATGGGAGTAGCCCCCGAGACTATGTTCGGATGCTTGCATCGGGACATAGGCTTAAGAGTAATGTCTCTAACTGAGGATGTTCCCAAGATCAATTCTTGATTATTCCAATCCTACTTCAAAAAAAATTATAGGGTGCACGGCCAGCGCTCCCGATGGGAGTAGCCCCCGAGGCTATGTTCAAGTGCTCGCACCAGAGCATAGGCTCGAAGTTTAATCCTGATAAATGTGTACTAATGTTTATTTTTGTACATACCCGAATATTTCCTCATCTTTGGCCATCCATGACGTTAGTGCTAATGAAGATGTCGCTTCACAATTTTCGAGAAACAAGACCTGCTGGGATGTTACAATGGTGGGCACGTGTTGTAGTAATGATGACATTTGAGTGGTGCGTTAGTGGTGATTTTTAACTGCATGACCCCCTTTATGCGCGAGAATCGAGGCACCGTGCAGATTTTCCTCCGTGTTTAACGTGGTAGTAACTGCCCACGATTTTTATCCTTTTACCCAACCTTGCCACATGTCTTCATCCTTTGCGTCCTGACATTCCATTGCCATTATCCAACAGCTAACATTTGCGCTCTTCTTCCTTATAAGCCAAGGAAAATACTTTTACTGTTTAATATCCCCCCTTTGTTGCGCTCTTCTTCTTACTCCTTGTGCCGCGCCTACGCTTCTATGTTCTTGCTTGTTCTTCCTTCCTCACACGCTTTTCTCCTCCCCTCGAGAGCTACCATGGGAAATTCTAAGGGGGGATCTTCCGCTGGTGATGTTACGACAAAGAAGAAAAGGGCTATTGGCTGGGCTCCTTCAAAGTGTACTGCGCGAGATCTACGTGAATCCCGCAAGTACAACCTATTGGAAGAAAACTCCTTTAAGCTTCCCGGTGATGAGGCCATGCCAACACCCGAGGCTAGATGGCGGGTAATGTTTCTCTCCTTTCTGTACCATGGCCTCTCCCTTCCGGCACAAGATTTCCCTCGTGGCCTGCTCTTTGTGTATGGTGTGCAACTTTACCAACTCACACCAAATTCTATCCTTCATATTACGTGCTTCATCACTTTCTGTGAATGTTTTCTTAGGATCCATCCCCACTTGGGCTATGGAAATATTTCTTCCTTATTCGTCATAATGCCATGGACACCATTGTCTATGACGCCGGAGGTGCAATTATCTCTGTGCGCTCTGATTCTATCCAAGGTTGGAAGGCGAAGTGGTTTTACATCAAGGACCGGCAAGTCAAAGGTCAAAAGTTCGAGTTGGCCCCTTTCGATCTGAAGAAAACTAGTCGGAGCCTGAGTACATGGGAACAATGCCCAAGTACCGAATAAATGAAGGAGATTCAACCCCTACTGAATTGGTTTGAGAAGCTGCGCTTGGAAGGACTAATAGGTTTGCAAATAATGGCTTAGTTTCTTCGAATGTGCATCCGGCCCCTCCAAGCTAGAGTATACGCCATGTGGGCATGTTCTAGAAAAGGGATAAATCGAGGATTTCGCCGGAGAATCTTCCTCTTGACATTCTTGAGAAAAGGGTTTGATCATTCACCACTTTGATGAAGAAGAATCCCGTTCCATCAAAATGTCGGTGGAACCCTTCGGCAATAAGAATCTCATTCCTGATGTAAGTTTTCTTGCTTCCCTCTCTTAATTACCTTGTATGATGTAATCTTTGTCGCCTGATTCTAGTTCCTTACTATGTAGGGTCATGATAATCTCTTTTGTCTTCCTCCCAGGGATGGCAGCCAGTGCGGCTACACAAGGCCCCAGTTGCTAGGGCCCCAAACAGTTAACTACATGCCTGTTCACTAGCTTAGTAAACTGAATCATCCCAATCTCTAGAGCTTAGTCGGGCAACGCATGCGGCCATCGCTAACGAAAAAACAAGGACCGAGCCTAGGTTACATCCCCTCATCTTGTACTTTTTGGTCTTGCACAGGGCCCTTGCAACTCAGGGTCGACCCTGCTTCCTCCCCTACCGGAAAGTGGCGAAGTACCATACAACGCCTCTATATCCGAAGAATTTACAAGAGCTGGGGCTGCAGCTGACGAAGAATACGAGGCATCCACTACTGAATCTTCTTTGGAGACCCATTTTGTTGCTTCAGTTCAATCCCAAGATTTTTAAAGGGTACCCGCTCCTGAAATGCAGAAGCCTTCTGAAGCCATCGAAACGGTCGAGGATTTCAACGATTCAACGGTCTCAAAACCAAAGTTCGTTATTCATGTCCCTTCTACTCTTCCAAGGATGGGTCTCTTTCGTATGACCCAAAACATTTATTCGTAAGTGCTTCTTTTTGTTATATTCATTGCTGACTTAACCCGAGTATTTGATTTGTTGATCTAGAGGAGACACTGAAGAAGACCCTCCATGATCTCTCCATGGTTCCTCTACCACATCTCCTCCTGCCAAATCGCCCATCCCATCGATGGACCCGGAGAAACCGTAGAAGTCATCTGCGGAGAAACCTAACCCGAAAGATGCTAGCGCACCGTGTGACACCCCCGGGATCAGGGTTAAACAAATCCAGACCTTAGCCTAACATAAGCTTAACCTAGACCTCGAGGATATCCAGTGCGAAATCGGTAATACAACAGTAACCCTACGACACAAAAATTATTACAGCAAGCTCATAACCGAGCGAAGAACCAAAATATTACAAGCAGAGGTCACTGACCACAACCATCAAACAACGGAAGGAAAATTATGCTATTAAGTATAGCAAACTTAACAAATGTCCTAAGAGGCCTGAAGCATAACGATGACGTCCCAGCCCATAGATTCTAGGTTGTCGACCGGGAACCCCAAGCTACTCGTCGGTGTCGATGTCGTACCAAACTTGTCTTCATGGGAACTCTTACTCTGCTACAAAAGTATCAACAAAGCAAGGGTGAGTACAGGGTGTACTCCGAAGACTTATGGCTGGTGGGGTTATTTTGCATAAAGCCATCTTTTTTTCGTAAAACAAGAGGGAGAAGAAGCTCGTCTAATCAGAGTATTTTAAAAGGGGATAAGAGAGCGACATTTCTGAAGAATTGATCATCATCTTGATATTCACCAAAGTAATCCTCATATCACAACTAGGATCACCCCCTCATACCCAAGAGGAAGCATCCTTAAGCACACGTTGATCTGCCAAGTTTTACGATTAGGTTAAAGTTCTCTATGATCTTAGAATTTGGTCACTAAGCGTTCATAACTGTGAACACGGCTTTTCGAAAAGATTTAACCCTATAGGGGTGTACAACTTTACCCACATGTACTAACCGACTCTTAATGCCAAGCTATTAGCCCTCTTCCTTGGAAGGCTGGCAGAGGGTGGTTGGACATGACCTTTACCTTGCTTTCACCGAGACTATGAGTCACGCTCTAAGGATGGTTCCGCCGTAATGGGTCAAATCCCTAAGTCGGTCCCTAGAGACGTGGGCGAGGTTGGTTTAACAGGGGATCCATCAACACCAAGCAACCTCGGCCACGCTTACCTGCCTGTTATGAAGCACCTTCACCCGCCAAATCTTTCAAAACATTTTCTATGCATATGTCAAATTGAACGCCCGAACTATGTGAATCATGGAATCTACTAGCCAAGTTAGTTACTCGTGAGGTTTTCCAGGCCCCGTGTGGCTGTACGCTCGTCTCGGTTCCAAAGGCAAGAACTCGGGTCCTAGTAGTGGCGAGCATGGGACTGCAAAAACCACATCCCACCATGGCCTCCCATACAAGCCTTAGCATGTTTAACCTTTACCACTGATCTTACCTCATCAGTATACCTCGTTCTCCTGACATACTAGATTCTCTGCAATTGGTACATCATCTGGATGAACCAACACTGACAGCTATGCATGGCTAAGCAAGACATAGATATAAGCTCTAGTAGTGCACACAAGCCAAACCTAGTTATGCTAGGAGTAGTGGATCAGGTAATATAAGCTCAAAGGGAGTAATGCAACAGATAGGATACTCTATCTATCGATAAAAGACCATAGTAGAATCGTATGCAACATGGAAAGAATGAAATACTTTCGAAACCATAGGATTGTATAATGGTGGGGCTATGCTTGCCTTTGCCTATTGATAAACAATAAGCAGATCTTCGGAAGCCTTGTACTTGACTTGGTTACAGTTGGTCAAGTATTGTTCGTCGATCTTCTATGGTGTTGATCTCGGTCTTCAATCTTGATCTCGATATCGTATTCTACCGGAAAGCACCAAACACCGGAAAGAAAGGGGGAAACAACAATCAACACATGGAATCAATGCAATGCTCAAGCAGGGATGATGATATGACAAGTTATTTAGATCTTAAATGAAACCCTAGGGCAGGCTTGATCATTTTAAACAGGATCCGAAGGGTACAAATACTAGGACAGGGGAACCTAGGAACACCTATGAGGGGTTGATTTATTTATCTAATTAAACTTGTCATTTAAGTTGCTTAAAAATGCATTATTATAGTTTAACCAGATAGATCTCATTTTTCTGAACATTTTGATATATTATACACATTTTTCTGACTTATAAATAATTACTTATTGAATTTATAAGATTTAAACAATTTCTGTAATTATTAAACCATTTTAATAGGATTACTGCGTCATTATGACGTCATCACAGGGGTGTGGTTGTTTTCTACCGGGGTAGAGGCTACACACTGCCGCTGACAGAGGGGACCTAGCGCCACATCAGCTAGGACACCGACAGGTGGGACCCGAGGCTGACCGCGCGCTGCTGACGTCCAGATGACATCAGCGTGACGTGACACCGACAGTGAGCCACGGATCGGCGGAGGGGACGGTGTTTGGGGGCGAGTGGGGACACACGGGGATGCGCGTTCAAAACAGCACGACGCGGGCTACCTAAATCAAGCGGCACCGCTAACGGGAATTCGCCGGAGAAGTGAGCACGGTGGCGCGCGACGGCGAAGCTTGCAGAGCACCGGAGGGACACGGCTACAGAGCGAGAGGGGGAGGATAAAGGAGTCCTTTCAGACCAGAAGCTCACCAGGAGCACGACTGCAGCAACAGCGAGGATCGAGGAGGTCGGGAGGTGCCGGAATCGAAGACGAACACAACGGCCGGAGTCAGGGAGGGAGGTCATGATTCCATCGATTAGGGGATCTTCGGCTTGCGCGGTGGAAGGAGAAGAATGAGGCGAGCAAGGCGATCACAATGGCGAGCTCGAAGCGATGAGGAGAGGCCGGGGACAGTGGGCAGCACGACGCATGGCGGAGCTAGGGTTTCGGTGGTGAGGGGATCCGCAGAGGGAGGGCGAGAGAGCAGGCACGGGGGAGAGTGAGAGGACGAGGGAAAGAGGAACACGACGCGGGGCAGGTCTTATCTCCTGCGAGTGTCGGCGACGCGCATCGCAGCGGCGAGCGGAGATCGATGGTGGGGCAACGGACATCGAGCTGCTTCGCGTCGCCTACGAAGACGACGAGAACGAAGGGGTACCGGGCCTTGGGCCAAGGTGGGCCACGGGGATTGCTAGCTGCTGCTTGTGGGGCAGTAGGAAGGGGGGAGGAAACTAGGCCAGCTGGGCTGCTCTGTTTTTATTTGCAAAACATTTTCCAAAACTGTTTTCTCTTATTCAATTTGTATTTTCAATTTCAAACCTGTTTTGGTTATTTCAATAAATTACCAGATACTTTGTGAAATATTGAAAACATTATGGGGCCCTCTTAGTCCATTTGGGCTCCATGCATTTTGATAATTTTCAAAATACAAAAACCATTTGGAAGCCTTTCAAAGAGCGGGAAGGATTAGGGTTAGGGTTTTGCATTCTTTTCTTTCATGCAATTTTAAAATATGATGCTCATGCAATGCACAAACAAACCCTAATTACTCATTAATTAAAACTGGGGCATTACACGCTGCCAAGACCTCCGCCGCCTAAAAGGAGGAAAATTGAGGGTAAAGGTGTGGCGATAGACGAAAACACCACGAAGGTCGATATGCAAGATGCGAGTGTTGCTTTCTCTATTTTGTTTCATAGCTTGTTATCATTTGTTCTCAGCATCTCATTAGTCTTTTCTGTGTTTCAGCCGCTGATGCGCGAGATGGTTGATATGGCCTCTCTTTTCATCAAGATCCATAACGAAGCCAAAGAATCTAAATGTCTGTTCTGTTAACTGAATATTGTTCTTCCTTGTAAATTCTGATTTTTGCTAACTCGGTGTAATTTTAATTATCTAGACGCTACCGAATCCGGAGTTATTCGGGACGAGGCATTGAAATGTGATGAGGATCTAGAGGCCAAATTATGGGTCGTGGAGGAGGAGCTAGAAGAGGCCAAGCAGAAAGATAAAGCTGATTCTAAAGATAGGGAGACACAAGCTATCACTCTTGCCGAAAGGGATGAAAATCTTCAAAAGCAATTGGAAGTGCTTAACACTTCCTTGACCCATAAGTTGCCTTCTAACATGCTGCCATTTTCCGGAATTTCCCCTTGAGTTTGCTTACTTATTTTTTGATCCTTTATATCGCAGATATTACTGGCTAGTCTCTGACTTTGGATGAGGATACAAAGACTGATCCACTGTCGGATGCTATTGGTACCTTGGAGGCGAAAAATGTCCATGGAAGGAATCTTCTCATCTGCTCACGACACGCCTTCAAGAGCCTTCATGATGAAGTATTTGAGGATATGGAGGTTCCCACTGACCTGAACGACCTCGTAGCTATCTTCAATGTCGATCTTAATCTGCTGACGGGGTATAGCATGATCTAGTCGAAGAACGGTGCTGAAATTTCAAAGGCTTTGGCAATGGCACACGACGAGAAGGTCGGCTGTAAGAAGGTTAGCTCCTCTATTCCAGTTACCAGCAAGGGCAAAGAAGTTGACCTGGCCTCCTTTATTAAGAGGGCCAAGAAATATTCGTGGCTTCTTCTAGTAATAGGTGCGGGTGAAGATATACCTACCACTAATCCTTCAACCGGAGGTCCTTCTGGTAGCATTGCTCCAGTTGTTAATCCTTTGGTTGATGATCTGTTCGCTAGTGCCATGCTTTCATCCGCGAAATCTGCCTCGTAGTCTAGATTTATTTCTGTTGACATTTTTATTTTGCTTTAATGAACTTGGTGACCCATACTTAGCTATTCTTCTGGTTGAGGAACAATATTTGCATGTATATATAATGCTTTTGTTGCATCTATTTCTGCGTATGTGATCTGTATGGGCTGCTTAAGTTCCTGCCTTTTTCATTTGCTCTGCCAGATAACTATTAATTCAGCTGTTCCTTCGGGGCCTCCTCAGGCTTCTGATGTACACCCATCTTCTTCCGGAACAATCGCATCCAAAAGGCAAATCGTTCGTGTCGCGTATTCGCTGCTATATGCCAAAAAAATGAGCAGGTGAGATGGTTGGAAGCCAACCTTCGAACCGTACAGGCAATGGTAGATGTGTCATAGTCGAAGATGCACAAAACTTTGGATCACAAAGCGTCTCTTCTGGAAGAAATTTCCAGGGCGAGCAAAAAATGCTCAGTAAGCTTTCCGCAGAGCCCCCGAGTCTTGTTGTTCAACCGCGGAAAATGACCTTTTTTGATTTTTCTCAGGTATACGATTATATGAAAGAGAAGAAACTCGATGCTTGTCAACCCAAATGAATGCTTTGATGGATGCTTCTCAAGGTGCTAGTAGTGATTTCTAGACTGACCACCATCGTGCTTATACATTGGCCCTTCTTGAGGATCACGTGTCTGAGGTGGGGGAAATTGTCGAGTGTTTTCACCGATCACTAGCCATTGTATATAATGCCATGTTTCCTCGAGATCCTCAGCCTCAGAGTCTCGGCAAGGTGAGAGGATTTATCAATTCGTAAAACTGCAACTTGTAGCAGGTGCGAAGCTTGTACTTTCTTGGGTGCACGTACACCACCCTATGTTGGACATGGATGCTGTGTTGCAGGGATTGCCTCCTCCTCCTGGAGGTGGGATGATCAACATGGAGCCCTATTATGCGGCTGATCGTAGGCCCGCCATCAGAATCGTCCGCAGGTGCTTGGAAGTAGACAATTTTTTATTATTAATTTCGTGGTGTAACTGACTATGTTCCCCTTCAAAACAAACATGTAGATTATGTAAATTTTTGCTCCATGATTGGTAAATATATGTTGTGCTTTTGTTTTTGTATTTGATGATGGCTAATGCAAAATTATTTTTATGCGCGACCCTTTTGTTTGCCTGACGTCCTGGGGCCGAGTCAGCTATTTGGGTCAAAGTGTTTTGTGTTTTTGGTCGGCGAGGCTGAAATTCTTAGTATGCTATGTTTGGAAAAGCCCCGAGTATTGGGCATATGCTTTATCCAGATGATGATTGATGGAACCCCCAAATATAGGGTTGAAGAATAAAATAGATGGACAAACTGAGACTTAGTTTCAGGAACTTATCTTTATTTATCGTTGAACGTGGAAGGTACATATTTTGACGTACTTGCCTGGCCATTGGCCTTATTAAATGTGAAGTGCAGAAAGGTAAAATCCTAATTGCAGAAAACATTGCAGTTGCGCAACATTTCCTGGGTTGGAGTGCTTGTCGTCATCTTTGAGTGTTTTCCTAGAAGTTTCTTCGTCATACTTGGTGACCCGAGGGGTTTATGAATTACTTCGACTAGAGGATGGCTTCAGCATCGTGGACCAGAGAGAAAAGGTGTTCCTTGTGTTGCATTCTTTGGGGTGGTGAAGTCGATGCAAACACGTAGTTTGTGCTTTTCTTCAGGATGCACAATGGGTTGGCGACTCACGTTGCTTATGTGATATCCTTAATAAACTAGGTTTTTGTGGGGTGATGGAGCTCTTGTATAATGGCCATGTGCCTAGGTTCCATGAGACGGCGGAGCGATTGCTTCATCGATTTTGCACCAAGATATGGGTTAAGTGTGTGCTCATCAAGTTCCCCGGGGATTCCCTGCACGTCAGCTACTGTCCATGCAGAGAACTCCCGGTGCTCACGGGAGAACTTGATGAGCCTGTTATCCTATGTGGGACTAAGATTGGAGGCCATAGAGGTTACTTTTGTTACGTCCGTAAGATGAACCTGGGATTCTCCGGTGTTCTTTGCCGTGTTGATAGCTTGTCATTTGCGACCCATCCCTCTAGTAGGGGTTCTATGTCTGCTGTGCGAACTCTGTTTCTATCCCAAAATATTTAGAGATTTTATTGAACTTCCGATCGTAGTTGTTGGATCGAGTGAAGCTGCCTCTCACGATGATGATTCCATTGGGTGCTGGCATCTCATCACTAGATATGCATAGTGTGGTACTGCCATGAACCGTGCGAAGGCTGGACGCCCCAGGATCGCGTGGTACTGTGATGGCCAATCCATGACCTCGAACTCAAGATTTTTGCACCTGAAGTTATTTCTTGACCCGAAGACAACATCAAGATAGATTTTGCCTGAAGGAATATTGGCTTTGCCTGGGACTATGTCATGGAAAGACGTGTTTGTTGGAGCCAGGTTTGTCAAGGACCAATTCACTGCACACAAGGTTTTGGCATATATTAGGTTGATGTTGCGTCCTGTGTCCATGAAAATCTTGTTCGTGTCAAACCCGCCAATTTGGGCTTCCACTTTGAGAGCCAAATGACCCGGTCATGGGACTCAAAGCGGGTGATCGGCCCTGCTGACTGTAATTTCTTGCTCTGACCAATGGAGATACTTGTGTGTAGGTGGTGGCGCTGTTACCACCATGCTGACTTGTTGTGTGATCAACTTCTGAATCCTGTTGGGTGGATGCCATTTTTGGATCATTGACATTGCACCCTTGGACCTCGGGTACTTGTCCTCCTAGTTTTTGTTTTCTGCGGGTTGTGGTTGCCCTCCTGGCGGCTGTACTGGTGGTGGTGGTGCACCAAGAGCTAAGGCTCCAGGTGCGGTGGCGTACCCTCAGTTTGCTACTTCAGTTGCTTTTGCATTACATACTTCCTGCATTTTTAGGAATGTGTGCTAATCCTTCATGAGATGGTTCGAGCGCCTCCTTCCATCTGCGTTGATGTAAAAGTGCATATTGCAGGGTCCCTCCAGCATCTGCATTGGAGACATTGGGGGCTCCCGAGCCCTTGGCTAGTATTGTTGTGTCGGTTGGCTTCCGCTGTCGTCGTCTCTATTACTACAGTATCCGCTGCCGGGATTGTCATTTCTTCGGCTATCCTCTCTTGGAAAGCTAGCCACAACATAGTTTGGCCCATTGTATCCAACATTGCTTCATCTTCTCCTGTCATTAATTATTACGCTTGTCTCGATCTTCCTTGGGTGAGCACCCTTGCTTGTTGTTTACTATGTCTTCATCGTCTGCCCAGCGATTGGCCATGTCCATCAGCTAGGAAATTGTTTTGGGTTTGACCCTTCCCATCTCCTCAATGAATTCTCTTCGGCTAAGTCCGTCGTTGAAAGCATCAATCGCCCTTTCATATGATATGGCTTCAGCTGAGTTTTTGATGATGTTCCACCACTGAATAAATGCTCGTATGGGCTCTCAGATTTCTGCTTGCACGCCTATAATTTATCTAAGGATGTGAATCGCTTGAACGTGGATGTGAAGTTTCGGATGAACTTATCTTCGAGGTCATTCCAGCTACTGATAGATTCTTCGGGTAGCTGTTTGAGGCATGACCGACGGCATTGCTTAGGTGTAACTGTAGGCTCTGCATTGCGGTATCCTTGGAGCCACCCTGGAGTTCTACGGTTTGCAGGTAATCAACCAACCAAGCCTTGAGTTCTTGGAGACCGTTGTACTTTTGGCGATCATGAGGAAATTTTGAATCCTTCGGTGTTGGGATCTTGTGAAGATGTTGGGTAAAGCAACTAGTCCCACACAATTCATACTCATCCTCGCTTTCACTGTTGTAGTATCTTCGGTTGTTGCGCTCCACCCTGGATCTATCGACCCTGCGCTGTGTAATGTCGTTTCTCGCATCATCTTGTGGTTCAGAGTTTGGAAAGTGCACCCGATGTGGTGACTGTGATCGTCGGGTGTGTCCCACATGCCAAGGGATGCGACGACATGGGGATTTGTCGGGTTGCCGGGTGATTCCTTGTTCTCCTTGTGCGAGGGGTGCTCCCACCATACCGATGTTCATGAGAGTGGAGCGATGGAGGACTGCCCGGGTATCGTCGGGTGTAGGTTGAGTTGTGAGTAGGTAGATTTGGGCAGCGACAATGGCAGCTTGCGCTTTTTTTGCTTTTATGTGTCCTGCCTAGTCCACTGACATGAAGAACAAATCTAGATCTCGATGTATCTTGTTTCTTTCGGCTTCCGAGATATGTTGTAGCCATGAGGTTCCTATCCTTGGTGTTGTGCCTATGGTTACACTGCCGGATCCGCGGGTAGAGCTTAGTTGCGCCCGCCAGATGCTAGATTCGTCGGCTAGCCTTCTCCTTTCGTCGAATTGCCTCTGCATCTTGAGAAAGTCTCTCTTTTTGCGGTGGGTTAGGTACTAATATGCCCTCGGTTCTTTGCATGTAGCATCCGCTGTCATTGATACTTGATACATCATAAACGTATCTATAATTTTTTATGTTCAATGCTTGATTACTATCTACTTTCTTATGTTTTGTTCACACTTTGAGGTATTTTTATACATTTTCTAGGACTAACCTATTAACGAGATGCCATAGTGCCAGTTGCCTATTTTCTACTGTTTTTGGTTTCAGAAAATCTAGTAAGGAAAGATTCTCGAAATTGGACGGGACAAAAGCCAAAGTCATTATTTTACCTGAAACAACACGGAGTCTGAAGGGGAGACAAAGTGGCACACCAGGGCGGCCACACTCCATCCCTAGAGTCGGTAGTCGTCGTCATCTCCATCCCTAGATCGGGAGGGATCTGAAGCTCTTCTTGGCACCCTGCCGGAGGGGAGAGATCACCCTGGAGGCCTTCTTCATCACCATGCCTACCTCCGGTGTGATGCGTGAGTAGTTCATCCTTGGACTATGGGTCCATGTAGTAGCTAGATGGTTGGTTCTCCTCCTTTGTGTTGTCATGTTTAGATCTAGCTCCGTTCATGATCAAGATCATCTATTTGTAATCTTACATGTTGTGTTTGCGGGGATCCGATGCATATTGAGATGCTATTTCAGATTGATTATTGACTCTATCATGTCTATGTTATTTGTGATCTTGCATGCTCTCTATTGTTTGTAACTATCTTGTCCAAGTCGATGCTTGCAACTCCAAGAGGGAGTATTTATGCTCGATAGTGGGTTCATGCCTCTAGTAATCTGGGGAAGTGACAGAAATCTCTAAGGTTGTAGATGTGTTGTTGCTACTAGGGAGAAAACAGGAATCCTTTGTCCATGGGGCAATCATATTGTTTACTTTACACACTTTGCTTAATGCAATTATCTGTTGCTTGCAACTTATACTGGAAGGGATTCGGATGATCACCTGAAGGTGTATTATTAGTCATAGATGCAGTTGGATTATGGTCTATGTATAATGTTGTAATGCCCAATCAAATCTCATAGGAGTCAAGATGTCTAGTATATGCATTGTATGCTTTCTCAAATCTGTCAATTGCTCCGCTTTAATTTGTTCACCTAACATGTTGTTTATATTAAGGAGAATCACTTCTAGTGAACTATGGACCCCAGTCCATGCTTTTACCACTGCTATACCTTCTACTGTTACTATTTACTGTTTACTTTCTGCAAGCAATTACTATCTTCCACACAATACGTTTAATCCTTTGTTTTCAGCAAAACCGGTGAGATTGACAACCTCACTATAAGTTGGGAGCAAAGTTATGTGGCTGTGTTGTGCAGGATTCCAAGTTGCTAGCAACACCTTGCAGTTGTTTCCTTGCTCCTACTAGTTCGATAACCTTGGTTTCATAACTGAGGGAAAACTTGCTACTGTGCTCATCATACCTTCCTCTTTGGGTTCCCAACAAGCTCTACATTTTAAACCATCAAGCACTTTTTCTTGCGCCGTTGCCAGTGAGTCAAGGACAGCTTCACAAGGGGCGTTCCTCATAACCAATCTCTTTACTTTGTTGTTTTTTGTTTTGCTCAGTTTATTTCTGCTTAGTTTGCTTATGTCTTTTACCAAAAACACAAATAAATTGTACTTGTTTGTTTCTTTTATTAAGAACACAAAATATTTCTTATTTCAAGTTGCCATTTTGTCTAGCATTGCTTCAATCACTATGTCACCTAAGGAAATTATTTTTACTTTCAGACAAGGAACTGAAGAGAGTTTTAAAGAAGCTTGGTCTAGACTTTCTAAGTTACATGAAAAAACTGAACCTAAAATGACTCAGGGCTTGTTTCTTAGCAAGTTCTACTTTGGTCTTACCCTTTGTTATAGATATGCTTTGTACGTTGTAGTAGGAGGGGATTTCCTCTAGTGCAATGAGGATGAAGCTTTTAATGCCATAAAAAGTTGGTTGCAATCTGATTCTTCCATTACAAACATTATTGCTAGATTGAACACTCTTGAGACCAATACAGCTAGTTTAAAAGAATGCTACGACATGCTTAGAGACCATCATGAATATGTTCCTATAAATTCTGAATCTTCAAAGTGGCTTCCCATAGTAAAAGTTGTTATAAACAATGAATCATTTTATGCTTGTTGTGATATCATGTCTAAATTATGTCTTATGCCTAAAGATATCTATGAATCTTTAAATCTTTGGGGTCTTTCTGAGGGAGGAGAAGAAATATCTCTTACCAATAATGCCACAATATTGTCCATTGGGATAGCTGAAGGAGCGTTTACAACGATCCTAGGGAAAGTGGTGTCTACTGTGTAGGAAAAGGACAAATTACACTAGGAAGATCCCTACTGAAACTCCTTGGAGCAATGATAGATGTGGGAAAAAGGCATCACGCAGTTTGCTTCTCTACCAAACAATCATACATTCCCTAAAGATAATAATAAAGGTAAGAAAGGTAGGGCCAAGAAATTTGGTCTTAATGCTTCTTCATTTGAAAATATTTGAATCTTGCTTCCTATGCCTAGCTCAAAGGCGTTAAAGAAAAGCACTAAATGGGAGATAACCCAAATTTCTATTCAGTAAGTTTTTCTTTTGTTGAGTCTTGGAAGTTATTACTTCTATAATAACCTCTCTTTATCCTTTTTGTGTGGTTTTTGTGCCAAGAATAACCTCTAATGAGAGAGAAGTAAGACTTGGGAAAGTTGTTGTCCCGAAACAGATTTTTATGCTCCACTTTAAACATTCGTGAAAAATCTATGAACGTCAGACTGAGCTGTAATTTTTTGTGCTTCTGCCCCAGGTTATTATCTAACTTTCGTTACTTCATCACTTTTCGATTTGAGCAACATAAGGTCTTCATAAAAATTGGTTTTTACCTGCTGGTCTGTTTTGCCAGATTTCTGCCATTATTTGCATTTGCCTCTTAATCTCTTTCTCTTTGAGTTCTCTTTGATCACTTGAGATTTTAGAAGGAATTGCTACAGTAGCTTGTGTTTTAATGGAAGTTTTACTTGTGATGAAACTAAACCATAGGCCCAATTTTATTGAATACACTAATGTTGCTAATGAGGATTGTGTGAAGTTTTGTATGAAGGAAAATTTTCAAATGTAGGGGAAGAATAATGTGATAAGATGAAGTATGGACAAAAGCTCAAGCTTGGGGATGCTATCCGTGTCACCCCAAGAAATATTCAAGAATTACAAGCGTCAAAGCTTGGGGATGCCCAAGGCATCTTCTTCTTCATCAATAAAAATCTCAGGTTTTCTTCCAAACACTTCAATTTTATTGTTTCTTGCACAATTGTGTTGTTCTTGGAGCGTCTTCATTTTTGCTTTTAGTTTTCTTTTGTTTGGTTTGCTTAAATAAATTTGATGGACCCCCGCATTCATATATGATATTTCAAATAAGTTGATTGGTGTTGGAAAAGAGTAGGAAAGTTCATAAGTGGTACAAAAGGAGTTTTGTTTTTACTGTGGCATAGACTTTATCATGTCATGTTTGATATTTCTTTGACTCTATGCTTAGTAATTATTGTTGTAGTATGACTTGTTCCAAACAATTGAGATTGCATAATGTGCCTTGAAAGAATCATGCATTGTTTTAGCATACAAAAGCATAATATTGTGGTATTCTCCTTCGATGCTTTATTTGGGTTGACTTGGCACATGCTTACACCATGTTAAGACTATGTATCAGTCACCTTAGCCTCTATGATCATTTAGTTTTTTGACTTGTAATACCACTTTATGCTTTAAATTAATAATGTTTTGTCATTCTGCATGATTATGGCCATTAGTGCTCTCTTAGTTGGTCGCTCCCAGTCTTTTGCTAAGCCTCCGCATGTACTAAGTATGAGTTCCACTCATGCATCCAACTCCCAAGAAAACCAAGTTATTCCAAAGAGTCCACTATAAATTCCTATGCATGGTGTGTTACACCATTCCAAGTATATTCATGCTTTTATCTACCCTTCCAAATTATTATATGAAAATTAGTGATTAAGGCTCTCACGAACTTGATGGCACACTTTACTTTCTTGCACTTAATAAACTTGAACCATTGCGTCCATCTATGTTGCGTATATGCTTGCACTTTATAAGTTGAGAATTAGCAGCACCATGATGTCATGGGGAATATTTTCAACATTGCACTTATTATTCAGTTGATATCATGTTCTTTTGTTAGGATCCCAGGGGTGTGAAATAAAAGGGGAGCTTGTAAGCTCATGGTGTTTGTATATGTGTTAGAGAAATGCCTGGGCGGCTAGCCTAAGCCATGCCTAATCATGTTGGAAACTTGTAGCATAACCATAGTGAGCATTATGTGAAGCATCCTCAATAAAAACCTATGCAAATAGTAAATAAAAAGATCGCTAAGATGCTCATTGTCGGTTGCCTTGTCATTTTGATATGGGTTAGCTCCTGTATCATGGGGCAAGGGGTACCTCGTTGGCGGGTCTCCATGATACACATGTACTTACAATGACAAGAACTTACTTGTGACTAAAGTTGAGTAGCATGAGGTCCGAGACTTGTAGGCAAGGGGCATGAGATTTTCGACTTAGAACTTGCAAGAATATCCTAATATTTGTTCACTTTAACCTTAATCACCTAAAAAATGCTTATGATAGGGGTAGAGCTGAAAGCTAATAAGTACCATAATTTTTGGAAGCTCTTTATGAAACTTGAAATCTCTTCTTATGAAGGGCCTTACTTTTTTACTTTTATGTTAAGTCTCCATCTTCTATCTTTATGCACCAATTGAGAGAGCATAGTGACCATTCTTAGTTTAATGTGCATTGTTCCAAAGCTTGTTGATTGATTCATAACTATGATATTGCTTGTTCTTAAATTATTTGTATCTAGTCACCCTTATGAACTTTGAAGGTGTCCTATGCATTTATGTTTTGCTATATCATGAAGGACAGGCTAAATACCATTCTTATTACGTTTTCTATATGTGAAACAAACAAATGTCTTTTAATGCATTGTTATTCATAAATCTTTTATTTGTACCTTTTTTATGTTACAACATAGTTGCTATGTCTTATTATTAGAACTCTGTCTTTTATGTTCATGATTAGAGTACTTTGATCCCAGCTATCAATGCTTTACGAATATGATGGTGCATGTCACCTCAAAAATTATTCTTTTATCACTTACCGACTCGAGGACGAGCAGGAGTTAAGCTTGGGGATGTTGATACGTCATAAACGTATCTATAATTTTTGATGTTCCATGCTTGATTACTATCTACTTTCTTATGTTTTGTTCACACTTTGAGGTATTTTTATATATTTTCTGGGACTAACCTATTAACGAGATGCCACAGTGCCAGTTGCCTATTTTCTGTTGTTTTTGGTTTCAGAAAAGGTAGTAAGGCAATATTCTCGGAATTGGACGGGACAAAAGCCAAAGTTAGTATTTTACCCGAAGCAACACGGAGTCCGGAGGGGAGACGAAGTGGCACACCAGGGCAGCCACACCTGGTGGCCGCGTGGCCTGGGGGCGCACCAACAGGGGGTGTAGGCCCCCTGGTGCTCCACCGACCTTGCCCTTCGCCTATTAATGCCTCTCGAGACGAAAACCCTAAGGACCCGATCAAAATTCCATGAAAGAGTTTGTAGCCGCCGTCATCTCCATCCCAAGATCGGGAGGGGTCTGAAGCTCTTCCCGGCACCCTTCCGGGGGGAGAGATCACCCTGGAGGCCTTCTTCATCACCATGCCTGCCTCCGATTGAAGCGTGAGAAGTTCGTCCTTAGACTATGGGTCCATGTAGTAGCTAGATGGTTTGTTCTCCTCCTTTGTGCTATCATGTTTAGATCTTGTGAGCTCCATTCATGATCAATATCATCTATTTGTAATCTTACATGTTGTGTTTGCGGGGGATCCGATGGATATTGAGATGCTATTTCAGATTGATTATTGATTCTATCATGTCTATGTTTTTTGTGATCTTGCATGCTATCCGTTGTTTGTAACTATCTTGGCCAAGTAGATGCTTGCAACTCCAAGAGGGAGTATTTATGTTCGATAATGGGTTCATGCCTCTAGTAATCTTGGGAAGTGACAGAAATCTCTAAGGTTGTAGATGTGTTGTTGCTACTAGGGAGAAAACGGCAATCCTTTGTCCATGGGGCAATCGTATTGTTTACTTTACACACTTTGCTTAATGCAATTATCTGTTGCTTGCAACTTAATACTGGAAGGGGTTCGGATGATAACCTGAAGGTGGATTATTAGTCATAGATGAAGTTGGATTACGGTCTATGTATAATGTTGTAATGCTCAATCAAATCTCGTAGGAGTCAGGATGTCTAGTATATGAAGTGTATGCTTTCTCAAATCTGTTAATTGCCCTGCTATAATTTGTTCACCCAGTATGTTATTTATCTTAAGGAGAATCACCTCTAGTGAACTATGGAACCCGGTCCATGCTTTTACCATTGCTATACCTTCTACTATTACTATTTACTTTCTGCAAGCAATTACTATCTTCCACACAATATGTTTAATCCTTTGTTTTCAGCAAAACCGGTGAGATTGACAACCTCACTGTAAGTTGGGAGCAAAGTTCTGTGGTTGTGTTGTGCAGGATTCCAAGTTGCTAGCAACACCTTGTAGTTGTTTCCTTGCTCCTACTGGTTCGATAACCTTGGTTTCATAACTGAGGGAAACTTGCTGATGTGCTCATCATACCTTCCTCTTGGGGTTCCCAACGAGGTCTACATTTTGAGCCATCAAGACTGCACCTGAAATTGTGTCCCTTGCTTTTTGCCATGTTTCCGCTTATAGCTGAAGAGTTACCCGCTTGCCTTCACGCGTTCCTTTTCTCCCTTATGTGATGTGATTGTTGGGATGGCCTCCTTCGTTTCTGCAGTTTCCTTCATCATCGCCCAATAGAATATGATTGGGGATCGGGTCACCATTGGAGTCACGAGGTGTTGACGTTCCTTCGCTAATAATCACACACACTTGGTGATACGTCATGTACGAGTTGCTACTGTCATCATTAGATCAATAGGAGACATTGTTTGAGAAAATAGTGAAATCCCATGAGTTCTGCTCTGGATAAGTTTCAGTTTTCTGATTCTAGAGTCGATACTTTTGTTTGTTTCGTCGAGTTCGATGTTTGCTGGACTTGATCCACGTGGTGGTGTTAGCTGAGAATCTGACCCGAAGGAGAGACCGTCATATAGATCGGCCATATCCCACAGATCTACGGAGTTTTCGGAATTTTCTTTGTCGTTTATCTGCTAGGGTGCGGCTTCTTCAGATGAGCCGACAAAAGATGCAGGTATCGCTGTGGATGCTGCTGTTATGACTGATGAACCTGAATAGATTGGGGCTGATAGGCAAAGATTCTCGGGTTCCTCCACACGAAAGTGGAAGTTCCCGATTATCAGATCGGATCCACCGTTGAAGTTGGCGAGAACCGACACAGGGGTGGGCGGGCATGGTTCCGCTGTTGTCAGATTGCTGCTTGGTGAAAGGGGGCCACCGAATCCATGACTCCAGCATTCAGATTTCCCACAGATGATGCCAATTGACGAGGGGTAACCTTGGTAATGCCCATGGTTATGGACTTAGGGTTTCGTGGAAAAGAGAACACTAGGGATTTCATCGGCTGATTAGACAAACAAGGGAGTCGAAGTCATCTGATTGCTTAAGGACAATATGATTAAAGATTACACAAAGCTTCGATCCCTCTCCGTTGGATCCTCCCAGCCTTTATATAACAGGCTGGGTCCCAAAGCCGAATACAGATAGGTTACAAGTTACAATTAGAACTCTAATACAATGTCGGTTTCTACTTATTCCTTGATTGTTAAGACACACTTTCTAGCCATCGGATGCTTCCTGGACCTACCTTTATTCTTCATGGGCTTTATGGGTTGTAGGCCTTTATGCAACAATGGTAACTAATCATAAGAACCCGAACCTTCTAGATTAGTGTCAAAACTTGTGTTAGCATAAAATTTACGGTCAAGTTCACCATTATTTACATATTAGAAATGTATCCTCAATTCTCTCTAGACATTGAAGGATATACTTAACTGTTGTTCAATGATTTACCCAAGAATCACTTTGGAACCTGTTCTTCTGACTAAGAACTTTGGTCACATTATGTCGAGTATTCGACATGGTTTTATATGACAGAACCTATGACTATGACATAGGTGACATAACACATCCTTTTCTTTCTTTTAACCAATGTTGTTTTACCGAGATTAACTCAATGATTTACCTAGTTACACAAGTAAAGAATTCTTTCTTGGCTTGTTCCATTCCGAACTTCTTCCAAATCTAATCCAGGAAAGTGTTTCGACCTAATGTTATTAAACATATCGATCTATCTCGATAGATTTTAATGTTTAATACGTGTTCAACTTCATTTATATTTACTAATTTAAATAATCATTAATACCAACTACGCCATTCATAATATGTCATCTACATATAAGAATGTTGTCAAGATCCCACTCAAATATGTCATACACATATAAGACTAGGAAACTCACTTAACTCCCACTCAGAATATGTCGTCTACATATAAGATTAGGAAAGCTATCCAACTCCCACTCAGTTTCTTGTAAGTGTAGGTCTTCTAGATATCTTGGTAATTCCAAAATCTTTGATCATCTGTCAAATTGAGAATTCCAGCTACAAGACACTAGCATCCATATGATTGATAAAACCTGCTTGTTGTACCAATTACAGCCCTTCTTCAATACAAATATTGAAGGAGGTGCAGTTTTGACAACCATCTATCAATTATTAAAATTATAGTAATTGTTAGTGAAAATCCCATGGACTCAAGCATCGCTACACATCATAGTCAACCTTTTGAATTTTTCAAAACATTCTTTGTGACAAATCGAGCTTTATCTCTTCTTTAAAATTCCATTTCTTCCTTGTAACCTTGCAGTTATTGGGAAGATCAAGTAACTTCTTTACTTAATAAGACTAAGTAACATTTACTTTGCAATCTTAAATGTAACTTAATATAGGATTTCATGGTTGTTAGCCATTTCTCGTACTTAGGTCCATCATCGCTTCTTCATAGTTCGTAGGTATGTCTTGTTCCATTAACATGACAAGTGAATCATGAATGTTATTCTGCAAAGAGGAAAAATGCATTCTTAAATCCTACTTACTTTGGTAAAAGTTTTAATTTGAAACGCCATGATCATTATCACTGGTTTCTCCTCCAGTTGTAGAGTTTGTTTCGGAACATATTTCGTTGTGCTACTCGACATTTTGAGGTAAGGTTAACAACCTCGTTTGAGCTTTTACTTTCTTCCACCAACACCCTTATCGAGAAAACTCCTTCTCGAGAAAGTACCTTGCTTTAGCAATACAAGTATTGTCCTTTTGGTTTAGTTGTGAAAGATGTATCCATAGTTTCCTAAAAATACACTACAAAGACTTATTCATTTGTTACAATCTTGAATTATCACATAACTCAAAATTTCTAGAAACCATGACATGCCATAACTCATATGGTGTTGTTTCTACAAACTTAGATGGTTCGTTATATTAAAGTGAGTGTTTTCTATTTTAATTAATAACTCTAAATAATAATGGTAACTCGGTAAGAGATAATTTAGACCATATAGTATCCAATAGAGTATGATTATACTATTTAGACATATCAACACATTGAAGTGTCCAAGCATCATAATTTGTGGAACATCTTTCAAAATTGTATGCCAAAACATAACTCAAAAACTTGTCACTTCGATCAAATCATAGATACATGATATTATTGTAAATTTAATACCCTTCTTCACTCTGAAATTCTTTATACATGTCAAACAGTTCTTTCATTTAGTAAATAAACATGTTTACTTAAGTCCATAATGAAGTTTGCAAAATAATGATATCCACTACTTGCTAAAACACAATACATCATCATGTATGATATTCAACAATTTAACGCACATTTAGTTTTACGAGAGCACAAAGTTTTAGTCATCTTGCCTAATGAGGCATGGTTTTGTATGTGTCAAAAGATCAAGTATCTAAAGACTTCAAGTTTCATCAGAATGAACCTACTACATGCACATAACAACATGACTTCAATGGTAGTGGCATTCAAAAATGATGTCATTATTGAAATGGATCGTATGGGCACCTAGAGGGGGTGAATAGGTGCTACTCCAAATTTTAATTCTTTTTCAATTTTAGGCTTGACACAAAGGTAAATTCTCTAGATATGCAACTACGAAGAATTTCTCTATATGTAAACCTAACTACTAGCGAGTAAAGGCGAGTAAGAGTGAGGAGCGAGGAAACCATAGTGGAGCACGCATAGACACGGGATTTGTTTTACCGTAGTTCCTTCCTTGTTAAGGGAAGTACATCTGCGTTGGAGGGGTGGGCAGTACTAAGACCACCACTCCACAATAGGCCTCACCCTGTTCTCCGATGGATCTCACCACCAAAGTCCCGATCCACCTTTCCACTATTGGTACCCTTCGAGGAGGGAACTGATGCCTTTACACAACTAGTGGGGCACAACCCCACAACCGAATCGGAGGCTCCCGTAGTGACAACAAGCTGTCACAAGAACAAACAATATCAAAAAGATCTGGATATTAACAAGTAATGCTAGATCGAGAAATCTCCAAGTGAATGGAGAGGAAGTGATGCGCTTGATTCATGATGTCGATGAATGAAGTATCCTCCTTCGATTCCCTAAAGATCGGAGCCTTAAGGTGGTTGAAGTGGGAGATCTTGAATGAGAGCTTTTTCAACAGGCCAGTACTTTTTCGAATGAATCAATAGATCTGAAAGGAGGGGTGATTGGGGCTTTTATACCCCTGTCAAAACTTGGTCGTTGGTGAAGTCGGGGTCCAGATAATCTGGCCCAAGTGATGGCTAGATTATCCGGCTAGGGCAAAACACCGCCCCAAACTCGGATTTTCCGGGGGAAATTCCTCCCCCCAAACTGCATGACGCGCCGTGGCTCCCTTAGCAAACTTCTCTAGGGGCAGATTATTCGTCCCCCTTTGGGGGCGGATTATCCGGCCTGGGCAAAAGCTACGGCCCTGGCCAGACAATCTGAAAGATAGTCCGCTCCATCACTACATGACATGTCTGGCTAGACTATGAAAACCTTCTTAGGGGGGCGGATTATTCGGCTCGAGAGAAAACTCCAGCCGTGGCCAGACAATCCGAGAGATTACCCCCCCCCCCCCTCACTGCATGATGCGCCTTGTCCACCTTTGTCGAAGGGGTCAGGCCGGATTATCTAGCCCTTGACAGGGGCGGATAATCCGCCCCCCAACAATAGAGTTTGGCTGTATTTCATATTATCAGTCGTCTGCAACACTTAGCACACATAAGATAATGGTATTGTTATCTAACACACAAAATACTAGAGATCGTGAAATGTTCTTTCAATATCCCCCTTTTTGGTGTTAGATGACAATATTAGGATTTGCAATAGATTTTCCAATCAACAATATAACAAGAATTAAAAAGACTCCCCTAAATGTGTGTATAATTAGAATATTTGTATTTGAATACAAATGCACACAAGTAGGTACGAGGCTATTTCATTGGAATGGAATAAACATACAAGTGACAATTTCGATAAGAACATCGTACCACCGTGAGTGAGAAGTCCTCAATATAATATATGGAAATATAACATGATAACCATTATTGAGGCCTTCCAAGATAATCAATAGATAGCCAGAATGATAGATGAATCCATAATCACCGATAGATAAATCCATAAGATAATTCTAGTGATAAATCCATAACTGTGTCACACAGCCACACACAAACATAGTGTGATACATGACAAATCATGAATAAAAGTTCAACGCTAAATGGGCACAAGTGAGAATAAAACCAAAATGATAAAGTGCAAATGCTTGCGCCTGGCCCATGCAAATCCACGATGACCTAATAGAACTACTTCTCCCCCTTTGGCATCGAAATGCCAAAAAGGAAGAAGAGCGGTGCTAGCGCCCCAAGATATCACTCGTAGTCTGATATGTTGCTAACATATCCATAATTTTTGATGTTCCATGCTTGGTTTTATCTACTTCCTTATGTTTTGTCCACACTTTGGAGTAATTTTTATATGATTTCTTGGACTAACCTATTAACAAGAGCCACAGTGCCAGCTCCCTGTTTTCTGCTGTTTTTGGTTCCAGGAAAGTCAGACAATGAATATTCTCGGAATTGGACGGGACAAAAGCCAAAGTCAGTTTTTCACCTAGGGACACTAGGAGCCAGAATGCGAGACGGAGAGGGGCTAGTGCCTGGCCGCACCAGGGGGTGGTCTGGCCGCCCCAGGCACCCACTTGGCCTCCCTCTTCGCCTATAAGTTTCCTCCTGACCTAAAAACCCGTGGGGGTTCAACGTTTTTCCAAAAAGAGTTCCGCTCCGCCGCCGCCACTAGATTCCGCGATTCGGAACCAGAAACTCCATTCTAGCACCCTGTCGGGACGAGGAATTGGAGGAGATCATCGCCATCATCATCACCATCGCTTCTCCATCGACCATCCATGTTTCCCCCATCTATGAGTGAGTAATCCCCCGCTATAGGCTATGGGGATGGTAGGGATTGGATGAGATCGTTCATGTAATGGCATCGGATTGTTAGGGCATGGTGCCTAGTATCTACTATTAGTGCTTTTTGACTTTGTTGCGACTTGTTATGCTTAATGCTTGTCACTAGGGCCCGAGTGCCATGATTTCATATCTGAACATGTTATTGATTCATTATGATAGTATTTTTTATGGTCTTACCTGCAAGTTGTATACACACATTGTTGTCCGGAACCAAAGGCCTCGAAGTGACAGAAATCGGGATAACCGGAGGGAATGGCTTTGATGTGAGGATCACATGTGTTCACGGAGTGTTAATGCTTTTCTCCGGTGCTCTATTAAATGGAGCACCTTAATTGCTAGTAGTTACCATGAGGCCCCACTGCAAACGAGCTGGCAGGACAAAAGATGTTGTGAAAGTTCTCATTGCAAGCACGTATGACTATATATGGAACACATGCCTATGATTATCTAGTACTTGGATGCTTTATCTTATTTATCTGCAAATGCCCTATGTTCTGATTGCTATATGAATTGTCTTGTCCATGCAATGCCCGTCCATCCATCCCTATGCCTACCGCGCTTTAATCCTACTATTTACTGCAATTGTTACTACTGTCTTTACTTTTACTACTGTTATTACTTTGCTATTGTTACTACAAAACTGTTGCTACTGATAAACTGCCGTGAGCAAGATTGTTTCTAGGTGCAGCTGAATTGACAACTCAGTTGTTAAGGCTTATAAATATTCTTTGCCTCCCCTTGTGTCGAATCAATAAATTGGGTTTCACTTCCCCCGAAAATACTGCGATACACCCCTATACTTGTGGGTCATCATAGTCCTCATCATCATCCTCGTCCCCCATCCTCATCATCATACTCCTTCGTATCTTCCTCTTCCTCATCAGCTGGTGGCATGGGCTCCCTCGCCGGGGTAGGAAACAGGTGGCGCTCGAGCTCTCCATAGTTGAGTCCAGAAGAGTTCCACTGAGCATATCGAGTGGGAGCGGTAGGAGTTAGAGGAGTGCCTGACGCCCCATACACATGGTGGAGAATGAGCTACTGGGTATGGTCCATCTCATGGCGCTGCTTGTACGCCTCGTACCGCCCTTGTGAGTATCCACCCCATGCACAATATGTTCCGCTGAAACCAATTCAGTTGCTTCACCTCACGAGCAATAGAGGCACTGGGGGCCTACGAGCACTAGCACGAGCATCCCTCATAAGACCCTCAGGAGCAGAAGATGGATGAGAGGTCTTCCTTGACTTGTTGTAGATCTTCTTCACCTTATGCTCAACATCATAGTGAAATTCTCCAATGGGAACCAAATACTTGATGAGCATCATAATGTAAGGAGCATATGGAATGGAGAGCCTATTGAACATGGCGTAAGTCAACTCATGATAGATGAATTCCATCACATCCATCTTGTACTCCACAGACTCATCCTCACTGGAGGCCACCTCATAAGAAAAAGCGAGTAGCTGAACCAAGTGACTACGAATACTGTCATTGTTGCCCCCACTAGGCGTGATGGAGTCACGGAAAACACAGACCAAATGAGCATAAAGAGTGGAGAGGCCTGCAAGCGTACCCAGAACCCCATCGTCTGCCGTGCAAGGAGAAAGAGCAGCATCTTTGTTGGGCTTGAGTTGAGTGATGATCGATGGCCACAAGCATGGTCCCTGCCATGAACAGATAGCCAAGCACCCCCAGCGAAGGTTCACAAATCAGATTGCATCATAGTGTCATGAGTCATCCACTTCATGGTGTGGTTCTCATCGCCACAAATTACCAAAGTGGAGAATAATTGCTTCACCACCTCGGAGTCATAGGAACACTGAAGGGCCATAAGAGTATCGAGCCCATCTCCGCTTAGTCACAGCCATAGCATCAGCAAGTTGAGGCTTCTCCATAGCCTCAACAATATTCATGGGACGCATAGGATGAATCTTGAGAGATGAATAGACATCCTCGTAGATGGAATTTTGGTCAGCACACCAAAAGCGGGAGTCACCAAGCTGTGTATCTCGCTCAGTGTTCACAAACAGATCATGATGATGAATTGAAGAGTAGGTGACGGGATCCATTGCCTTATAGTTGACCTTTGGTTCCTTACCCTTTCTCTTGGCCACACCCCTTCTTCCCCTTTCTTGCCTTGCTTGTTCAGCCATTCGGTCAGCCTCTCTTTTCCTCCTCCTCAATTCAACCTCATCCACGAGACCACCTTCACCGGTAGGCCTGAAGTAACGACCACGGGGATGACGCTTGTAGGTTTTGGTAACATTAGAACCACCTGTGAAACAAACAAGATGGATAGCACGGGGATAAGCACACACACAAGTCCAGGAGGAAAGTAGAAATAGTAGACAAACAATCCACGGCCCAAAAATACATTATGCAAAAATCTAAGGAATTTTGAATCAGAGTTGAGTCAGTCAGGCCGGATAATCCGGCCATGCCAGGGGCGGATAATCTAGCCCTGGCAAAAAAATTAGAATTGGCCTAGGTTGATTGCAACAATGTAGATCAGACACAGGAATTGTCAGACTATAATTTCTAAGTGAATCAAGAACCACAAGGAGACTCCTAGTCCATGTTCCACCAACAAGTAACACATCTACACAAAAGATGGGAGAGAGGGAGTTACCCTCACTCATTGAAGGAAGAACCCGGAGGAGGAGGTACTCGGATGCATGGGGAAGAAGATCCGGGGAAGGCACGGAGAATCCCGTGGCCGAAGCGGCTCCAGGGAGAGCTGGGGAAGCGGGTGGCAGCTAGGGAGAGAGAGAGGGGTCGGGGAAGAAGAACGGCTTTGTTTGAGCCCTTCCCCCCGACACCTAGCCCTTAGAAGAAAGAGGGCGCAAGGGATGGATTATTTGGCCCCCACTTGGGGCGGATAATCCGGCATGATTTCTAAAATTTGGTTGTACACAGATTTAGGCCCGCGTACGACCAAACAAAACCCCCACAAGATAAACAATGGACTTGTGTGCAAGAATAGATGACTCAGGGATAGAAAAGGGCTTGGGATTAGACAACCAAACTGAGATGATACTACACACCCAAGATTGCAAGAACCAAATCAAATAAAAGTCAAAATTGAGTGTGTTTCCATAAGAACACAAGATAATCAAGAAAAACCAAGAAGATCCACATAGAACCAACTCTTCTTATGGAAGAGGGTGGTGGCCGAGGCCACCATGTTGGAGTGCATGGCATGACACCGCGAAGATATATCTTGGGTTCATGACCAATACTCATCAATAAGTTCACATATCACAAAATGATATTAAGAGAAATGATTTTACTTACTTTCAGCATTATGGGGGGAGGGTTAACCCAATCAATTAGGACCACACTCTCCCTATATCCATGCCCACTTCTAAACCAACTAAGGATGAGATATAAGTGAATATGCATGAGTAATCAAGACAGACTCCTTGAATCAACGATATTTAGCTCATTCCTCAAGTAATAGAACCTTGCTTCATCAAGAGTCTTCGTGAAGATATCAGCAAGTTGGTTCTTCGTGCTCACAAAAGATAGATCAATATCACCACGAGCAATGTGATCCCGAATAAAATGATTCTGAATCTCAATATGCTTTGTCCTTGTATGCTACACCGGATTGTACGTAATTTTGATTGCACTTTCATTATCACATAAAAGAGGCACTTTGTCACAATTGACACTATATTCCTTTAAAGTTTGCCTTATCCACAATAATTGAGTACATGCACTTGCAGCAACCACATATTCAGCTTCGGTGGTGGAGAGAGATATACAATTATGTTTCTTAGAAGACCAACATACTAGAGACCTTCCCAAAAATTGACAAGCTCTATAAGTTGATTTCCTATCATCCTTGTCACCAGCCCAATCTAAATCAGTATAACCACATAGAGAGAAATTGGAGCCCTTGGGATACCATAAACCAAAATTAGGGAATGAACCAAATATCGGAAGATTCTCTTGACCGCCACTAAGTGGCTTTCTTTAGGAGCTGCTTGATACCTTGCACACACACCTACACTCAACACAATATTGGGTCTAGATGCATAGAGGTAAATAAGAGAGCCGATCATGGACCGGTATACCTTTTGGTCCACATCTTTACCATTAGGATTAAGTTCAAGATGGCATTTAGTTTGCATCGGTGTGGAGATGCTATTAAGATCTGTCATCTTGAACCTCTTGAGCATGTCTTGGATGTATTTTGCTTGATTTATGAAGGTTCCTTCTCTAAGTTGTTTGATCTCAAATCCAAGAAAGAACCGTAATTCCCCATCATAGACATCTCAAACCTCTCACACATAAGCTTTGAAAATCATCATTAAAAGTTGTATTAGTAGAGCCAAAGATAATGCCGTCTACATATTGTTGGCATACGAAGAGCTCCCCCTTAACCTTATTAGTAAAACGAGTGGGATCGATTTTCCCAACCTCGATACCACGGTCTAGCAAAAGCTATTTAAGGTGCTCATACCACGCACGTGGGGCTTATTTAAGGCCATAGAGCACCTTATCGAGTTCGTAGACATGGTTCGGGAAGTTGGGATCCTCAAAACCCGGGGGTTGCTTTATGTATACCAACTCATGTAGAGGACCATTAAGAAAATCACTCTTAACGTCCATTTGTTGTAATTTAAAATTATTATGAGCAGCATAAGCAAGGAGGATACAGATAGACTCAAGACGAGCCACTGGAGCATAAGTCTCACCGAAGTGGATGCCTTCAGGTTGGGAATAGCCTTGTGCCACGAGTCTTGCCTTGTTCTTTACAACAATGCCATTCTCATCTTGCTTATTCTTGAAAATCCACTTTGTGCCGATAACAATGCGACAATCCTTGGGCTTCTCTACTAATTTCCAGACCTTGTTGTGCTCGAAATTATTTAACTCTTCATGCATAGCAGCAACCCAGTCCGGATCTTCAAGACCTTCAAACACTTTCTTGGGTTCCACCAAGGATATGTGAGCCTGATGCTCATCGAAGCTTGCTAGCTCCCTTCTTATGGACACCCTCCATCTGAGATCACCTACAACTTTATCAAGAGTGTGACCTCTCAATTCAAGATTCCTTTCTGCACGAGCTTTGCGGTGAAGTTCAACCAACTTGTTGTTTCTTGGAGGAATTTATTCATCATTTGAATATTTGTTGGGACTACTCGCTTGACCTTGATCTACAGCTTGATCAGCGAGAATAGAAGATGAAGAACCTTGCCCTTGATGTTGATCAACAGCCATAACAGGAGGTTGCTGCAGTTCTGAAGTTTCAGGACCGGATAATCCGGACGAGGGAGTGGCTAGATAATCCGGCCTAGGAGTAGCTGGTCCTTCTTGGCTATCTTGGATGCTTCTGGCTCGAGTTAGAGAAGGGCGGATAATCCGGCATCGCCCATAAAATCGTCCTGGGAGAAGCATCAATTTCTTGGTCGATCTTTTCGGTCCTTGCATTTGAGGTAGTATGACCGGATAATCCGGCCTGGAGCTTCCTGGAGCCGATGATGGATGATCTTTAGCAGGTGGAGGTGATGGTGTAGTAGTTTCTCCCATGAGTCGAGCATGTTGAGCTTGTGTCGATGAGGGCTCTACTTGAGTAGAGCATTGTCCTTCCCGATATGCCACAAGGGGTTCCTCAATGGGGCGAAAAAATCCCACGCCCATTCTTCTTATGGCATCTTAAGGTATTTCAACATATGCATCACCAACATCAACTTGCCCCCACACGGGAGCCATCATTTTCCTCGAACACCACACTACAATATTCTACAATAGCTCCAGAGAGCTTATTGTAGACTCTATAAGTGTGGGATTCGGCACCATAACCAACAAAAAATCCTTCTAAAGCCTTAGACTCAAATTTAGATAAATGAACTCCTTTGATGAGAAAGAAACACTTACAACCAAATACCCGGAAGTATGAGATGTTGGGCTTGTTACCAGTAAGTATTTCATAAGGTGTCTTGTCCAAGATTTTGTGGAGGTAGAGCCAGTTGGATGAGTGACATGCGGTGGAAATGGCTTTAGCCAGAAGTTATATGGTGACTTGAATTCAGCCAACATAGATCTTTCCATATCCATTAAAGTCCGGTTCTTCCTCTCGGCTACACCATTTTGTTGAGGGGTGTACGTAGCAGAATATTGGTGAATTATCCCCTCTTCACTTAGGAATTCATTTAGAGTGTAGTTCTTGAACTCGGAGCCGTTATCGCTTATAATTGCCAATATAGGGACATAGTGTTGACACTGGACCTCGTTGGCGAAATCGATGACCGTTTGTTGAGTATCGCTCTTCAACTTGAAGAAATAGACCCATGTATATCTTGAATAATCGTTGATGAATACGAGTCAATATTTCTTCCCACCGAGGCTTGGATGAGACAGAGGACCAAAGAGGCCCACATGAAGGAGCTCCAAAATCCTCTTTGATGAAATAATAGTCTTCCTTCGATGGGGAGAGTCATGCATTTTCCCTTCAACGCAAGCCCTACAAACATGATCTTTGGAAAAGGAAACATTTTCTTTTAGTCCAAGAATGTGGCACCCTTGTGGAGACTTTGCAAAGTTCTCATATTGACGTGGGCTAGACGGCGATGCCAAAGCCAACCCGTGTCAGCCTTTCCGAAAAGACACATCGGGCTTGTAGTGCCCGGGAAATTCCACCACATACATGTCATTTTCGACATATCCCATGAAAGCGACCTTTAGAGACTTTCTCCACAAGAGTACCACTAAATCACCATGAATAAAAACTGCAAAGCCCATCTTACTGAGGGCACGAACAGAAATTAAATTGTAACCGAGGGTCTTGCCAAGCATGACAACCACGAGAGAAATATCATGGGAAACCACAACCTTTCCAAGACCCAATACCTCAGATTTTGACTTATCACCATAGGAGAAGGTTATATGATCATGGTTTGGCTGCATCTACGAGATGATATCTTTGCTTTCGGTCATATGACTCGTGCACCCGCTATCGAGCACCATTTGGACCCACCGGAAGCATAGCCCTGCAAGAAAGTTACTTCTTGGTTTTAGGTATCCATTTTTCAATGGGTCCTCTCATGTTAGTAACAAAGGTCTTGGGAACCCAAATAGATCATGAAATGTAACTATCAAATGGACCAACATAACTAGCATATACATCACCATAGTAATCACAAAATAATTCCTAATTAGGATTATTAGACCCTGCAAAACCAATATAGTTAGTCTTGTCATTAGTTGTGGTGCTTGTCTTTGCTTGAGTAGTTTTGATTTTCTTATTATTATTATTATTCTTTGTGTTGGGAACATAGCCAAGTCCCTCTTTTCCATTGGTTGCCCTTTGTTTACGAAGGATCTCATTTAGGACTTCCTTACCTTTGGGTTGGGATCCCTTGACAAGTTCATCTTTCAATCTCGCATTTTCTTCACTTACATCTTCATGTCCACATGATGGAGTAGAGGTGTTAGGCATATCATACTTGTCCAATTGAGTTTGGAGCTAATCACGAGACTCAGTAGAGTGTTCACTCTCCATTGCCTTGTAGGCAATGTCAAGTTTCTCTAATTCCTCAAAGAGTCTAGCATGAGCAGCCCCAAAGTCAATCTTCTCCTTCTTTAATTTCTTTACCTTGGCAAGAACATTATCACATTCCTTTATGAGTTGTGCTACAACCTCGTCATGTGACTCCTCAATTGACTCAAGCCTCTCCTCTAGAGAGACTCGAGTCTCTTCTTCCTCTTCTAGAGCATTCTTCAAGGATGCAATCTCCATGGCATCCTCTCTTTCAATTCCGCCCTTTTCTTCGAGGAGCTCTTCGGAGTGGGCAAGTTGGCTCATGAGAGCCTCAAAATGAAGTTTGGGCTCACCTTGAAAGTTAGTGATAAAATGGTCCAAAGCAATAACTTCTTCCTTTACTCTAAGACTTGTATGATCATCCATATCAACATTCATAGTAGTCTTAGGAAAAGAAGAGATAGAAGATGATACCTTGGAACCTCTTACCATAAGGCAAGTGATGTTGTTGACGACGTTTTCATTGGGAGAGTCGAAGAGTGATGTGGGGCTAGATGTGGTGGCTATTGCAGCCACCTCTCGAGTGTTATCTTCATCCTATTCATCTTCACTTGTGGACGAATACTCTTCTTGTGCCACCAAGACAATCTTAGGTTGCTTCTTGTAGGGAGCATTTTTTCTTGAAAATGGTTTCTTTCGAGGTTCCTTGGGCTTTTCTATGAGAATGAGCCTGCCCCCATTGTCTTACCTACTTTGATACGGACATTCAGCCACTAAGTGTAAATGGTCTCCACAATTGTAGCAAGTTTTCAGTTTTGGACCGTTCTCCCTTCATCCACTTGACCCATTCTTGCGCTCAAGTTCAGATTTGGCCTTAGCTGGGTCCTTCCAAATATTTCTTGCATAGAAGGCCATGTACTCACCATGAGCATGCTTGACCTCATCGGGACAGCTCATGGAGACAATGTCAAACCCTCTATCATCTTCGTCTTGTTCAACAACATTGGCCTTTAATGCAACATTTACGCCTTTTTGCATCCAATTGCTCGAGCGCGAGCATCTTCGGTGTTCTTTGCTGCCACCTTAAAAGATGCCATTTCTTGCATGACTTCATTGGAAGTAATTTGGTGGTAGTTGTGTCTACCTTGCAAACTCTTCAAATCCGTGGACTCAAATGGCATGAGGGCACTCACATATTTTCTTTTGATCCAAGCATCATCAATATGAGTGGCACCATGCTTTCCAAATATTGTTGCAATGCTCTTGAGCCTTCTATACATGTCTTCATGGTCTTCACCATCCAACATGCAAAATCCTTTAGCCTCATTGCTTAGAGCATCATACCTATTTCTTCTCATACTTTCATTGCCGATGAATAGGTCGGTGAGAGCCTCCCAATCTTCATTGGCGGTGTTGAGGTGTTCAATATGTGGCATGTACTTGGGACCCACGCCAATCTGAATCATGTGAAGAGCCGTTGCATTTGGTTGACTGTCCACTACTTCTCTTCTTGTCAAGTTAGTGGAGTCTCCAATGTGAAGGCCATCTTCAATAATCTTCCAAAGCTCAACTGATGAACTGCACACATGAGATTTCATTAAGAATTTCCATTGATTAAATTAAGATGCAGTAATCTTGGGTGGATCACCCTTATTGTTTATATGAGGGTGAGGGATAGGTGGGTCGGGAGAATATAGCCGAGGGACCTCATGAAGGGAATATGCCCGAGAGGCAATAATAAAATAGTTATTATCTGATTCCATGTTTATGATAAATGTTTATTTTGCATGCTATAATTGTATTAATTGGAAACGTTAATACATGTGTGTTTAATAAGCAAAATACAAAGTTCCTAGTAATGCCTCTCATATAAACTAGCTCGTTGATTAACAAGATGATCAAGGTTTCCTAATCATGGACATTAGATGTTGTTAATAACGAGGTCACAACACTGGTGGAATGATGTGATGAACATTCATCTGAAGTATAGCATTACGATCAAAGTCATTATGTTTATATTGCTATAACATCATACGAAGTAATCCTAGTCCTTAGACTATGAGATCATGTTAATCACTAACACCGAAAGAGTATCTTGATAACATCAAATGTCACACCGTAATAGGGTAACTATAAAGGTGGGTTCAGTGCTATGAAGGTGTTATGTAGAGGCTCATGGATCAAGAGTGGTATTTGTCCATCTCGATGACGGATAGATATACTCAGGGCCCTCTCAGTGATATCACATTGAAATAGCTTGCAAGCAAGTGATGTGATCACTAGAATGTTATATCACTGGAACGAGAAAAGAGTGCATGTCGGTAACGAGATCAAACTAGGTATTGAGATACCGATGATCAAATCTCGGACATGTAATATATCATGAGACCAAGGGATTTAGTTACAACGTTAAAGGTTCACACGATCACAAGAGTCATTGTTGAATGTGTGGGAGTCAATACGGATCTCTAGGTCCCACTACTGATTATTGATCGGAGAGGGGTCTCGATCATGTCTGAATTATTCGTGAACCATAGGGTGACACACTTAAGGGATACCGACACCATTTGGAGCAAATATGTTTCAGATAAAGATTTAAGAAAGCGCTGGAATCATTTCGATGGAAATCAGAATTGTTTCAGGTGAAATTGCAGAAACTGGTTCTGCATGTGATATTGAAATGTTGTAGGGGAGTTTATGTGAATGTTTGTTAATTAAAGTAATTAACAAAATTCTGAATAAAATAAATAAAATAGTTTTATTTAATGAGAGCTTGCATTAAATTTGGTGGAAATTTAGTGCATGTGAGTGGACATGAGTGGAGGTGTGTGTTTATGTGAGTGGGAGCTCCACCCACATGAATGAGGGAGAGGTGGGGGCACCCCCCCCCTCCCCTATATAAGGAGCACCTCCTCCTCCACGGTCACACCTCCTCGTGAAGGATCTCTCTCCCCCTCTAGAAATTATTCCCCATGGTCTCGTATTAGCGAGATACATGTTGCTGGTGGCGTTATTTGGAAAGGAGTTGCTGCTTCCGCTGCTTTGCTGGAGCGAGGGATGGAGGTTGTCGAGGTACCAGACGTGTGTGTGATCACGGATGCACCGCTGCTTTGCAGTGCTGGATCTAATGGACGTGCTGGAGCTGGACCTGCTGGACTTGCTGGACTTCATCACGATCTTGAGATCGGCAAATGTACGACTACATCATCCACGAGTTCCATCTCATTAACAAAGCTTTGTTGTCTTCGAGGGTATGTTCTTTATGGATGTATATCCACCTGTTGCTTGTATCTAATAGATAGATATTGGCGTATAATAGTTCCCATCATAGGAAAAAATTTGTTTTCTATGCTGCAAACCCAACACCTCACTATAGTCCTCCTTACCACTTCCCTTCTTGGAGGAGGAGCCATTATTTTTATCACCCTCCAACTCATCTTCCTTGGAGTTAGCATGAGCTTTCTCCTTAGATAGCGGAGTGGAGGCCTTAGAGGTAGATGGAGGTGGGGCTGTAGATGAAGTGATACGAGCAATAATTTGCTGCATCTCTTCCATTTTGGTCTCAAAGGATTTCAACAAGGTTGTTTCCAACGTCTTGAGGTCATCCATTGTGACCTTGTCCACAACCTAACTCCCATCTCCCTTAGTACCCATACTTCTCTTAGGCTATGAAGCCCGAATAAAGAGCTGAGGCTCTGATACCAATTGAAATGGATCGTATGGGCACCTAGAGGGGGTGAATAGGTGCTACTCCAAATTTTAATTCTTTTTCAATTTTAGGCTTGACACAAAGGTAAATTCTCTAGAAATGCAACTACGAAGAACTTCTCTATATGTAAACCTAACTACTAGCAAGTAAAGGCGAGTAAGAGTGAGGAGCGAGGAAACCTTAGTGGAGCACGCGGAGACACAAGATTTGCTTTACCGCAGTTCTTTCCTTTTTAAGGGAAGTACACTTACGTTGGAGGGGTGGGTGGTACTAAGACCACCACGCCACAATAGGCATCACCCTATTCTCCGATGGATCTCGCTACCAAAGGCCTGATCCACCTTTCCACTACTGGTACCCTTCGAGGCGGGAACTGATGCCTTTACACAACTAGCGGGCAACAACTCCACAACCGTATTAGAGGTTGCCGTAGTGAAAACAAGCTATCACAAGAACAAACAATATAAAAAACGAAACACAAGATCTAGATATCAACAAGTAATACTAGATCGAGAAATCTCCAAGTGAATGGAGAGGAAGTGGTGCGCTTGATTCGTGATGTCGATGAATGAAGTCTCCTCCTTCGATTCCCCAAAGATCGGAGCCTTCGGGTGGTTGAAGTGGGAGATCTTGAATGAGAGCTTTTTCAACAGGCCAATACTTTTTCGAATGAATCAAGAGATATGACAGGAGGGGTGATTGGGGCTTTTATACCCCCTGTCCAAACTTGGCCGTTGGTGAAGTTGGGGCCCGGATAATCTAGCCCAAGTGATGGCTGGATTATCCGGCTAGGGCAAAACACCGCCCAAAACTCGGATTTTTTGAGGGAAATTCTGCCCCCAAACTGCATGACGCGTCGTGGATCCCTTAGCAAACTTCTCTTGGGCAGATTATCCGGGCCCCTTTGGGGCGGATTATTTGGCCTGGGCAAAACCTCCGGTCCTGGTCGGACAATCCAAAAGATAGTCCACCCCTCACTACATGACGCGCCTAGCCAGACTTATTTGAAAACCTTCTCGGGAGCAGATTACCCGGCCCCTGTAGGGGCGGATTATCCGGCCCAGGCAAAAACTCCGGCCCTGGCTGGACAATCCGAGAGATTATGCACCCTGCTCACTACATGATGCGCCTTTTCCACCTTTGTCATAGGGGTCGGGCCAGATTATCTGGCCATTGACAGAGGCGGATAATCCGCCCCCAACAACAGAGTTTGGCTGCATTTCATATTATCAATCGTCTGCAAAACTTAGCACACATAAGATAATCCATGGTATTGTCATTTAACACACAAAATACTAGAGATTACGAAATGTTCTTTCAATTATCAAGTTTGGATATCTATTAGCATTTCTAATGTTTCATAAATGTTTAAACTACTACCATTGATATAAAAATTAGAATAACTCATTCATAACCGAAATGTGGTCATAAAAGATATTATTCATAAAAATAGAACAACTCACTTGTCTCTAACTCATATGAATAACAGTCTCACAAGATGCAAGACACACTAATAAAGTTCACACTCATAATGATTACAAAAAATTATTCAAATCCATAACACATATCTAAATGATAGATGCAGAGGGAGAGTATCGTCGACCATCAACCATCTTGCTCACCATCAACATGCTTTGTTGCCTCATCTTTTCCGAGCAACTCTCAAGTAGTGGTTCATGTTTTCATAAAACAGAACAAGTATCAAATACTTAGTAAGCTGCAATAAGTGTTTGTAAGTAAAAACATTTATAATATGTATATCAAATATACCTTATCTGTTGATGACTTCCCCTATATTTGGTTCTATTTTTAGAGTTCTCAACTCAGCTAGGAATTCACGAAAGGTGGAAGATTCTCCTCGCACGATATATCCTAAGACAATATCTTTGTAGTTGGGAGGAAGCGAATGCAACACCCCATTTGTCACAAATTTATGTGTCATCCAGTAGTCCAAATCATACACAAGACGTCCATGAATCTCATGCATGATTGCCAAGTGACTCTCTAAGCATGTGTTTTCTTCCATCTTAGTTGAAAGAAACTTGTCCAAATACTCATACTTCATAACTCTGACTTGCGATATAATGAGCACCTTAAGTTCATCAACCGTATCATATGTGTCAGTGTTGAAAAAGCGTAACCACAACTTATACTCCATGAAATAAATCATGGAAAATTGGATTGTTATGGAAATGTCACAGCAACCACAATAATTATGAGCATCATCCTCACTCGTAGAGTCCTCGGGAAAATCTCCTAATAGTTCTTGTATCACGTAGAGGAAGTCATTACTAATGAGGATATCCCTTAGGCATTGGTACCAATCAATGAAGTTAGACCCATCAACTTCAAGTTACTCATCGCTTAAAAAGGAGCCAAAGTCAATATGAACATTGGGGTATGACATGATCTACAAAGATATTTGCCAAGACATAAAGACTAAGTTCATAATATGATTTCAAGTTATAATCACATTATTAAATGAGGTCCCACTAAAACTATCATCCCTAAATAGGTTTTAGTGATTACACGACCCTAATTCACTACACCACCCCCGATCATCATGGATGACGGTATAACTGCAAAGGTGTACATCAAAGTGTCGAACACATCATTCATGTGACTCATGCTTGATATTTCGATCACTTGTGCTCTGAAGCCATGTCTGTACATTCTAGGCTCACCAAATTAACCTTAGTGTATTTGTTGTGCAGCATGGCTTACACCCACTATATGCAAACACTGATATGTGTAACACCCGATCGTCACAGTGTGCTTCATAAGGGAGAACTTTCTTGGTAGTGCACACTAAGGGAGACCACTTTTTTGGTATTAAATTCAGGGATCATCTTATAAAGGTATCATCGAGTATCTAATACTAGCAATTAATAAGATGCGTAAAGGATTAACATCACATGCAGTTAAAATATGTCACATGATATGGTCGTTCATTAATGCACCTTGATCCACATCGAGTGCCCCGATGTGATCTCCATCTTGCCCACCAGCATGGCACCAAGTCCATGACGCCTCCAGTTGGTCATCCATCATGATGATTGACTACTAATACAACTTAGCAACATAAAGTAACACTACGTTACATCATGATCTCGGCACGCATACCATCAAATAAAATGAACAACTAAATGGCTCATGATGGTTGCTTTACATAAGGTGCATTTCATACAACATAAAAAATTCATATCATGACCATATCATATCACAAGCCCACTGCAAAATAAAGTTAGACACATCTACTTTATCCGTTGCAAGTTTTACGTGGCTATTAGGGCTTTCACAAGAGAACCATTTCATACCTACAAACTTCCAACCTCAACATTTATAAAATAATTGTCTCTATGACATCCCTTTCGAGGCCCTCTGTTGTAAATGCCATATCAACTACTTTAAGAGAGACAGACAGCTGCCAGCCGCATATATGGTGCAAGCCATATGTCAAGTGTGGAACTAGTCTCGCGTAAGATTACGCGTAAGATCGGTTTGGTCTCTTCATCAAACAATGATGCGATATGAACAAGTACACGTGAGAGGGTAACAATTATAAGATCAATGCCCATATTCCACATCTGTTCTAACCATACAAGCATAACTACACATAGATTGGCTCTAATACCACTATAGGGGTTCATAGTAGAAAACAAAAAATTCTAACTAGCGTATGCCAACTGCCAAGATCCATCGAGGAGTAATGCTTTAACAGGAAGGTTTCGGTGACATACCCTTGTATACCAAAAGTGTTTACTACCTCCGTCCCAAGGCGTAAGGCATATAACTTTTTAAAAAGTCAAACCAACTAAAGTTTAACCAAGTTTTTAGAGAAAAATATTGATATTTAGACTACATAATCCATACCCTTTCATACACCATGAAACATATTTTCACATGGTATCTATATAATATAATAGTTCTTTTGATAGTTTTTTCTAAAAGTTTGGTCAAACTTTACATGGCTTGCCTTTAAAAAAAAATTATATGCCTTAAGCCTTGGGATGGAGGCAGTAACATTTACGATGAACATGGATGATGTAGTCGTGCATCGTAGCCGAGCTCAAGGTTGTTTTGATCCTCGCATGATGATAGGTGCCACAACTGGCAGCACCTCCGTGGTTTCGCACACATACGGTGCTCAACAATGACTCTTGGTTTCTTTGATCCAATCAAGGTTGTGAAAGTAGATCTTTTGGATCGGTGTACCAGTAACGCGACAGAATGCATTGGTGAAGTCGTCTCCCATGTGCGCAGTTCTTGTAGGAACAACAAGCGTGAAAGGCAATGAGGGAGAGAGAGAGGAGGTGCATGGGAGAAGGGAATACCTTTGGGCTTGTGGGATTGTGTGCTTACCTCCCTGACGTGTGCCCCTCCTTGTATAGGGGGAGGGGTACGCCCTAGGAGGGGGCGGAGACCAAGGAAGGTGGGGGCCGGTGGCCAAGGGTGGCCCTACCTCCAAAACCCTAAACCTAGGCACCCCACCCCCACCTTATCCATAGGGGTGGCGGCCCCTTCATGGGATCCCCTTCGGGGGGCGCATTTAGGTGGGATCCCTAAAAAATCAATATTTTTTAATATTAATTCCATTAATTAATATTAAATACATAATATTTAATTCCCTTTGTTCCAAAACACCTTTCGGATCACTCCAAAAACCCATCGGATCCACACGGAACACTTTTGTTTCTCTCTTCTCTTTTCTCCAGTGATCCTGATGATTCCAAAACTATCTCTAGTGCATCATTGAACCTTAGAGCAATTCTAGCAGATACCGCATATTTCTGACCTGCAAAGTTGTATGCGGGTGAACTTCAAAGCAGGATTTTGGCTAAAAAAAAGTGTCCATGCAGACTAGATACTGCATCTGAAACAGCAAAAGAGAATATGCCCTAGCATATTCTTTTTTTCTTTTCTTCTCTTCTTCTTCCCTACACGAGCCTGCACAGGCCAACTGCTCTGCCTCATGTCTGCCTGTTGTTGCCCGCCGCCCGCACGGCTCGCCACAGCCCACCTACTGCCACCCGCACTGCTCCGCTTTGTCGCTGCATGCATGGCTTACCACCTGCTGCCTGCACGTCATCGTGACCTCCACACCTCGCCCCGGTGCGGATCGGGTCCGTGAGGCTTGGCGGCTGGCGACCCTCCCCCAGGAATGACGATCGGCTTCCCTCCTCTAGCAGTCGGTGAACCACCCCCAACTCTGATAGCCCGTGGACTCCCAGCCCGGTGGTGGTGCCCGAGTGTGGCAAATGGTTATTCATAGTACAAGAGCTCAAAATTAACCGAAATTTTATCGCGATTTTGCCCTAAGTTGGTTGTAATTGGAGAGGCGCCATCTTGGGAATCTATTCATGCATCTACGATGGAGGGGATGGCCGAAATCGACCTTGGGCTATGGCGGCGGTGATAAGTACGGGAAGCACCGTAGCTGAATATTCCTCCTGCCAACCATTTATCAGTTTGTAGTTCCTCACATATTGGGTTACCAAAACTTCAGATATGAGTTTCACACGGTGGGATATGCTAGGGACTAGAAAATATTTGTGGGGTAGGTATTTTTTGCATTATTTGTTCTGGCCTTTTTTCTGCCTAGAAACCACAAAAACTAGTTATTTTGCAGATGCGGGGTCTACTAGAGTTGCTCTTAACTGTGTTACCCTACTGCTCGGGAACACTACATGAAGGATATATGCCCTCGAGGCCAATAATAATGTTATTTTATTGATATATCTCTAATGTTCATAAGAGTTTTGTATCATGCTATAACTATATTAAGTGGAAACATTAATATAAGTTTGGCATATAAACAACCAGGTCCCTAGTATCCTCTAGTACTAGTTCGTTGAGAAGGTGATGATCAAGGTTTCCCAATCATGGACTTGATTAAAACGTCAACTGACAATGAGGTCACTTAATGAAGTGATGGACATGCCCGACCATAGAATTGCAATGTGATCCAGTCATAATGTTCAACGTTGCGATATCTAGCAGAGCGTAGTAACTTAATCCTTCGGCCATGAGATCATGTTTAATCACTATCTCCCGCAGTTGCTTTGATCACACACACCGCCATGATCGTAACTAGGTGGCCATAAAGGTGTGTATTGGTTATTTCAGAGGAATAGTTGAGACATATGTATTGAGATCAGGATCTTCCTATCCGAGTGATGGATAGATACTCTGGGCCCACTCGGTGAGATTACATCAATGAGATTGCAAGCATGTGACTAGGTCACAAGGATGTAATATCACAAGAACGAGTAAACATGTTTGTCAGTAACAAGATCGGATCGATATGTCAATATCAGGGGATCAGGTCTTGGACAAACTAGGTATCGTTGTGCAAAAGGAATAAGACTCAATGCTTAGAAGGTTCAAGCGATCATACTATTTGTGGAATATGAAGGAGCCATCATGTGTTTCCAAATACCGTTGTTGGTCATTGATCTGAGATGTCTCGACTGTCTGAATATTTGATGTCTACGCATTTCTATTCTTGCAGACAGTTGTAGGGCCTCCAAGTGCAGAGGTTTGTAGAACAGCAGCAAGTTTTTCCTTAAGTGGATCACCCAAGGTTTATCGAACTTAGGGAGGAAGTGGTCAAAGGTATTCCCTCTCAAGCAACCCTGCAATCAAGATACAAGAAGTCTCTTATGTCCCCAACACACCCAATACACTTGTCAGGTGTATAGGTGCACTAGTTTGGCGAAGAGATAGTGAAATACAAGTGGTATGGATAATTATAAGTGGTAACGGTGCTAGAAAATAGATTGATGGCATGGAGGAGACTAAAGACAAACTGAAATAAGGATGGAAGCAAGCAAGCATGTAACAGATCTAATAGCAAACGGTGTTTCAATGCTTAGAAACAAGGCCTAGGGATCATACTTTCACTAGTGAACACTCTCTCATAAATATATTCTTCTTTATGATACTACGCTGAACTACTCTCAGATTGGACACTCTAATCGATGGTAGGGCTATAACAGCACACCTCAAAGTTCATCTTTCCCATCTAGAAAACCCCACACTGTCACCTTGAGCACTAGATGAGTCCAACAAACACCACAATTTCATAAAGACACCAAACTCCAAATATAACTCATAATAAGTATTTGTAATCTCTAGCCTAAGTGCCACCATGGTGTGCACGCTGTCACTTTCACACACATGGGGAGAGCAGAGATCTATTAAAGCACTTGAGTAGCAAGGTAGATCTATAGATTACAAGCTCATGATCACAATATGATCATGCATAGAGAGAGAGATGAACACATAGCTACCGGTAGAATCCTTAGCCTCGAGAGAGATCTACTCCCTCCTCATCATGAGAATCAGCAATGGTGATGGAGATGGTGGTGGAGATCGATGGAGATGGCTCCGGGGGCGGCGGCGCGGAGGACTCCTTCCCCGCCGCCGGTATCACAGGGGAGCACCGCCCCTTAGCACCCTTTCTTCATGGCTTCTTGGGAGCCCTTCCCCATGGAGATGGGATCTATGGGGAAGGCAAAAACGTGGCTTTGGTGGCTGCAAAATCGTGGGTGGAGGTTTGATTATTTTAGGGTTTTGGTGTCGGGAGGCTTCTTATAGGCCAGAGGGCAAGGTCGGTGGAGTGTTAGGGGGCCCACACCAGCTGGTGGCGCGGGTAGGGCTAGCCGGCGCCTGGGAGGGGTGTGGCCAGGCTTGGCCCCTCTCTGACTCTCCTTCTGGCTCCATGAGTCTTCCGGGAAAATAGTAACTTTGGCTTTTGTCCCGTCCAATTCCGAGAATATTCATTTTCTGACTTCCTGGAACCAAAAACAGTAGAAAACAGGCAACTGGCACTGTGGCATCTTGTTAATAGGTTAGTCCAACAAATCATATGAAAAGTACTCCAAAGTTGGAACAAAACACAAGAAAGTGGATAAAACCAAGTATGGAACATCAAAAATTATAGATACATTTGCAATGTATCAACATCCCCAAGCTTAACTCCTGCTCGTCCTCGAGTAGGTAAGTGATAAAAAGAAAGAATAATTTTTGAGGTGACATGCACCATCAAAGACTTGATCAAAGTATTTGCAAAACATTCAAAGCTGGGATCAAAGTACTTCAATCATAACATGAAAGACAAAGTTCTAGCAATAAGCAAAGAAACTATGATGCAACATGAAAAGGCACAAACAAAAGATTCATGAATAGCAATGCTTTGCTAGACGTTTGTTTGTTTCACATAAAGAAAACATAGCATAATAGTATTCAGCTTGTCCCTCAATAGGGTAGCAAATATAAATGCATAGGACACCTTCAAAGTTCATAAGAGTGACTAGATACAAATAGTTTAAAATAAGCAATATCAAGTTATTCATCAATCAACTAGTCTTGGGACAACGCACATAGAACTAAGAATGGCCACTATGCTCTCAAAGTAGGTGCATAAAGGTAGAATGTGGAGACTCAATATAATGGTGGAAGAAAGGCCTTTGTAAAAGGAAGTAGGGATTGAAGTCTCATAAAGAGCTTCCAAAAATTATGGTACCTATAGCTTTCAACTCTCCCCTATCATAAGAATCTTGAGGTGATTAAAGTTAAAGTGAACAAACTATGGTGTACATGCTTGACGAAGTATAAGTTAGAAATCTCATGTCCCTTATACACGAGGGCCGCTCCTCATGCTACTCAAGTTTAGTCACCGGTAAGTTCTTGTCATCGTAAGTACATGTGTATCATTGAGAACCGCCAACGGGGTACCCCTTGCCCGATGATACGGAAGAATCCCCATATCAAAATGACAAGGCAAGCAGACAACGAGCATCTCAGCATTCTTCTTATTTACCATGGGAATATGGTGCTTTTTTCTCTCTTTCCTCTTTTCGTAGTATCTCTTTTTTCTCTTTTTTTCTCAATAAAGGACTCTTTTATAAGAAGAATGCTTCATAGACAGCTCATTATGGTTACGCTGCAGGTTTTCACCATGTCAGCATGGATTAGACCAGCGGCCCAGGCGTTTCTCTAACACATATACATAACTCCATGGACTTACAAGCTCCCCTTTCATTTCACACCGACGACATCCATATACAAAAGAGCATGATATCAACTAGGTACAAGTACCAAGTGCAATGTTGAAAGCGTTCCCCATGACAACATGGTTCTGCTAATTCCCAACAAATAAGTGCAAGCATATACAACATAGACGACACAATGTTCAAGTTTATTAAGGGCAAGAAAACTAAACTGTGCCATCAAGTTCGTGAGAGCTTTAATCACTAGTTTTCTCATAACAAGTTTAATTCAGAAGGTAAACAAAAGCATGAATATACTTGGAATAGCATAAGCTAGTAGGTAGGTATGGTGGACTCTTTGGAATAACTTGGTCTAGGGAGTTGGATGCATGAGTGGAACTCATACTTGGTTATGGAGGCTAGCAAAAGACTGGGAGCGACAAACTAACAGAGCAATAATGGCCATAATCATGCAGAGCGACAAAACATCATTGATCAAAGCATAAAGTGATACTACAAGTTGAAACTAAAGGATCATAAAGGCTATGGTGACTTGGGATAGTCATAACATGGTGTGAGCATGTGCCAAGTCAACCCAAATAAAGCATCAAAGGAGAATACCACTATACTATGCTTTAATATGCTAAAACAACGCATGATTCATCCAAGGCACATTAAGCAATCTCAATTGTTTATAACAAGTCATGCTACAGCAAAGAATACTAAGCATAAAGCCAAAACAATATCAAGCATGGCATGACAAAGCATAGGCCACAGTCAAAAACAAACTCCCTTTACCACATAAGCATGAACTTTCCTACTCTTTTCCAAACCAAACCAAACTATTTGAAAACCAATGCATGAAAGATGGGGTCCAACCAATTTATTCAGCAAACAAAGCAAACAAAGCAAACAAAAAACCAAAACGAAAACGAAAAAGAAGACGCTCCAAGAACAACACAACTGTGCATGAAACAATAAAAATAAAGTGTTTGGAAGAAACCTGAGATTTTTATTGATGAAGAAGGGGATGCCTTAGGCATCCCCAAGCTTTGACGCTTGTACTTCTTGGATATTTCTTGGGGTGACACGCATGGCATCCCCAATCTTGAGCTTTAGTCTATTCTTCATCTCATTACTCATTCCTTCCATACACCTGAAATTTTTCCTTCATACAAAACTTCACACAATCTCATTAGCAACATTAGTGCACTTAAGATAAATAAGTCTTAAGGTTCAGTTCTAACACCAAATAAACTTCCATTAGAACAGTATCTACTGTAGAAATTCCCTCAAAAATCTCAATTCCCCAAAAAAAACTCAAGAAGGAACCAACAAGAAGCAAATGCAGAAAATGGCAGAAATCTGTCAAAACAGACCAGCAGGTAAAGACGAATTTTTTCAAAGACCTTATGTTGCTCAAATCAAAAAGTGTTGAACTAACGAAAGTTATATAACAACCTGACATAAGCACAAAAAATTACAGCTCAATCCGACGTACATAGCTCTCTCACGAATGTTTACGGTGAAGCACAAAAATCTGTTTCGGGACAGCAACTTTCCCAATCATTACTTCTCTCTCATTAGAGGTTACTCTTGGCAAAAAAAGCAAATAAAAAGGATAAGGAGAGGTTATTACAGAGGTAATAACTTCCAAGACTCATCTAAAACTTTTGGGTTATCTCCCAATAAGTACTTTTTTTAACGCCTTTAAGTTAGGCATGATAGTTTGAGAAGATGCTCACATAAGAAATATGAATTGAAGTAAAAGAGAGAATCAAGAAGCAAATTCAAAGCACATTTAAGTCTAACCCACTTCCTATGCATAGGAATCTTGTAAAGAAACAAGTCATGAAAGTACAAAGCAACAACCATAGTAAAGCAAAACAAGTGCAACTTCAAAATTTTCAACATAAAGAGGGGAAACTTAATATTAGTGAGATGCATAAAACCATGTTTCCCTCTCTCATAATAACTTTCAGTAGAATCATGAATAAAATTAACAATATAATTATCACATAAAACATTCTTATCATGAGCCACATGCATAAAAGAATTACTACTCTCCACATAAGCATAGTCATTCTTATCAATCATAGTGGGAGCAAATTCAACAAAATAGCTATCATTATTATTCTCATCAACATAATCATAAAATATAGGAGGCATAGTGTAATCATAATTGATTTTCTCCTCAATAGTAGGTGGACTAAAAATATCATATTCATCATTGCAATCATCATATATTGGGGGTTTGGTATCATCATAAGCAATAGAATAGCTATCTTCCAAAGCTGGGGAACTAAAAAGATCATTTTCATAAAAACTAGCTTCCCCAAGCTTAGACTTTTCCATAGCATTAGCAATAATGGTGTCCAAAGAATTCATACTAACAACATTACTATTAGCATGCAAATAAAGTTCCATAGTTTTTTTAATTTTCTCTTCAAACACTTCATGTCCTAACACAAGATAAATGCTATAAAGGTCTCTAATTTTGTTGTTGTTTTCTATTAAGCCTAACTACTGAAAACAAGAAACAAAAAGACAAAATTGCAGAATCTAAAGGAAATAACTTCGAGCACTCACACTAGAGGATGTGAGTACCTTTTACCTTACCTCCCCGGCAACGGCGCCAGAAAATAGCTTGATGTCTACGCACTTCTATTCTTGTAGACAGTTGTTGGGCCTCCAAGTGCAGAGGTTTGTAGAACAGCAGCAAGTTTTCCCTTAAGTGGATCACCCAAGGTTTATCGAACTCAGGGAGGAAGTGGTCAAAGGTATTCCCTCTCAAGCAACCCTGCAATCAAGATACAACAAGTCTCTTGTGTCCCCAACACACCCAATACACTTGTTAGGTGTATAGGTGCACTAGTTTGGCGAAGAGATAGTGAAATACAAGTGGTATGGATAATTATAAGTGGTAACGGTGCTAGAAAATAGATTGATGGCGTGGAGGAGACTAAAGACAAACTGAAATAAGGATGGAAGCAAGCAAGCATGTAACAGATCTAATAGCAAACGGTGTTTCAATGCTTAGAAACAAGGCCTAGGGATCATACTTTCACTAGTGAACACTCTCTCATAAATATATTCTTCTTTATGATACTACGCTGAACTACTCTCCGGTTGGACACTCTAATCGATGGTAGGGCTATAACAGCACACCTCAAAGTTCATCTTTCCCATCTAGAAAACCCCACACTGTCACCTTGAGCACTAGATGAGTCCAACAAACACCACAATTTCATAAAGACATCCAACTCCAAATATAACTCATAACAAGTATTTGTAATCTCTAGCCTAAGTGCCATCATGGTGTGCACGCTGTCACTTTCACACACATGCGGAGAGCAGAGATCTATTAAAGCACTTGAGTAGCAAGGTAGATCTATAGATTACAAGCTCATGATCACAATATGATCATGCATAGAGAGAGAGATGAACATATAGCTACCGGTAGAATCCTTAGCCTCGAGAGAGATCTACTCCCTCCTCATCATGAGAATCAGCAATGGTGATGGAGATGGTGGTGGAGATCGATGGAGATGGCTCCGGGGGCGGCGGCACGGAGGACTCCTTCCCCGCCGCCGGTATCACAGGGGAGCACCACCCCTTAGCACCCTTTCTTCATGCTTCTTGGGAGCCCTTCCCTATGGAGATGGGATCTATGGGGAAGGCAAAAACGTGGCTTTGGTGGCTGCAAATTGATGGGTGGAGGTTTGATTATTTTAGGGTTTTGGTGTCGGGAGGCTTCTTATAGGCCAGAGGGCAAGGTCGGTGGAGTGCTAGGGGGCCCACACCACCTGGTGGCGCGGGTAGGGCTAGCCCGCGCCTGGGAGGGGTGTGGCCAGGCCCTGGCCCCTCTCCGACTCTCCTTCTGGCTCCGTGAGTCTTCAGGGAAAATAGTAACTTTGGCTTTTGTCCCGTCCAATTCCGAGAATATTCATTTTCTGACTTCCTGGAACCAAAAACAGCAGAAAACAGGCAATTGACACTGTGGCATCTTGTTAATAGGTTAGTCCAAGAAATCATATGAAAAGTACTCCAAAGTTGGAACAAAACACAAGAAAGTGGATAAAACCAAGCATGGAACATCAAAAATTATAGATACATTTGCAATGTATCAATATTCCCGAACCGTAAGGGTGTCACGCTTAAGGGTAGAGACGATGCGGGATGATCCATCACCGTAAGAGAAATGGGAAGAGAGAGAGTACCAAAAGAGTTCTGGTGAGATACCGAAGTGTTTGGAAGTTATTCAAAAGGAGTTTTGAATAAAAGAAATTAAATTAAATGCATTTAATATTTAATTAGTGAATTAATATTAAATATATTTATTTAATTAAAAGGAAAAAGGCAAAAAAACCTACATGGGCCCTCCCCGAAAGGGAGAAGACCCAAGAGGGGGAGGAGGCAACCCTAGGTGGGCCAAGGCACATGGTTGAGGGGCTCCCACCCTGCCGACCAGCCTAGGTGGGCTTGGCATGCTTGGTAGGGCCCACCCCACGCCGGCGTCCAGCCCGATCCCACCTCTTCCTGAGTTTAGTCCCACCCGGGGATTTGGAGGGTGGGAGTGCCTAGATTTTTCCTATATAAAGGGGTGCCATGCCTCCCCGAATCTCATCCCCCAATTGTCCTTTGCCATTATCCCTCTCCCTCTCGTGTGTGTTCCAATTTTGGAACGTGCTCTACGAGGCAGAGACTTCACCACCAGATGCACATCGTCATGCACCTAGAGTCGGTCCAGATCCTCTTCTTCCACTGCCTTGCTAGACTGGGGCCCATGAGACAACTTTTACACTAGACGTGTGTAAAACTCCACGAGGCACTGCCATTAGTGGTACTGGACGCTTGAAGCCTTCTAGACCTTGAGGTCTTCTACACTTAGCTTCATTAGCAATGTTTGTGTGGGAACATAATCACGCTTCTAGTCTTCAAAGGTATGAACATTGTATCCCACTCGTTATTGTACTTCTCTATAGATAGATCTTGGATTGGTGCTTTCTCGTAGTAGGAATTTTTTTGTTTTCTGCCATAGAAACCCTTCACTATAGACATGATTGAGACGCTTCTCTGGCCAATAATCATCAGCGGGACCTATGTGCCCATAATGACCCCTGCGTATTCCACAAATATATATATATATATATATATATATATATGTCGTTGAACCAAAAACGTCGAGTCATATTTCCTTTGTTACTTTGATACTTGACTTGTCCGAGATCTGATCATCGGTATCATCATACATAGTTCAATCCCATTACCGACAAGTTCTACTTAACTCATTCCCGTGATATTCCATCCTAATGACCTAGTCATACACTGTGTAGCTCCACGGATGTAATCTCATAAAGTGGACCCAGAGTATCTGCCCGTCATGCGGGAGAACAAATCCCAATGTTGATACATACGCCTCAACATATCCCTTCAGAATACCTGATAGACACCTTTATGATCACCCTGTTATGGTGTGACGGTTGGTGCAGTCAAGAAAGCCACCGGTGATAGTGATTAGATATGATCTCACGGTCTAAGGAGTAGGTTACTTCATTTTCCTAATTATCACAACGATGAAATTTGTGACTTGATCGTGTTGCAATACTTATATTGGGTATGTCTATCACATCATTCACCTAATGATATGATACCATTGTCAATTGACATAAATGTCCATGATCAGGAAACCTTGATCATCGGTTGACCAATAGGCTAGTTGAATAGAGGCTTACTAGGGACTTGGTTTGTTTACAAACCGCATGTGTACAAATGTTTATGATTAATACAACTATATCATGGCATACAACTTATTATGAACTAATGAGATATGATAATAAACACACTTTATTATTTTCCTCTAGGGCATATCTCCAACATTTTTGGTCATAGATCTATGGCCATTCCGAACCAAATGGCCATAAGGCATTCATGATGGTCCAAACCTAGAAGACTTACGAGCAATTTTGCAAATAGGGTCATAATGTCCTAACATGAAATGGTCATAAATGAAAAACACTATTTTAAAGCCTTATATTTAGCCGATTACGACCAATTTAGATGGTCATGAGTGCTAATTAGTGATTCCTTAAAATGTCTTGTCAGCCAAATCAACAATTTCGCCCATGTGTCGTGTCCATATGTCAAATTCCACTTACGTGTCTGGATAGGAATATATTTAATTTAATATCTAACATATGGAACCCACACTTTGACCTATAGTCCAAGAGGTGCCGTGATTATTGGCTCAACACATCGAGCTCGTTGGGGAACCCCAAGAGGAAGGTATGATGAGCACAACAACAAGTTTTTCCTCAGTTATGAAACCAAGGTTATCGAACCAGTAGGAGCAAGGAAACACCTCCAAGGTGTTGTTTCCAACTTGGAATCCTGCACAACACAACCACAGAACTTTGCCCCCAACTTACAGTAAGGTTGTCAATCTCACCGGTTTTGCTGAAAACAAAGGATTAAATGTATTGTGTGGAAGAAAGTAAAAGCTTGTAGAAAGTAAACAGTAAACAATAAACAGTTGTAGATTGATGGTAAAAAAGAAAGGACCGGGGTCCATAATTCACTAGTCGTGGCTCTCCTTAATATAGATGACATGTTGGGTGAACAAATTACAGCGGACCCATTGACAAACATCGAGAAAGCATACATGCATATACTAATCATCTTGACTCCTATGAGATTTGATTGGGAATTACAATATTATACATAGACCGTAATCCAACTGCATCTATGACTAATAATCCACCTTTAGGTTATCAATCCGAACCCCCTCTAATATTAAGTTGCAAGCAATAGATAATTGCAATACGCATTGTGTGTAAAGTAAACAATATGATTGTTCTATGAACAAAGGATTGTTGTTTTCTCCCTAGTAGCAACAAATATCTAGTACCTTAGAGATTTCTGTCACTTCCCCAGATTACTAGAGGCATGAACCCACTATCGAGCATAAATACTCCCTCTTGGAGTTGCTAGCATCTACTCGGCCAAGATATCTACTAACAACAGAGAGCATGCAAGATCACAAATAACAAAGACATGATAGAATCAATAATCAGTCTGAAATAGCATCTCAATATCCATCGTATCCCCGCAAACACAACATGTATGATTACAAATAGATGATCTTGATAATTAACAGAGCTCACAAGATCTAGACATGGTAGCACAAAGGAGAAGAACCAACCATCTAGCTACTACATGGACCCGTAGTCCAAGGATGAACTACTCACGCATCACGCTGAAGGCTTGCATGGTGATGAAGAAGGCCTCCAGGGTGAATTCTCCCCTCCGGCAGGGTGTCGGGAAGAGCTTCGGATCCCTCCCGATCTAGGGATGGAGATGACGGCAGCTACAGACTCTTTCATGGAATTTTGATCGGGCACTTAGGGTTTATGTATCGGAGGCATCTTATAGGTGAAAGGGGAGGCCGAGGGGGTGCCCTAAGCGGACACACCACCCCTTGGTGCGGGCCAGGCCTAGCCGCGTGACCATGTGGTGTGGGCAGCCCCTGGCCCCTCTCCGTCTCATATTCTGGCTCTGTGTCCCCCTCGGTGAAATATTGACTTTGGCTTTTGTCTCGTCCAATTCCGAGAATATCCATTTTCTGACTTTCTAGGAACCAAAAACAGCAGAAAACAGGCAGCTGGCACTGTGGCATCTTGTTAATAGGTTAGTCCAAGAAAGTGTATAAAAATACTCCAAAGTGTGCACAAAACATAAGAAAGTAGATATAAACCAAGCATGGAACGTCAAAAATTATGGATACGTTTGCAACGTATCAACATCCCCAAGCTTAACTCCTGCTCGTCCTCGAGCAGGTAAGTGATAAAAAGAAAGAATAATTTTTGAGGTGACATGCACCATCATAAACTTGATCAAAGTATTTGTAAAACATTGATAGCTGGGATCATAGTACTTCAACATAGCATGAAAGATATAGTTCTAACAATAAGAAACAGCAACTATGTTGTAACATGAAAAGGTACAAACAAAAGATTCATGAATAACAATGCTTTGCAAGACATTTGTTTGTTCCACATAAAAAACATAGCATAATGGCATTTAGCTTGTCCCTCATAGAGTAGCAAACATAAATGCATAGGACACCTTCAAAGTTCATAAGGGTGACTAGATACAAATAGTTTAAGAACAAGCATATCAAAGTTATGCATCAATCAACAAGTCTTGGGACAATGCACATAGAACTAAGAATGGCCACTATGCTCTCTCAGTAGGTGCATAAATATAGAAGGTGGAGACTCAACATAAAAGTAAAAGAAAGGCATTCATAGAAGGAAGCAGGGATTCAAGTCTCATAAAGAGCTTCCAAAAATTATGGTACTTATTAGCTTTCATATCTCATTGCCCGTATCATAAGCATCTTGAAGTAATTAAGGTTAAAGTGAACAAACTATGGAGTATATGCTTGACAAAGTATAAGTTGGAAATCTCATGTCCCTTGAATACAAGGGTCGCTCCTCATGCTACTCAAGTTTAGTTACCAGTAAGTTCTTGTCATAGTAAGTACATGTGTATCATAGAGAACCACCAACGGGGTACCCCTTGCCCGATGATACGGAAGAATCCCCATATCAAAATGACAAGGCAAGCAGACAACGAGCATCTCAGTAATCTTCTTATTTATCATGGGAAAATGGTGCTTTTTCTCTCTTTCCTCTTCTCTCATATATCATTTTTTTATTTTTCTCTTTTTCGCAATCTCTATCTCTTTTTTTATAATAAGAATGCTTAATAGACAGCTCATTATGGTTATGCTGCAGGCTTCCACCATGATTAGGCATGGATTAGATCGGCGGCCCAAGCGTTTCTCTAACACACATACATAACTCCATGGACTTACAAGCTCCCCTTTCATTTCACACCGACGACATCCATAGACAAAAGAGCATGATATCAACTAGGTACAAAGTACAAGTGCAATGTTGAAAGCATTCCCCATGACAGCATGGTTCTGCTAATCCCCAACATACAAGTGCAAGCATATACAACATAGATGACACAATGGTTCAAGTTTATTAAGGGCAAGAAAAGTAAAGTGTGCCATCAAGTTCGTGAGAGCTTTAATCACTAGTTTTCTCATAACAAGTTTAATTCAGAAGGTAGATAAAAACATTAATATACTAGGAATAGCAAATGCTAATAGGTAGGTATGGTGGACTCTTTGGAATAACTTGGTTTTATTTGGAGTTTGATGCATGAGTGGAACTCATACTTGGTTATGGAGGCTAGCAAAAGACTGGGAGCGACCAACTAAGAGAGCAATAATGTCCATGATCATGCAAAGCGACAAAACATCATTAATTAAAGCATAAAGTGATATTACAAGTCGAAAACCAAAGGATCATAAAGGCTATGGTGACTTGGGATAGTCATAACATGGTGTGAGCATGTGCCAAGTCAACCCAAATAAAGCATCAAAGGAGAATACCACAATACTATGCTTTAATATGCTAAAACAACGCATGATTCTTTCAAGGCACATTAAGCAATCTCAGTTGTTTATAACATGTCATGCTACAGCAAAAATCACTAAGCATAAAGCCAAAACAATATCAAGCATGACATGACAAAGCATAGGCCACAGTCAAAAACAAGCTCTCTTTACCACTTAAGCATGAACTTTTCCTACTTTTTCCAATCCAAACCAAACTATTTGAATACTAATGTATGAAAGATGGGGTCCAACCAATTTATTCAAGAAAACTAAGCAAACCAAGCAAACGAAAACGAAAAACAAAAATGGAGACGCTCCAAGAACAACACAATTGTGCATGCAACAATAAAAATGAAGTGTTTGGAAGAAATCTGAGATTTTTATTGATGAAGAAGGGGATGCCTTGGGCATCCCCAAGCTTTGACGCTTGTACTTCTTAGATATTTCTTGGGGTGACACGCGTAGCATCCCCAATCTTGAGCTTTAGTCCATTCTTCATCTCATTACATCATTCTCTCCATACACCTGAAATTTTTCCTTGATACAAAACTGCACACAATCTTTATTAGCAACATTAGTGCACTCAAGGTAATAAGTCTTTGGGTTCAGTTTCAACACCAATAAAACTTCCACTAAAACACAAGATACTATGTAGCACTTCCCTCAAAAATCTCAATTCCCCCAAAAGAACTCAAAAAGGAACCAGCAAGAAGCAAATGCAAATAATGGCAGAAATCTGTCAAAACAGGCCAACATGTAACCAATTTTTTAGAAGACCTTCCATTGCTCAAATCGAAAATTGTTGAACTAACGAAAGTTATATAACAGCATAGGACAGAACCACAAAAATTTACGCCTCAAAACAACGCACAGAAATTTTACACGAATTTTTACGGTGAAGCACAAAAATCTATTTCGGGAAACAACTTTCCCAAGCATTACTTCTCTCTCATTAGAGGTTACTCTTGGCACAAAAAGCAAATAAAAAGGATAAGGAGCGGTTATTACTGAAGTAATAACTTCCAAGACTCATCTAAAACTTTTGGGTTATCTCCCAATAAGTACTTTTCTTTAACGCCTTAAAGTTAGGCATAAGAAGCAAGAAAAAGAATCAAGTGTTCTCAAATGAAGAAGCATTAAGAGCAAATTTTGTTTTCATAGGAGAGGCAAAAGGAATCTTCTCTCTTTTCTTAGGAAAGTGTTCTATACCTTTCTTGAGTGGGAGTTAATAGTTAATGGTGCCTTCTTTCATATCAATAATGGCACCGACAGTTCTAAAAAAAGGTCTTCCCAAAGTAATAGGACAAGAAGCATTGCATTCAATATCCAAAACATAGAAATCAATGGGGACATAGGCATTGTTAACCATAATAATAACATCATTAATACTACCCATGAGTTTCTTTTTAGCATTATCATCAAGTGGGACATTCAAATAACAATCTTCCAATGGTGGCAAATCAAGCATATCAAAAATCCTTCTAGGCATAATAGAATCATTACTATCAAGATCACATAAAGCTTTTAAATCCAAATCATTCACTTTCATATTAATGATGGGTTCCCAACCATCTTCTAGATTCATAGGAATAGAAGCTTTATGTTTCATCTTTTCTTCTTTATTTTTATGAGAGCATCAGTAATTTGTTTTGTAAAGGCCATATTCATAGCACCAGCATTAGGACTTTTAGCAAGCTTTTGTAGGAACTTAATAACTTCAGAGATGTTCCAACCATCAAGATCAAAATCATAATTATCATCTAAAGTAGTAGAGCTATTACTAGCTTCAACACTAATGGTAGTGATAGTAGAAACACTAATATTTCTAGCAATTTCATCTTCCCTTTCCCACTTAGCATGCAGTTCAGCTAATAATCTAATATTTTCATCAATTCTAACTTGTATGGCATTAGTAGCAGCAAAGGGATTATCAATAGTTTCAGGTTTAGCAGCCATTTTATTCAAAGAAGATTGTGTTTCAGCCAATGATGCTATATTTCTTTCAGCATTAGAGAGTTTTTCCTCAATAGTTTTATTGAAAGCAGTTTATTTACTAATAAAATCTTTAAGCATAACTTCAAGTTCAGAGGGAGCACTCCTATTATTGTTGTAGGAATTCCAATAAGCATTACCATTATTGGGAGGATATGGCCTATAATTATTATTACCAAACTTATTCCTGTAGGCATTGTTGCTAAAATTATTATTTCTTATAAAGTTCACATCAACTTGCTCTTCTTGAGCAACCAAAGAGGCTAAGGGAACATGATTTGGATCAATATGAGCTTTCCCATTAACAAGGATAGAAATAATAACATCAATTTTATCACTCAAGGAGGAGGTTTCTTCAACAGAATTTACCTTCTTACCTTGTGGAGCTCTCTCGGTATGCCATTCAGAATAGTTGACCATCATATTATCCAGAAGCTTTGTTGCAGCACCCAAAGTAATGGTCATAAAGGTACCTCCAGTAGCAGAATCCAGTAGATTTCTTGAAGAATAGTTCAATCCTGCATAAAAGGTTTGGATAATCATCCAAGCAGTCAGTCCATGAGTGGGACAATTCTTTACCAAAGATTTCATTCTTTCCCAAGCTTGAGCAACATGTTCGTTATCAGATTGTTTAAATTTCATTATTTCACTTCTCATAGATATAATCTTAGCAGGAGGATAGTATTTTCCAATGAAAGCATATTTACATTTAGTCCAAGCAATACTATTTCTAGTTAGGGATTGCAACCATTCTTTATCTTTTCCTCTCAAAGAGAAAGGAAAAAATTTAAGCTTAATAATATCCCCATCTATATCCCTATGCTTTTGCATCTCACAAAGTTCAACAAAGTTATTTAGATGAGCAGCAGCATATTTAGTACCAATACCAGAAAATTGTTCTCTCATAACAAGATTGAGTAAAGCAGGTTTTATTTCAAAGAAAGTAGCTTCAGGAACAGGTGGAGCAATAGGTGTGCACATGAAATCATTGTTGTTGGTGCTAATGAAGTCACACAACTTAGTGTTTTCAATAGTAGTCATTTTTTGTGTTTTTAATAAAGAAAGCAAAGTAGTAAAACTAATATTTTTGTGTTTTTGATAAAGAAACAAGCAAACAAAGCACAAATAAACTAAGCAAAACAAATAAAACAAAGTAAAGAGATTAGTTATGAGGGACTCCCCTTGCGAATATGTCCTTGACTCCCCGGCAACGGCGCCAGAAAAAGCTTGATTATTGGCTCAACACGTTGAGCTCGTTGGGGAACCCCAAGAGGAAGGTATGATGAGCACATCAACAAGTTTTCCTTCAGTTATGAAACCAAGGTTATCGAACCAGTAGGAGCAAGGAAACACCTCCAAGGTGTTGTTTCCAACTTGGAATCATGCACAACACAACCACATAACTTTACCCCCAACTTACAGTGAGGTTGTCAATCTCACCGGTTTTGCTGAAAATAAAGGATTAAACGTATTGTGTGGAAGAAAGTAAAAGCTTGCAAAAATAAAACAGTAAGCAGTAATTAGTTGTAGATTGATGGTAAAAAAAGGATCGGGGTCCATAGTTTACTAGTGGTGGCTCTCCTTAAGATAGATGACATGTTGGGTGAACACATTACAGCGGGGCAATTGAGAAACATCGAGAAAGCATACATGCATATACTAATCATCTTAACTCCTATGAGATTTGATTAGGCATTACAACATTATACATAGACCGTAATCCAGCTGCATCTATGACTAATAATCCACCTTTAGGTTATCAATCTGAACCCCCTCCAGTATTAAGTTGCAAGCAATAGATAATTTCATTACGCATTGCACGTAAAGTAAACAATAGGATTGTTCTATGAACAAAGGATTGATGTTTTCTCCCTAGTAGCAACAACACATCTAGTACCTTAGATATTTCTGTCACTTCCCCAGATTACTAGAGGCATGAATCCACTATCGAGCATAAATACTCCCTCTTGGAGTTGCTAGCATCTACTCGGCCAAGATATCTACTAACAACGGAGAGCATGCAAGATCACAAATAACAAAGACATGATAGAATCAATAATCAATCTGAAATAGCATCTCAATATCCATCGGATCCCCGCAAACACAACATGTATAATTACAAATAGATGATCTTGATCATGAACAAAGCTCACAAGATCTAGACATGAAAACAAAGGATTAAACGTATTGTGTGGAAGAAAGTAAAAGCTTGTAGAAAGTAAATAGTAAACAACAAACAGTTGTATATTGATGGTAGAAGAAATGACCGGGGTCCATAGTTCACTAGTGGTGGCTCTCCTTAAGATAGATGACATGTTGGGTGAACAAATTATAGCGAGGCAATTGACAAACATCGAGAAAGCATACATGCATATACTAATCATCTTGACTCCTATGAGATTTGATTGGGCATTACAACATTATACATAGACCGTAATCCAACTGCATCTATGACTAATAATCCACCTTCAGGTTATCAATCCGAACCCCCTCCAGTATTAAGTTGTAAGCAACAGATAATTGCATTACGCATTGCGTGTAAAGTAAACAATACGATTGTTCTATGAACAAAGGATTGTTGTTTTCTCCCTAGTAGCAACAACACATCTAGTCCTTAGAGATTTCTGTCACTTCCCCAGATTACTAGAGGCATGAACCCACTATCGAGCATAAATACTCCCTCTTGGAGTTGCTGGCATCTACTCGGCCAAGATATCTACTAACAACGGTGAGCATGCAAGATCACAAATAACAAAGACATGATAGAATCAATAATAAATTTGAAATAGCATCTCAATATCCATCGAATCCCTGCAAACACAACATGTATGATTACAAATAGATGATCTTGATCATTAACGGAGCTCACAAGATCTAGACATGGTAGCACAAAGGAGAAGAACCAACCATCTAGCTACTACATGGACCCGTAGTCCAAGGATGAACTACTCACGCATCACACTGAAGGCTTGCATGGTGATGAAGAAGGCCTCCAGGGTGAATTCTCCCCTCCGGCAGGGTGTCGGGAAGAGCTTCGGATCCCTCCCGATCTAGGGATGGAGATGACGGCAGCTACAGAATCTTTCATGGAATTTTGATCGGGTACTTAGGGTTTATGTATCGGAGGCATCTTATAGGCGAAAGGGGAGGCCAAGGGGGTGCCCTAGGCGGCCACACCACCCCTTGGTGCGGGCCAGGCCTAGCCACGCGACCATGTGGTGTGGGCGGCCCCTGGCCCCTCTCCGTCTCATATTCTGGCTTTGTGTCCCCCTCGGTAAAATATTGACTTTGGCTTTTGTCCCGTCCAATTCTGGGAATATTTATTTTCTGACTTTTCTGGAACCAAAAACAGCAGAAAACAGGCAGCTGGCACTGTGGCATCTTGTTAATAGGTTAGTCCAAGAAAGTGTATAAAAATACTCCAAAGTGTGGATAAAACATAAGAAAGTAGATATAAACCAAGCATGGAACGTCAAAAATTATTGATACGTTTGCAACGTATCATGCCACTACATTATATCCAATGACATGTGGGACCTACCTGTCATGTGGCACTACCATGTGGCATTGATAATAAAGTCAAGCTATATCTTATCCCATGACATGTAGGACCTAACTACTTGGCAAGGAGGCCCACCACCAGACCTGACAGGTGGAATCAACCTGACACATGGAACTGACATGCGGGAGCCAAGTAAGCAACGATAGATGCTATTCAGAAGTACTCTTCAGCGCTGGTTCTACACCCCAAGAATGATGCTTCGCACATCTCCAGCATGTGTGACTATAGCAAAGGCAAGAATAAAAATAATAGTAGTACATTCAGTATGGTGTTAATATATGCATATGCCTAGCTTTACCTATCAATATGTAGTATAGGTTAGAATCTATATATATCCTCTGTACTACGACGTGAAATAGCATCAACGCCATGTATTCTAGTGTAAATGTACCTACTAGCTCCTTTATATAACCAACATTAGCTCATATTTAATGATAAACTCCACGCCATTATCCATTTTTCCTAGTTGAATATAATGCATCGTGTTTTGTTACATCAGTTCTATCTTTCTAGCATACGAATCTTACCATTCTACTTGTACATATAATCTATGCTTATTCATAGCTCACTTGTTTATTTGTTTTTACCAGATACTGAGTGGTGTTCCTATCTTATAAGAGCTCCAGGGTAAGGTTAGAAGAAAGCCCATAGCCCCACACTTCAAATAGGATGTGCTTTTAGAGCTAGTTTATAGATAACAATGATACTGTGATTGATAAGAACTATGGGATGATTGTAATAGAAATTGTTTTGCTATTATTTGTAATGTTCCATCTATTTCCATTGCCTATTGGAAATGTTTGTTGTTTATTGTCTCGAGGGAAACTAAAACTTGACAGTGTACGTGAGAAATTGAATCTGACAAGTGGGGCCTACATGAAATGTTGACTAGTGGGATCTGTGTTGAATTTATACCTGACGGTCGGACTAGTAGGAAACTGGCACTGCTAGGTAGGACCCATCTAACATGTGGGACCCATTGTAAAATAAATGAGAAAACGAAAATGTTGGGCCAAAGAAAATGCCATGGACCAAAAATATATGGGCTAAAGTTTTGAGCTTGGCCTACGAAATAAATGGACAATAAAAGCCAGCACTTAGAAACCAAAATGCTAGAATTGTTAGGCTCGGCACATGTAAAGTCAACTGCTTTTGGTCACAAAATGATCACAGATGGAAAACTATGACCATCTAGTGACCAATATGGAGGGTCACATGATAGCACATTTTTTGCAGTTTGTCCTACAATAGGGTTAATACCATAAGCATGAAACATGCATCCTACAAACCATGTTCTACACGAAATCACGAATAAGAGGATCGTTCGTTCAAGAAAGAGCATTACCTTGTGTAGAGCCAATCCTCAAACTAGCAATAACCCTTATTCGTGGAGTGCAGATCAATGAATATAAAGCACTATGCAAACAATCTATAGTACACAACCTTAAGAACAATGGTCACAGTGAGCAACATTATACATCATCATGACAATCATCCAAATAGACACTCACTAGCAACAAGTACCATCATAAAAATATCTAACCTTATCTACCACGTGGTTACAACTCTAAGATGCAAGATCAAGTGTCAGAAAGAAGTGATCCTAGCTCACTTGGTTAGGAAAGTAAATGTACAACTCAGCCACCCCAGTTCAAGTCTTTACGTATGCATATTTGATTCTTATTATTTAAAAAAACAAAATCGATGTAGGGGCTTCCCCTACCGTATTCTCTTTCAAAAAAATATCAAGTGTTAGAGGTTTCTTATGTCCACCAGACAAGTGGGAGGATGCATAACGCATGCCGGGGAAGCGGAGGATGTGGGCTTGTCGCTGATGCTCGACATCGCCGTTCTCGTTAGTAAAGTCGGTGAAGAAGATCTTGTCATCTCCATGGTGCTCGAAGGGGGAAATGGTGGTTTTAGATTTACGCGGTGAGAGTGGTGGCTGTAAATAGAGGGCGATTTAGGTGGACGGTGAGTGAATTTCTCCTCCGCATTTTCAATGTAGCGTCCGAGCCCATGCCATCTCCATGCCTGAATGGCCTTGTACGCTACATTGAAATGGTCGATTTGGCGGTTTCTAGCGGGTGTGACCACTGTGTGTTTTAAGCTTCGGGCTAGGGTACGCAGCCCAAAGCCTGGGTTGACTTACCTGCGGAACAATTCAATCCTTTATTTGACGCAAATGAAGATTAAGCATGGGAATTCTTAGTCGGCAGGTGCCAGCGTTTTTGTTTATGTGGTTGCTGATCACACTATTTTTTTTACTATTATTATGTCAACAAAAGAAAGAGCAATTTTGAAAGGAAAGTAAATAAACAAGGGTTTCTGAAGTCGTAATGCCAGAAAATGATGAACAGCTGCAGATTGCACTACAGCCACTGGCGCTTCTCGGGGAGTTCCTTCCCGTGGCGAGACGACACGACAGGGGTCCAAGTTGTTTGCGTGAGCGCAAGTCCATCCACGAGGCAGGAGCCATCGTCCACGAGAAAATAACACGGATCTTTTTGTCCATTTTCACATGGACCAGGGAGTTTTTTCACACTGGTGTTACGTCTATGTGGGCTCATCTCTTCCTTATCGACGCTGTGGGAGCAGAGCCGCCCACGTCGCCCGTCCGTCCTCCCCCATCCCCCCTTCCCTTTCCCCCCTCCCAAAATCCCCACGCAACTGCGCGGCACCGGAGGACAGTCAGTAGCCGAGGAGGAGGAGAAAAATCAGTGCCCGCTTATTTATACACTCGGCTCGCCTCGCTCCTCTCCCCTCAGTCACGCCCTCCCCCCGCCCCCGCCCTCTCCCGACCCCGATCCGCTCAGGTGCGTGCCGCGTCCTAGCTGATTTCGTCGTGCTTGGCTGCTTATTAGGCACAGTTCGCTATCCTCTGAGATTCGTTGTTTTCTTCCTCTGTATCTGTATGTATGTATGTATGTGCTTTTTGGGGGTAGGTGATTGCGGAGTGTTCAGCTGGATGTTTTTAGCTTGGACCGATTTTGCGAGGGCAAGGATTCGGGCTGGGAATTGGAGAGCGCGTGTGATGCATTCCTGCTGCTAATATACGTAATTTTTATTAGCTGTGAGGTTACAGAAATCGTTACCTTCTTCATCTCAATCAGTAGACTAATCTTAAGTACAAACTACTGCGAGCACTTTGGGATTTTGGGATGGGGGGATAGATAGTTGTACTACTTGCTTGCAGTTCGAGGAAGGAATGAGATGGTTGGTGGTGGCACCTGTAGTTTGTCTGACTCCATTGTAATAGTCCTTGCGGCCAAACTCTTGGTTTATTGAGCCATATGGTTGATGTGGAACATTTTGCATTCTAAGGATTTTTTGTTTGCGAGGTGTCCCGAACGGTACAGGATGTATGTTTTTGTAACTTGCTGTGCTACTGGTACTTCTGCTGGTAACTTCGGTCCATGTGGTTGAACCGAACCAATGATATAAAGCATTTAAGTTAGTAGAAAGTACCCGAGCGGATGCAAAAATTTCTTTACAACAATTATTATTTTCTGTCTCTGACTGTTGCTGACAAGATCTCCATTCATTTTACCCACAGTGAGCAGACATGGCGCCATCCATGAGTCTTGCAGCGAAAGGGCTGCTCCCCTTCGCAGCGCTCCCTTCAAGCGGCAGGCCAGTGTCCGTGACCGCTTCCCTGGAGCACAAGACGAGCGACTCTAAAAGGAAGCTCCTGAAGCTTGCGCTCGGAGGAGTCGGCTTGCCCGCCTTGTTGAGTGCCAAGAAAGCTCTCGCCGATGACCAGGGCGTTTCTTCCTCAAGGATGTCCTACTCGAGGTTCCTCGAGTACCTCGACAAGGACAGGGTGAAGAAGGTCGATCTGTTTGAGAACGGGACCATTGCTATTGTGGAGGCTATCTCTCCCGAGCTCGGCAACCGTGTGCAGAGGGTTCGTGTGCAGCTTCCAGGTCTGAGCCAGGAGCTTCTCCAGAAGCTGAGGGAGAAGAACATTGATTTTGCTGCACATAACCAGCAGGAGGACTCCGGTTCTCTTCTCTTCAACCTTATCGGGAATTTGGCCTTCCCGCTTATCCTTATCGGTGGTCTGTTCTTGCTGTCAAGAAGAGGATCAGGTGGCATGGGTGGACCTAATGGTCCTGGCTTTCCCCTTGGTTTTGGTCAGTCTAAAGCCAAGTTCCAGATGGAACCCAACACCGGTGTGACATTCGATGATGTTGCTGGTGTTGATGAGGCTAAGCAAGACTTCATGGAAGTTGTTGAGTTCTTGAAGAAGCCAGAGAGGTTCACCGCTGTGGGTGCCCGCATTCCTAAGGGTGTGCTGCTTGTTGGTCCTCCTGGAACTGGTAAGACTTTGCTTGCCAAGGCCATCGCAGGGGAAGCTGGCGTGCCGTTTTTCTCGATATCGGGATCTGAGTTTGTGGAGATGTTTGTTGGTGTCGGTGCCTCCCGGGTTCGTGATCTCTTCAAGAAGGCCAAGGAGAATGCTCCTTGCATAGTATTTGTTGATGAAATTGACGCCGTTGGACGGCAAAGAGGAACAGGTATCGGTGGTGGGAATGATGAAAGGGAGCAAACTCTCAACCAGCTGTTGACTGAGATGGATGGTTTTGAGGGAAACACTGGAATCATTGTTGTTGCTGCCACCAACAGGGCTGACATCTTGGATTCAGCTTTACTTAGACCTGGACGCTTTGACAGACAGGTTAGTTTCTATCCAGTTTTTGTTCAAGGTCAACATCAGTCTGGATTCTATTCGCATGTTCTAAACCTTACCTGCATATACTTATAATCATAAGTGTTCCTTCTACACTGTTTACCTTTATTTGTTCTGTATTAGTGAACCACAACTCCAATGTGTTTAGTTCAGTGCTTGAGTATCTTCCAGTATGTTAAAAATTAGACCATCTATTACCTATTTTTAAATATTAAGGATCCTCCTTGACATTACATTCTTACTTCTTCCACAGGTGAGTGTTGATGTTCCTGATGTGCGTGGAAGAACTGAGATTCTGAAGGTGCACGGTAGCAACAAGAAGTTTGATCCTGATGTTTCTCTTGAGGTCATAGCAATGAGAACACCTGGGTTCAGTGGTGCAGACTTGGCAAATCTTCTGAATGAAGCAGCCATATTAGCAGGCCGGCGTGGGAGGACAGGAATTTCCTCAAAAGAGATTGATGATTCAATCGACAGAATAGTGGCTGGCATGGAAGGAACTGTCATGACAGATGGGAAGAGCAAAAGCCTTGTTGCGTACCATGAAGTTGGGCATGCAGTTTGCGGGTAAGAGATAATCTGCATCTGTGCTAATCTCCTATTTGTTGAACAATTGCATTCTGATTGGATTGGGTTAGATTAGAATTAGATGAAATCCTGGGCACTTCCTCTAGTTAATTAAAATACTGTTCTAAGGTACATGAATGTGTTAATATGATCTGAAATGGTCCGGGTTGTGGGGAAATTACAGATCATTTTGTGCAGCAATGACTCCAGCCTCCTTTTTGCATGCATTGCCCATTCGTTGGGTGTATTAGGAGTATGCATAGCTTTTCTGAAAAAGATACTTTGTCTGCCCTTTGTTCATTACTACTTCCATGTCAAGTTTCCAGTAACCAGGTTCATATGAACATTTTACCTTTTGCAGAACTTTGACGCCTGGTCATGACCCCGTCCAAAAGGTCACATTGGTTCCAAGAGGTCAAGCTCGTGGTCTCACCTGGTTCATTCCTATGGATGACCCGACGCTCATTTCTAGGCAGCAACTCTTTGCCAGAATCGTTGGTGGCCTTGGTGGTAGAGCTGCTGAGGAGATCATCTTTGGAGATTCTGAGGTGACCACTGGAGCTGCTGGTGACTTGCAGCAGATCACCGGCTTAGCCAAGCAGGTATACTGTAGAACTTTGCTATTTTCACAACAGTAGAAACCGTAGCAAGAATAACGCATTTCCTTTGGAACTATTTATGGCTGTGACCAATATGCCAATGCGCCTGGCTACTAAATGAGTTCAAAGAACAAAGAACGCAGCACACTCATGTGCTGTACAGGCTGCTAGAATTTACAGCATTTTTTAACATTTTTCCTTAACTATTGACCTTTCCCACCGGTTTGTACTGATCACGATGCTTCTTCAGATGGTGGTCACATTCGGCATGTCAGACATCGGCCCATGGTCTCTGATGGACGGAGCGCAGAGCGGGGATGTCATCATGAGAATGATGGCAAGGAACTCCATGTCTGAGAAGCTCGCGCTGGACATCGATTCAGCCATTAAGCAGTTGTCAGACCAGGCCTACGAGATCGCTTTGCAGCAGATCAGAGAGAACCGTGTGGCGATGGACAAGATCGTGGAGGTGCTCCTCGAGAAGGAGACGCTGAGCGGCGACGAGTTCCGGGCCATTCTTTCGGAGTTCACGGAGATCCCTGTCGAGAACCAGATTCCTCCAACCCCACAGCCTGCTGTCCCGGTCTAAGTTCGCCCAGCTTCTATAGGTTTGGAAATTTGTTGTTGTAAGATGTTCATATTTTCGATTCTTGGTGTAAACTAATTCTATGTCACACTGCCGGATTTTTTCGGTGCACGACATGTAACTTACTCGTGGTTAATTATAAAAATGTAATTACCTGAAAAAGGATTTTGCGCAGGATCTCCATGGGAACTCTGCTTTTTTAATGCAGTGAGGTTTCTGAAAGGAAAAGGAAATGCATCGTTCCTAATGCCCCTAGATTTGTGACTGTAAAATGGAGCCGAATCATTGCAAACCGTTGGGCTCTGTAAATGGCTGACTAGGAATTTCAGTAAACTTATGTATCAACCCACTGATTAAACTATGACAAATGTATGGTTTGTATCCCACAGATTTGTGCTCCGACATGATCTGGTTAGTGTATCGCTTCTAGTAATATCTGATTTACATTATGTATGAACCGATGAATTGAACTAACTATGGCCTTCAATTGTTTGTATCTCGCAAGTTTGTGATTTGACAAGATATGGGCAGTGTATACCACATCTTATTTACGAGCAAAACTGTGGTAGGATTATGTTCACATCAGATTTCTAGCTAGTTCATTATATTGCCAAAGTTGCGGTCACTTCTACTCCCTCCGTTTCAAAATATAAGATGTTTTAGCTTTGTGAAAGGAGTGTATCTAGACCTCTTTTAGTGGCTAGGTTCACTCTAAATCTAAATAAACCTAGACACTAGAAGGAGTATAGATACACTCTCTTCACAAAGCTAAAACATCTTATATTTTAAAACGGAGGGAGTAGATGATAAAGTGGTATAACAAAGTTGCTATCAAATTTCTGAGAAGAAAAATATACCAGCACCAATGAGCACCGAAAACATGCTGGAGTCATGCCCTCTGCTGTTGCATAGAACAGATACCATGTCATTGTTCATCTCATCCATTAGATAAGAACACAGTGGCTAATGTTACATTTTAAAATAAAGGAAGAGCTTTATTGACATTGAAATGGTGCACTGTGCCTGCGCTCTTACTCTCACCCACATATATCTGTGCTTTTTTTTTTTTGAAATGGACGCTTTATTACTCTCGGCTCTGCATAACAGGATGCACACAACCGACAACCAACCATGAGTCAAGCAATAAATAAAAAAGCGACAAGTATATAATCATCTGATGTAAGAATATAGAGGTCCGGTCCTTAGATTATACTGTCATCCATGTTGAGATAAAATATCCCTCGTCCTATCCTCTAAGCATATACAACCCTTCATAATTAGGTCTCGGAACTCCACACGTTATAGAGAGGACCATAAACGGAGAGTAGTATGGTCATGTATATAACCTGTAGTGGACAAATCATTTTATCATTAAAAACCTTGTCATTTCTATGTAGCTAAAGCGACCAAATGATGGCAAGCGCTCCCACCTTAAACAGAATTATGTACCTATCAACAATCCCATATAACTAGTTACCAAATACATTGGTGACAAAACAAGAGGAAGATGGTCCAGAAGCTACTTGGATGATTGACCATATAGAACGAGCGAAATTACAGTAGAAGGATAAATGTTTAATTATCTTCTCCTGATGACAAAAGACACGTTGTTTGCTTCCATTTAATTCCGTTTAACAAGATTATCTTCTGTGAGAATTACTCAGCGTAAGTACCATGCGAAAAATTTCATCTTTACTGGTACCTTCATCTTCCAAAATTTATTATTGTCATCTCTACACATAGAATCTATTGAGAATTTACCATTCTCATGTAGATTCCAACAGAACTGATCGGAACCTTCAGACAATTGCATTGTGGTTAATCAATACACTAGACGAATAGGCGCGCTTCGCTGCGGCACCTGCATGACGTTCTGGCACTGCGTGGCATGTGGTAGACTCTGATGTCGCGAAAGAGAGAGGTATTGGGTTGGTGGTGTCACGATGGGAGTAAGAGATAGTGCAGTGAAAACATCGACGCGTAAAACAGCACATGCACGCCTCCACCACACGCACAAAGGGGCGTCACACATGCCCACACTTCTTGGGTAAGCTAACCCAAAATTATATGAAAATAAGCATAAAACTGGATGCAATTAATTGGTTGGGGCGATACGCTCACCCAAGAAGTGTGGGCATGTGTGACGCTCCTTCGTGTGTGTGGTGGACGCTTGTATGTGCTGTTTTACGCGTCGATGTTTTCACTGTACCATCTCTTACTCCCATCGTGACACCGCCAACCCAATACCTCTCTCTTTCGCGACATCAGAGTCTACCACCGCCTCCAACACAGTGGTTCTAAGATTAAATTGAGCAAACATATGATAACTACTCAGCCTAAAACATAATGGTAGTTACGAACATGTGTGGTCACCGTACTGATCGGCGTGCCCACACCCCTTTGGCACAAATCAAACCGCTATCTTCTTACATCTACACATGCCCGTAGGACACAACAACAAAAAAATGCGGAGGTGTTTTGACTCATGAGTGCAAATGAACTAATTATGAAAAAATATCTAAACAAATTTTAAAATGCCAAAAAATTAAAAAATATGCGCGTGTATCTGGACGTTTTGTGTTCTTACCTGACTTTTTGAGTAAAAAAGACCATTTTATGCGACTTGTGTAAAAACACAAAAAATTGTTCAAGAATAATCATGTTGAAGCATATGAATTTATGTTTTTTACATAGGACACAAATAATGTTTTTTTACAAGAAAGTGTGTGCGAGCATAGAATATCCAAATATACATGTGAATATGTTTTTCTAATTTTTTAACATTCCGAAATATATTTTAAAATAATGGGTTCATTCGTACTTGTGAGTCAAATTGGATTTCCATACATATTGAGCCTATAATTTCATAAAACAAATAGCTACGGGTATACCGCCTATAGTGTCAAATAACAAACCACCGTGAGCGTACCCCACATGCCACGCATTGCCAGAACGTCATGCAGGTGGCGCAATGAAGCGCGTCTATTCGTCTAGTGTATTGATTAACCACAATGCAATTGTCTGAAGGTTCCGATCAGTTCTGTTGGAATCTACATTAGAATGGTAAATTCTCAATAGATTCTATGTGTAGAGCATTGGTCCAGCCGGATATGCTAGTTGATGACAATAATAAATTTTGGAAGATGAAGGTACCAGTAAAGATGAAATTTTTCGCATGGTACTTACGCTGAGTAATCCTCACAGAAGATAATCTTGTTAAACGGAATTAGAATGGAAGCAAACAACGTGTCTTTTGTCATCAGGATAAGACAATTAAACATTTATCCTTCTACTGTAATTTCACTCGTTCTATATGGTCAATCATCCAAGTAGCTTCTGGACCATCTTCCTCTCGTTTTATCACCAATGTATTTGGTAACTAGTTATATGGGATTGTTGATAGGTACATAATTCTGTTTAAGGTGGTAGCGCTTGCCATCATTTGGTCGCTTTAGCTACATAGAAATGACAAGAATTTTAATAATAAAATAATTTGTCCTCTACAGGTTATATACATGACCATACTACTCTCCGTTTATGGTCCTCTCTATAACTTGTGGAGTTCCGAGACCTATTTATGGAGGGTTGTATATGCTTAGAGGATAGGGCGAGGGATATTTTATCTCAACATGGATGGCAGTATAATCTAAGGACCGGACCTTCATATTCTTACATCAGATGATTATATACTTGTCGATTTTTTATTTATTTCTTGACTCGTGGCTGGTTGTCGGTTGTGTGCATCCTGTTATGCAGAGCCGAGAGTAATAAAACATCCATTTCCAAATAAACAAGACACTTGCTCTATATTAGAACCCCTTTCTAGACGAAAGATACCTAGCACGCGGCTTTAATATTAATTAAACACTCATTCTGTTCTAAAAAAGAAGGTGTTTTAGCCTTTTTAAACGTATGTATCTAGATTGTTTTAGTGTGTATGTTCGGAGCAAAATGAGTGAACCTACACACTAAAAACGCCTATATACATGTGTTTCACAAAAAAATTAAAACATCTTATATTTTTTAACGGATGGAATAAGGTAACAAAGAGAAGATCTTGAGTAAATCTACAATAAAATGTAGTCGACTTTACAAGCTGATGATACGTCCATTTTGTATCACTATTCTATATCATAATTTACTGTTATTTTATACCAGAAAAATACTTGCTAACTCGTGTACTAACAAGCTCGTTGGGGAACCCCAAGAGGAAGGTATGATGAGCACAGTAGTAAGTTTTCCTCAGTTATAAAACCAAGGTTATCAATCCAGTAGGAGCAAGGAAACACCTCAAAGGTGTTGCTAGCTGGATTTTGGCATGACGCACTACCGGTGCCAGCAGCAACGTGGAGACCTGCACAACATAACCATATAACTCTATCTCCAACTTACAATGAGGTTGTCAATCTCACCGGTTTTGCTGAAAACAAAGGATTAAACGTATCGAGTGGAAAAAAGTAGTAGTTTGCAGAAAGTAAACAAAAAACAGTAAATAGTTGATTGTAGATTTATGGTAAAAGAAATGACCGGGGTCCATAGTTCACTAGTGGCGGCTCTCCTTAAGATAGATGACATGTTGGATGAACAAATTACAGCGGGGCAATCGACAAACATCGAGAAAGCATACAAGCATATACTAATCATCTTGACTCCTTTGAGATTCTATTGGGCATTACAATATTATACATAGACTGTAATCCAACTGCATCTATGACTAATAATCCACCTTTAGGTTATCATCCAAACCCCCTCTAGTATTAAGTTGCAAGCAACAGATAATTGCATTACGAATTGCGTGTAAAGTAAATAATACGATTGTTCTATGAACAAAGGATTGTTGTTTTCTTCCTAGTAGCAACAGCACATCTAGTATCTTAGAGATTTCTGTCACTTCCCCAGATTACCAGAGGCATGAACTCACTATCGAGCATAAATACAGACTCTTGGAATTGCTAGCATCTACTTAGCCAAGATAGCTACTAACAACGGAAAGCATGCAAGATCACAAATAACAAAGACATGATAGAATCAATAATCAATATGAAATAGCATCTCAATATCCATCGAATCCCCGCAAAAACAACATGCAGAATTACAAATAGATGATCTTGATCATGAACGGAGCTCACAAGATCTAAACATGATAGCATAAAGGAGGATAACCAGCCATCTAGCTACTACATGGACTCGTAGTCCAGAGATGAACTACTCACGTATCACACCGAAGGCTTGCATGATGATGAAGATGGCCTCCAGAGTGAATTCCCCTCTCCGGCAGGGTGTCGGGAAGAGCTTCAGCTCGCTCCCGATCTATGGATGGAGATGACGGCGGCTATAGACTCTTTCGTGGAATTTTGATCGGGTTCTTAGGGTTTCCGTATCGGATGCAACTTATAGGCGGAAGGAGAGGCCGAGGGGGTGCCTGGGGCGGCCAGACCACCCCCTGGTGCAGGCCAGGCCTGCCCGCGCGGCCAGGTGGTGTGGCTCGGGCCCAGCCCCTCTCCATCTCGTATTCTGGCTCCAGGTGTCCTTCGGTGAAAAACTAACTTTGGCTTTTGTCCCGTCCAATTCTGAGAATATTCATTTTCTAACTTTCCTGGAACCAAAAACAGCAGAAAAACAGGCAGCTGGCACTGTGGCTCTTATTAATAGGTTAGTCCAAGAAATCATATGAAAAGTACTCCAAAGTGTGGACAAAACATAAGAAAGTAGATAAAACCAAGCATGGAACATCAAAAATTATGGATACGTTAGCAACGTATCAATATCCCCAAGCTTAACTCCTGCTTGTCCTCGAGTAGGTAAGTGATAAAAAGAAAGAATAATTTTTTAGGTGACATGCACCATCATAAACTTGATCAAAGTATTTGTAAAACATTCGAAGCTGGGATCATAGTACTTCAATCATAACATGAAAGACAAAGTTCTAACAATAAGACAAAGCAACTATGTTGTAACATGAAAAGGCACAAATAAAAGATTCATGAATAACAATGCTTTGCAAGACGTTTGTTTGTTTAACATAAAGAAAACATAGCATAGTAGTATTCAGCTTGTCCCTCGTAGAGTAGCAAACATAAATGCATAGGACACCTACAAAGTTCATAAGAGTGACTAGATACAAATAGTTTAAAACAAGTAATATCAAAGGTATGCATCAATTAACAAGTCTTGGGACAATGCACATAGAACTAAGAATGGCCACTATGCTCTCAAAGTAGGTGCATAAAGCTAGAAGGTGGAGACTCAACAAAAAAGTAAAAGAAAGGCCTTCATAGAAAGAAGTAGGGATTCAAGTCTCATAAAGAGCTTCCAAAAATTATGGTACTAAATAGCTTTCAGCTCTCGTTGCCCTATCATAAGAATCTTGAACGTGATTAAGGTTAAAGTGACACAACTAAGAGGATATGCTTGACAAGTTATAAGTCGAAATCTTATGCCCCTTACTTACGAAGACCGAACCTCATGCTACTCAACTTTAGTCACAAGTAAGCTCTTATCATTGTAAGTACATATGTATCATAGAGAACCGTCAACGGGGTACCCCTTGCACATGATATAGGAGTTATCCCATAATCAAAATGACAAGGCAAGCAGACAATGAGCATCTCAGCGATCTTTTTATTTGCTATTGGCATAGGTTTTTATTGAGGATGCTTCATAGAGTGCTCATTATGGTTATGCTGCAAGTTTCCACCATGATTAGGCATGGCTTAGGCTAGCGGCCCAGGCGTTTCTCTAATACAAATACAAACTCTATGATCTTACAAGTTCCCCTTTTATTTCACACCACCGGGATCCATAAGCAAAAGAACATGATATCAACGGGGTACAAAGTACAAGTGCAATGTTGAAAGCGTTCCCCATGATACATGGTTCTGCTAACTTCAACTTATAAAGCGCAAGCATATACGCAACAAATATGGACGCAATGGTTCAAGTTTATTAAGTGCAAGAAAGTAAAGTGTGCCATCAAGTTCGTGAGAGCTTTAATCACTAGTTTTCTCATAACAAGTTTAATTCAGAAGGTAGACAAAAACATGAATATACTTGGAATAGCATATGCTAGTAGGTAGGTATGGTGGACTCTTTGAAATAACTTGGTTTTAGGAGTTGGATGCATGAGTAGAACTCATACTTGGTTACGGAGGCTAGCAAAAGACTAGGAGCGACAAACTAAGAGAGCAATAATGGCCATAATCATGTAGAGCGACAAGACATCATTAATCAAAGCATAAAGTGATACTACAAGTTGAAAACTAAAGGATCATAAAGGCTATGGTGACTTGGGATAGTCATAACATGGTGTGAGCATGCGCCAAGTCGAACTAAATAAAGCATCAAAGGAGAATACCACAATAATATGCTTTAATATGCTAAAACAACGCATGATTCTTCAAAGGCACACTAAGCAATCTCAATTGTTTATAACAAGTCATGCTACAACAAATAATACTAATCATAAAGCCAAAACAATATCAAGCATGCCATGACAAAGCATAGGCCACGGTCAAAAACAAACTCTCTTTACCACTTAAGCATGAGCTTTCCTACTCTTTTCCAATCCAAACCAAACTATTTAAAAACCAATATATGAAAGAGGGGGTCCAAACAATTTATTCAGCAAACTAAGCAAATGCAAAATCAAAACGAAAACGAAAAAAAGACGCTCCAAGAACAACACAACTGTGCACGAAACAATAAAAATGAAGTGTTTGGAAGAAACCTAGGATTTTTATTGATGAAGAAGGGGATGCCTTGGGAATCCCCAAGCTTTGACGCTTGTACTTATTGGATATTTCTTGGGGTGACACGCGTGGCATCCCAAGCTTGAGCTTTAGTCCATTCTTCATCTCATTACTCATTCCTTCCATATACCTGAAATTTTCCTTCATACAAAACTTCACACAATCTTTATTAACAATATTAGTGCACTCAAGATAATAAGTCTTTAGGTTCAGTTATAACACCAATAAAACTTTCATTAAAACACTAGCTCCTATAGCACTTCCCTCAAAAAGCTCAATTCCCCAAAAGAACTCAAAAAGGAATCAACAAGAAGCAAATATAAAATAATGGCAGAAATCTGTCAAAACAGACAAGCAGGTAAAGACGATTTTTTTTGAAGACCTTATGTTGCTCAAATTGAAAAGGGAAGAAGCACAAAAATTCATGCCTCAAAAGGACGTACAAAGATTTTACACAAAGTTTTACGGTGAAGCACAAAAATTTGTTTTGGGACAGCAACTTTCCCAATCATTACTTATCTCTCATTAGAGGTTACTCTTGGCACAAAAAGCAAATAAAAAGGATAAGGAGCAGTTATTACTGAAGTAATAACTTCCAAGACTCATCTAAAACTTTTGGGTTATCTCCCAATAAGTACTTTTCTTTAACGCCTTTAAGTTAGGCATCAGGGGCAAGAACAAGAATCAAGTGTTCTCAAGTGAAGAAGCATTAAGAGCAAATTTTGTTTTCATAGGAGAGACAAAAGAAATCTTCTCTCTCTTCTTAGGGAAGTGTTCTATACCTTTCTTCAGTGGGAGTTGATATTTAATGGTGCCTTCTTTCATATCAATCATGGCACCAACTGTTCTAAGAAAAGGTCTTCCCAAAGTAATAGGACAAGAAGCATTGCATTCAACATCCAAAACATAGAAATCAACGGGGACATAGGCATTGTTAACCATAATAAGAACATCATTAATACTCCCCATGAGTTTCTTTTTAGCATTATCATCAAGTGGGACATTCAAATAACAATCTTCAAGTGGTGGCAAATCAAGCATATTATAAATCCTTCTAGGCATAATAGAAACACTACTATCAAGATCACATAAAGATTTGAAATCAAAATCATTCACTTTCATATTAATGATGGGTTCCCAACCATCTTCTTGTTTTATAGGAATAGAAGCTTTATGTTTCATCTGTTCTTCTTTAATCTTTATGAGAGCATCAGTAATGTGTTTTGTAAAGACCATATTCATAGCACTAGCATTAGGACTTTTAGCAAGCTTTTGTAGGAACTTAATAACTTCAGAGATATTGCAACCATAAGGATCAAAATCATAATTATCATCTAAAGTAGTAGAGCTATTACTAGCCTCAACACTAGTGGTAGTGATAGTAGAAACACTAATGTTTCTAGCAATTTCATCTTCTCTTTCCCACTTAGCATGCAATTCAACTAATAGTCTAACATTTTCATCAATTCTTACTTGTATGGCATTAGTGGCAGCAACGGGATTATCAATAGTTTCAGGTTTAGCAGCCATTTTATTCAAAGAAGATCGAGCTTCAGCAAGTGATGCTATATTTCTTTCAGCATTAGAGAGTTTTTCCTCAACAGTTTTATTGAAAGCAGTTTGTTTACTAATAAAGTCCTTAAGCATAACTTCAAGTTCAGAGGGAGCACTCCTATTGTTGTTGTAGGAATTTCCACAAGCATTACTATTGTTGGGAGGATATGGCTTATAATTGTTGTTACCAAAATTATTCATGTAGGCATTGTTGCTAAAAATTATTATTTCTTATAAAGTTCACATCAACTTGCTCTTCTTGAGACCCCAAAGAGGCTAAGGGAACATTACTTGGATCAATATGGGCTTTCCCATTAACAAGCATGGAAATAATAATATCAATCTTATCACTCAAGGAGGAGGTTTCCTCAACATAATTTACCTTCTTACCTTGTGGAGCTCTTTCAGTATGCCATTCGGAGTAGTTAACCATCATGTTATCCAGAAGCTTTGTTGCAGCACCCAAAGTAATGGTCATATAGGTACCTCCAGCAGCAGAATCCAATAGGTTTCTTGAAGAATAGTTCAATCCTGCATAAAAAGTTTGGATAATCATCCAAGCAGTCAGTCCATGAGTGGGACAATTCTTTACCAAAGATTTCATTCTTTCCCAAGCTTGAGAAACATGTTCATTATCAGATTGTTTAAACTTCATTATTTCACTTCTCATAGATATAATCTTAGCAGGAGGATAGTATTTTCCAATAAAAGCATCTTTGCATTTAGTCCAAGAATCAATACTATTCCTAGTTAAGGAATTCAACCATTCTTTAGCTTTTCCTCTCAAAGAGAAAGGAAACAATTTAAGCTTAATAATATATCCATCTATATCCTTATGCTTTTGCATCTCACATAGTTCAACAAAGTTATTTAGATGGGCTGCAGCATCTTCATTACCAATACCAGAAAATTGTTCTCTCATAACAAGATTGAGTAAAGCAGGTTTTATTTCAAAAAAAGTAGCTTCAGGAATAGGTGGAGCAATAGGTGTGCTCATAAAATCATTGTTGTTGGTGCTAGTGAAGTCACACAACATAGTGTTTTTAAGAGTAGTCATTTTTTGTGTTTTTAATAAAGAAAGCAAACTTGTAAAACTATTTTTTGTGTGTTTTTGATAAAGAACAAGCAAACAAAACAAAAGGTAAACTAAGCAAAACAAAAATAAAAAATTAAAGAGATTGGTCATGAGGGACTCCCCTTGTGAAGATGTCCTTGACTTTCCAGCAACGGCGCTATAAAAATACTTGCCGACTCGTGTACTAACGAGCTCGTTGGGGAACCCCAAGAGGAAGGTATGATGAGCACAGCAGTAAGTTTCCCTTAGTTATGAAACCAAGGTTATCAATCAAGTAGGAGCAAGGAAACACCTCAAAGGTGTTGCTAGCTGGACTTTGGCAGGGTGCACTACCAGAGCCAGCAGTAACGTGGAGACCTGCACAACACAACCACAGAACTCTATCCCCAACTGACTTTGGTGTGGTCGGGAAGCCAGGTGGTGTGGTCGGGCCCTAGCCCCTCTCCGTCTCGTATTCTGGCTCCAGGTGTCCTTCAGTGAAAAACTGACTTTGGCTTCTGTCCTGTCCAATTCTGAGAATATTCATTTTCTGACTTTTTGGAACCAAAAATAGCAGAAAACAGGCAGCTGGCACTGTGGCTCTTGTTAATAGGTTAGTCCAAGAAATCATATGAAAAGTACTCCAAAGTGTGGACAAAACATAAGAAAGTAGATAAAACCAAGCATGGAACATCAAAAATTATGGATACGTTAGCAACGTATCAGTGTCATGTAAACGTCGACTACATGACACTTCACCTATATGGGCCTAGGGGAATGCATTGTGTATTTGGCTACTAATCGTAGGGGTTGCCGGAGTGACAGAAACCTGAACCCCGTTAGGAAACCTTTGCACAAGGGATGTCAGGGTCTTAGAGTTTAAAGTTGTGATTACGTTTCTACCTTAATTACTTTCTTGTACTTGCGGATGCTTGCAAGGGGTATAATCACAAGTATATATTAGTCCTAGGAACGTCGGTACATTAGCACAGGTTCACCCACACAACACTTAGCAAACTAAAGAAGATTAATCAACTATATGAAGCGAAAGCACTTGACGGAATTCCCATGTGTCCTCGAGAACGTTTGGTCATCTTAAGTAATACAACTGGCTTGTCCTTTGCTAAAGAAAGGATTGGGCCACTTGCTGCATTTATTCTTATTGTATTTTATTTACTCGTACTTTATTTAACTGCATTATCAAAAACCCCTAAAAATCCGTTTGCTAAGTATTTACAGAGAATTCCTGCTCCAAGCCATTCGCCAACACCTTCTGCTCCTCGTTGGGTTCGACACTCTTACTTATCGAAAATACTGCGATACACCCCCTATACTTGTGGGTCATCAAGACTATTTTATGGCGCCGTTGCCGGGGAGTGAAGCGCTATTGGAGAGTGGAACTGGTAAAGGAAACTTCTACTGTGAGTATTGTTTACTTTTGTTAGTTGCTTTATTTTTAATATGGATAATTCGCTGAGTTTCTTATTTTGTAATGCTACTACCACTGCTAAGGTAGTAGATGAACCACCACCAGCTGAGAACGATACTTTTAAAATACCTACAAGAATTATTGATCGTGTTATGGATAACTATTATGTTGGAGATGGAACTGTCCATCCTGGTGATCATTTGCTCTTTATACACAATTATGCGGGTTGTTTAAGTGTACGGGCATTATAACAGATCAAGTCAAGAAGTTATTCTTATTATCACTGAAAGGAAGAGCTGAGGAATAATATAAGCTGCTGAAGAATGGTCAAGCTCTTGAATGGGAGGAAATAGTACCTCTCTTTTATTCAAAGTTTTATCCTCCTAGTGAGATTCATAAATATCGGAATCAAATATACAACTTTTGGCCTCTTGATGGAGAGAGTACAACTCAAGCTTGGGGGAGATTGAAGTTACTAATGCTCAAATGTCCCATGCATGAGCTCCCCAAGAATATTATTATCAATAACTTTTATGCAAGGCTCCCTCTACATGATAAGGATTTATTGGATGCCTCTTGTGTTGGATCATTCACTCGCATGGAAGAAGAAGCTAAATGAGATCTTCTAGACCGTATTCAAGACAATGCTGAAGCATGGAAAAATGACAAAGGAAGAAAATCGGGTATAAATTATGATTATGAATGCATTGAATCTTTTATGGGAACTGATGACTTTCAAAATATTAAAAATGCTTATGGTCTAGACTCTCAAGCTATTGCATCTTATTTTAAGGCTTTTGCTTCCTATATTAAAGTTCCTAAAAAGAAGTGGAATAAGTATGATGAAGTGGAATAAGTATCATGAACAAGAAGTGTGTTCCTGCAAGAAATACTGAAGTTTATACTACTAATCATGCTTTAACTGAACCTTACATTGAGAAAATACCTTTCCCAGTTAAGATAAAGGAACATTCTATGATAGCTAGTATGGTTAATGAAAGTACAAATAAAGCTGTTGAACCTGATAAACAAATGGATGATGAACCTATAATAGAAAATGTGAAAGACTTTTTCACTAAATATGTGGAATATGGACACACTATCCTCTGTAAGGATATCCCTAATATTGTTTCACAAAGTAGTGTTATGAGAATTAGTGTCCCTGTGTTCTCTGTTAGGATAAGTAATCATTGCTACAATGGTTCTTATGATAGTTATATCATTAAGTTTATGCATGATACTGAAGGTTATTATGAAAGAGGAAAGACTGTTCTTATGCATCTCAATAATATCAAGTTTCCTCGCTTTATGCTGAAAGTTTTTATGTTGCACTTCTTTAGCGTTCCTATGCTAGTAGCCTCTGGTTTCAACAATTTGTTTGTTTACAAAATTCCCTTGCATAGGAAGTGGATTAGACTTAAACATGTGTATTTTTGCTTCTTAATGCTCTCTTTCACTTCAATTCATATTCTTATGTGAGCATCATTGAAATTATCATGCCCATCTTAATGGCTATAAAGAAAGAGATTTTTGGGAGACAACCCATATTATTTATTTTGCTTTCAGTTTTTGTTTATTTGAGTCTTGGAAGTTATTACTTCGGTGATAACCTCTCCCTATCCTTTTTGTTTGGTTTTTTGTGTCAAGATCTACCTCTAATGAGAGAGAAGTAAGATTTGGGGAAGTTGCTGTCTCGAAACAATTTTTGTGCTTCACCGTTAAAATTCGTGACAGATATCTGTGTGTCGGATTGAGCTGTAATTTTTTATGCTTCTGCCCCAGGTTGTTATTTAACTTTTATTAGTTTTGCACTTTTTGATTTGAGCAATAGAAGATTTTCGAAAAAATTGATCTTTACCTGCTGGTCTGTTTTAACAGATTTTGCCACTCTTGCATTTGCTTCTTTAATCAATTTCCTTTTTGAATTCTTTTTGGGTTTTCGGAAGGAGTTGCTACAGTAGCTTATGATTTGATGGATTTCAGTTGAAATTGGACTTAAAAGGTTTATTATCTCGCTTACACTAATGCTGCTAATGAGAATTGTGTGAAGTTTTGTGTGAAAGAAATTTCCAGGTTATTGGAGAAAATGGTGTAATAAGAACTTTGAAAGCTATCATTGAAAATCAGTTATTTGTGAACTCCTGCAAATTGTCAACTATTCTTCGACCAAGAGCTAAGTTTGCCATTACCAATTTTTATTTTTATTTATGTATCTTTATTGTGTTTCCTTTACTTATTGCAAGATAAGTTATATAATAGTGAGTTGTCTTCTATTATGATTTGTGTATTGATGAATGTGATGCTTCTTGTCCGTATTCTTTTATTAACTCTTCACTCCATAAACTTGAGGTCTGATACATTGCAAATGTATCTATAATTTTTGATGTTCCATGCTTGGTTTTATCTACTTTCTTATGTTTTGTCCACGCTTTGGAGTACTTTTCATATGATTTCTTGGACTAACCTATTAACAAGATGCCACAGTGCCAGTTGCCTGTTTCCTGCTGTTTTTGGTTCCAGGAAGTCAGAAAATCAATATTCTCATAATTGGACGGGACAAAAGCCAAAGTTCCTATTTTACCGGAAGACTCACGGAGCCAGAATATGAGACGGAGGAGGGCCAGGGCCTGGCCACACCCCCAAGGCACGGGCTAGCCATACCCGCGCCACCAGGTGGTGTGGGGCCCCCTGGCACCCCCTCGGTTTCACCTCTCGCCTATAAGAGCCTCCCGATACCAAAACCCTAAAACATCAAGCCTCCAGCCACGAAAAGTTCCGCAGCACCGCCGCCACCGAAGGGGAGGTTCGGGGGACAGAAAGTCTCTATTCCGGCACCCTTCCAGGACGGGGAAGTGCCCCCGGAGCCATCTCCATCGATCTCCACCGCCATCTCCATCACCATTGCTAATTCCCATGATGAGGAGGGAGTAGTTCTTCCTCGAGGCTAAGGGTTCTACCGGTAGCTATGTGTTCATCTCTCTATCTATGCATGATCATATTGTGATCATGAGCTTTGTAATCTAGTAGATCTACCTTGCTACTCAAGTGCTTTAATGAATCTCTGCTCTCCCCATGTGTGTGAAAGTGACAGCGTGCTCACCATGGTGGCACTTAGGCTAGAGATTACAAATACTTGTTATGAGTTATATTTGGAGTTGGATGTCTTTATGAAATTGTGGCGCTTGTTGGACTCATCTAGTACTCAAGGTGACAGTGTGGGGTTTTCTAGATGGGAAATGCTTACTTTGAGGAGTGCTGTTATAGCCCTACCAACGATTAGAGTGTTCAATCGGAGAGTAGTTAAGAGTAGTATCATAAAGAGAGGATATATTTATGAGAGAGTGTTCACTAGTGAAAGTATGATCCCTAGGCCTTGTTTCTAAGCATTGAAACACCGTTTGCAATTAGATCTGTTACATGTTTGCTTGCTTCCATCTTTATTTCAGTTTACCTTTAGTCTCTTCTACACCATCAAGCTATTTGTTGGAACCGTTGTCTTATATCCATAACAGTTGTATTTCACTATCTCTTCGCCGAACTAGTGAACCTATACACCTGACAAGTGTATTGGGTGTGTTGGGGACACAAGAGACTCCTTGTATCTTTATTGCAGGGTTGCTTGAGAGGGAATACCTTTGACCACTTCCTCCCTGAGTTCGATAAACCTTGGGTGATCCACTTAAGGGAAAACTTGCTGCTGTTCTACAAACCTCTGCACTTGGAGGCCCAACAACTGTCTACAAGAAATAGAAGTGCGTAGACATCAAGCTATTTTCTGGCGCCGTTGCCGGGGAGGTAAGCTAAAAGGTACTCACATCCTCCGGTGTGAGTGCTCGAAGTTATTTCCTTTAGATTCTGCAAATTTGTGTTTTTGTTTCTTGTTTTCACTAGTTAGGCTTAATGGAAAACAACAAAAAAATTAGAGAGCTTTATAGTATTTATCTTGAGTTAGGACATGAAGTGTTTGAAGAGAAAATTAAAAAACCCATGGAACTTTATTTACATGCTAATAGCAATGTTGTTAGTATGAATTCTTTGGACACCATTATTGCTAATGCTATGGAAAAGTCTAAACTTAGGGAAGCTAGTTTTTATGAAAATGATCTTTTTAGTTCCCCAGCTTTGGAAGATAGCTATTCTATTGCTTATGATGATACAAAACCTCTAATATATGATGATTAGAATGATGAGTATGATATTTTCAGTCCACCTACTATTGAGGAGAAAATTAATTATGATTATAATATGCCTCCTATATTTGATGATTATGGTGATGAGAATAACAATGATAGCTATTTTGTTGAATTTGCTCCCACTACAATTAATAAGAATGACTATGCTTATGTGGAGAGTATTAATTCTTTTGTGCATGTGGCTCATGATAAGAATGTTTTATGTGATAGTTATATTGTTAATTTTATTCATGATGCTACTGAAAGTTATTATGAGAGAGGGAAACATGGTTTTATGTATCTTAATAATATTACGTTTTCCCCTTTATGTTGAAAGTCTTGAAGTTACACTTGTTTTACTTTACTATGCTTGTTGCTTTGTGCTTTCATGACTTGTTTATTTACAAGATTCCTATGTATAGGAAGTGGGTTAGACTTAAATGTGCTTTGAATTTGCTTCTTGATGCTCTCTTTTACTTCAATTCATATTTCTTATGTGAGCATCTTCTCAAACTATCAAGCCTAACTTAAAGGCATTAAAGAAAAGTACTTATTGGGAGATAACCCAAAAGTTTTAGATGAATCTTGAAAGTTATTACCTCTGTAATAACCGCTCCTTATCATTTTTATTTGCTTTTTGTGCCAAGAGTAACCTCCAATGAGAGTGAAATAATGATTGGGAAAGTTGTTGTCCCGAAAAAGATTTCTGTACTTCACCGTAAAAATTCCTGAGAGAGCTCTGTACGTCGGATTGAGCTGTAATTGTTTGTGCTTCTGCCCCAGGTTGTTATCTAAATTTCGTTAGTTCAACACTTTTTGATTTGAGCAACAGAAGGTCTTCTAAAAATTCGTCTTTACCTGCTGGTCTATTTTAACAGATTTCTGCCATTTTCTGCATTTGCTTATTGTTGGTTCCTTCTTGAGTTCTTTTGGGAATTGAGCTTTTTGAGGGAAGTGCTACAGTAGTTAGTGTTCTAATGGAAGTTTATTTGGTGTTAGAACTGAACCTTGAGACTTATTTATCTTGAGTACACTAATGTTGCTAATGAGATTGTGTGAAGTTTTGTATGAAGGAAAAATTTCAGGTGTATGGAAGGAATGAGTAATGAGATGAAGGATGGACTAAAGCTCAAGCTTGGGGCTGCCACGCGTGTCACCCCAAGAAATATCCAAGAAGTGCAAGCGTCAAAGCTTGGGGATGCCCAAGGCATCCCCTTCTTCATCAATAAAAATCCCAGGTTTCTTCCAAACGCTTCATTTTTATTGTTTCATGCACAGTTGTGTTTTTCTTGGAGTGTCTTCTTTTTCGTTTTTGTTTTGGTTTTTAGTTTTCTTGGTTTACTTAGTTTTCTGGATAAGTTGGTTGGACCCCCTCTTTCATACCTTTGGTTTGCAATTAGTTTGGTTTGGTTTGGAAAAGAGTAGGAAAGCTCATGCTTATGTGGTAAAAAGAGCTTGTTTTGACTGTGGCCTATGCTTTGTCATGCCATGCTCGAGATTGTTTTGGCTTTATGCTTAGTATTCTTTGTTGTAGCATGACTTGTTATAAACAATTGAGATTGCTTAATGTGCCTTGGATGAATCATGCGTTGTTTTAGGATATTAAAGCATAGTATAGTGGTATTCTCCTTTGATGCTTTATTTGGGTTGACTTGGCGCATGCTCACACCATGTTATGACTATCACAAGTCACCATAGCCTTTTTGATCCTTTAGTTTTCAACTTGTAGCATCACTCTATGCTTTGATCAATGATGTTTTGTCGCTCTGCGTGATTATGGCCATTATTGCTCTCTTAGTTTGTCGCTCCCAGTCTTTTGCTAGCCTCCACAACCAAGTATGAGTTCCACTCATGCATCCAACTCCCTAAACCAAGTTATTCCAAAGAGTCCACCATACCTACCTACTAGCTTATGCTATTCCAAGTATATTCATGCTTTTGTTTACCTTCCACTTGTTATGAGAAAACTAGTGATTAAAGCTCTCACAAACTTGATGGCACACTTTACTTTATTGCCTCTAATAAACTTGAACCATTGGGTCCTTCTTTGTTGTGTATATGCTTGCGCTTTATAAGTTGAAATTAGCAGAACCATGTTTCATGGGGAACGCTTTCAACATTGCACTTGTACTTTGTACCCCGTTGATATTATGTTCTTTTGCTTACGGATCCCGGCGGTGTGAAATAAAAGTGGAACTGGTAAGATCATGGAGTTTGTATGTGTGTTAGAGAAACGCCTGGGCCGCTAGCCTAAGCCATGCCTAATCATGGTGGAAACTTGCAGCATCACCATAATGAGCACTCTATGAAGCATCCTCAATAAAAACCTATGCAAATAGCAAATAAAAAGATCGTTGAGATGCTCATTGTCTGCTTGCCTTGTCATTTTGATTATGGGAAAGCTCTCGTATCATGTGCAAGGGGTACCCCGTTGGCGGTTCTTAATGATACACATATACTTACAATGACACGAGCTTACTCGTGACTAAATTTGAGTAGCATGAGGATCGGTCTTCGTAAGTAAGGGGCATGAGATTTCGGTTTATAACTTGTCAAGCATATCCTCTTAGTTATGTCACTTTAACCTTAATCACCTTCAAGATGCTTATGATAGGGGCAATGAGAGCTGAAAGCTTTAAGTATCATAATTTTTGGAAGCTCTTTATGAGACTTGAATCCCTACTTCCTTTTACAAAAGGCCTTTCTTCCACCATTATATTGAGTCTCCACCTTCTATCTTTATGCACTACTTTGAGAGCATAGTGGCCATTCTTAGTTCTTTGTGCATTGTCCCAAGACTAGTTGATTGATGCATAACTTGTTATTGCTTGTTTTAAACTATTGTATCTAGTCACTCTTATGAACTTTGAAGGTGTACTATGCATTTATATTTACTACTCTATTGAGGGACAAGCTAAATACTATTATGCTATGTTTTCTTTATGTGAAACAAACAAACGTCTTGCAAAGCATTGTTATTCATGAATCTTTTGTTTGTGACTTTTCATGTTGCATCATAGTCTCTTTGCTTATTGCTAGAACTTTGTCTTTCATGTTATGATTGAAGTACTTTGATCCCAGCTTTGAATGTTTTGCAAATACTTTAATCAAGTCTTTGATGGTGCATGCCACCTCAAAAAATCTTTCTTTTTATCACTTACCTACTCGAGGACGAGCAGGAGTTAAGCTTGGGGATGTTGATACATTGTAAATGTATCTATAATTTTTGATGTTCCATGCTTGGTTTTATCTACTTTCTTATGTTTTGTCCACACTTTGGAGTACTTTTCATATGATTTCTTGGACTAACCTATTAACAAGATGCCACAGTGCCAGTTGCCTGTTTTCTGCTATTTTTGGTTCCAGGAAGTCAGAAAATCAATATTCTCGGAATTGGACGGGACAAAAGCCAAAGTTCCTATTTTACCGGAAGACTCACGGAGCCAGAATACGAGACGGAGGAGGGCCAGGGCCTGGCCACACCCCCAGGCGCGGGCTAGCCTTACCCGCGCCACCAGGTGGTGTGGGGCCCCCCGGCACCCCGTCGGTCTCACCTCTCGCCTATAAGAGCCTCCCGATACCAAAACCCTAAAACATCAAGCCTCCAGCCACGAAAAGTTCTGCAGCACCGCCGCCACCGAAGGGGAGGTTCGGGGGACAGAAAGTCTCTGTTCCGGCACCCTGCCGGGACGGGGAAGTGCCCCCGGAGCCATCTCCATCGATCTCCACCGCCATCTCCATCACCATTGCTGATTCCCATGATGAGGAGGGAGTAGTTCTTCCTCGAGGCTAAGGGTTCTACCGGTAGCTATGTGTTCGTCGTCTCTATCTATGCATGATCATATTGTGATCATGAGCTTTGTAATCTAGTAGATCTACCTTGCTACTCAAGTGCTTTAATGAATCTCTGCTCTCCCCATGTGTGTGAAAGTGACAGCGTGCTTACCATGGTGGCACTTAGGCTAGAGATTACAAATACTTGTTATGAGTTATATTTGGAGTTGGATGTCTTTATGAAATTATGGCGTTTGTTGGACTCATCTAGTACTCAAGGTGATAGTGCGGGGTTTTCTAGATGGGAAAGGCTTACTTTGAGGAGTGCTGTTATAGCCCTACCAACGATTAGAGTGTTCAACCGGAGAGTAGTTAAGAGTAGTATCATAAAGAGAGGAGATATTTATGAGAGAGTGTTCACTAGTGAAAGTATGATCCCTAGGCCTTGTTTCTAAGCATTGAAACACCGTTTGCAATTAGATCTATTACATGTTTGCTTGCTTCCATCTTTATTTTAGTTTGCCTTTAGTCTCTTCCACGCCATCAAGCTATTTGCTGGCACCGTTGTCTTATATCCATACCACTTGTATTTCACTATCTCTTTGCCGAACTAGTGCACCTATACACCTGACAAGTGTATTGGGTGCATTGGGGACACAAGAGACTTCTTGTATCTTAATTGCAGGGTTGCTTGAGAGGGAATACCTTTGACCACTTCCTCCCTGAGTTTGATAAACCTTGGGTGATCCACTTAAGGGAAAACTTGCTGCTGTTCTACAAACCTCTACACTTGGAGGCCCAACAACTGTCTACAAGAATAGAAGTGCGTAGACATCAAGTTCATGTTTATTGAGCTCAGTTTTCGCTTGGGGACAAGCGAAGTCTAAGCTTGGGGGAGTTGATACGTCCATTTTGCATCACTATTCTATATCATAATTCACTGTTATTCATTGATATATTTCATATTAAGAGATGATACTTATGTTATTTCATTTGTTTTTGCATGGTTGATGACTTTTGGAGCATGGACCACTGCAGTCAGGATTCTGATGGAAAAGAGGCTGTTTGGAGGCAAAATTCGCGAAGATCAGAAAATCCGGGAAAATACATAGAAAATCCTATTTTTCCAGAAGACGAAGAAAGCCAGAAGAGAAAGTGGAGATGGGCCATAGGGGGCCCACACCACCCCCTGGCTCGGGCCACCCCAGGCCATGCCACCAGGTGGTGTGGCCGCCCTGGTCCACTCCAGCCTCTCCCCTCTAGCGTATATTATCTCCACGGAACCCTAATACCTAGGGAGCGACCATAGAAAGATTCCGCCGCCTCTACGGGGCGAAAAACACCAAGAGAGAAAGATCTCTCCGGTAGATAGAATTCTGCCGGGGGAATTCCTTCCCGGAGAGGGGAGATCATCGCCATCAACACCACCATGAAGCTAGACTTCATCGGGATCATCATCACCACCATCATCTCCACTAGCACCATCATCACCACTTCATACCGCTGTAACAATTGGGTTGAATCTTGCATAGTTCTTAGGGGAAACTTTCCGGGTGTTTATTACTCCTTGTAGTTGATGCTATTGAGTGAACCATTGAATTATCATTTATGTTTAGATTGTTACACATCATTATTTCATATCTAATATTGATCCATATGATGTCTTGTGAGTAGTTCGTTTTGTTCTTGAGGACATGGGAGAAGTCATGTTGTTACTAGTGGAATTGTGTTGAGAAAGATTCAATAGTTTGATATTTAAGTTGTGGTGTACTTCTTCTAGTGGTGTCATGTGAACGTCGACTATGAAACTTCACCTATATGGGCCTAGGGGAATGCATTGTGTATTTGGCTACTAATCATACGGGTTGCCAGAGTGACAGAAACCTGACCTCCCATTAGGAAACCTTTGCACAAGGGATGTCAGGGTCTTAGAGTTTAAAGCTATGGTTAGGTTTCTACCTTAATTACTTTCTTGTACTTGCGGATACTTGTAAGGGGTATAATCACAAGTATGTATTAGTCCTAGGAAGGTCGGGACATTAGCACAGGTTCACCCACACAACACTTAGCAAACTAAAGAAGATTAATCAACTATATGAAGCGAAAGCACTTGACGGAATTCCCATGTGTCCTCGAGAACGTTTGGTCATCTTAAGTAATACAACCAGCTTGTCCTTTGCTAAAGAAAGGATTGGGCCACTTGCTGCATTTATTCTTATTGTCTTTTATTTACTCGTACTTTATTTACCTGCATTATCAAAAACCCTTAAAAATCCGTTTGCTAAGTATTTACAGAATATTCCTGCTCCAAGCCATTCACCAACACCTTCTGCTCCTCGTTCGGTTCGACACTCTTACTTATCGAAAATACCGCGATACACCCCCTATACTTGTGGGTCATCGACTGACAATGCTACCTTGGAAGAGTACCATGTGCTTCGTTAGCATTTTCCATCGTCTGCAATTTTGGAAGAGGCTGAAACTCATGTGTGTGTGGGGGGGGGGGGGGGGTGATGCGCTCGACTTTCGACGTAGAGCTCGTTGGGAACCCCAAGAGAAAGGTACGATGAGCACGGCAGTAAGTTTTCCCTCAATTATGAAACCAAGGTTTAATCGAACCAGTAGGAGCAAGGAAACACCCCAAAGGTGTTACTAGCTGAGCTTTGGTAGGGCGCACTACCGGTGCTAGTAGCAACGTGGAGACCTACACAACACAACCACAAAACTTTGTCCCCAACTTGCGATGAGGTTGTCAATCTCCCGTGTTTTGCGGAAAACAAAGGATTAAACGTATCGAATGGAAAGAAGTAAAAGTTTGCAGAAAGTAAACACAAAGCAGTAAACAGTTGTAGATTGTATGTAAAGAAAAAGGACCGGGATCCATAGTTCACTAGAGGTGGCTCTCCTTAGATAGATAACATGTTGGGTGAACAAATTACAGCGGGGCAATTGACAAACACCGAGAAAGCAATACATGCATATACTAATCATCTTGACTCCTTTGATACTTGATTGGGCATTACAACATAATACATAGACCGCCATCCAACTTCATCTATGACTAATAATCCACCTTCAGGTTATCATCCGAACCCCCTCCAGTATTAAGTTGCAAGCAACAGATTATTGCTTTACGAACTGTGTGTAAAGTAAACAATACAATTGTTCTATGAACAAAGGATCGTTGTTTTCTCCCTAGTAGCAACAACACATCTAGTACCTTAGAGATTTCTGTCACTTCCCCAGATTACCAAAGGCATGAACCCACCATCGAGCATAAATACTAACTCTTGGAGTTGCTAGAATCTACTTGGCCAAGATAGCTACTAACAACGGAAAGCATGCAAGATCTCAAATAACAAAGACATGATAGAATCAATAATCAATCTGAAATAGCATCTCAATATCCATCGGATCCCCGCAAACACAACATGTATGGATTACAAATAGATGATCTTGATCATGAACGGAGCTCACAAGATCTAAACATGAAAGCACAAAGGAGGAGAAACCAGCCATCTAGCTACTACATGGATCCTTAGTCCAAGGATGAACTACTCACGCATCACACCGGAGGCTTGCATGGTGATGAAGAAGGCCTCTAGGGTGAATTCCCCTCTCCGGCAGGGTGCCGGGAAGAGCTTCAGATCCCCCCGATCTAGGAACAGAGACGACGGCCGCTACAGACTCTTTTGTGGATTTTTGATCGGGTACCTAGGGTTTTCGTCCCGAGGGAAACTTATAGGCGGAAGGAGAGGCCGAGGGGGTCCTGGGGTCGGCCAGACCACCCCTTGGCGCGGGCCAAGCCTGGCCGCGCGGCCAGGTGGTGTGGCCGGCCCCTAGCCCCTCTCCGTCTCGTATTCTGGCACTTGACCCCTTTCGGAAAAATAGGCACTTTGGCTTTTGTCCCGTCCAATTTCGAGAATATTCATTTTCTGACTTTCCTAAAACCAAAAACAGCAGAAAACAGGCAGCTGGCACTATGGCTCTTGTTAATAGGTTAGTCCAAGAAATCATAATAAAAGTACTCCAAAGTTGGAACAAAACACAAGAAAGTGGATAAAACTAAGCATGGAACATCAAAAATTATAGATACATTTGCAATGTATCAACATCCCCAAGCTTAACTCCTGCTCGTCCTCGAGTAGGTAAGTGATAAAAAGAAAGAATTTTTGAGGTGACATGCACCATCAAAGACTTGATCATAGTATTTGCAAAACATTCTGGGATCAAAGTACTTCAATCATAACATGAAAGACAAAGTTCTAGCAATAAGCAAAGAGACTATGACGCAACATGAAAAGGCACAAACAAAAGATTCATGAATAACAATGCTTTGCAAGACGTATGTTTGTTTCACATAAAGAAAACATAGCATAAAAGTATTCAGCTTGTCCTTCAATAGAGTAGCAAATATAAATGCATAGGACACCTTCAAAGTTCATAAGAGTGACTAGATACAATAGTTTCAAACAAGCAATAACAAGTTATGCATCGATCAACTAGTCTTGGGACAATGCACATAGAACCAAGAATGGACACTATGCTCTCAAAGTAGTGCATAAAGATAGAAGGTGGAGACTCAATATAATGGTGGAAGAAAAGCCTTTTATAAAAGGAAGTAGGGATTCAAGTCTCATAAAGAGCTTCCAAAAATTATGGTACTTGTAGTTTTCAGCTCTCATTGCCCCTATCATAAGCATCTTGAAGGTGATTAAGGTTAAAGTGACACAACTAAGAGGATATGCTTGACAAGTTATAAACCGAAATCTCATGCCCCATACTTACGAAGACCGATCCTCATGCTACTCAACTTAAGTCACGAGTAAGCTCTTGTCATTGTAAGTATATGTGTATCATTAAGAACCGCCAACGGGGTACCCCTTGCACATGATACGGGAGCTTTCCCATAATCAAAATGACAAGGCAAGCAGACAATGAGCATCTCAGCGATCTTTTTATTTGCTATTTGCATAGGTTTTTATCGAGGATGCTTCATAGAGTGCTCATTATGGTGATGCTGCAAGTTTCCACCATGATTAGGCATGACTTAGGCTAGTGGCCCAGGCGTTTCTCTAACACACATACAAACTCCATGGTCTTATAAGTTCCACTTTTATTTCACACCACCGGGATCCGTAAGCAAAAGAACATAATATCAACGGGGTACAAAGTACAAGTGTAATGTTGAAAGCGTTCTCCATGAAACATGGTTCTGCCAATTTCAACTTATAAAGCGCAAGCATATACGCAACAAAGAAGGACCCAATAGTTCAAGTTTATTAGAGGCAATAAAGTAAAGTGTGCCATCAAGTTCGTGAGAGCTTTAATCACTAGTTTTCTCATAACAAGTGGAAGGTAAACAAAAGCATGAATATACTTGGAATAGCATAAGCTAATAGGTAGGTATGGTGGACTCTTTGGAATAACTTGGTTTAGGGAGTTGGATGCATGAGTGGAACTCATGCTTTGTTGTGGAGGCTAGCAAAAGACTGGGAGCGACAAACTAAGAGAGCAATAATGGCCATAATCATGCAGAGCGACAAAACATCATTGATCAAAGCATAAAGTGATACTACAAGTTTAAAACTAAAGGATCATGAAGGCTATGGTGACTTGTGACAGTCATAACATGGTGTGAGCATGTGCCAAGTCAACCCAAATAAAGCATCAAAGGAGAATACCACCATACTATGCTTTAATATGCTAAAACAACGCATGATTCATCCAAGGCACATTAAGCAATCTCAATTGTTTATAAAAAGTCATGCTAAAGCAAAGAATACTAAGCCTAAAGCCAAAACAATGTCAAGCATGGCATGACAAAGGATAGGCCACAGTAAAAAACAAGCTCTTTTTACCACATAAGTATGAACTTTCCTACTCTTTTCCAAACCAAACCAAACTATTTGCAAACCAACATATGAAAGAGGGGGTCCAACCAACTTATTCATAAAACTAAGCAAACCAAGCAAACTAAAAACCAAAAAGAAAACGAGAAAGAAGACGCTCCAAGAAAAACACAACTGTGCATGAAACAATAAAAATAAAGCGTTTGGAAGAAACCTGGATTTTTATTGCTGAAGAAGGGGATGTCTTGGGCATCCCCAAGCTTTGATGCTTGTACTTCTTGGATATTTTTGGGGTGTCACGCGTGGCATCCCTAAGCTTGAGCTTTAGTCCATCCTTCATCTCATTACTTATTCCTTCCATACACCTAAAATTTTTCCTTCATACAAAACTTCACACAATCTCATTAGCAACAGTAGTGCACTTAAGATAAATAAGTCTCAAGGTTCAGTTCTAACACCAAATAAAATTCCATTAGAACACTAGCTACTGTAGCACTTCCCTCAAAAATCTCAATTCCCCAAAGGAACTAACAAGAAGCAAATGCAGAAAATAGCAGAAATCTGTCAAAACAGACCAGCAGGTAAAGACGAATTTTTTCGAAGACCTTCTGTTGCTCAAATCAAAAAGTGTTGAACTAACAAAAGTTCGATAACAACCTTGGGTAGAAGCACAAAAAATAACAGCTCAATCCGACGTACAGATCTCTCTCAGGAATTTTTACGGTGAATCACAGAAATCTGTTTCGGGACAGCAACTTTCCCAATCATTACTTCACTCTCATTAGAGGTTACTCTTGGCACAAAAAGCAAATAAAAAGGATACGAAGAGGTTATTACAGAGGTAATAACTTTAAAGACTTAACTAAAACTCTTGGGTTATCTTCCAACAAGTACTTTTCTTTAACGGCTTTAAGTTAGGCATAAGAAGCAAAGAAATAATCAAGTGTTCTCAAATGAAGAAGCATTAAGACCAAACTTTGTTTTCATAGGAGAAGCAAAAGAAATATTTTCTCTCTTTTTAGGGAAGTGTTCTATACCTTTCTTGAGTGGGAGTTGATATTTAATGGTTCCTTCTTTCATATCAATGATGGCACCAACAGTTCTAAGAAAAGGTCTTCCCAAAGTAATAGGACAAGAAGCATTGTATTCAACATCCAAAACATAGAAATCAACGGGAACATAGGAATCATTAACCATAATAAGAACATCATTAAGACTCCCCATGAGTTTCTTTTTAGCATTAGCATCAAGTGGGACATTCAAATGACAATCTTCAAGATGAGGCAAATCAAGCATATCATAAATCCTTCTAGGCATAATAGAAACACTACTATCAAGATCACACAAATCTTTAAAATCAAAGTCATTCACTTTCATATTAATGATGGGTTCCCAACCATCCTCTTGCTTTATAGGAATAGAAGCTTTATGTTTCATCTTTTCTTCTTTAATCTTTATGAGAGCATCGGTAATGTGTTTTGTAAAAGCCATGTTCATAGCACTAGCATTAGGACTTTTAGCAAGCTTTTGTAGGAACTTAATAACTTCAGAGATGTTGCAACCATCAAGATCAAAATCAACTTTATCATCTAAAGTAGTAGAACTATTAGTAGCCTCAACACTAGTGGTGGTAATAGTAGAAACACTAATGTTTCTAGCAATTTCATCTTCTCTTTCCCATTTAGCATGTAATTCAGCTAATAGTCTAACATTTTCATCAATTCTTACTTGTATAGCATTAGTAGCTGCAAATGGATTATCATTAGTTTCAGGTTTAGCAGCCATTTTATTCAAAGAAGATTGAGCTTCAGCCAAAGATGCTATATTTCTTTCAGCATTAGAGAGTTTTTCCTCAATAGTTTTATTGAAAGCAGTTTGTTTACTAATAAACTCTTTAAGCATAACTTCAAGTTCAGAGGGAGCACTCTTATTACTGTTGTAAGAATTTCCATAAGCATTACCTTTGTTGGGAGGATATGGCTTATAATTGGTGTTACCAAAATTGTTCCTATAAGCATTATTACCATAAGCATTGTTGCCAAAATTATTATTTCTTATGAAGTTCACATCAACTTGCTCTTCTTGAGCAACCAAAGAGGCTAAAGGAACATTATTTGGATCAATATGGGCTTTCCCATTAACAAGCATAAACATAATAATATCAATCTTATCACTCAAGGAGGAGGTTTCCTCAACAGAATTTATGTTCTTACCTTGTGGAGCTCTCTCAGTATGCCATTCAGAATAATTAACCATCATATTGTCCAAACGTTTTGTTGCAGCACCCAAAGTGATGGTCATAAAGGTACCTCCAGCAGCTGAATCCAATAGGTTCCTTGAAGAATAATTCAATCCTGCATAAAAGGTTTGGATGATCATCCAAGCAGTCAATCCATGAGTGGGACAATTCTTTACCAAAGATTTCATTCTTTCCCAAGCTTGAGCAACATGCTGATTATCAAGTTGTTTAAACTTCATTATTTCACTTCTTATGGATATAATCTTAGCAGGAGGGTAGTATTTTCCAATAAAAGCATCTTTGCACTTAGTCCAAGAATCAATACTATTCCTAGTTAAGGAATTCAACCATTCTTTAGCCTTTTCTCTCAAAGAGAAAGGAAACAATTTAAGCTTAATAATATCACCGTCTATATCCCTATGCTTTTGCATCTCACAAAGTTCAACAAAGTTATTTAGATGGGAAGCAGCATCTTCATTACCAATACCAGAAAATTGTTCTCTCATAACAAGATTGAGCAAAGCAGGTTTTATCTCAAAGAAAGTATTTTCAGCCACAGGTGGAGCAATAGGTGTGCTCATAAAATCATTGTTGTTGGTGCTAGTGAAGTCACACAACTTAGTGTTTTCAAGAGTAGTCATTTTTTGGGTTTTCAAATAAGAAAACAAAACAAGTAAAACTATTTTTATTGTGTTTTTGAAGAACAAAACAAGCAAACAAAGCAAAAAGAAAACTAAGCAAAACAAAAACAACAAAGTAAAGAGATTGGTTACGAGGGACTCCCCTTGTGAAGATGTCCTTGACTCCCCGGCAACGGCGCCAGAAAATCTTGATGCGCTCGACTTTCGACGTAGAGCTCGTTGGGAACCCCAAGAGGAAGGTACGATGAGCACAACAGTAAGTTTTCCCTCAATTATGAAACCAAGGTTTAATCGAACCAGTAGGAGCAAGGAAACACCCCATAGGTGTTACTAGCTCAGCTTTGGCAGGGCGCACTACCGGTGCTAGTAGCAACGTGGAGACCTGCACAACACAACCACAGAACTTTGTTCCCAACTTGCGATGAGGTTGTCAATCTCACCGTGTTTTGCGGAAAACAAAGGATTAAACATATCGAATGGAAAGAAGTAAAAGTTTGCAGAAAGTAAACACAAAGCAGTAAACAGTTGTAGATTGTATGTAAAGAAAAAGGACCGGGATTCATAGTTCACTAGAGGTGGCTCTCCTTAGATAGATAACATGCTGGGTGAACAAATTACAGCGGGGCAATTGACAAACACCGAAAAAGCAATACATGCATATACTAATCATCTTGACTCCTTTGAGACTTGATTGGGCATTACAACATAATATATAGACCACCATCCAACTGCATCTATGACTAATAATCCACCTTGAGGTTATCATCCGAACCCCCTCCAGTATTAAGTTGCAAGCAACAGATTATTGCTTTACAAACTGTGTGTAAAGTAAACAATACAATTGTTCTATGAACAAAGGATCGTTGTTTTCTCCCTAGTAGCAACAACACATCTAGTACCTTAGAGATTTCTGTCACTTCCCCAGATTACCAGAGGCATGAAACCACTATCGAGCATAAATACTAACTCTTGGAGTTGCTAGCATCTACTTGGCCAAGATAGCTACTAACAACGGAAAACATGCACGATCTCAAATAACAAAGACATGATAGAATCAATAATCAATCTGAAATAGCATCTCAATATCCATCGGATCCCCGCAAACACAACATGTATGGATTACAAATAGATGATCTTGATCATGAACGGAGCTCACAAGATCTAAACATGAAAGCACAAAGGAGGAGAAACCAGCCATCTAGCTAATACATAGATCCGTAGTCCAAGGATGAACTACTCACGCATCACACCGGAGGCTTGCATGGTGATGAAGAAGGCCTCTAGGGTGAATTCCCCTCTCCGGCAGGGTGTCGGGAAGAGCTTCAGATCCCCCTGATCTAGGGACAGAGACGACGGCGGCTACAGACTCTTTCGTGGATTTTTGATCGGGTACCTAGGGTTTTCATCCCGAGGGCAACTTATAGGCGGAAGGAGAGGCCGAGGGGGTGCTGGGGTCGGTCAGACTACCCCTTGGCACGGGCCAAGCCTAGCCGCGCGGCTAGGTGGTGTGGCCGGCCCCTAGCCCCTCTCTGTCTCGTATTCTGGCACTTGATCCCTTCCGGAAAAATAGGCACTTTGGCTTTTGTCCCGTCCAATTTCGAGAATATTCATTTTCTGACTTTCCTAGAACCAAAAAGAGCAGAAAACAGACAGCTGACACTGTGGCTCTTGTTAATAGGTTAGTCCAAGAAATCATAATAAAAGTACTCCAAAGTTGGAACAAAACACAAGAAAGTGGATAAAACTAAGCATGGAACATCAAAAATTATAGATACATTTGCAATGTATCAGGGGGGAGGGGGCGGGTGTGGAGAGTGTCGCATCAGCACTCCCTTTGCAAGTGGCGACAGACCTAGTGGATGATCCAGGTTAGGCCCAAGACAACCAGATGGGCAGTGAGGCCCGTGTAAGTGTGTGTAACTGACGTGTTCCATCCCAGAGAAGCTGGGTGTGGTTATGAACCCGTGTAACGTGTGATTCCCGACTATCGATGAAAGAAATTAAACTCCGGTTGTTATCACCCCTTCTCTTGGTTCCCACCCCTTTCTACAAATCCTTAATTGTATCCTTCAATTTCCCTTGGGTTTTTGATTTGTATCTCCACAGGTCCTTATAAAAAACTAGGAACTTCTCAGCAAAACAGTAGACATGTCAATTCATCTAAGCATCTCCACCAACACCTCAAACATACCCATGGTCCTTTGGCTTGGCATTCATCCTCCAAAAATCTAAGTAGATGATGGTTTTAAAAAATACAATCAACGGTGTTTAGGGGTATTTGGATTCAATAGTAAGCTCATTCCTAATGTTCCATGCCCAGAAAGAAATGACAAAGGATTCGTCTAGGTTGACAAAAATTCCTAGGGGATGGGGAAGAAATCTGTAGAGTTAATCTGCCAGTTCACATCACACCCAAGAATTTCACAAACTCCGTTTCACATGAACCTCATAGGGTAACAATGGAAGAATATGTGTTCCTCTCGACCGCACAAGGCTAAACGTCTGCTTCATGATTTGGTCCTGGGGGGGGAGACAATAGACACTCTAGGGGTATCTAGCAACTTAGCAAGTGACATGTGATTTCCAAAGGAAAGAGGAGTGTTCCAAATGTCCTCGAAATGTGCCACCGACACTGTTGCAATTTTGTAATGGTTTGGAAGAAAAGAAAGCCAGACGAAGAGACCAAATCACCAAAGTTACTAATGTTGATGTCTTTTATCTCCTCAAAATAGGCATTCACCCTGCTATATTAATATAGCAAACCACATACACACACGATATTCTCAAAACAAACACAAATGCTGGGGCAGCAGCAAACACAGACCCAAAATAAACAAAGAAACAAAATGGAGAAAAAGGTGGATCAACTAAACGACGGTGACCCACAACCGCTGCGCCCTCCAGAGAAGTCCCACAACGCTCCTAACACTGGTTTGTCAAGCACTGAGCAGCACCCTCAAGAGGGAAATCGAATGCTACTACCCGGACCAGAGACTGGTCCTAGGTTTTCTCCCGGCACACAGAGGGCAGAGGATAAAGGGTAGCCATGAAGCCCTCCAGGAAGGAAAGATACCACCCGCGGGCGACACCGCATTAGTGTCGGGTGAACCGACAAGGATTTCTCCCAAAGACCCCTACCCATAACCCCCAGATGATCCAGTACACAAGAGCCTAGCGAGGTCGAAGCCTCGCCATCACCAAGCTCGCCATCCACAAACATGCGTCACTATGGTCATGTCGCCACCATCGTCGTCTCACCGAGATTACTGTTTGTGGGGTCTGCAAGACAGAGGCAAAAGGTAATGTCTTTTATCTCTTTACACTCATTGTTCAGTTCCTCGAATTCAACCTAACTAAAGGAGCTATGAAAAAGAAACCCCTAACCTGTTAGCCAACCCTCTATATGCACAATCTACAGAGATCATTGGATTTGAGCAAATACTGATAAAGGGAAACGATCGCACTGTCCTTACCATAGGTTCATCAAGGGAAGTGTGATGTTTTCATGTTTCACCTAACATAAAGAGGTGCTTGATGCGGCGGAGCAACCGAGTAGAGAAGACATCATACAACCATGCGTATTTCGTGAAAATTAATTGTTTCTAGAGACTATTTTCTTCATGGTACAATTTCAGATCCACTTTGTCATCATAGATAAGTTCATTAACTTGGAGTTCCATGAACAATTACGCACTACAATTGTTTTTCTTACCAATATTGGTCAACTCATAGAAAACTTTACCTTGTCAAATAGTACTCCTACACGGTATATACCAAACATGGGCTAAAACCAAAGGTATGTGAAGGGTTAAAGACCAAAAAATGAAAAGGAAAATACACACCAAATTTCAAAAAGAGGAAAAAACACAGCTACTTCTCTGCAAATAAAAAGAAAAGAAAAATCACGCGTTTCACAAGCGGTGCGGTGGCTCCTCCACATCTCCGAGTTCCGACCAGCCACCGAGACACGCCCCCGCGTCTCCGACCATGGCGTCCGCCTCCGCCTTGCCGCGCACCACGCAGCAGCTCGTCGACGCCCTCACCTCCCACCTCTCCCTCTACCACGCCTCAAACCCTAGCCCCGCCCTCTCCTCCTCTCCCCCCTCCCCGCGCGCCGCGATCCTGCGGTGGCTCGCCTCCCTCCCGCCGGCGTCCCGCGCCGCGGCCACCACTTCCCTCCTCTCCCCGGCCGCGGCCGACGCGCTCCTCTCCATGCTCGACCGCCTCCGCGTCCGCGGCCACTCCTCCTTCTTCGTCCTCGCCTCCCCCTCCCCCGCCGAGCCCACGGTCCTCTCGCGCCTCTCACGCGGCCTCCTCGCCCGCGCCGCCGCCGCCTCCCGCGCGCACGAGCTCCTCTTCTCCCGCACCTTCCTCTTCGCCTCCTCCCCTTCCTCGTCGCGCCCCGATGCGATCACGGTCGCCGAGTCCCTCCTGGCGGACCTTGATGCCTTCGTCGCGGCCATGGACGAGATCTCGGGCGGGAGGTTCCTCCGCTGCGGCGACGGCGAGGTCGACCTGGCCGCATTGGCGTCCGAGGAGTTCCCCGAGCTGCCCTGGCTCAAGGCCAAGGGGTACTACGTGATCGAGGAGTTCGTGGCCAATTGGGTGGAGATCGCGCTGCGGATGTCGTGGGTGGCGGCGATGGCGACCGGGGGAGGCGGTGGGAAGAAAGCGGTGAGGGTTGGGAAGTGCGTCAAGGAGAAAGCTGGGCTGGCGTCGACCGCCTTCTGGAGGGAGAAGGGGTATGTGGATTGGTGGATGAGGCTGGAGCCTCGGGTGAGAGCAAGGATCACCGGAGCCTTCTTCGGCAAGAGTGCAGTAGCGCTGGTACTGTGCCCTCTTCTCTACATTTTCGAATTGATTGTTGTTCATGGATATAGAGTGCTATGGCCGCTGCATGTCTCAATCGTATGCATTTGATTTCAGACTATAAATTGTGTATACAAAGTGCCAAAGTTTCAGGAAAATGCTGCATTTTAATTTGTTAGTTTCTTTGGCATCATGAAGTGAAACTAAACTTCGACCTGTAACACGTTTGCTTCTTATTTACATATGAGCGTCAAAACATTTATCTGATCTAATTAGGATATAATAGATGAGCTGAATAGATCTGATTTTAATTTTCCAGAGCCAAATGCGGTGCTCCATAAGGGCAGGTACAATGCTGCGCTTAGCACAGACGTTAGGGTATAATTCCCAGTAGTTAGGCATGAATCCCGATAGATCCCGGGAAAAGGCTTTGCGTCGACGCGAAAGTTTACTACCGATTCTAATCCATTTATTATTCTTTTTATTCGCTTAAGCGTTGACGCTCCCGTATTAGCGTTGGAGTCTTCGGCTCTTGCATGGCCGTTAACGACTTTTGCCTTTTTTTCCTGCGTGAAGCGCCTCTACAAGCGTTCCGTTGTACATGCCCTAACATGTACTGTTCCGGTAAGGGAGTAGTTGTGGTATGACTTTTCTCCTATCAGTGTTAACTTTAGCAAACATAGGTTCAGTTTTAAGTAAATATGGGCAAGCAAATCTAGTACACTAAAAAAGATCTCCTAGAAAGTATCTGATCAGGACAAAAGTGCTGCTCGTAAATACATGATTTAATCGTGTAGCATTTGTTAGGGAAACCTGAGAACGGATGTCAAGATTATACTATTATTATCTAGGGCACATGATTTAATTGTGTAACATTCTGTTAGGGAGGCCTTGTACATTAGTGGTGAAGCCTTGTACATTAGTGGTCGGTGGATTTAAGTATAATTTTATCATTTTCAAAAAGTGAATTCATACCCACAATTCTCCTCTAGCTTATGTGAAAACCTTCATTTTCTGGTATTTATTTGTCTGTCTTTCTTGGTCATCATGTACTTGCAGATTGACAAGTGGTCATCCTTTTAAGAAACAATTCAGTGTTTTGTTTAACTACCGACTGAAGAAAATTGTTATTCTCAGTATGTTAGTTGCTTATGTTGACCAGCTGTGCTGACACAACATGGTGTACACGAATTTTGAGATCTTTGCCACCCCATACGGTCTTATTTTACATAGTGCTAATATCTGGGAAGAGAATCACGAAAGTTTGTGTTAGTGTTCTGTTAAACTGAGAAAGTTGCTATGCCTCGAGCACATCTAAGTCACATACTAATAGCTCAAGTTTGCAGGCTAATGAGATTGGTGAAGGGCCAGATGTTGCTCTTAGAGACAAATCCTGTTTATGCTTAGGTGATCCTGGATCATTTGGCGCAGACAGTTTGTATGGAAGTGCACGACAGTCTTTTTTCAGAAAGAATCAACCTGGTTGCACCGATGTTGCAAGCATTCTGTCTTGTAAAAAGAAACATGCTTTTGCTAATGAACTAAAAAGACTGCTACTGCTTCAGGAGATAGTGTGTTTAAAGAGCAAAATTACTTACTGTGGTGATGATGCAATCTTTCTCACTCCATTAATGTCAACTGGCACTGTTTCTGACCTTATACTCATGAGATTAAGAAGACTTCTCATGGTGGTCTCGACGGAAAGTATAAATTTTGAACTCATTGGGGATGGAGCATCAAATACTCCCAAAAAGAAAGATGTCGAAAAGACAAGTGGAAGTTCTCGAAAAGGAAAGAAGAAAACTAGTAGCTCGAAAAAGCTATTAGCGTCTTCCAAGTCATCCAAGGTATAGCTCATTCATGATCTGTCTCTAGTTTTTTCATAGACATGGGGCTTTATGCTTCACCGAGCAAATTAGCTAGCCTGACTGAACAACTTCTTTCCAGGACAATGGAAGCAGTAGCACAGAAAGCCGAAATTCTAGGGTCATGCCTAAGTCTAACCAGCGGACTCCATCTGTTCGAGGCACTAGTATTGGACCTGCTTCTGAAGAAACTCCTTGCAAGGAAATCGTACCAACGCCAAAGGTGGTAAGCATACTTTTCTCTCTTTTGCATAATCCTATTTTTTGTTTATTAAGTCATGACTTACAAGTGGCATACTTTATATCTTAGGAGCAAGTTATCAGGTTGGGCGACTGCAATAATCAGTGTAGCAAAAAGAAAAACAAACGAAAAGGGAAAGCAAAACTCTCTGATCTGGCGAGAACTGAGAATCCTGGGCCAGGCAGATTGAGGAAAGCTGTTGCTCATGCCTCTACAGAAGCCGTGTATAAATCTGCTGATGCAATAGATGCTCCACCTTGTGTCCCATCGCATGTGAATTCTTCCAGTAATGACATCCCTGAAGCAGTCGGTTGCTCTGACTCTTCAAGTACCTTTGATGGAACTGAAGAAAAAGACATCAGAAGCAGTACAAAGCTGGAAGATTCCTTATGTTCTTCTACAATTATCTCATCAATAACTACAAAGCATTGCCAGAGTGCACACAAACCTGATAACTTTAGTTTGAATGAGCAGGGCCCATCACACACTCTTCTAAATGGATCTATAGTTCAACCATCGTTTTGTTCACCTTCCAGAAGTGATAATGTTTTATCTGGTAATCCATGCAGAAACTCTGTTGACTCCTTGGCAAGATCAGCACAGGATAAAACTGACTGTGATATAACACAGGGAGCTTTGCCCGGACTTGTTCCTGGTGTTGGTACAGGATACGAGAAACACGTGGATCATAACTCTGTAGTGACAACCGATAAACTTTTACCATCAGTCATTCCTGCCAACATTCTCCAAAGTGCTCTAACTGACAATGGTGCTGTAATGAAGAATGGCGGAAGTGAATATTACGCGTTCAACAGGAACCTACTGGGAGGAACATCATATGAGTGGCCTAGTGTAGCACCTCATTTTGTATCTCCTGAACTGCAACAGCGCCCTGCTGCAGCAGACAGGCTGCATCTTGATGTTGGTTACAGATGGCCTACTCAATTTGACCAGCCTTTCCTACCTGCCAACCATCAGGTTAGAAGCTCGCCTATTGAAGCTGGATGCAATCAAATGTTATCTTCTCGGTCAATGCCCTTGAGTTTTGACTGGCCTCCTGTTTTCAGAGGTTATGGTAAATTGACTCAGAATGCTGCTTTAAGTTATGATCCAGTGTTTGCCCCACATATGCAGTCTTCTGCCTGGCCTGGGTTTCCTGCTCAACTAATGCAAAGAGGTGGCATTTGTAGTGAAAAAGATAGGAAATATTTTGGTGATAGTGACCCAAGAAACACATCGGATGTTGGCGATGATGCTGAAAGCTATTGGTGTTCTGAAGAAGAATCAGATGGCCATGCCGTTTCTGGAAGAGACATTAATCAATATTTTGGTGGAGGCGTGATGTATTGGAGTCCTGCAGAACATGCCGGAACAGGATTTTCGAGGCCACCATCTCTTAGTTCAGATGACAGTGCTTGGGCTTGGCATGAGGCAGATGTTAGTCGAGTTGTCGACGATCTGGCTATTGGGATTCCATCAACATATAGTGCATCATCACCACCATCAACTCCATTCTGTCCCCAAAACGAAACTTCTGATCCTACCCCTCAGCCTGGTTGTCACTCAAGGGTAGGTGCTGACAACAATAATGAAGCTTTGCATGCTCCATCTTCCACTCAAGACAGTCCTGAAGATAAGACTACTTCGGCTGTGAAGACTCCATCTTGTGCCAGTGAAATAGTAAAGGGAGATACATTACCATATGCAATGTTGCGTCCAATAGTTGTTCCTAATATATCACGAAGGTTATCAAGATCTGACTTTAGGGGTGGTCATGATCACAGGAGCCCATGTGTGTCTTCGGCCAGGAGGGATATACCTCTTGTAAGAAGACCTCCATCACCAGTGCTACTTAGTGTTCCTCGCGTTCCTCGGCCACCCCCTCCTTCTCCTGTTGGAGAGTCAAGAAAACGTGGATTCCCAATTGTTAGATCTGGCAGCTCAAGCCCGAGGCATTGGGGGATGAGAAGTTTGTTTCCTGACGATAAAATATTCAATAGGGCTCAGTTTTGCTTGGATGGTCCTGAAGTTGTTTGGCCGTCATGGGTGAATAAAGGCACTACTACTGGTACACTAGTGCAAACAATTGAGGATACTGTCTTGCAGGATCACCTTGTTAAGATTTCACACCTTTCTCGTGATCAACATGTAAGGAAGTGATTACCGTTCTTCTATTTTGATAAGTATTCGCAGTGTTTATGCCTTCCTGACATATGTTTTTGCAGCCAGATGTTGCACTTCCTCTGCAGCCATCTGATATGTTAAATGGTTCATCTCACAAGGCATCCCTCTCTTTGATGCACAATGCTCTACATGAAGAGATCGATCAATTCTGTAAGCAGGTATTCTTCCTTATCTCCTGCCTTTTGCATCACAACCTTCATGAGTGTGTCCTATGCGGTCATTAATCACTACCCTGTTGCCAAGTAATTGCATGTCGTGCCTTAGTTTGTTCCTGTAAAATTTCTCCTTCGATGGATGTTGATTCTAGTCATAATCCTTGCAAGGTTGCTGCTGGGAATCTGGTGACGAAGCCTTATATAAACTGGGCTGTCAAAAGAGTCACACGATGCCTACAAGTTCTCTGGCCTCGCTCACGTACAAATCTATTTGGCTCAAATGCCACCGGTTTGGCTCTTCCAACTAGTGATGTAGATCTTGTGGTTTCTCTTCCCCCAGTTCGAAATCTGGTGAGTTGGATGACCATCAATAGCTTTCAACATGGTAGCTCAACTGCAGTCATCTTCCTGCTATCATGAAAACTAAGTCCTAACTGTTTCCAGGAACCTATTAAAGAAGCTGGAATTTTGGAAGGCCGTAATGGCATAAAGGAAACATGCCTCCAGGTAAATAGGTCTTTTGCTCTCTGGATTATGTAATAAGTGAATGTGCTATTATCAGAAACGTATTGAGATGTTAATGGTTGATTGTGTTTGCGTGTTTGTCTTAAACTGCGGTTTCACCATAGTTGCAACAATATAGTATACAACGACATTTCTTGTTAGAATTATGCTAGGAAATAAATGAAGTATTAAAGCGTTTCTGATCTTTTGGTATGTGCCTTGCCCAGAGGGAAAAAGTAAAGCTGATCTTCACTGGTCTTTTTTGTTTTGCTGTAGCATGCGGCAAGGTGTCTTGGAAACCAGGACTGGGTTAGAAGTGATTCCCTCAAAACGATTGAAAACACAGCAGTAAGTCATAAGCGCCTTTCATTTGCTAGTTCGCCAGCTATTCTTTTTTCCTCATTCTCTTATAAATAAATCTGCAGATACCTGTGATCATGCTTGTAGCACAAGTACCTTGTGACATAAATATGTCCACTGAGTACCCTTCTGTTCTGGATAGCTCACAAGAAAATCCAGTCAACATGCTAGGAGAGCAAGGGAGCCCGCCTCGTTCTGACAACTCTAGTTCAGAAGGCAGCAACACGCTTATGTCCTCCAAAATGAATAAGGATGATTGCGATATTGTGAAGTCAATTCGTCTTGATATAAGTTTTAAATCACCATCCCACACAGGACTGCAAACTACCGAGTTGGTAAAATCAAAGGCCTACTATCAATCTGAATATTTTGAATACAATAAGTTCCTCTTTCCTTCCATTACTTATTTTGATAGAGATGCAAGTGGGTCACCATTAGGGTACTCTCTATCCTCTTTAGTTAAAAAAAATGAACTGACTTTTCCAAACTGATGATGTCATTGGAAAAATTAGTTCATTTTTTTGAACTAAAGAGGGTAGAGTGTACCCTAATGGTGACCCACTTGCAGCTCTAGTTTTTGAGATCTTCTATCACAGTTTTGGCACTCCGTATTATTATCTCCAATTTATTGTAACAGAAAACCAAACTGCATTTTTGTAATACTGAATATTGTGAAGCGTTAGTCATGAGCATAGCATGATCATCGAATATAAATACACATAATATAATGTGGAGTGTTTCATTGATATGATTAAGTATGTCCTTGATTGACACATGTCTCTTGTACTGCCTTAAATATCTTGTCTAGTGACTCCTGTGTAATACTCTGTATTGCAGTTTAATATTGCATAATCTATGTGTGAAGTATGATATTAATCCAAACCGTATATATGATTAATGCATAAATTTGCCATCTTAAATGGCTTCGTGTCAATCGTACTTGGTTTGAATTATCAGCTTGCTCTGTCAGTTGTCACATGTTCAAAAGTAGTAATGTTTTCCCATATAAACGTACTCCCTCCGTTCCAAATTATAAGATGTTTTAGCCTTCTTCTAAAACGCATGTATCTAGACGCTCTTTAGTGTGTAGATTCAGAGCAAAATGAGCGAACCTACACACTAGAAGACGTCTAGATACATGTGTTTCAGAAAAAAAATCTAAAACATCTTATATTTTGGAACGGAGGGAGTAGTTGTTTTTAGCTTGTTGCTCTTACATCTTGCCTCAGAGGATCCTAAGGATAAGATTGTCACTTGTGATTTCTGCTTTTTAATGATGTAATGATGATTGTTCAACTAAGAAAAAGAGATGCAAGAGCCAGCAGTTATAATGTTTTTTGTTTATGTAGTGTACAGCGTTTGATGATTGGTCCTGGTTCCTTTTCTCAAGTTCAAGCCATACATGAATGGGCAGTTAGCTAGCTGCTTGATAGGTTGAACCATATTATCTAGACATGACACTACCACATGCTTTGGTGCCCACAACATTATGCTTGAAGTCATGAATAAGATTTTTTCAGGACTAGAATTATAGATTCATGTTTCCCCAGTCTATTTATTCGCTTTCTTCCTTATGTTGCTACAGGTTCGTGAGCTGACTCAGCAATTTCCTGCGGCTTTACCCCTTGCCTTAATTATGAAGAAATTTTTGGCGGACCGGAGTTTAGACCACCCATATTCAGGTGGTCTAAGCTCTTACTGCTTGGTATGTAGATTTTCATAATACTCATGTGATTCCTTTGGCGGCAATTTATGGCTATTTAAGTTTGTGTTTGCTTGATAACTTTATTATTCACGAGTGCGCCCATAAAGTTATGTTTGCGTATGTACTCTTCCGATCATTGCTTTTGAGTTAGTAATGATTCTCTTATTTTAATAGGAACTTTCTCCTTAATTTTATTAGGTTGGTCACAGTTGAAAGTTCTGTACTTATGATGATTTAGTTAATTTGTTAAACCTTTCCAGAGAGTTTAAAAAAGTTCCAGCAGATAATATGTACTCATAGTGATTGGTAATGTATGTCTAACAGCAGCCCAAGTATGATCCGCAACTAACTTCTACTTTCTTATATCTTTTCCATCTTTGGATAACATACTTGAATCTTACCATCTGGTCTTACTTTTCATGGCAGCATGTTATATTGATTAATGACGTTTTAGCTCATTCAGTATTTTTCTGAGTAAAAAAATGGTACCTGGACTCTTGAGATGGCAGGTGGAAAGAACTTATTCTGTAACATCCTTTGCAGGTGTTATTAATCACTCGTTTTCTTCAGCATGAACATCATCTTGGTCGGCCTATTAACCAAGTAAGCTGCACATCTTAAATAACATAGCTCAGTTGGTTCTGTATCATATAAATTATATTTTACTAATCAGTTCTCTTATCTATACTATTAAATTGGAAAAATAACCCCTCCTCCTTTTCCTTTTAACAAGTTCACATTTTTCTTGCAATCTGCCACTAATATTGCATTCCTGCTGTTTTGTGTTTGGCAGAATCTGGGCAGCCTTTTGATGGATTTCTTGTATTTTTTTGGGTAAGGGAGTACACATGAATACTTTACTGTTCAGCACACTAGGTGAACACACAAGTACATGATGTAGAAAAACTGTAAAATGTGGCGGAATGACCGTGTAGGGTCATTGTGTATGATTTCGTTTTCAGAATAGCTAAATTTAGTAATATATTGGTGCATGTGATATCTATTTGATGTCAAGCATCCTGGTTGTCAGGAATGTGTTTGATCCGCGGCATATGCGAATTTCCATCCAAGGAAGCGGAATTTATTTGAACCGAGAAAGAGGGCACAGGTAATAAAAGTCAATATCAGTGATACATCGGTTATTTCTATCATCCTCTGCCTATAGTAATTTTCCATATTGTTGATTTTGTAGCATTGATCCTATTCACATTGATGATCCTCTTTGCCCTGCTAACAATGTGGGCCGGAATTGTTTCCGGATCCACCAGTGCATCAAGGTTAGTTGAAATTATCTTTGCTGGACTGACTGAATCCATCTTTTGCTGTCTAGAACTTTTGGAGTCGTGGCAATGCCATTTTCTGTGATTATGTTTATCTTTGATGCGGTATTTTTTCTGACTGGGGAATCTCCGTATCGATAATTCAGTTTTTGCTCACAACTATTACTAGTGTAGTACTCTGTTTGGCCTTTGAACATATAAATATCCATGCGATAATCACAGATTAACCACTCCTATTGTTCTATCTTGTGCATGGCAGGCTTTTGCTGATGCTTTTGCTGTTCTAGAGAACGAGCTACTGCAGTTTACTGCAGAAAGCAACATGCCTGCATCATCATTCAGCCTACTGAAGAAAATAATCCCAAGTATTGATTCTAATGAGTTGTAGCAATACCTCTGATATCACAAGCTACAGGCACTCTTTGGTTGGAATGGCCCGTGCTGCGTTCTAGACACTGAAGAAGGTTAGTAGAGATCAAAGTTACATGTTGATCTTAATTCTAGGTTATTTTTTCCTTCTGGGTCCATCTTAATGGTATGGATTGAAGTTACATGTTCTAGGTCACTTTATTATTTCTGGAAGGTCAAAAGAACGTTGATTGCAAAACCTTCGTATTCAAGTGTTCTATTTAGTGCAGGCTTGTTCCAGTGTGTGATGCTCTCCTCTTGCCTCCCGCTGCCGAGAGCCTGGGACCTCTAATCGAGGTATAGGCAAGAAGGTGCTGTACACAGAAGGTACTGTACATGTCACCTCTGTAACTTGAGCACATCTAATCACTTGGTAATTATATCTTATCTGCTCGATATCATGAGCTATAGATCCTTCACCTCAAGTCGATATTTTGTGTTGCCAAGGATGTGGAAATGGACTCGCTCCATGGTATGTGATGATAGACCTGCAAGGTCAAGGACGGAGCAGTATAGCAGGTCTGCACGGAACTTTTGAACCGGACGGAGCAAGTGGGATAAGCTCTAGCAGAGCCTCTACATGTTTCCTGATGCATCTATTCCCTGAGCCTCAGAAAACGATGAAGAAAACTGAGACAGTCATATCCATATGGAGGTACAAGTCATTTGTGCCTTTTGCAGTAAACATCGAGGAAATGCTATGGTGGAAGCTACTCCTTTTCCGGATGGAAGAAGGAACCTGCTCCTGTGCTGTAGTTGGCACCGGACTTTTGGTACTGGAAGAATGACAGGCGTAATGGAGCAATTTTCCAGACTTCTGTGCTAAGAAAGAGAGATCCTGAAGAGGAAGATTGTTCCCTGGACACACGAAAGGGTAACGGAAGATTATTGCCGTGATCCCGAGTTTCAGATTCATCATTGCGGTTACTCGCTGATGGTATCGCCGCAACATTCTACAAGTTATTAACTTACTCTTTTGTGGAAAGAAGAAATGCCAAGCTTTATTCAGAATTTTGCAAGGCTTGATGGAGTAGTTTTGGCTCATTTATGCATAATGGTTACAATGTGAACGATACATTTGATAGATTTTATCTACAGTATGTGCAGATGTAATTGAGCTATTCCTTGTGGGCTCATTTATAAAGCCACGCGTAATGGTTACGATGTGTCGCATTTGATAGATTTGAACATATAACATGGGCTAAAGAGCCCCTTTACACAGTGCAGAGATCACTAAAGGAAGTACTCCCTCCGTACCAAAGTAAGTGAGACAAACACAAGTCACTTATTTTGGGACGGAAGGGGTATATTTATTCCACAACCATGTAATTCCCCCTAGTTCAACACAAGCAAAAGAGCAAAAGGTGCCTGGTAATTACATTAGTACGTCCTATCAGCGATTTTCTGGAGTTCAGCAAACCCAACCATACAACCTGAAGGCATCTTCATGAAGACACATAAATTCGATCTTGTTGAGACGATGATCGTCCAATCAACCACAATGAACACCTCGCTTAGTAAAGCACCACACTGATGGTGAAATACATTGCAGAAGATTTCCCAAATCAAGAACGCACATGGGGAATTACATTGTCGTAGGTTTAAATGAAGGAAGTATGGTACTGTTTTTTCACAAGCATGTACATCTCCCCCCTGTCCTTAGCAATCCTGTTAGAGCTACACCATGGACTATCAAAAGTATCATGGCCTAATCCTAGTTGCCATTAACCAACCATACACAAACTTAAGGCACCTTTTCATGAAGCATCGAAATAACAAACACCTCGCTTAATAAAGCACACGACACATGGTGAAATACATTGCAGAGGATTTCCCAAATCAAGAACAGCAGCACATTGATGGGCCAGGATAATCAAGAACAGCAGTACATTAAGGTGGATGAATAACAATTATATTACGCATATATATATATATATATATATATATATATATATATATATATATAATAACATAGCATAACAATCAATCTCAGCTGGATGAACCAGAACAGCCTCTTCGACTCAGCCAGACACCGGCGGATCAGTTACGACGGCGCCGCCGAGCTCTTCTTCCTCCTCCGTGGCAATGGCATCGTCCTGGCCGTCAGGACGACGGGTAGAGGGGGGCTTGGGAAACTCCACACCAGGAGGACGGACGCAGCACGCGGGGAAGTCCACCCACACCACGTTCGGGTGGTTGCCCAACAGCCTCTGTACATTCGCAGCATACCTCGCTTTGAGCTCCTTCCTCAACTCCTCGTCGTCCGAGTCGTCGTCCCCCTCCTCCCCTTCCAGCACCGTCGGCTGCGAGTCCACCGCCGGCCAAGGTTCCTCCTCCTCCTCCTCCTCCTCCTCTTCTCTCCTCCTTTTCCTGGCGGCGCATCCCTCGAGGTTGCTCTTCTCGCCGCCGGCCATCGGTGCGTTTGGTCCGCCGGCGCTCAGATCGAGTGAAGACTGCTCGGCCATCGGTAGATCAAACGCCCCTAACTCTTGGCGGCGGGCGGCTCGGTGTATGGAGTATATAAAGGCGGACGGATCTGTTCGGGTTCTATACGGAGTCCGTCTTCGGACCGTATTATGGATTGCGGATGTTTGGCTCGGAGCTCTTTCAAAATTTTCTTACTCCCTCAGGTCTATATTAATGTTCTTAACTTTGTCTAGATTCGGATGAATCTAGTCTAAAACATTAACTAGGTACATCTGAATCTAGATAAAGTTAAGAACAATAATATGGATCGGAGAAGTATCAGATTTCTTTTTTCAAAATACCACTAATAAAAAACGGCCTTTGGTACCGATTTCAGAGAGGCTTTGGAACCGGTTTGGCAACCAGTACCAATTAATCGGGACTAAAGCCCCCCTTGGTACCGGTTTCTTACGAACCGGTATTAAAAGTGCCTTCACGTGGGCACGGAGGAGCCCGCGGGGTTAGAGACCTTTGGTACTGGTTTGTAACACGAACCGGTACCAAAAGTGGGGGACGCGGCAGAGAAAGTGCATAAATCTATGTCGCGGCAGAGAATTCGGGGTTTAGGGGTATCGGACGTTTCATCGTACGAGGATCACGTTGATGCGCCAGAAACGCGTTTGGGTTTAGGTAGTACATGAAGATCAAGGTGATGCATATCAACTTGGTGCATATATATAACACATGTAATTGCATAAGATCGCAAATTAAGTTAGTACATGCATGTTCTCGCAAAAAAAAGTAGTACATGCATGAAGATCGATCTTCATGCATAGTGGTACTCTCCGATGCATACTATATATTGCATGTAGTATAGTGGTACTCCGAGACAAACTATATATTACATGTAGGACATGCATGAAGATCGATCTTCATGCATAGTGGTACTCTCCGAAATTAGCTATGACGTCCGAAGGAAAAATCCCGCCAATTCCTCTCTAATTGCTTTGAAGCGGTGCTCGATTGAGAACATGTCCCGCTTTCTTGCCAACTATAAAAGAATGAGATACAAATGAATACATGAGCTATGTGTATATATATATATATCAAATCATAATCAAACAATTATGACTGAAACTTAGCACAACTGATGGTAAAAAAATAAATTTGTGAATATTGTTTACGTACCTCTTTATTTCTTTGATTATTCATTCTCTCACTAACAATCTTGTGAATGTACTCGTAAACGTAGTATCCACATAGATTAGTCTCCAATGGTTGTTTCGCGCATTTTTGTACAAGAATATAATTCAATCAAACAATAATCAAGTATGATAAAGGTGTGTGGACCTAGGTAGTACTACTTACTTTGTACGCACGCCATATCAACTTTGGTTTCCATCCACCAGCCGGATCTTCCTGGATAAACGTTTGCCATATGCTGCCCGACATGCATAAAAGAGTTATCAATTTGTTGATATCAGGAAATTAAGAATTAAAATTACTTTTTGAGTATTTCAAAAGCCGTCTTGTATAGTATAGGGTCTTTGCTTAGTGAGTCAAATACTTCAACTTCTCCATCGTACATTTTAATGACGATAAGAATAAAGTGGAACCTGCGCATGTTTAAATATGCAGTGTCACAAATATAAGTCATCAGTTAAAAGTTTAACATCTAGTGAGCAAAATAGAATGTGTTAGAAGACAGTAACACTCACTTGAAGTTGTAAGGCCAAAGTATTTTTTTGGTCACGTTGTCGCTTCAAAAACCTTAGCAAAGTCTCCGGTGTATCCTTGTTATACATGGGTTCTTCTATGGTTTTTTCATGCATTGTATCCGGGTCAATGAACCCAATGTCCGTGATTTCATCCCTTTTGCATTCGAGCTTCTTCGATCTGCATAATATAGCACACAAAAGATTAAATTGAGGATAATTGCAGAAAATGAACGACCTGAGCTAAAGACTTCTCAAATTACATATATAAATCACAATAGCAACTGATGATAGATTAGTCGAGGGCCCGGAGATTGTATAACTGAAAAAGTTCGCAGAAGTCAACACTCACAGTGTATTCTTGGAAGTAGTGCTCATCCTTAACTCGCACCATGATAGTCTTGATCCCTCTCTATGTGGCACTAGTGTACCATATATGCAAATTACGCATACTTGTTGGTAGCGACCTGACATTCTCGACCAAATCTTTCCCTTGAACAAATTTATATGCTACTTCAGCGATGGGGTAATCGGTTGTGTTTTGTCGAGAACTTTGAACGGCCTTCTCATCAAACACCTTGAGAGGGGGGACCGATTGAATGGGTTGTTCTCTGAGCTGGTGCACTTGTTTCCCTTTTTTCGCCTGGACCACCAATTGATCAGGTTTTTTCGCCAGCACCATCTCGTCATATGACCTTTCAATAGAACGCCTATAGTCAGATGGCGGCGATGGTACAGGGTCATATAGATTCTCAACGGTATGCACAACTTTCACCGGATCTAGTGTCTTCTCAAAAGGTATCTCTGATACTTTCTTAACAAAATGGGCTTCCACCTCGGACTTAGAGATTACGCTGCATTCCTCGATAGTTCTTTCCCAAGGTAACTTCTGAATAGGCGGCCGTGTTTTCTCCTTTCTAGGTCTCTTCCTAGCGGGCGAACCGTTCCGCTTAACGGGGGCTTTCTTACGCGGAGGATATCGAGATAATGGACTCGCGCTGGGTTCCCTCTCAGGTAGGTGTGGACTTTGCTGCTCATGTGGACTGCTACCTGGAGGAGTCGATGGTCTTTGCTACTCATGTGGAATTTTCTGCTCATGTGGACTGCTACGAGGAGGAGTAAGTGGCCTTGGCGGAAAGACGATGTATTTCTTGTTCCATAGGGCGAAACTGCGCTTGATATCGCCCATTGTCTTCTCATCGTCACCTCTAGGAAAATCAAGCTCCATTGTTTCATAACCCGTCACAACGTCATCCACCCTGACACGAGCATAGCCAGCTGGAATGGGCATATGATGGTGCGTTGCTCCACCTTCATTTGGGTAAACATAGCCAACCGCCACCTTAATGGACATGTTCCTCATTGGCACATGTAGCTCGCAATCTGTCTTCTCCGTGACATAATCCACGGGGTAGCTTGCTCCACATCCTTCAAGATGCGAGGAACCCACGCTGCTTCTTGGCTGAGATGGGGCGACATTGGCTTGAGGATCTTGTAGAAATAGTTGCTGATCAGGTGCCCTTTGCCGACTAGTTGAGTCTATTTGATTTTTCACAAGCAGCTGCACCGTACGTTCCAATTCCGATAATTGGTCTAAGTCCTGCTTCTTCTTTCTCGAACGGCTTCTATAACTGTCAGCGCACTCCGGCCACGCTTCCTTCATGGTGACACCTGGGAGGGCTCGTATTCGTCCAACGTGTTCAGGATTCTCCAGAGCGAGTGTCATCTCGTCATTCTCTCTATCGGGAATGTACTCTCCCTTTCTAACTTTTTCTATTGCATCTACAAGCGGCGTCGTGACTTCTATAATTTTTTCCTTCCATTTTCCCTTTGCAACGATCTGCCCCGTCTTTAGGTCCAACCCTGCCCCATGCGCGAACAACTAGAACTTGGACCGGTCGGGCCAATCCCATGTCTGTGGAACAATCTCTGCATCTATCAGTTTAGCTTCAAATGCTTTCCACTTTGGAATGACAGTCTTGTAGCCACCTGACCCCAATTTATGGAAATATTTCTTCTTTGCAGCATTTTTCGTATTTTTGACTGATCAGGACACAACAGTAGATGATTCCTTATACGCCTTAAATGCGGGCCAGTGCGCTTCTATCTTCACTAGAATTTTAGTGAATACTGGATCTTCATCTTCATATTTGGCCCATAATTTTTTCTTCTAGGTCTGGAATTGTGTGGCCATCTTCTTAAGAGTCCATTCCTTGACTTTCTTATTCTAGCCTTCCGTCAAGTTTTCCGGTAGATTGAAGTGTGTCAGTAGACTGTCCCAAAGATTTTTTTAGAGTATCGTTGACATAACTAGCTTGACCCCCCGTGTTCTTCGGCTTATGCCACTCTACAATGTTGATCGGTACATGGTCCCTAACAAGAACTCTAGCTTGATTTATAAATTTACGACAGTATCTTTGGGTTCCACCGGTTCACCACAATCCTTAAATGCGGTGAGGGATAACCTAGCCTCGCCCGATAGACGTTGCGTTGGGCCTCGTTGCTTTTTATCACATTTGCTCGATGATCTAGAAGGCTAAAAGAAAAATGATTCGTTAATAAGTGCAATACAAATAAATCAATGCATCTGCTGATGAAGATAGCCTTAATATATAAATACACCTCACCGGAGTTTATTAAGGACACTTCGTCGTCTCTTCTTTCTTTAGACTCAAGTCCCTCATCGACATCGTTCAGAAATTGTGAGCCGAAATCATCGTCATCTCCATCGGGTTTTGGTCCACGGACACTCTCATATATCATTTTTTGCACAAATGTCTTCTTGCTCCTCATCTCGGATGAAGGGGACGTCCTCCATAGCTCAATGTCACTGCAAAATTATGTAATGTCAACATACTCACAGACATGATGACTACCAAGTGTAAATTTTTCTACTTTTGGCCGTCCTCCATGACTAGCAATATTATACTTTTGGCAAATCTCTATGCAGCAAAACATTGAAAAGTTGGGTGGCATGAGCGGAGCGGTGCGGGTGGTGGTGTCGGAGACCGGGTGGCCGTCCAAGGGGGACACGAAGGAGGTCGGCGCGGGCGCATGGAACGCGGCGCGGGTGCGGGGAACGCGGGCACGGACGCGGGAAACCTGGTGCGGCGTGTGCTATCGGGGAACAACGGCACCCCGCGCCGGCCCGACGTGGTGGACCAACGAGAACCAGAGCCCGGCTGAGGCCACCTCTGAGCGCAAATACGGCGTCGCCGGGGTCGGCGTGGTGCATGGCGAATGCGATGGCCGGGCGAGCGGGGGGAGCTGCACTGGACTACACGTGCGGGCTCGGCGGTGCCGACTTCTGCCTTAACCGGGAGGAGGGGACAAGGGGAGGAGGCACGATGACTTGCTTGCCAGCGAGCGGGGAGAGCGGCGGCGGCTTGGTGCCGGGGAGCTGCGCCGGGGAGCCCGGGGGTGTGGTTGCGGCGACGGCGACGGACTGCGGGGGCGTCGATTTGGATAGAGAAGAATGGTGTCGATTTGGAGCGGCTGCAGGGAAGAAACCGTGTTCAAGACCTTTGGTACCGGTTGTCACCTTTGGTACCGGTTCTCTCCAACAACTGGTACCAAAGGATTTTTTATTTCTGTTTTGTTATTTCTATTTCTGTTTTGCTATTTCTATTTATGTTTCTGTTTCTGTTTTAAATGTTCATATATACTATATATATGACATATTTGCACATATTTTCAAATTATGTTCATCCGTAAGCTGGTAAAATACGAAGTCAAATGTAGTTTTGGTGAGCTTTGTACTATGGTTCTTAATATTTCTAGCCAGGGTTAGCGCGGTGGCACACTGCTCCCGTGGGCAACACCACATCTGAAAAAATATGCACGCATTTGTTGGCAAAGTACCCTCTAGAGAACGCTACCTAATCCGACGCAAAATGAACCGAGTAGTGGGTCAGACTGTATTTTTTTATAATGGGCGCTTTATTTCCTCGACAATGTTACCTCGGGCCAAATGACGGAGGAAACGGGCGGGAAGAAAAGGGCGGGAAATATAAAATGACAGAGGAAAAGGGCGGGAGGAAACAGGCAGGAGGAAAAGGGCGGGTGAAAAATGGCGGGAAGACGGAGGCGGGAAGCGGTGGAAAGCGCTGGAAGAAAAAAGGCGGGAACGCAGTGGCGCGGGAAGAAAAAAGGCGGGACGAAACCGGCGGTGACCAGGAAAGAAAGAGCCTCTTGGAAGCACGGACAATATTCACGGAGAAAGGTTTAATACATTATACACATCTGCAACAACATCCCTATCTAGTCTTCTGAGTTTTCTTCGTGTGTTTCCCTTTCTTCTGATTTCGACGCAACCATGGACAATCTTCATTATTTAACACGATGCTTGGGTCAGTTTTCACCTTGAAGGGTGAAATATCATCAAACTTATTATAATCTTCTAACATGTCTGTCTTGTCCTCTACTCCCACGATGTTTCTTTTTCCTAAAAGAACTATGTGGCGCTTTGGCTCATTGTATGATGTGTCCTCTTGCCTTTTTTTTTGGTTTGGTAGACATGTCCTTCACATAAAAAACCTGAGCCACTTCACTGGCTAGGACGAATGGTTCGGTGTCGTACCCTAGATTCTTGAGATCCACTGTAGTCATTCCGTACTACGGGTCTACATTACCCCGTCTTTCAGGTTGAACCATTTGCACCGGAACAAAGGGACCTTGAAAGTAGGTCCATAGTCAAGTCCCCATATCTCCTCTATGTACCCATAATATGTGACCTTCTTCCCATTATCCTCTGCTACATCAAAGCGGGCACCACTATTTTGGTTGGTGCTCTTTTTATCTTGGGCGATCGTGTAAAATGTATTCCCATTTATCTCGTACCCTTGAAAATTCGATATAGTCGAAGATGGTTGCTTGGCCGACAAGTATAGCTGTTCTTCATCAGTGCCATTAATGAGACATGTTTGCAACCAACGGCCAAAAGTCTTCATGTGTTCTCCATCAATCCAATCTTCACGTTGCTCCGGGTATTCCGAGCATAAAATATTCTTGTGTTCCACTATATACGGAGCCACCAAGCTGGAATTATGTAGAACTGTGTAGTGTGCTTGAGTGAAAGAATGTCCGTCCATACATATTGTTGCTTTCTTTCCTAGCATGCCTTTTCCATACAGTCTCCCCTCATAACGCGATTCAGGAACACCGATCAGCTTAAGGTCAGGAATAAAGTCAACACAAAACTCAATGACCTCCTCTGTTCCATAGCCCTTGGAGATGCTTCCTTCTGGCCTAGCACGGTTATGAACGTATTTCTTTAAGACTCCCATGAATCTCTCAAAGGGGAACGTGTTGTGTAGAAATACAGGACCGAGAACGCCAATCTCTTCGACCAGGTGAACAAGGAGATGCGTCATAATATTGAAGAAGGATGGTAGGAACACCAACTCGAGGATGACTAGACATTGCACCACATCCTTCTGTAAATTTTGTAGAGTTAGTGGATTGATCACCTTCTGAGAAATTGCATTGAGGAACGCACATAGCTTCACAATGGGTACTCGATCAAAATTTCACGAAAGAGTCTGTAGCCGTCGTCATCTCCATCCCTAGATCGAGAGGGATCTGCTCTTCCCGGTACCCTGCCGGAGAGGGGAATTCACCCTGGAGGCCTTCTTCATCATCATGCAAGCCTCCGATGTGATGCGTGAGTAGTTCATCTCTGGACTACGGGTCCATGTTGTAGCTAGATGGCTGGTTCTCCTCCTTTGTGCTATCATGTCTAGATCTTATGAGCTCCATTCATGATCAAGATCATCTATTTGTAATTTTGCATGTTGTGTTTGCGGGGATCCGAGGATATTGAGATGCTATTTCAGATTGATTATTGATTCTATCATGTCTTTGTTATTTTTGATCTTGCATGCTTTCCGTTGTTAGTAGCTATCTTGGCCAAGTAGATGCCAGCAACTCCAAAAGTTAGTATTTATGCTCGATAGTGGGTTTATGCCTCTGGTAATCTGGGGAAGTGATAGAAATCTCTAAGGTACTAGATGTGCTGTTGCTACTAGGGAGAAAAAAACAATCCTTTGTTCATAGAACAATCGTATTGTTTACTTTACACGTAATTCATAAAGCAATAATCTGTTGCTTGCAACTTAATACTGGAGGGCGTCCGGATGATAACCTGAAGGTGGATTATTAGTCATAGATGCAGTTGGATGATGGTCTATGTATAATGTTGTAATGCCCAATCGAATCTCAAAGGAGTCAAGATGATTAGTATATGCTTGTATGCTTTCTCGATGTTTGTCAATTGCCCCGCTGTAATTTGTTCACCCAACATGTTATCTATCTTAAGAAGAGCCACCTCTAGTGAACTATGGACCCCGGTCCTTTCTTTTATATTCAATCTACAAACTGTTTACTGCTTTGTGTTTACTTTCTGCAAACTATTACTTGCTTCCATTCGATACGTTTAATCCTTTGTTTTTAGCAAAACTGGTGAGATTGACGACCTCATCGCAAGTTGGGGACAGAGTTTTGTGGTTGTGTTGTGCAGGTCTCCACGTTGCTGCTGGCACCGGTAGTGCGCCCTGCCAAAGTTTAGCTAGCAACACCTTTGGGGTGTTTCCTTGCTCCTACTGGATTGATAACCTAGTTTCGTACTGAGGGAAAACTTGCTGCTGTGCTCATCATACCTTCCTCTTGGGGTTCCCCAACGAGCTCGATATATTTTGGGCCAACAAGACTTTTTCTGGCGCCGTTGCCAGGGAGTCAAGGATATCTTCACAAGGGGAGTCCCTCATAACCAATCTCTTTACTTTGTTATTTTTGTTTTGCTTAGTTTCTTTCTATTTTGTTTGCTTGTTTCTTTACCAAAAACACAAAAAATTAGTTTTACAAGTTTGCTTTCTTTATGAAAACACAAAAAATGACTACTCTTGAAAACACTAAGTTGTGTGACTTCACTAGCACCAACAACAATGATTTTATGAGCACACCTATTGCTCCACCGGTTCTTGAAGCTACTTTCTTCGAGATAAAACCTGCTTTACTCAATCTTGTTATGAGAGAACAATTTTCTGGTATTGGTAATGAAGATGCTGCTGCCCATCTAAATAACTTTGTTGAACTTTGTGAGATGCAAAAGCATAGGGATATAGATGGTGATATTATTAAGCTTAAATTATTTCATTTCTCCTTGAGAGCAAAAGCTAAAGAATGGTTGAATTCCTTAACTAGGAATAATATTGATTCTTGGACTAAATGCAAAGATGCTTTCATTGGAAAATATTATCCTCCTGCTAAAATTATATCTATGAGAAGTGAAATAATGAAGTTTAAACAATCTAATAATGAACATGTAGCTCAAGCTTGGGAAAGAATGAAATCTTTGGTAAAGAATTGTCCCACTCATGGACTGACTGCTTGGATGATCATCCAAACTTTTTATGCAGGATTGAACTATTCTTCAAGGAACCTATTGGATTCTTCTACTGGAGGTACCTTTATGACCATTACTTTGGGTGCTGCAACAAAGCTTCTGAATAATATGATGGTTAATTACTCTGAATGGCATACTGAGAGAGCCCCACAAGGCAAGAAGGTAAATTATGTTGAGGAAACCTCCTCCTTGAGTGATAAGATTGATATTATTATGTCTATGCTTGTTAATGGGAAAGCCCATATTGATCCAAATAATGTTCCTTTAGCTTCTTTGGTTGCTCAAGAAGAGCAAGTTGATGTGAACTTCATAAGAAATAACAATTTTGGCAATAATGCTTATAGGAATAATTTTGGTAACAACAATTATAAGCCATATCCTCCCAACAATGGTAATGCTTATGGAAATTCCTACAACAACAATAGGAGTGCTCCCTCTGAACTTGAAGTTATGCTTAAAGACGTTATTAGTAAACAAACTACTTTCAATAAAACTATTGAGGAAAAACTCTCTAATGCTGAAAGAAATATAGCATCTCTAGCTGAAGCTCAATCTTCTTTGAATAAAATGGCTGCTAAACCTGAAACTAATGATAATCCCTTTGCAACCACTAATGCCATAAAAGTAAGAATTGATGAAAATGTTAGACTATTAGCTGAATTACATGCTAAGTGGGAAAGAGAAGATGAAATTGCTAGAAATATTAGTGTTTCTACTATCACCACCACTAGTGTTAGGGCTAGTAATAGTTCTACCACTCTATATGATAATTTTGATTTTGATCTTGATGGTTGCAATATCTCTGAAGTTATTAAGTTTCTACAAAAGCTTGCTAAAAGTCCTAATGCTAGTGCTATGAACATGGCCTTTACAAAACACATTACTGATGCTCTCATAAAGATTAAAGAAGAAAAGATGAAACATAAAGCTTCCATTCCTATAAAACAATAAGATGGTTGGGAACCCATCATTAATATGAAAGTGAATGTTTTTGATTTCAAAGCTTTATGTGATCTTGACAGTAGTGTTTCTATTATGCCTAGAAGGATTTATGATATGCTTGATTTGCCACCACTTGAAGATTGTTATTTGAATGTCCCACTTCATGATAATGCTAAAAAGAAACTCATGGGGAGTATTAATGATGTTCGTATTATGGTTAACAATGCCTATGTTCCCATTGATTTCTAAGTTTTGGATGTTGAATGCAATGCTTCTTGTCCTATTACTTTGGGAAGACCTTTTCTTAGAACTGTTGGTGCCATTATTGATATGAAATAAGGCACCATTAAATATCAACTCTCACTCAAGAAAGGTATAGAACACTTTCCTAAGAAGAGAGAGAAGATTTCTTTTGCCTCTCATATGAAAACAAAAATTTGCTCTTAATGCTTCTTCATTTGAGAACACTTGATTATTTTTGCTTCTTATGCCTAACTTAAAGGCGTTAAAGAAAAGTACTTATTGGGAGATAACCCAAAAGTTTTAGATGAGTCTTGGAAGTTATTACTTCAGTAATAACCGCTCTTTATCTTTTTCATTTGCTTTTTGTGCAAAGAGTAACCTCTAATGAGAGAGAAGTAATGATTGTAAAAGTTGTTGTCCCGAAACAGATTTCTATGCTTCACCGTAAACATTCGTGTAAAATCTCTTTACGTCCTTTTGAGGCATGAATTTTTGTGCTTCTGCCCCAGGTTGTTATCTAACTTTCATTAGTTCAACACTTTTTGATTTAAACAACAGAAGGTCTTTGAAAAAATATTTTTATTGGTAACTTTCATTAGTTCAATATTTTTGTGCTTCTGCCCCAGGTTGTTATCTAACTTTCATTATCTGGCCGACCTGTCATTTAGCTAGGCTAGCTTCACACCGGTGCAAAATGCCCAACCATGCCAGTGTCCAGTCAGTGTCCCTAGGTCCACCCATCATTCTGTGCGGCTCACTCTCTCTCTCTGGGTGAGAAAAACTTCTTTTTCTATTTGATTTAGTTAAAATTCTAGAAAAAGCTTTTATATGGCATAATTCATATCTTTTTATTGGTAAGCTAAAATAAAATCTTTTTATATATAAATTGAGCAGAAAAATATGAATATTATATCTATGATTAATTATAGATAATTAAAATTCGAAATCTTTTAAAATCTTTAGAAATTACTTAAATTTTGCCTATGTGTAGTGTCCATGTGTCATTTTTTGTCTACGTGTAGTCTCCATATGTCAATTTTTTGCCTAAGTGTCGCATCCACTTGGCAAATATACGAACTGACGAGATGGACTATTTGTTAGTCTATCTATCAATTTTTTCCTACGTGGTGCATCGAGGTGCTAATATTAGGAAAAAAAATATATGAGAGAGAATTCGAACAAGGGACCTCACAAAAACACCTAGTGCTAACCAACAAACCAAATTATTTAACATGTCTTTCGAACGCGATATATATTTATGAACTTTACCCAACGTCCTTATTAGTAAATGAAAAGAAGAGAAAAAAGGTGGAACGGGGGATCGAACCCGCGACCCAAGCCTCACACGCAGAGGACAATTACCACTACACCAACAGATTTTTCACATTGAACTTCTACAGCGACCTTATACAAACATTACTTTCCTATTGGGCTTGGGCTGATTCTGCTATTGCTGGGAAGGGAGGCGGGCTGCCGTAGATTAGGTCCAGGCCGACTTGACCTTTGCACGTGGTAGATTAGGTCGGGCCAGCTCAGTTGGTCCAGTTTGGATAGTTTTTTTCTTCTTTTTTTTAATTCTTTTGTATCTTTTTTATAAGAAGTCCAAACAAATTAATTTTTATCTTAATTTTTTTTATAAAATTTAGAAGATCATCTTAGGGTGATAATTAGAAAAATATTCATCATTTATTACTAATCCCATGTTGGTCAATACTAGGGACAGTATCATAATTTCAAAACGTGGGAGTGACTATTCTCGTCTAAAAGTTGAGTCTTAACAAAATATTAATAGATTTCTGAAGAAACATCATATTGTGAGTCTAAAAAAGATTTTTTCAAAAAATCATGAGCATCAAATCATGTACCTGTAGTTCAAATCGGACCTAGTTCCTACCGATTCGGCAGATATTTATCTTTTTCACCAGGGGTGAACGAAAAGGTTTTAAAATCTCCGGTTAGAACATTGTCTATGTAAGGTGGTCTAGTATTTTCTAAAAATAGGATGGTAGCATCTTTGAATTGAACATTTTGTGTTGTTTCACAAAACGCCCTGATTTTGGCACTCAAAAAATAGAAAATAGTTTTTCCGTACGACGAAAAGGAAAACTTCCTCCTGCAACATTGTTCGCCCTACCAAGATGCACAAGCTTGCACATTATGGGCACATTATCACAAACTATGTCTCGATTCTTGCCATAACATTGGTCGTTTGTCTTGAAAACCAAGAAACCTCGAACATGATAGGTCATTTCTGTTAAGGTTTTTTCGAGATGCAATCAATATACCAAGTTTTGTATTTTTTTTGCAACTATGTCATATAATATGACACCACGCGAAGGATTTACCTTGGTCGGACCATTTTTTAATTTCTTATGCCCGTTTTCAAATTTACTCGTTTCAAACTACGGCTAAAATGGCGGGCATGAAGATAGAGGCTGAGCCTCGCTAAAAATTGTATTGGATCTCTGAAGAAACATCATATTGTGAGTCTAAAAAATATCTTTTCAAAAAACCTTGAGCATCAGATCATGTACCTGTAGTTCAAATCGGACCTAGTTCCTACCGATTCGGCAGATATTTGTCTTTTTGACCAGGGGTGAATGAAAAGGTTTTAAAATTACCGGTTGGAACATTGTCTATGTAAGGTGGTCTAGTATTTTCTAAAAATAGGGTGGTAGCATCTTTGAATTGAACATTTGGTGTTGCTTCACAAAACGCCCCGATTTTGGCACTCAAAAAATAGAAAATAGTTTTTCCGTGCGACGAAAAGGAAAACTTCCTCCTGCAACATTGTTCGCCCTACCAAGATGCACATGCTTGAACATTATGGGCACATTATCACAAACTATGTCTCGATTCTTGCCATAACATTGGTCGTTTATCTTGAAAACCAAGAAACCTCGAACATGATAGGTCATTTTTGTGAAGAGATTTTCAAGATGCAATCAATATACCAAGTTTTGTATTTTTCCTTGCAACTATATCACATAATATGACATCACGCGAAGGATTTACCTTGGTCGGACCATTTTTGAATTTCTTATGCCCGTTTTCAAATTTACTCGTTTTAAACTATGGCCAAAACGACGAGCATGAAGATAGGGGCTAAGCCTCGCTAAAAATTGTATTGGATCTCTAAAGAAACATCATATTATGAGTGTAAAAAAGATTTTTAAAAAAAATCATGAGCATCAGATCATGTAGCTGTAGTTCAAACCAGACCTAGTTCCTGCCGATTCGGTAGACATTTGTCTTTTTCACCAGGGGTGAACGAAAAGGTTTTAAAATCCTTGGTTGGAACATTGTCTATGTAAGGTGGTCTAGTATTTTTGAAAAATAGGGTTGTAGCATTTTTGAATTGAACATTTGGTGTTGCTTCACAAAACGGCCCGATTTTGGCACTCAGAAAATAGAAAATGGTGTTTCCGTGCGACGAAAAGGAAAACTTTCTCCTGCAACATTGTTCGCCATACCAAGATGCACATGTTTGTACAATATGGGCACGTTATCACAAACTTGTAGTTCAAATCGGACCAACTTTCTATATAACCCTTTAATCATGAATTGAGTCAACCAATTAGAACACAAGAATAAACAACCCACCGATCACCTCAGGCGTAAATCTCAGCCGTCCATATGACCTCCATCCAAGCGTGTGAAATTTCACTTCCCTTCCGCTGAGGATTTCGGACGAGGGGCGCGAAACTGATCTAAAATGGTTGTGCCGAGCGGGCTAGAGAGGACCGAGCCCCACAACCCAAGCTAACCCTAATTACCCTTCCCCTTCTTTCGTCCGTTGCCACCCCCTTCTCCGGAGGCGCCGCCAGCTAACCCTAGCTCTCGGAGCCACTCTCTCCCTCACCGCCCCGAGTCACCTCATCGAGCCGCCCCGAGCCAGATCTGCCACTAGCCCCGCCCCTCCCTCCCTTCTCCGCCCCGCTTGACCCCTCTCTCCACCACTCATCTCCCTGCCCATCCTCTCCTCCTCTTCCAGCCCGTGCGCCCTACCACAGTTCTCGCCGGCCACCCTGCCATCCGCCGCCCAGCCCACCACGGGCCACTCCTAGCCTCCGCCGTCACGTCTCCCCTCCGCCCCTAGCGGGACCAAGAGCACCAGATCGACGCTGCCGCCACTGTCCTCTCTATCTGCGACCTCGCCTCTCTAACGGTGATGATCTCACGGAGGCGACGGCGTCCATGCTCAGGTTCGAGGACGCGGACGAGGTGGTGGAGGAGGTGGGGATGGAGGTCCAGGAGAACCCCGCCGCGCCGGAGGAGGTCATCGTCAACAAGAAGACCAGCGTCGACTACTACTTAGACTCATACTCCCACTTCGGTACGCCTGCCCCATCCGATTCGAGAAACGTGTAGTTTTCCTGCTAGCCCGCGTTGGGGATTTTTAGCTAGTCTATGGAGAACATTGGGCTGTTGTATAGTCTATGGAGAACATTGGGATATTTTATAGAATAGAATTGGATGAAGGGAGTAGCAAGTAAACAAGCTAGCTGTTGTAGTTCTGAACTTCCGATTCACTGTTTTGATGGCAGACGGACACTGAATATCCTAGTGAAGCACATATACAAGATCATTGCTGTGTTGGTGGCTATATTGGCAGTGTGGGTTGTGCTCCTTGAAACTGCAATCGTTCCTTGCAGCTATACGTGTTTGGTGAGTGTCATCAATTTGTTCAATTGCTAATTTCTTGAAGATGACACTGTTCGGATTAAGATGTTTCGTTGTGGATTTTATTGTTGTAGCTTCCCATCTACACACTAGTGGCGCTTGGATGCTATGGCCTTTTTACTGTTAGATATGGTATCATGTTCTTCCCAGCGTGTCCTCGAGAAGCTGTAGTATTATAGCAGGTAACTGATGACGATCCTACAAAGTCGCCCGGGTGCCTCTGTTGTAGCCCCTTATTTTTTCCATTTACAACACTGAACTGAAAATACTAATCAGTACTCTTTCACACAACATCATTGAGCATAAGAAGACTGCAATACCTTTTCTTATTAATTAGTTTTCCTTGATATATCTTGATGGACTCGTCATCTTTTCTTAATCTGTGTGGCTTTAATTGAATGCATGGAATCCAACAATTGATGGACCTCTGCCTAATATTCTTACATGAACTGAAGTACGCAATCTTGCAGGCAATAACCATTGAAGGCCATATATAGTCCATATATTCATGTATTTTATCCAATAGTGCTTTCTTGCTGGGTGCTGTTTGTGCATCCTTTATGTTTTTTCATGAAGATCTGTTTCTTCTGCTTCTAATTAGTGGGCCTCTTTATCTAGTTCAAAAAAATAATATAATATATTGACCCGTATGGTGTTACATATAATTATTCAACATGAACTTGCTTTTTGACATTAGTCGAACATATGAAGAATGAGTCAACTGTTGATGGCATGTATGTGTGAACAATAAGCATGAATCACCTTCATAGTTTACTGCATCATGTCATTATGTTGTTGACAAAGAGTAGTTGGGTTTGTAACAAGTACATTGTCAAAGAGTCAACAATAAGCATGAATCTGTGTGTGGTAGCTCTCCTATTGTAAGCATGAATATTTATCCATCAGCTACAACCAGCTTCTCTCCGTGTTCCAGGACAACTCCTGCCCTTTTCACCATCAATGAGTAACCCTTTTTCGCATGGTGTTTGCTTCTAGCGTCCAGCTTTTATATTCTCTGTTGTGTAATAGGTCTAAGAAGTTTTGGCTGTGAATAGAGAATGTGTCAGTCTTGAGATAAATGCCTGATATTACATTAGTCAATGCCTGTGAGTCTTTACATTCAATAAAGTTCAGTTAGCTAGACTAGAGAGGTAAATTTCTGTTCATTTGTCAACATAGTGTAAGAAAAATAGGTTTCCATTCAATTTTCTTCTCCAGAAAACCTATGAGTTGTTGATATCAACATGCACTTGATTTAGTGGCTGTTGGCAGATGTACTGATATTGTGCCATGTCCTCTTGTTCATTTTGTATCCGTTCCGACACTCTTGTTATCATATTCTTGAAGTCAGATATGAACTGCACTAACATCCCTCCCTTCCCTTGAATAGGTTAAGAAAGTTGACATGCTTAACGTTGTGACTTGAAGGATGAGATCTTATATCTCACTCTGCTCGCGTTATTAACCAGAGGTATATGCTAAGTGTGATAGTAATGACAATGAGTGTTGATGCCTTTACCGTGGGTTCAGGGTTGTTTGAAGTCATGGACTCATGGTCTGTTTATTTTTCATGCCCTCGTGCTATTTTTATTGTTATCCATGCCCTCATGCTGTTTTTAGTTTTATCCATGCCCTCATGCTTCATAATTGATATGTACATCTGTTTATTTTCTTTCTACCTGATCTATGTTAATTTTAGAAGATATTGCTTTTTTTGAGTGAGCCATAACCAACATTTCCTCTCTTTTACATGAGCTCCAGGCTGAAGATGGAAGAACTGAAGGCTTTACACTTAGCAAAGATTTGGTATTCATATTTTTGTGGTCGTGGATGATTTGTACTATGGAATGTTTGTAATATACTACAGAGTACTTTTGTAGCTGTTTTCTGTTCCTGGGTTATGTGAATTATGCCTCTAATTGTAATATATGTTACAATTTCGGTTACCATTATTGAATGTGATTTGAGATGTGCTTACCGAAATATTATTTGTGTAATGGCTGTGTGTTCATTCAAATACTACTTGGGCTGTTAAAAGGCCACGGCCTGAAAAAATATTGGACACGAGCAGTTCACAATTCCTAGAAAAAATGGTTCAAAATAAAAAAATAGCTGGGCAGTAAAAAGGCCATGGCCCTCAAAATAAAAAGGCCAAAATGTTGGGCTTGGCCCAAGCAGCAACGAGAATTAATAGGAAAATATTAATGGACCGAATTGTTGGGCTTGGCCCATATAAATTTTGAAATGGACTGGGCTGTTTCTATGCCACATCGGACTGGCCACGTGGGATCTGACCTGGCTAGGCTAGTTTGCTCATGACGATTTTGGATCGTCATAACGCTTATGACGATCCAATATCCTCATAGACGATTATGATGATTTTACCAAAATCGTCGTTATAGTTCATTTGCGACGCCCAACTTTCGACGATATCAAAATCGTCATAGAATCGTCATAAACAGACTACTATGACGATTTTGTGACGAAAATAAAGGGTCTTATATAGCCAGATTCCTTGTAGTGGTAAATAAGAAGATTGCTGAGATGCTCGTTGTCTGCTTGCCTTGTCATTTTGATATGGGGATTCTTCCGTATCATCGGGCAAGTGGTACCCTGTTGGCGGTTCTCTATGATACACATGTACTTACGATGACAAGAACTTACCGGTGACTAAACTTGAGTAGCATGAGGAGCGGCCCTCGTATTCAAGGGACATGAGATTTCTAACTTATACTTCGCCAAGCATGTACACTATAGTTTGTTCAGTTTAACCTTAATCACTTCAAGATGCTTATGATAGGGGCAATATGAAACTTGAATCTCTGCTTCCTTCTATGAAGGCCTTTCTTCCACCATTATATTGAGTTTCCACCTTCTATATTTATGCACCTGCTTTGAGAGCATAGTGGCCATTCTTAGTTCTATGTGCATTGTCCCAAGACTAGTTGATTAATGCATACCTTGATATTGCTTGTTTTAAACTATTTGTATCTAGTCACTCTTATGAACTTTGAAGGTGTCCTATGCATTTATATTTGCTACTCTATGAGGGACAAGCTGAATACCATTATGCTATGTTTTCTTTATGTGAAACTAACAAACGTCTTGCAAAGCATTGTTATTCATGAATCTTTTGTTTATGCCTTTTCATGTTGCAACATAGTTTCTTTGCCTTATTGCTAGAACTTTGTCTTTCATGTTATGATTGAAGTACTATGATCCCAGCTTTGAATGTTTTACAAATTATTCTTTCTTTTTATCACTTACCTACTCGAGGACGAGCAGGAGTTAAGCTTGGGGATGTTGATATATTGCAAATATATCTATAATTTTTGATGTTCCATGCTTGGTTTTATCTACTTTCTTGTGTTTTGTCCACACTTTGGAGTACTTTTCATATGATTTCTTGGACTAGCCTATTAACAAGAGCCACAGTGCCAGCTGCCTATTTTCTGCTTTTTTGGTTCCAGAAAAGTCAGAAAATGAATATTCTCGGAATTGGACGGGACAAAAGCCAAAGTCATTATTTTACCGGGGGACGTCTAGATCCAGAATACGAGACGGAGAGGGGCTGGGGCCTGGCCACACCACCTGGCCGCGCGGCTAGGCCTGGCCCATGCCAGGGGTTGTCTGGCCGCCCCAAGCACCCCTCGGCCTCTCCTTCCGCCTATATATTGCCTCTGATACGGAAACCCTAAGTACCCGATCAAAATTCCACGAAAGAGTCTTTAGCCGCCTCCATCTACATCCCTAGATCGGGAGGGATCTAAAGCTCTTCCCGGCACCCTGCCGGAGAGGGGAATTCACCCCGGAGGCCTTCTTCACCATCATGCAAGCCTCCGGTCTGATGCGTGAGTAGTTCATCTCTAGACTACATGTCCATGTAGTAGCTAGATGGCTGGTTCTCCTCCTTTGTGCTTTCATGTTTAGATCTTGTGAGCTCTGTTCATGATCAAGATCATCTATTTGTAATTCATACATGTTGTGTTTGTGGGGATCCGATGGATATTGAGATGCTATTTTAGATTGATTATTGATTCTATCATGTCTTTGTTATTTGAGATTTTGCATGATTTCCGTTGTTAGTAGCTATCTTGGCCAAGTAGATGCTAGCAACTCCAAGAGTTAGTATTTATGCGCGATAGTGGGTTCATGCCTCTGGTAATCCGGGGAAGTGACAAAAATCTCTAAGGTACTAGATATGCTGTTGCTACTAGGGAGAAAACAACAATCCTTTGTTCATAGAACAATCGTATTATTTACTTTACACGCAATTCGTAAAGAAATAATCTGTTGCTTGCAACTTAATACTAGAGGGGGTTCAGATGATAACCTGAAGGTGGATTATTAGTCATAGATGCAGTTGGATGACGGTCTATGTATAATGTTGTAATGCCCAATCGAATCTCAAAGGAGTCAAGATGATTAGTATATGCTTGTATGCTTTCTTGATGTTTGTCAATTGCCCCGCTGTAATTTGTTCACCCAACATGTTATCTATCTTAAGGAGAGCCACCTCTAGTGAACTATGTACCCCGGTCCTTTCTTTTACATTCAATCTACAAACTGTTTACTGCTTTGTGTTTACTTTTTGCAAACTATTAGTTCCTTCCATTCGATATGATTAATCCTTTGTTTTCAGCAAAACCGGTGAGATTGACAACCTTATCGCAAGTTGGGGACAGAGTTCTTTGGTTGTGTTGTGTAGGTCTCCACGTTGCTGCTGGCACCGGTAATGCGCCCTGCCAAAGTTCAGCTAGCAACACCTTTGGGGTGTTTCCTTGCTCCTACTGGATTGATAACCTTGGATTCGTACTGAGGGAAAACTTGCTGCTGTGCTCATCATACCTTCCTCTTGGGGTTCCCCAACGAGCTTGGTATATTTTGGGCCAGCAGTAGTCATGAGACTTTAGGTTTTGAAACTTTTCTCTGACATGTTTATTATTACCTTTATATTCAACGAGAAGCCAGACGAGACCTTGATGCTACTCAGGACTTCAAAAAAGATCTCCTTCTCTTCTTTGGTAAGAGCATAGCTGGCAGTACCTTGATACTTCTCTGGATTCAGGTTGTTTCCTTCGTTGATACATTGCTGGTCCTACCGTGCATCCGGTGTATCTTTTGTCTTCCCATACACGCCCAAGAAGTTTAGCAGGTTCACACAAAGATTTTTTGTCACGTGCATCACGTCGATTGCATAGTGAATCTCTAGGATTTTCCAATAGGGTAGCTCCCAAAATATAGACATCTTCTTCCACATGGGTACGTGTCCGTCAACATCATTCGAAACAGATTGTCCGCCATGACCCTTTCCAAAGATCACTTTTAAATCCTTGACCATATCATATATAACATCCCTAGTAGGGCGGGTAGGCTTCGTTCAGTTATCCGCCTTACCTTTGAAATGCTTTCCTCTCTTTCTTACATGATGTTGTTTTGGAAGAAATCGACGATGCCCCAGGAACACATTCTTGTTTCCCAAATATATACTATCGGTCTCACCTAAACAGTGTGTGCATGCATTGTATCCCTTGTTTGACTGTCCTGAAATGTTACTAAGAGCAGGCCAATCATTGATCATTACAAACAACAATGCTTGTAGGATAAATTCCTTTTGTTCGTGCTCATCCCACATAGGTACACCTTCTTCACGCCACAACTGTAAAAGTTCTTCAACCAATGGCCTCAGGTACACATCAATGTCGTTGCCGGGTTGCCTCGGGCCTTGGATGAGCACTGACATCATAATGAACTTCCGCTTCATGCACAACCAAGGAGGAAGGTTATAGATACATAGAGTCACTGGACAGGTGCTATGACTGGAGCTCTACTCCCCGAAAGGATTAAATCCATCTGTACTTAGACCAAATCTTAAGTTCCTTGCATCATCTGAAAATGACTTGAACTCTCTGTCGATGTTTCTCCACCGTGACCCGTTAGCGGGGTGTCTCAGCATCACATCTTTCTTACGGACCTATTTGTGCCATCGCATCAACTTGGAATGCTCTTTCTTTTGGAACAAACGTTTCAACCGTGGTATTATAGGAGTATACCACATCACCTTGGCAGGAACCCTCTTCTTGGGGCACGACTCGCCCTCAACATCACTAGGGTCATCTCGCCTGATCTTATACCGCAATACACCACATACCGGGCATGCATTCAAAATGTCGTACTCATCACCGCGGTAGAGGATATAGTCATTGATGCATGCATGTATCTCCTGCACCTCTAATCCTAGAGGGTAGACAACCTTCTTTGCTTTTTATGTACTAGAGGGCAATACGTTCTCCCCTAGAAGCATATTCTTTATTATTTTCAGCAAATTTTCAAATCCTTTGTCAGAAGTACCATTCTATGCCTTCCATTGCAGCAATTCCAGTGTGGTACCCAACTTTTTCTGGCCATCTTTGCAATTTGGGTACAACAGTTTGTTGTGGTCCTCTAACATTTTCTCCAACTTCAACCTCTCCTTTTCACTTCCATAGTTTATATTCGCATCAAGAATGGCCCGACCCAAATCGTTATCGGGCTCATAAAAAATGGGCTCTTCTTCAGCTTCGTCTCCCCCATTCTACTATCACCGTCTTCAGTGAACATAGGTTAGTTGTCATTATCCTCTTCTTCTTTGTTGTCTTCCATTATAACCCCTCTCTCTCCGTGCTTGGTCCAACAATTATAGCCGGGCATGAAACCGTTCTCAAGCGGGTGGATGTGAAGGGTTTTTGAGGTAGAGTAATCCTTCGTATTCTTATAGGAACTATATGGACAATAAATGAAACCATTCGACCGCCTGTTTGCCTCACCCACATTGAGAAAATACCGCATGCCAGTAATGAACTCGGGATGGCATCGTTCACCGTACATCCATTGTCGATTCATCTGCATTATATAAGTATATCAAAAATCATTAATTACACAACATCATGAATATATGAGTGACCAAATTAATTAATATTCAAGTTCATCACATAAAACTAAGTTTTTTTATATAAAAAAAGAGGCTCACCGAGGTGGTGCCGGCTAGGGGACGACGCTGGCGATCGACGGCGGTGAGGACGGAGAGGGGAATTCACCCTGGAGGCCTTCTTCATCACCATGCAAGCCTCCGGTGTGATGCGTGAGTAGTTCATCTTTGGACTACGGGTCCATGTAGTAGCTAGATGGCTCATTCTCCTCCTTTGAGCTTTCATGTCTAGATCTTGTGAGCTCCGTTCATGATCAAGATCATCTATTTGTAATTCTGCATGTTGTGTTTGCAGGGATCCGATGGATATTGAGATGCTATTTCAGATTGATTATTGATTCTACCATGTCTTTGTTATTTGTGATCTTGCATGCTTTCCGTTGTTAGTAGCTATCTTGGCCAAGTAGATGCTAGCAACTCCAAGAGTTAGTATTTATGCTCGATAGTGGGTTCATGCCACTGGTAATCTGGGGAAGTGACAGAAATCTCTAAGGTACTAGATGTGATGTTGCTACTAGGGAGAAAACAACAATCCTTTGTTCATAGAACAATCGTATTGTTTACTTTACACGCAATTCGTAAAGCAATAATCTGTTGCTTGCAACTTAATACTGGAGGGGGTTCAGATGATAACCTGAAGGTGGATTATTAGTCATAGATGCAGTTGGATGGCGGTCTATGTATAATGTTGTAATGCCCAATCAAGTTCCAAAGGAGTTAAGATGATTAGTATATGCATGTATTGCTTTCTTGATGTTATTCAATTGCCCCGCTATAATTTCTTCACCCAACATGTTATCTATCTTAAGGAGAGCCACCTCTAGTGAACTATGGATCCCGATCCTTTCTTTTACATACAATCTACAAACTGTTTACTGCTTTGTGTTTACTTTCTGCAAACTTTTACTTCCTTCCATTCAATATGTTTAATCCTTTGTTTTCAGCAAAACCGGTAAGATTGACAACCTCATCGCAAGTTGGGGACAAAGTTCTGTGGTTTTGTTGTGCAGGTCTCCACGTTGCTACTAGCACCGGTAGTGCGCCCTACCAAGGCTCAGCTAGCAACACCTTTGGGATGTTTCCTTGCTCCTACTGGTTCGATTAAACCTTGGTTTCATAAATGATGGAAACTTGCTGCTGTGCTCATCATACCTTCCTCTTGGGGTTCCCCAACGAGCTCTACATCAACACCGAGCCATCAAGCATTTTTATGGCGCCGTTGCCGGGGAGTCAAGGACATCTTCACAAGGGGAGTCCCTCATAACCAATCTCTTTACTTTGTTATTTTTTGTTTTGCTTAGTTTCTTTTTGCTTTGTTTGCTTGTTTCTTTATCAAAAACACAAAAAAATTAGTATTACTAGTTTGCTTTCTTATTTGAAAAACACAAAAAAAGTTAAGTCTCCTTTAGTTGTCACCTCTTCCTTAGCTCACCATGTTAATCCCTAAATTCACCCTGAAAGACCTTTCAATTGGTAGTGGTTCTATAATTGGGAAAGATAATATTGAAGAATTCTTTAATCATGTTCGTAAACATGAGGAAACTGAGGATAGATCCCTTGCAGAACTTGCTCCAAATTATGAGATTGCTGCAGCTTATTTAGTTCACATGTTGAAAGCTAGGTTTGTTAACCTCAACCCCTTAATGCATGTAATGTTTCTTAAGCTTAAAGAAATTGAGGACCCTGAAAAGAGGTATTTTATTCTAGAAACTTTGGTTTAAGGAATTCTATGATGTTGCCAAGGAAGCTAGAAAAGTCTTTGAACGTTTTAATATGCTAGGCTCATGTGTAGATGTTGTTGGTACACGAGAAAAGATGAGTAAAACTAAACCTAATGGGGAGGAAATTAAGATACCAACACCCTTCAAACTAGTAGCAATGCATGAAGCCATAGAAAAGAATCTTGATTGGATCGTTCCTGAGAACCCGTTTGATGAAAGTAGTAAACCTAAGAGCACTGAGAGAGGATCCTCTAGAACTTATTTGGATGAGATACCTTGTCTTGTTGAAGATATTTCTGGTATTAATCTTAATGCTTCTTCATTTGAGAATACTTGATCTTTTTTCTTGCTTCTTATGCCTAACTTAAAGGAGTTAAAGAAAAGTACTTATTGGAAGATAACCCAAAAGTTATTGTTGAGTCTTGGAAGTTATTACTTCAGTAATAACTGCTCCTTATCCTTTTTATTTGCTTTTTGTGCCAAGAGTAACCTCTAATGAGAGAGAGGTAATGATTGGGAAAGTTGCTGTCCCGAAACAGATTTCTGTGCTTCACCGTAAACATTCGTCTAAAATATCTGAACGTCCTTTCGTGGCGTGAATTTTTGTGCTTCTGCCCCAGGTTGTTATCTATATTTCGGTAGTTCAACACTTTTTGATTTGAGCAACAGAAGGTCTTTGAAAAAATTCGTCTTTACCTGCTGGTCTGTTTTGACAGATTTCTGCCATTTTCTGCATTTGCTTCTTGTTGGTTCCTTTTTGAGTTCTTTTGGGGAATTGAGCTTTTTGAGGGAAGTGCTACAGTAGCTAGTGTTTTAATTGAAGTTTATCGGTGTTGGAACTGAACCTTAAGATTTATTATCTTGAGTGCACTAATGTTGCTAATAAAGATTGTGTGAAGTTTTGTATGAAGGAGAAATTCAGGTGTATGGAAGGAATGAGTAATGAGATGAAGGATGGACTAAAGCTCAATCTTGGGGATGCCACGCGTGTCACCCCAAGAAATATCCAAGAAGTACAAGCGTCAAAGCTTGGGGATGCCCAAGGCATCCCCCACTTTATCAATAAAAATCCCAGGTTTCTTCCAAACGCTTCATTTTTATTGTTTCATGCACAGATGTGTTGTTCTTGGAGCGTCTTCTTTTTTGTTTTCGTTTTGGTTTTTCGTTTGCTTGGTTTTATTATTTTTATGAATAAATTGGTTGGACCCCCTCTTTCATACATTGGTTTACAAATAGTTTGGTTTGGTTTGGAAAAGAGTAGGAAAGTTCATGCTTATGTGGTAAAAAGAGCTCGTTTTTGACTGTTGCCTATGCTCTATCATGCCATGCTTGATATTGTTTTGGCTTTATTCTTAGTATTATTTGTTGTAGCATGACTTGTTATAAACAATTGAGATTGCTTAATGTGCCTTGGATGAATCATGCGTTGTTTTAGCATATTAAAGCATAGTATAGTGGTATTCTCCTTTGATGCTTTATTTGGGTTGACTTGGCACATGATCACACCATGTTATGACTATCTCAAGTCACCTTAGCCTTTATGATCCTTTAGTTTTCAACTTGTAGTATCACTTTATGCTTTTATCAATGATGTTTTGTCGCTCTGCATGATTATGGCCATTATTGCTCTCTTAGTTTGTCGCTCCCAGTCTTTTGCTAGCCTCCGCAACCAAGTATGAGTTCCACTCATGCATCCAACTCCCGAAACCAAGTTATTCCAAAGAGTCCACCATATCTACCTACTAGCTTATGCTATTCCAAGCATATTCATGCTTTTGTTTACCTTTCAAATTAAACTTGTTATGAGAAAACTAGTGATTAAAGCTCTCACGAACTTGATGTCACACTTTACTTTTCTTGCCCTTAATAAACTTGAACCATTGTGTCATCTATGTTGTATATGCTTGCACTTATTTGTTGGGAATTAGCAGAACCAAGTTGTCATGGGGAACGCTTTCAACATTGCACTTGGTACTTGTACCTAGTTGATATCATGCTCTTTTGTATATGGATGTCGTCAGTGTGAAATGAAAGGGGAGCTTGTAAGTCCATGGAGTTATGTATGTGTGTTAGAGAAACGTCTGGGCCGCTGGTCTAATCCATGCTGACATGGTGGAAACCTGCAACGTAACCATAATGAGCTGTCTATGAAGCATTCTTCTTATAAAAAAGAATCCCATATTGAGAAAAAAAGAGAAAAAGAGAAAAAATGAGATTATGAAAAGAGGAAAGAGAGAAAAGCACCATATTCCCATGGTAAATAAGAAGATTGTTGAGATACTCGTTGTCTGCTTGCCTTTTCATTTTGATATGGGGATTCTTCCGTATCATCGGGCAAGGGGTACCCCGTTGGCGGTTCTCTATGATACACATGTACTTACGATGACAAGAACTTACCGGTGACTAAACTTGAGTAGCATGAGGAGCGGCCCTCGTATACAAGGGACATGAGATTTCTAACTTATACTTCGTCAAGCATGTACACCATACTTTGTTCACTTTAACCTTAATCACTTCAAGATGCTTATGATAGGCGCAATGAGAGATGAAAGCTATAAGTACCATAATTTTTGGAAGCTCTTTATGAGACTTGAATCCCTACTTCCTTCTATGAAGGCCATTCTTCCACCATTATATTGAGTCTCCACCTTCTACCTTTATGCACCTACTTTGAGAGCATAGTGGCCATTCTTAGTTCTATGTGCATTGTCCCAAGACTAGTTGATTGATGCATAACTTGATATTGCTTGCTTTAAACTATTTGTATATAGTCACTCTTATGAACTTTGAAGGTGTCCTATGCATTTATATTTTCTACTCTATGAGGGACAAGCTGAATACTATTATGCTATGTTTTCTTTATGTGAAACAAACAAACGTCTTGCAAAGCATTGTTATTCATGAATCTTTTGTTTGTGCCTTTTCATGTTGCATCATAGTTTCTTTGTCTTATTGCTAGAACTTTGTCTTTCATGTTATGATTGAAGTACTATGATCCCAGCTTTGAATGTTTTACAAATTATTCTTTCTTTTTATCACTTACCTACTCGAGGATGAGCAGGAGATAAGCTTGGGGATGTTGATACATTGCAAATGTATTTATAATTTTTGATGTTCCATGCTTGGTCTTGTGTTTTGTCCACACTTTGGAGTACTTTTCATATGATTTCTTGGACTAACCTATTAACAAGAGCCACAATGCCAGCTGCCTGTTTTCTGCTGTTTTTGGTTCCAGGAAAGTCAGAAAATGAATATTCTCAGAATTGGACGGGACAAAAGCCAAAGTGCCTATTTTTCCGGAAGTCATCAGATGCCAGAATACGAGACGGAGAAGGGCTGGGGGGCGGCCACACCACCTGGCCACGCGGCCAGGCCTGGCCCGTGCCAGGGGGTGGTCTGGCCGACCCCAGCACCCCCTCGGCCTCTCCTTCCGCCTATATATTGCCCTCAGAATGAAAACCCTAAGGACCCGATGAAAAATCCACGAAAGAGTCTGTAGCCGCAGTCATCTCCATCCCTAGATCGGGAGGGATCTAAAGCTCTTCCTGGCACCCTGTCGGAGAGGGGAGTTCACCCTGGAGGCCTTCTTCATCACCATGCAAGTCTCCGGTGTGATGCGTGAGTAGTTCATCTTTGGACTACGGGTCCATGTAGTAGCTAGATGGCTGGTTCTCCACCTTTGTGCTTCCATGTCTAGATCTTGTGAGCTCCGTTCATGATCAAGATCATCTATTTGTAATTCTGCATGTTGTGTTTGCAGGGATCCGATGGATATTGAGATGCTATTTCAGATTGATTATTGATTCTATCATGTCTTTGTTATTTGTGATCTTGCATGCTTTCTGTTGTTAGTAGCTATCTTGGCCAAGTAGATGCTAGCAACTCCAAGAGTTAGTATTTATGCTCGATAGTGGGTTCATGCCTCTGGTAATCTAGGGAAGTGACAGAAATCTCTAAGGTACTAGATGTGTTGTTGCTAATAGGGAGAAAACAACAATCCTTTATTCATAGAACAATCGTATTGTTTACTTTACACGCAATTCATAAAGCAATAATCTGTTGCTTGCAACTTAATACTGGAGGGGGTTCGGATGATAACCTGAAGGTGGATTATTAGTCATAGATGCAGTTGGATTATTAGTCATAGATGCAGTTGGATGGCGGTCTATGTATAATGTTGTAATGCCCAATCAAGTTCCAAAGGAGTCAAGATGATTAGTATATGCATGTATTGCTTTCTCGATGTTTGTCAATTGCCCCGCTGTAATTTGTTCACCCAGCATGTTATCTATCTTAAGGAGAGCCACCTCTAGTGAACTATGGATCCCGGTCCTTTCTTTTACATACAATCTACAAACTATTTACTGCTTTGTGTTTACTTTCTGCAAACTTTTACTTCCTTCCATTCGATACGTTTAATCCTTTGTTTTCAGCAAAACCGGTGAGATTGACAACCTCATCGCAAGTTGGGGACAAAGTTCTGTGGTTGTGTTGTGCAGGTCTCCGTGTTGCTACTAGCACCGGTAGTACGCCCTGCCAAGGCCCAACTAGCGACACCTTTGGGGTGTTTCCTTGCTCCTACTGGTTTGATTAAACCTTGGTTTCATAACTGAGGGAAACTTGCTGCTGTGCTCATCACACCTTCTTCTTGGGGTTCCCCAACGAGCTCTACATCAACACCGAGCCATCACACACCATTCCCCGTGATTAAAAATCATTGGCCACATGCTTGCGAGCGATATAGAACATGCGTTACTGAGTGGGCCTAGAGAATATCTTTCCGTCACATGGATGGACAAACCCCAGTCCTGAATCATGCAACTCAACAAGTACTTCTCAAGATACTTGAAAGACACCTTTATGATCACCAATTTACGAAGATGACGGTTGGTGCCCCCAAAGTATTCTTCTGGTATTCAGGAGTAACGTGATCTCATGGTCTAAGGATCTTGATACTTTACATTAGAAAGCTACACAACAATTAAAACTTAGTGACATGCTCAAATTGCTATCCTTAGTTTTTGATTTGTCCATCATATCATTCTCCTAATGATATGACCTCGCTATCAAATGAAATTACATCTCCATAGTTAGGAAACCTTAACCATCATTTAAGTAACGAGCAAGTCTAGTAGAGACTTACTAGGGATACAATGTTGTTTATGTATCCACACATTTATTCAGTTTCCGGTTAATACAATTATAACATGGAGAATAAACACTTACCATGACCTCGAAATATGATAATAACAACTTTATTGTTGACTCGGGCATATTTCCAACACATTTATCAACCTTAGGATATGGTGCCCATATGAAAACTTATCTAATACATTATAAAGTTGTACCTATATTATTCCTTCTTTGAAGCTGTTTTGATCCCACCATGTTTATGAGAGATTCGACAAGTGAAACTATGAACTCTAGTCCTTTTTAATCATAAGAAACATCGTTTACTTGCATCCACACAAATTTTTATTTTTAGCACTCATTTAATACAATAATATAAAAACATCTAGCACACTTGCATTTAGTTCTTTTATATAGTTCGCACCACTACTAATACTACTACACTACAAACTTGCATTACATTTAGTTTATTTGTCATATTGCATTTAATTTACTTTACTTGCTACCTCAATATAAAATAACCCTCGTGCGCGACACTTTTTTGGGCGACACAAGTGAAAAGTACATGCAAACATAATATAGCCAACAGTTGGGCATTATAGCACAGAAATACCAAGTTAGGAGTTCGATGTATCTCATGTGGGAAAGATGAGAACTCAGTGCATCGTTTCTGGCTGTGGACTTTCTAAAAACATGTTTGGAAGATCATTCATGCCATAGCGGAATGAGAACGAGCAGTACATGCACTTCCTAGTAATGTACGCGCGCAAGGGATTTAACTCTCCTGGGTCACTCGCATGCGCGACCCCGGGGCGACTCCCTCTCCCCAAAAAAACCTAGCCCCGATCCCTGCTGGCCGCCGCTGGCAGTGGCAGTGGCGGCGCCCTGGCTGCGAAGGCAACGGTGCAAGGTGGGCGTGTCTTCCTCCCAAAGCTTTGCGCGGGGAGGCGGTGAGGTGGGGCATGCACAGATCGGTGTGCCTTCGGCAAGGGCGCGGTAGTGGGATGGCCTAGAGGTGGGGCGACAAGGCATGGTGGCGGCGATGCCGTCCTTGCACCGTTCTCCACCGAAGTGCTTCCTATCGAGGTGCTCGCGGGCGACGCGGCTAGGGTCACCCTAGATCTTCCGACCTAGATCCAGCGGGTCTGGTGGCCGGTGAAGGCCGTTGGTGAGGGGGCTTACGGTCTGGCTTCGAATAAAGGGGTTTCTTCCTAGGATCCCTCTCATGCCATGATGAAGATCTACCTGTTCCATAACTTCATTGATCTGGTTGGAGTGTTGTGTTCTGGAAGATTCCGTTGGTGAACTCCAATGGACGACATGCCAGAGTTTGCCAGATTGGATGGATTTCGGTCACGCTCAACCATGTTTTTATTTGACCATTTGGTTTCAGAGGGAGTGGTGCGAAGCTTTGTAGACTGTTGCCATCAAGGACATGCCATTAGTCCCATGGTGAAGTCAGTCGTGGAGAACGACATGAAAGCTGAGGTCTGAAGACTGGTAATGGTGGTTTAAATCCTGGTAGCGATGAGGTTTTGGCTTGGTGATCTTGGTCTTGGAGCAGTGGTATTGGAAAGTGGGGGCGACAGTACAGGAGAATTCCAGAGTTCAAGCTGCAGGGTGAAAATCCAAGTTCTGGCCTTAATTGGTTGTACCTAGCAATTCCCTTATCGAAGGCATTGTTTTGTCAGCGCGAACTTTCTCCGGGGTGAAAACCTATGATAGATGATCAGGGCGATGACAATGCTAGTGCACTGCTCCCTTCTTAGAGGCATCGCTTTTGGAGAGGATGGATTTCTGGTGCTGCCTTGGTGGTGTTTGGTCGCTGTTGTAGGGCATATATCGCTGTAGCGGTATTTTCCTTTTTCTGTAATTCTTCTTTCTTTTTTGGCTGTGTGCATCTGTATTTCCATTAGGATAATGCGTTGTTGTAGAGGCTGGGTGTAATTGGTATCTCATAATATTAATATATGCTCCTTTCCAAAAACAAGGGATTTAACTCAATGGCTTTTCGAGTGGTTTGACACGGTCAAGGAGACATAGATTGACACCACAATGATGGTCCTTTACCAGCTTTGGTTATCACGAAACGATGCAAGAGATTCGAAGATTATGGAGGACCCATAGGCTGTGGCTGTGGGAGCTCTACACCTTAGTGAGAGTAGTGGAATACTCTGGTCCCCAAGCCCACTATCAGCCCAACCTATCTGACATTGTTGTTCATTCGCGTCATCCTCCTGAGGGTGACTCGGGGGCAATTAGGGTTCGCCGCCGCCAGCCCCTCCTCCACAGTATCCTTCCTCACCGCTGCCGCAGTCGGCGGCGGGCCCCCTCTGCCTCCTTCTCCTCCACCCTGCTCTCCCTCTCCATGCATCAAGCAGGACAGGCAGGCCCCAAATTTGTCGTCGCGCAACCGCCCTCAGGGCTCATGGGATTCCTAGAGACAGCAGCAAAGTGTGGCTGGCCTCTCGCACGTCAGTTGCCGGTGTTTCCGCTCTGCCGCACAGATCTGCCAAGCTCTGTCGTGTTTACCTCTATATCCTGCTCGGGTGTAGGGGATGTGGTCTGGTGAGCTCTGCTACTACCGTCCTTCTTCCCGGTGTTCAACTTAGATATGCTCGTTGGGCGTGCTCACGATGGTATTGGTTACCTCTCCTAGCTCTGGGTCTGGATGGATGGCTTGCTGGGCTAGGGATAGCGGAGGTGCGCCTTTCGTGGTAGCTGGGTGGGCCGGCTATGCATAGGTGGCTCGCTGTTTCTTCGGCAGCGGGCAAGGTAGGTTCTTTCGGTACGTCGGGGCAGCGACCCTAAGCGGTTGTCGTGGTGTTGGTTTGGTGGCAGACCTCGCTGTGTTTGGTGCTGGATGGCTACCTTGGCCATGTGGACGGTGAGGTGACCGTCGTGGGTCGGTCGTGGGCGGGAGCTCCCTTGCTTTCTCCTAGATCTAGGGACCTTTGTAACACCCTCAAATCGGCCCTAAGCAAGTTTTAGCCCTTTCCGCCAAACCCGCATAGAAACGATTCAAGGACGCCCACCAGGCACTTTCGTCCGGGTGGAAAACAAAGTAATACCATTACACAACAGTCCTCGATGGGACCCACAGAACAGATATATATACAACAGTGACTCAACGAGTAAAGAATACAGATATACAATACAAAGATCCAAATCACCTTGAAAACGATAGAGCGTCCGACTACGGACAAGATGCAAATGGGGCTTAGAGCCCTGAAGAATAACCAATGGCGTCCATAACCCTGCCCAGGCCAAGCCGGAAGGGTAACCCTGCTAACGACGTCGATCTCAAACCTGCTAAAACAAAAGGGGTGCCGACAAAGGGCAAAGGAAAAAGAGGAGCGTCAGTACTGAGGCCAGTACACGGCGAGGCCAGAATTCGGCGGCTCTCACCTACATAGGTATGGTGGGCTGGAGCGGCAGCGCAGCGGCACTAAACAAACTATAGAGACTCGATACAACTGGCGGTTATCAGAGAGGGATAAGAAAGACCTATTCGGATTCAACCTGAAGCTAACACCAAACAAACCCATCCTGGTATTTCCCCCTCGAGACCAAACGAGGAAGTCGGACCAAGGAACTCACACAGTTGGCAATTTTAATCATTCCATTATAGTTGCAGCAATTACTAATCAGATATAGATAGCATGAGTCATCCTGATAGCATAAGTAGTGGGCAGTTTTAGTTAACATTCCGTTGTAGTTGGAACATTTACTAGTCAGATATAATTGTCCTGAGGAATCCCAAACCCAACAGTTGTTGACACTTTTATCACATTCCATTGGAGCTGCAATACTTACTAGGCAGATATAGTATGTCACAAAACAACCCAGATCCACCAGCTGTTGACCTTTTTAATATCCATTCTGTTGTAGGTGAATCTGATTACTAGTCACATATTAAATCAAATTTATAACACTACTTTAGTTATGCTTGTCTATGATCGAGATACTGTGCTCCAAGTCGTCCATAACCGCGGACACGGCTTTCAGAAAGTTTTACCCTGCAGGGGTGCACAAATAGCAACACACACTCGATCAACCTCGGAAAAACCAATTCAAAACCCAATGAGGCATTCACGACAAAGCAATCACAGGATTCAGAAATATTTCAGGGGGCCACCCCACCAAGCTACCCGCAACGAAGTTGGCCGCCTCCGGAATGGACCCAGGGTTTGCGTCAATGGCTGTAAACAACTGGGAACCCGAAAGTGTGACTGGGCTTGTCGATACCGCGAACTCCACAATCCTAAACAGTACAGGTGCTCCACGCACAATCTTAAATAAAGCAGTAAACATGGCATAAGTACAGGATAGTAAATAAAACCCCAAACTAGTTTGTGGCCCCAAGAAATAGAAATGAATCAAGCTCTGGCTCAGGGGGGTCCATGGCCTCCTGGATGTGGATAATGCGAAAAATCAAGGAACATGTATCAAGTACTCGGGGCCTACGAGACACAAGTGAGCGTGGAAGAACCAAATAACATCTATTGCCCACCGATGCCTCTGCATTAGTTATATCTAGCATTTTACTAGTTGTATTTAGAGTCATGATCATCTCCACCATTAAGCATCTCCACCATTAAGCATCTCCACCATTAACATCTGCCAGCATTCCAACAACTGTGGTACTGGACAACACGAGATCGCACCTGAGCAAGCGACTACGACTCGCAAGGCCAGCTATCTACCAAACACAGGTAATAGGAGGTGTCCAAGGCAATATAGAGGCTACACATGATATAACTAGTGCACGGAATCTAAAGCATCGCGACACGGATAGCAATAGATCAATAGGAGGAAATAAAGACTATAAATGCAAAATAGGTAGAAGGGGGAGAGATGCTCGCCTGGGAAAACACTGCCGACGGACCATAGCCTGAGAACTTGTCGGTACTCGCATCCACTCACCGGCCTAATCCGCGAAGAAGCAAACACTAGAAGAAACACCGGATGCAATATTTAATACCACGTCAGAAGATCCGGCATGATCATGATATGATGCATATGCGGTGCAATTAGGCAATATTAAGCGGAACCGGGGTCCCGATAATTAATTAATAGGTTCCAGTTATTTATCTACCCTGCAAATGAAATGTTGGATTAGCAAGGCAAATCATGGCATCGGTTTGCTACGCAAAATTAAATGGAGCCAATATAAGACTAGAATAGCCGTCATATAGTCTCCATATTTAATTATTAGATGAATCGACATAATGTCCCCAAACCACATGATGAGATGCAAGCATGAATAATTAAATATGCAGCAAGATATATTATATTATAAAAATAGAGGTCTCGAATAGGGGTCACACATTGGCGTTTGGCGATCTTGGATTCTGGGGGTTTGACGGTTCGGGTCCGGGTCTCAGGGTTTGACGGGGATCGGTCTTCGGGTCGAGGTGCGGGGTCTTGGGTTTTGGGATCCGGGAAGAACTTGTCGTCCCGTGACGGAGAACTAGGCGTTCCGAAGAGTTAGATGTCTCGGGTCGAAGATCTTCTCGGTGGTTCTTTGGGTGGCACCATGTTCCTTCTTCGGAGGCCTTGCCAACGTCCACGATCGGGTTAGAAGAACTTGTCGATGAAGAGGGTGTCGCATCCTTGTAGATCATGGAGACCTTGCAGCTCGGGAGACCTTGGACTCGGATGAAACATCACATGGAGCACCTATTGGGTACAACAACTCGAACTGGAACCCAAACTTGGTCGAGCAGTACAAACAGCCTGCACGACAGGATCTGGTCACTGCTCTGCTACATCTTCCATGAGGTTACAAACAAAAACGAAAACACAGTACCAACATGGTACTACACAGGGGAACCTACACGAGTGGAGGCAGATGGGCACCGGCGACGACGGGGTTGGGCCCCAACGGAACAGAGACGTAGCGGGGGTCGCAGGCTCGCAGGCGTCGATGCGGGTAGGCCGGAGCAGAGGCGAGAGGGGCGGCCCCGGCGGGATCTGCGAGGGGGCGTGGGCTCGAGGCGGCTGTCGAGGTGGGGAAGTTCGGCGAGGCGGGGGCCCGCGGCTGCGCTGCCCGGTCGGAGAGATGGCGCCAGGACCGAGCGGAAAAGCGCCGGCGGAACTTGGGCGGCGGGGACGGAATGAAGGAGGGTCCCGTGAAGGAGACGGCGGTAGGGGCAGGTGGTCGCGACGCTCGAGGAAGCGGCAAACCTGGCGGAGGGAGGTGAGGTCGAGCGGAAGGAGGGGTACCCACGGCGGCAGCGGGGACGAGCAGGCGCTGACGGGGACGGCGGAGGAGCTCGCCGGCGGTTGCCTGCGAGGCGGCCGAGGCGGAGGCCGGGCCGGCCAAGGAGGAGGACGCGAGGGGGAGGGGTGTCCCCTGGAGGCGGCCCTGGAAACGATGGCGGCGGGGTGGAGCTTGGCAGAGGCGCGCTGCGGCGGCCGGGCGAGGGAGGAAGGGAGGCGCGTGGCGGGATGCAGCGGGAGAGAGGAGTAGCGGGGAGAGAGAGAGAGAGAGCGAGCGGCACGTGGGGCGGTAGGTGGTGGACCAAGGGCGATAGCGACAAGGGAAGCGGGGGTGGCGTGTTGGTGCGAGGCCCGTTGCCGCGCGTGCTGTGTGTGCACGGCGCGTACACGCGCAGGGGGTGGGGCCAGGTACGGGTCGGTGGCGGGGGTAGTGCCCAGGTGGAGACGGGGGAATCCCGAGGTGGTCGGGCTGGCTGGGGCTGGCGCACGGCTGGGTGGGGATCGGGGTAGGTAGCTAGGGTTTGGATTTAGGGTTTGTTTTTGGGGTAGTAGGTGGCTAGCTGGGCCTTTTGGCCCGGCCGGCTGCCTCCCCTAAAAAAATAGTTTTATTTTATTTTATTTTGTCCGAAATAGACTTTTGTAGATAGTTTTTAGACAAATAAAAGGTCCGATAAAGACCGGGGGTTTTGATTTGAAATTAAGACGGGGAATATTTAGAAAAACAAAATAGGCTTTTAGAAAATAATCTTTGGCAAACCATGCATGATGATGACGATGCTCAAATGCAATGAGTCATGATGACATGAGCATGCAGTCATGATGATGCAATGCACAAAAACACCACGATTTTCTAGTAGTGGTTTTAGCGGGATGCCACAACCTTTCCTTCCTAACCTACCTAGTCCTTGGTGAATTCGTCCGGATGCTGACCAGGTGAAAACCTTGCCCGACGTTTGCTCATGCCGACGACGATGATGTCTTTGGACGCTGTTTCCCTCCTTGGAGGCGTCGTTGTAGGTACGTGTTTCATTGTCCTTAGGTGTTAGGCAAGAGCCTTTGGTCTTCTTGACCAGGCGGCGATGATGACGCTTTGGCACCGCTCCCTTCCCGAAGGCGCCGCCATAGACACCCAAAGTCTACTCTTTGACTTGTGGTCGGTTGGCGTCATCGGTGGTGCTCGTTTGGTGTGGACTTGGCTCCAGGTTGGGCATTTTCTTGCCAGCTCTTTGGTCTTGGCAGTCTTGTCTGTTGGGAAAATGCCCTAGAGGCAATCATGGTTGATTATATTTCTCAATGTATTCATAAAGTTATAGTCCATGTATGAACTACTGATATGTATCATCGAATATGTGATTCGATTGTGGAACTATATATTCATGTTGTTCATGCTAATTGTCCTTGGTCATTGAGGTTGTGCTGGACACACAACTTAGACCAATGTGAAAGTCGGCAGATGACCAGGTTCCACTTGTCATGGGCATGGAGATGCTATTCCGACTTACACGGATTCGGCTAAAGAGTTTAGCGAGTCGGACTGACCCATATTGAGATACAACGAGTAAGTCGTCATTTGTATATCTCAATCAATATAATCCTTAGACCTGAGGTTATTGCACAATCCGAGTTGAGGATCACCGACTTAGGTTCTGTCAAACGCTGTTCCGTCACTAGGCAGTTATAAAGGCGGAGTTCGGGTCGACTGAGAATCAAGCTGCGTGATGTGAATAACCGAGATGGTATTTTGCCCCTCCGTCTGGAGAGATATTCTCTAGGCCCTCTCAGAAGATATGATTCAGAAAGCATGGCCATGCGTGACTCGGTTAAGTGTTAACCGAGGCTACCGACTAAGAGTTAGTCGGATGAATCACTTATCTCGGATCGAGAAAGAGAGTCGAACTATTTAAGGGATGACGATTAATCGCCTATAGTTCGACAAGGTATATCGTGAGGCAAAAGGGACTCAGACGAAAGTCGCATTGGAAGGCATGTCGTCATGACTCTTTGGTACTTAGGAGTTGGCACGTTCTGCTAGGAGCCGCTACCAACTGATCGATCACGAGTGAGACTCGGAATCATGTCCGGGTTACCATGAGCCTGTCGGGTCACACACTTAAGAGCGGGAGCAAGTTTGGGTTAGACCCAAACAGGAAATCTATTTGGGTTGGACCCAAATAGAGACATAGACTTAGTCAGCAAGTGAGACTTGCAATGATTAATATAGGCCTTTTTAGTGAATGGGCCACAAGTGAGTGGAGCCCACTTTCACTCCCTATATAAGCTGGGGCGCAGGTGCTTAGAGCACAAGGTTAGGTCACTCCATGTGTTGGAAACCCTAGCCCCAGTCCGTCCTGTCGCCGTCGTACGGACCTAGCAGTCCATCGCCGGCACTCCTCCTCGTACGTGTGGATACCGATGGAGGTGTTGTACGTTCAGCACTTCGACGATCGTGGAACCGAAACGGATCGTGAGGCGTGGAACAGGAACGGATCGTGAGGACTGCACTGCATCAAGCGACGTGCTTCATTGATTCCGCAACTGCGCGTCTAGTGGTAATCCTCGTGGCCTACTACCTCAACTAGATCTTGGGTTCACCGCGTAGGAAAAAGTTTTGTTTTTCTCTGCGTGGCCCAACATTTTCTTCTCCTACCTATCCGTGCTCAGGGTGAGCTTCTCCAACTTCCGATGGTACGGCACTCTTCGAGCCAGAGCGAGGGGGCAGGGGTCCCTCTTCCGAAGTGGTGGCGGATGGTGTCGCAGTGACGGAAAGCCACTCCTTTAGCAGACTTGGACATGACTCCTTCAATGGCTCGTCTTCTCCAACATCAAGTTCTTGCCTTCGCCCCCTGGATGAAGTGATTGTTGCGGCTTTCAATCTAGAGTAGTTTCAACCGGCGCTTCTAGTTTATCATTTGTTTGCTTGTGTTCTGCTCTTTTTGTTAGCTGATTTCCTCAGCATCATGTTTTATTTTGATAAAGGGCGCTTTTATTACTTAGATAAGTATTATACCCGTCCTCTGCATATCTAGGATGCATACAGCCGGCAATAGTCTAGCAAATCCAACAGTAGTAAAGATAAAGTCGATGGCGGATTACAAAACGATGTGATTAAATGCAACTACGCCAAATGTGTTGATGGCGGGCCGATTTGAAGATTATGCTGCCATCCATGTCCGGTAAATAGGTCCCGTCTCGTAGGCTCCAGCCGCGTACACACCTCCATAAAAAGGTCGCAAAGCTCCACACGATGTAGTGTCGACCAAGCCTGAAGGGTATTTGTACACCTAAAAATAACATGCAGAAGGGAACATTTAATATCATTAAAAACCTTATCATTTCTATATAGCCATAGCGACCATATAAATGCAATCGCTCCGATCCGAAGAAGTATCTTGTACTTGTTATCTATACCATGTAATCAATTCCTAAAAATATTGGCAATACTACGTGGTGGAGACAAGCCAGAGGCTGCTTGGGTGACTAACACTAATTGCTGACAAGCTTTTGGCTTAGCATCACAGTCACTTCTGGTCTATATTTTGGCTTAGCATCAATCCTGTTAGAGCTAGAATCACGGCGTAGCATCTAAAAAAAATAGAATCACGGCCTAATTGCTATCAACCATGGATTACATAATGAAGAGAGACTAAGTTGAGCAACCCGATCATACAAACTGAAGGCACCTTCATGAAAGCATCGAAATAACAAACACCCCGTTTAATAAACCATAACGCACATGGTGAAATACTGTACGGAGTACATTAATTGCAGAGGATTTTCCAAATCAAGAACAGCAGCACAACGTTGCGTCAGGATAATAATAACTGGATGGTGTACTAGTAGAAGGGTTGCAGCTTATTACATTAATTAAGGTGGATAAATAACATATACTGTAGATGGGCACCGGATGGGTTACATATATATAATTATTGTTAAACATACTACCATAGCAATCTCAGCTGGACTAGCCAGAACAGACTCATGCCGACACCGGCGGGATGGCGCCGCCGAGCTCTTCTTCATCCTTCGTGGCATCGTTCTGACCGTCGGGCCGACGGGTACAGGGGGGCTTGGGAAATTCCACACCAGGAGGACGGACACAGCATGATGGAAAGTCCACCAACATCACGTTCGGGTTGTTGGCGAACATCTTCTCTACATTCGCAGCGAAGCTCGCCCTGAGCCGCACCATGAACTCCTCGTAGTCCGAGTCGTCCCCCTCCTCCCCTTCCAGCACCGTCAGCTGCGAGTCCACCGCCCGCCAAGGTTCCTCCTCTTCTCTCCTCCTTTTCCTGGCGGCGCATCCCTCGAGATCGCTCTTCTCGCCGCCGGCCATCAGTGCTTTTGGTCCGCTGGCGCTCAGATCGAGCGAAGACTCCTCGGCCATCGGTAGATCAAACGCTTCAACTCTTGGAGGTGAGGGCGGCGGCTCGGACGCTCGGTGTATATAAAAGGCGGAGGGTTCTGTTCGGCGGGTTCTATATGGAGTCCCGTCTTCCGACCGGGTTCCTGTCGGGCTTTTCACCAATCATCAGGTTTACGTTACTCTCTTCGCTCACAATTACCTCGCATACTAGGTCTAGTCAAAGTCAAATTTTATAAAATTTAACCATATATTTAGGAGAAAATATTAACAATAATAACATAAAAACTATTGTATTAGAATTATTATAAACTATATTTTTATATTATATAAATTGAAAATCATGGATGTTGATATTTTTCCTTATATTGTTGGTCAAACTAAGTTTGATTTTGACTAAACCCAGAACGTGAGGTAATTATGAACTGAGGGAGTATTGACTTGTTGCGCTGGAGTTGGCCCATCCTCTATTATGTGGCTTCATGAATGTCTTTCATACTCCCTCCGGGTCTATATTAATGTCCCAACTTTGTCTAAATACGAATGCATCTAGTAAACCCTTAAATTTATTTAGTTCCTAGTATCTAGTTAACTATTTGTTGAAAATATAACCATTAATTCATATGATTTAATCCGAATAATAAACTGATAAAACATAATCATACATATAGCAATTACATAGATTACGCAAACTAACATAGTAAATAAACAGATTATATCTAAATATGACAAATCTATTATATCTATACCAAGCACTAGAATAAAGAACTCTAACATAATCTGAAAGAGAAAGTTCAGGATCATATATGGTATAGCGGCGGCAACAGCAGCCGCGGCGGAAGCAGCAGCAGTAGCTGCAGCGATGGCAACAATGTCGTCGCTCATGTTGAGGTTGTCGAAGAGGTTCGGTGATGTCCAACACTAGTAGAAAAGCACCCCTTTGGTCCCGGTTCATAAGGGCCATTGGTCCCGTTTTTGCACCGGGACCAATCACTCGGGACCAATGCTGGTCCCGGTTTTGGCACGAACCGGGACCAATGGGTTTTCACGTGGCCCGCCGTCGCGTGCGCTTGCAGTAGGACCTTTGGTCCCGGTTCGTGGCATGAACCGGGACGAAGGCCTTTTCTATTTTTTTTTCAAAAAACAATTTATTTTTTCGAATTTTTTTTAATTTTTTTTTTGAATATATGAATATTTGGACCGTTTAATCTCTCACCCCTAGCACGCTTAACATCTTGGTTCCTTCCCATCAACCTTCCTATGTACCACTTGTAACATTATGTCTATACTATGCTATTAATGATATTAATCCATGCATCTTGTGAGTCACACATTTTTATAATTTGAGTTACAAACATGATTTTAATGTACAAAAATGACTAAGTAATACTAATATTGAATAAATATAGAAATAAAATATGTTTTATTATTATTTTTGCATTAATTCATTTAATATGGCATAATTCATATCTTTAAATCTATAAATCGAAATTCCACAAATAATATGTCCATTATTATCAGAAAAATGTGTGGAATCCAAATATGTCATTTTTTTATTTTTTTGATTTTTTTTAAAAACAAAAAATATGAATTTTGACTCTTTTGGAATTTCAAAAATCTAAAAAAATTGCAAACGGTTGAAGGCTGTTGGCATCAGTATCATAATTTTTTGCCGATAATTTTGATATATTATACGATCTTTTCCGACATCGTATGCACAAATGGCGGTCATCTGAAGTTTTTATAACGGTTTCTTGCAAAATAAGTCAAAATTCAAGTTTAGTCCCGATTCATGGCATGAACCGGGACTAAAGAGGGACCCTTTGGTCCCAGTTCGTGGCATGAACCGGGACCAATGCTCCACTGACCATTGGTCCTGGTTCATGCCATTAACTAGGACCAATACCCCGAGATGAACCGGGACCGATGTCCTGGCGGCATGAACCGGGACCGATGCTTGGCATTGGTCTCGATTTGTTATTCGAACCGGAATGAATGGCTTTGGGGGGTGCACCAAAGGCCCCTTTTCTACTAGTATAGGAAGAAGTTGCTGTTCGGGAACTCATCGTCGGAAGACATTGTGGATGCCAATAGTCGCGCTTGAGCGCTTCCCAAAAACCTGATCGTCCCTCACCCGTACAGGTTCACAAGAGACGGGGTTCCGGAGGCCTACTGCCCCGATCTACGGTGCACGTCGCAAACCGGGATGAGGATGACGAAGACGGCGACGTAATAGACTGGAAGGAGACGCGTACATAGGTTGTACCGATTGTGTTTAGCGTAGATGCTTATATAGCGCAGGTCAGGGTGATCGTGGGACTCAACCCACGTCCGAATCGGTAACAGCCGACGTCCCATAAAGACGGGAACGGCTGGCTAATTAACGCATTCGTTAATGACTCGTAATTAATCTATGATTTATTTTACTGACTAGCAAAAATAAAGCGCAGCTCGGCGAGATTCCTGCAACCCGCGTCACGCACGCGCATCACGACGAGGCGAGGCGAGGCGGGCGGCATTGGATGAGGAGTGCGCGAGAGGTACTCTTCTTCTCACAACTTAGTGAGTGGTGGAATAGACTAGTATATAAGAAGGTGTAACTCTCATTCAACTAGCAATGTGGGACTAAACTTTGACCATACTAGCACAACCATATGCTGCCATGCACAAATGGGCCAAATAGAATTTCAGAATTTGTCTAATGGACCAACAGCCCAAAACTCATCAAATTCCAACAATCCCCCACAAAGTCTCATTGACACATCACCTCACTTTCATTCTAGAATATTGTTTTATATACCCGTGTGTAGTGGAGACTGTTAAGTTAAAACTTCCACGTTAAACTTCATGCTACACTAGCTAGCAATTTGAATAGTGGACTATGCCTTGAACTACAAGTTTTCTGTACACTAGTTTCACACAAAATCTAGACCGATACAGGGATACCGTAGGGCTTCCCCGCAGTTTGGAGCTTATGCGTCATACTCCAGGGCCTATCATGAGTTCATTAGAGAGCACCCAACTCTCACGAACTGTGACGTTTGACAATCAGACTCATATATGTGTGTTCCTCAATAGATGTTATGCAGGACAACATCCTTGCTTAGAGAAGTCACTTGGAACAATAAATATCAACCTGCCATGCAAAATAAGAGAGTATTGCATCTTCATAGAGATACAATATAATATGGGCATACTCTCCTCTCAGCTGATCAACATCTTGTCTCCCAGCTCTAATTCACGGGATCTCCGATCACATAGAGTGGGTTACCACTGCGAATAACTCATTGTGTGGGTCTCAAACCCATCTTCCTCGATGCATTATCTATCACATTACGTGATATGCCCTTTGTGAATGGATCTCCCAAGTTCTTAGATGTTTGGATATAATCCAACGTAATAACTTCAGAGTTTCTCAGTTTCCTGACAGATTTCAATCTACTCTTCACATGCCTTGGTGACTTCATATTATCTTTAGAACTATTTACTTTGACGATCACAGTTTGATTATCACAGTTCATCGGGATGGCGGGTATTGGATTTTCAACCACATGTAAGTCCATCAAGAGCTCATGAAGCCACTCTGTTTCAACAGTGGCCGTGTCTAATGCTGTGAGTTTTGCTTCCATAGTTAACCTTGTTAAGATGGTCTGATTGCAAGACTTTCAGGAAACAACGCCACCACCAAGTGTAAACAAATAACCACTTGTGGCCTTAATCTCATCAGCATCAGATATCCAGTTTGAATCACTATATCCCTCAAGTACTCGTGGATACCCAGTATAGTGAATACCATAACTTGCAGTGCCTTTCAAGTAGCGCAAAACTCTCTCAAGAGCATGCCAATGATCATCTCCGGGATTTGACACAAATCGACTCAGTTTGCTTACAACAAAGGAGATGTTAAGCCTCAAAGCGCTGGCTAAATACATGAGCGAGCCAATAATTTGAGAGTATCTCAATTGATCTTTAGCATTCCTTCGATTCTTTTGAAGTAGCACGCTCGAATTATAAGGCGTTGGAGAAGACTTGCAGTCGCTATACCCAAAGCGACTCAATCTATTTTCCACATAGTGGGACTGAAGCAGTGTAATCCCACCATTGTCATCCTTTAGCAACTTGATGTTTAAGATTACATCAGCCACTCCCAAGCCCTTCATCTCAAAGCAGCAAGATAGGAACTCTTTGACCTCCTCAATAACAGCGAGGTTGGTCCCGAATATCAATATGTCATCGACATAGAGACACATAATAACCCCCTCACCCCCACCATGGCGATAATACACACACTTATCAGCTTCATTTACAACAAAGCCTTTAGCGGTTAAAGCTCTTGGGAACTTCTCGTGCCACTGCTTAGGAGCTTGCTTAAGACCATATAAAGACTTCACTAACTTACATACCTTTCCTTCTTGACCATGTACTACAAATCCATTAGGCTGCTCCATATAAATTTCCTCATCTAGCTCTCCATTTAGAAAAGCTGTCTTAACATCCATTTGATGAAAGATAAGACCATGTGAGGCAGCCAAGGATAGTAGTACTCGAATAGTGGTTAATCTGGCTATAGGTGAGTAAGTATCAAAGAAGTCTTCACCTTCTTTCTGGGTATAACCCTTGGCAACAAGACGTGCCCTGTACTTTCCAACAGTACCATTAGGTCTAAGCTTTTTCTTGAACACCCACTTACATCCTACAGGTTTAAACCCATAAGGACGATCAATGACCTCCCAAGTTCCATTAGCTAAGATGGAATCCATCTCGCTACGAACATCTTCTTTCCAGTAGTCAGCATCTTGAGATGCATATGCTTAGAAATAGAAGTGGGGGTATCATCCACAAGGTACACAATGAAATCATCACCAAATGACTTTGCAGTCCTTTGTCTCTTTCTCTTTTTAGGGGCTTCATTGTCGTCCTCCACAAGATCATCATAGTGTTCTCTCGGCATAGTGGGTTCAGGAATTATAACAAATTCCTGACTAGATGAACTAGTTATCTCCTGATTTGATGATTTAGACATACCTTTCATGGGAAATATGTCCTTAAAGAAAGTCACATCATTCGACTCCATAATCGTACCAACATGCATGTCAGATACCTCAGATTTTGCTATCAAAATCTATAGCCAATGCTATAAAAAGCATATCCTAGAAAAACACAATCCACGGTTTTTGGTCCAAGCTTTCGCTTTGGGTATTGAAATATTGACTTTCACCAAACAGCCCCAAGTTCGTAAGTAAGAGAGTTTAAGCCTTTTATTCTCCCATTCCTCCAATGGAGTCATGGTTTTATCCTTTACGGGAACACGGTTTAGGACATGACACACAGTCATTAGCGCCCCCCACCATTCCTTAGAAAGACCTGATGTATCTAACATGGTGTTAACCAAATCAGTTAGAATGAGGTTCTTTCCTTCGGCCACCCCATTTGACTGAGGTGAGTAGGGAGGCGTACTCTTATGGATAATACCATGTTCCGTACAGAATAGATCAAATTCATTTGAAAAGTACTCTCCACCATGATCCGACCTTAATTCAGCTCTATAGTTTTGAAGTAATTCAAAGCTTCATCTTTAGATTTCAGCAGATAAAACTTAGCATTATCTAGTGGAGTCATCGATCAACGTTATAAAGTATCTTTTTCCACCTCTTGTCAACACACCATTCATCTCACAAAGATGTGAATGTATAAGTTTAGTGGTGCTAAGTTTCTTGGTTCCGCAGCCGTATGAGACTTGCAGGGTTACTTTGCTTACACACAAACTTGGCACTTAGAACCTTTGACAGTGGTAAATTTCGGAATTAAACTCATATTGGCTAGCCGCATCATGCAACCAACGTTAATATGACAAAGTCATGAATGCCAAATATTGGACTCATTATCATTGCAAACATGATTAATAACTTTAGTACATGAGTCTGACAAAGATAAGAGGAACAGAACTCCGCACTCATAACCCTTTCCAACAAATTGTACATACTTAGAAATTACAACTTTATTGGACTCATTCACCAACTTAAAACCATCTCGACATAGAAGCGATCCACTGACGAGATTCTTATTGATGGAGGGAATGTGCTGCACATTCTTCAACTGTACGGTCTTCCCCAAAGTAAACTTCAGATTTATCGTACCAACACCATGAACAGAAGCACGTGAGCCGTTTCCCATCAGCACGGAGGAAGTCCTTGCGACCTGATAAGAATAGAACATGGAAATATCATAACATACATGTGTATTAGCACATGTGTCAATCCACCATTCAAGAGAGTGACATACTAAAAGGATAGTAGGTAAAATACCATACCCAATGTCCTTCATCTCAGTACCGCTAATAACAACATTATCGGTCTTGCCATTGTTCCCATGATGCCGCTTGTCAAAGGGATTAGGGCAGCTAGGAGCCCAATGATCAGGATCACCATAGACGTGGCAAGAGCCTTTCTTCTTATCATTTTTCCTCTTAAAGTTGGTTGAGGGAGTGGCCTTGTTCTTGCCATCAAACTTCCTTTTGCCATCAGATTTGATCTTATTCTTGAACTTCTGGGATTAGAAGTTTTTCTTTTGTACCAAATTGGCACTAGAAGCTCCCTCAAATCCTCGAGCATGTGCGTCCTTTGCTCTCGCCTTCTCTTCCACATGAAGAGACCCAATAAGATTCGTAACGGAAAACTCTTGTCTCTTATGTTTTAGAGAAGTAGCAAAGTTCCTCCACATGGGAGGAAGCTTGGCAATAATGCCTCCAGCCACAAACTTGTCCAATAAGGTATACTTAAACTGCTCAAGTTTTTTGGCAAGTGATTGTATCTCATGAGCTTGCTCAACGACGGAGCGCTCATCCACCATCTTATAGTCATATAATTGCTCCATGACATACACCTCAGTGCCAGCGTCCGAGACCCCATATTTGTCCCCGAGCGCATCCCACACGTCTTTGCCATTATCAAATGACATATATGGCTCAACAATGTTTTCCCAAAGAATACTGAACAGAGCCACCAGAAACATGGTATCGGCTTTCTTAAAGGCCACTTTCTACTTAGCAGAAAGATCTCCTTCAGGTTTTTCAAGAGTAGAGCTATAGTAGTTTAGGTTTTTAAACCGTAGAATTGCTCCCGCACACCATCACTTATAGTGCATACCATCAAACGAAGGCGGCCTAGTAGCCGCGGCTACACCAGTGGAATTCAGTTGCCTATAATCAGGTTTTTGGATTGTTAAAAATATAAGCAATAATTCATATGATTTAATCTGAATAATAAACTGATAAAGCATGATCATACATATAACAATTACATAGATCACGCAAACTAACATAGTAGATGAACATATTACATCTAAACATGACAAACATATTACATCTATATAAAACACTAGAATAAATAACTCTAGCATAATCTGAAAGAGAAAGTTCAGGATGACATACGGTATAGCGGCGGCAGTAGCAGCCGCGGCGGAAGCAGCAGCAGTAGCTGCAGTGGTGGCAGCAGCGTCGTCGCTCATGTTGAGGTTGTCAAAGAGGTGGGTGATGTCCGGAAAGAAGTCGCCGTTCAGGAACTCATCGTCGGAAGACGTTGTGGATGCTAGTAGTCGCGCTTGAGCGCTCCCTAGAAACCTGATCGCCCCTCACCCGTACAGGTTCACAAGAGGCGGGGTTCCGGAGGCCTACTGTCCCGACCTGTGGTGCACGCCGCAAGCCAGGATAGGGAAGACGAAGACGGCGGCGCAATAGACTAGAAGGAGACGCGTACATAGGTTGTGCCGATTAGGTTTAGCGTAGACGTTTATATAGTGCAGGTCAGGAAGATCGTGGGACTCAGCCCACGTCCGAGTTGGTAACAACCCACGTCCCATAAAGACTGGAAACTGCTGGCTTATTAACGCGTCCTTTAATGACTCGTAAAGCTCGGCTCAGCGAGATTCCCCTAAACCGCGGCGTGCGCGCATCATGGCGAGGCATGGCGAGGCGGGCGGCGTCGGAGGAGGAGTGCGCGAGAGCTGCTCTTCTTTTTACACCTTAGTGAGTGGTGAAACAGACTAGTAAATAAGGGGGTGTAACTCTCACTCAACTAGCAATGTTGGACTAAACTTTGCACCACTAGCACAATCATACGCTGCCATGCACAAATAGGCCAAAGAAAATTTTAGAATTTGTGTAATGGGCCAACAGCCCAATACTCATCAAATTCCAACACTATTTATACTAGATGCATTCATATCTAGACAAAGTCATTAATATGAACCGGAGGGAGTATTTTTTAATTACTCAAATACTTTTCTAGATTAATTTTATTTGCGAAATTCCACCGATCTATTAATAATCATTAACAGTAGTACAAAGAAAGCTAAAAGTAATAAAAATTACAAATAGATCAAAGGACAACCTAGTGACGGCTACAAACACTAGCGTGAGCCGAAGACGCGCCGTTGTCCTCGCACATCCAACACTGGAGGTTGTTATAGTAGAGTTTGTTATAATAGAGTGAACGTCCTTTATATTATGGTATTATGGGATGTGGATGTTTGGCTATGAGCTCTTTCAAAATCTTCCTATCACAAAATCCATTTTTTTCAAAATTCAGACAGTTGAGATAGATCCCTCGGCAACCGTACTTCCGAATGATCTACGTTTTGTTGGGTACGAGGCTCAGATAAACGCGATTTTAACCGAGGTCCCCCCGGATTCGATGTGAATAAGCCCGGATCCTGCCTAGAATTGTATTGATAGTGTTAACATAAATGCAATTACAATGAGGGTACTCAGTCCGTCGGTCGTGTCGAAGGACCTAACAGGCAGCCTAGGCTATATTAGTGCCGATAGTCGATGGCGTGAATCTGGAAAGCAATGTTTTGTTCCCTCGTTGATCTCCCTCTGATGTAGGCTACGTCTTGGCTCCGGTAGGTCTCTGCCGCCTTAGTCTTTGTGTCTTAGTTGGTTCCTACCCTTCATACTTTCTAAGTTGGTCTTCTATATATACGTCCCGGAGTCTGGGTCGGCAGACCACCTTTTGATATGATTTCGTACTTAGGCGTGAGAGAGCTGGATGCAGGGCCCACATACACCCTATTATTGTATGGAGTGTCCCATGTATTGTCGACAAGTTGTCGCTCATCATCGTACAACAGCCGCCTGATCCACAAGATCATATCTCATAGGAATTCATAAGGAAAACATTAGGTTAGACATCATGGGAAGTCTGGCCAGGATTGTGAGGAGAACGGTTAGGGGAGTCCTGAGTACTGGGCATTTGAGAACGAAACCCTGGCAAAAAGATGCAAGAAGCTGGGAGTATCCCACACTTCTGCATCCCCTCCAAGACCACATAACCTGATCTGTCTAAACAGTCTGATCTAGCGCCGGAAGCTACATATCTATCTACCATCGTCAAGGGCAAGCGGTCAGTCTCGGTAGTGATCACTCTACTCCAACAAGCACGACGACAATGATTTCCTCAAACTCTTCGAAGGCGGGAACCTCTCTTGCCAGGAAAATGGTCACTCCTACCTCTTCAACTCGCCACAGTAGGTGCAACAAGGGCCATGACGGAGAATCGATCCTGCAGAAGACTGTGCGGGTCGTTGCGGAGAAGAATGTACCAACAGCGATGACCCATGTTCACAAGTGATCACCGTGGCGGATTGGATATCCTATTGGAGCTCCCGCACAAGCTTTACCAAGAAACTTATCAAGCGACTCCAATGGCGGCCTAACGATGGGCGGATCTAGGGCTGGTGCTGCCGGTGCTGTAGCACCGGTCTAGCAGCTGCACTTCCTTGAGCATGCTTTAATTTCAAGGTTATATATATATAAATCCTGAGTGACTAGCACAATTAAGTAAGGATTAGCACCAGCCTTGTGCTGTTTCTAGCTCCGCCCCTGGGCCTAACTCCTCCTAATTCCTCATAGCTTTAGTTAGTTTGTGTAGGCAAGTGTTTCCTATGAACTTATTGGCCTTTGGCCATGGTTTGTAATGCACTAAGCTGGTGTACCCGTCAGATACCATGTGACCTTGTTTAACTTGTGGGTATTTATCTATACTACTATAATGGAGTAGTTTTGAATTAGATATAAAGCACTAATCCTGATCATTGGGTTGTTAGATCCAATGATTCAAAGTAGCTGGATTCATATTGAATAGTACTCAGAGCAAACTCCACCATGTTTTAGAAGCATCATGTCACACCCCTTCCAAAAAAAATTCATAGCATTGTAGGCTGTATACTCAATATATGTAGATAGTTATTATTAATAGACTTAATCTATGCATTTTTTCTAACAAGATTGTTGATTAATAACAACTTAATGTTTATTAAATCAAATTTCATACAGTATACACGTGTGTGGCACATGCCTTTTACTAGTTAATTTAAAGTCAGACATTGATTGTTTTATTTAAAAATAAGTGACTCCATTTTGTCTAGATACACGTGTATCTAGTTTTTTTTTAAAAATGGGGGAATATCGCCTCGGCCTCTGCATCTATCTATGTTTTACTGTGTAATAATAGTGTACTGAGCAAGTAGTAGTAAAGGTTCCAAAGTATTCTTTTTGAAAAAAATGCGATATAAAAGTTGACCCCCGGGGAATGATCTCTCGCGGGCTGTATGTTGTTAGGCAGATAAGACCTCTACAACAACGAATTATATGCGCTCGGATAACATCCCGTTTAATTTGGTCCCCTGGAAACTTAAACCCGGGTGGATTGGCCGCGCAATCGCTAGCCTTGCCATTAAGCCAACGCTTGGTTCTAAAAAAAACGATATGGAAAGGCCCTACAACCAGTTTTTATTTTAAATAATAAGAACCAAATGTGCATTCATGAGTATTTGAATCTGGGTGGTGACTAGGCTGTATATCCAATTGCGTAACCTAGCTCACTTCTTAAAAGGTTCCAAAGTATCGAGCGAAGAAGCAATTAAAAGTCATTAAACACCCCTCCTAAGTCTTTCGATTCACCCGTCGCTGTCTCCGTCTCCAGGGAAGGCTCCTATCTAATCCCGGCGCTCTTGTGGTGTTTACGGGCAAATTTCTCCTATGCGACGTTTTTCCGCAGAATTGTCTGAAATGCAACATTGTTCGTAAAAATAGCTGCAGAACGATACATCTCGTGGCGGAAATAACTCATGTGCGACACGGGCTTTAAGAGTAGTAGAGGACGTTAAAAGTTTGGATTATGTGAACTGAGTGGGACCCACAACTTATCCATCTCAGTGCTGACCCACGCAATAAATCCACCTCACTGTGGGACCCACAACTTGCCCAGCTTAGCTTCAGATCTCACACCCGCTCGCCCGTGCATGTCTGTCTGCCGCCGCCATTCTGTCAGGTCTTCTTCTCCGGCGATGACGCGCGACTACGGCGGGCCGTCCGACGATTTATGTCGACCTCTAGTTCAGCCTCCCGTCCCTCATGGCCTAAGTATGGGGCAGTGCCCATGACAATATGTCCTGGCTGCACACGCACCGCGCCATTGAAGCGATTGGTCAGAATCAAGGAGGACAATGGGAACTTCGGGCGAGAATTTGTGAAGTGCGAGAGCAAGACCGAGCTGGAAATGGTTAGGTCTGAATTATCCATCGGCTATTTTTCTGTAATTTGTGCAGATTTTTTGATTTTTCCACCGATTTGGGAATTAGGATTCATGTGTTTTTTTCAGAAACTGAAGAAATATAACTATTTTGAGTGGATTGATCAATACGTTGAGAGGCTTCAAGGGGAGGGAATCATTGATTTGAGGGGGACGCAACCCGGCAGATCAATCAAGTGCTGGTGGTGGAGAAATTTGCCATGGGTGATGGGGAACTGATTGGGAAACTAAAGAAACTGAACAAGCAGCTAAGACAAATGGTTGGTTTGAAGAAGCATGCAAGTGTGATTAATGCGGCATTTTATTTTTGTATAATTTTTCTAGGAATTGTTTACCTTCAGTTGATCAGTCGTTAGACCGTGTATGTGGTTTCTATTTTATATCAACTGGTGTTGTTTGTGTTTGAATGTATGCTCAATAAGATGCATGACTTGGCCGCTCGCTTTTCGTAATGAATCAAATGTAGCGGCAATTCGGCCAAAATTCCTCTTTCTTCAGTTTCGTCAGTTAAGGTAGGGTTGCGTTCTGAAAAAACTAATTATTTCCCTTGGCCCATGGAGAAAGGAAGCCCACCTGAGACAGTGAAGCTTGTGACAAATGATCGGGTTGTAAGTTGGGCCATAGACAAGTGTGGTTTTCTGGGTCCGTGGTTTTCTATTCCCCCAATTGATTTGGGAATTTTTGTAATTTTTTATCTAGTGATCAATAAAGCTTTGGTTGTTTGAGGTCAAAAAAAGGAAACGAATCCCTCTCAAATTTGGCTAAAGTTTATGTTTTTTGATGTTTTATATGAAAGTAACTTGCACCTTTTATGATTAAAAAATATGTCAACAAATTTTTGTTTTGTGTACAACATTACCTCCGTTCGAAGAAACAAGAAGCATATTTTAAGTCAATGGACATTGTCCTCAACTTTGAGTGATAGTATAGACAAAAATACATTGTCGTATAACTTTGAGCTTAGTTATTCACAATTGTAGCATCAAACACTTTTTTTTGAAATGGTTATTCTTGTGTTAAAGAAAACGAGTTGTCTCAATCATGGGCTCAATCATTACATCAAGTAGCAAAGTTAGTTTGCACCTTGTGAGGTTATCTCATTTAAGAACTCATTTTTAGTGCTTATAAACATGCTTTGAAGTAGCAAGGGTAAGTAGTTTCTTTTTCTCTTTGGGTATCAATTAGTCTTTCTCATTTTATTTATGCGTTTGTGTAGTTTATTAGGGCAAATAGGTTTTTTCACGAACTATAACCATATAGATAAATATAACATGATAGTAGCTTTACATAAACACATCCCACTGACTGGAACATGATACAAATGCACACAACTTAGATAATAAAAACACTCATACAACTAAAAAACAGTAAAACAACGAGGCATCTTCCCGGGCACCCCATCTTTCTTGCTTGGCTCCTCCTTGCTCCTCCTTGGCTCCTCCTTGCGGGGTAGGGGCTCACTCGTCATCGTCCTCCGGCATGCGGTAGGGGAGGGTGTGCATGTTGCCCCGGGAGGGGAAGATGGCATGGAAGTTCGTGAAGTCGTTGTAGGTTGTGAATGCGATGAACTCGCATCCACACCAAAAAACCTGCCCAAGGAGTGCGAACGCATCGAAGGGGTTGGTGAAGCGGACGTACAAGCCGATCTCCATGCTGTTATTGCCGTCATAGTACCGCTCGAGCGTGAACATGCGTGGCGAGCCCCTAGGGAGGTGACGGTAGCCGACCGAGAGGAAGAAATGCGCTAGGGCCGTTGGCCCCTCCACCTTGAGATCGCGAATACACGCAGCTAATTCTCCACGATGACACCACCGAGCTGCCGCTCGGGCGTGGTGGCTGGGCTATGGAAGGTGGGACCATTGAACTGCATGGTGGTGGTGGCGGGGCTAGCTTTTGGTCGAGAAGAAGATGCAGTGGTGGCTAAAGAGAAGAGTGTGAGAGGTATGCGGAGATTGTGATGAAATAGTGCCATTATATAGGACCAGCCCTAGTGTGAAGAACATGCGGTGGCGTTTTCTCTCCATCGAGCAGTCAAAGCGGCAACGCATGGCATTCAAAGCGGCGGTGGTATCCAAGAGGCAGGCGGAGCATTCATTGGTGCGTGACGGTAAGGCTGCATGACACGCGTTGTCCTTTGCGTGTGCGTCCGTGTGTACATGTGTACATGACGAGTTTAACTTAAAATTAAACGAGATGCCAAAACCGGCAGAACATCCAGAGCGTTGCATGGTGTGCAAATAGCTAGCCTACTACGCGTGCATGTGATGCCAGGGTGCCCGTCATGCCTTAACCGTTGTCACGTTGTGATGCTGCGACGATGTGCAATAGCCAAGCTACGATGCTGCATGGTGCATTCATGAAAAAGGCGCTGGAAAATGTGGCTGCAACGGGCAGCGGGCCAGAGGCGTGGCTGCCATGAGCAGAGGCGTAGACGGGCCAGTTAGACGAGGCGTGGATGCACTAGACGACCCAATGGACATGTGATTGTCTCCTACCAAACCAGACGCAACTTGTTGAAAAAACGCCAGCCAATCACGTCGAAGAATCGGGGCTCTCGCGGATCGCTCATGATTCCTTCTAGAAGACCGTATCACACGATGGCAGTTTAGCGCGACAGTGTCAGATGAACGGTCGAGGTTGGTTTGCTGAGCCTCAAACGGAATCCTTCTAGAAGGACACATCGAATGGTCCGGGTAGCGCGCTAGGGTTAGATCGACGCTCCAGGTTGGTTGTTAGGGTTAGCCTGGTCAACGAATGGGGTTTTGAGGGGTTTTGGGCTCAGTCAACGGTGTTTTGGCAACTTTGACTGAGCATAACTAATTCAAAAAAAAATCAAAAACATATAACACCTTTGCACATAGTCATGTTATGTCACCTAGTTATGAGGAAAAATCATAAACATGGTAAAAAGAAATTTGCACGAAAAATCCTTCACATATCGAACGACCTCGACTGAGGTTGCAGAGAGTTCAAAGGAGAGAGTAGAGGGTTTGGGGTTTTAAAAATGTAAAATATCAAAAACCTCACCCTAGCTTCATTTTGGAGTGACTAAGCAGGACCTGAAGTTAGTTTTGCAATGTCATGTTTTAAAGTTGTTTTTTAATCATTTTGTATTATAGCATATACTTTCAAAAATAATTTAATAATATGAAGATTAATTCAAACTTCATATGGATACTATATAGGTAGAATAAATGCTAAGGACATTTATTTGGATGATTTGGACTAGGTCAAAAATATGTTGCTTAGTAATGGGGTCGTTTCCCCTAGCATTGGAGGCCTTTTCTACCAAATTTTCGGTGACGAAGAGTTGTACTTAACAAAAGGGCTAGGATTGATGAACTAACGTGCATAATATACATAAAGCATGGAAACATCATATGACAAACCAATAAAGTCCAAACGTACTAAATATTTGTTCAAATTTGAATGTCAATTCAAAATCAAATTGAAATTTGATTTCTAGTTCAAATTCAAATCCATAACACATAATTTTTCACATAAAAGTACACAAACCATAACAACAAACAAGATTACATCAATGAATATAGGTTTTCACATGAAATTACACAAACCATTACAAATACATCAATGAATATAGGTTTTCACATGAAATTACACAAACCATTACAACAAATATAATATTTCAATGGTCCAACTCTATTTCGTTTGCTTCTTGCCGCTCAATCTCTTCTTCTTCGTTTCACTGCTTGGTTCCACATGACATAATTGGTTGATGCTCTTGGTTTTCTTACCAGCAACAGTTGGCCCCCACAACTTTCACAGCACAACCTCCTAAACTGGTTTCGGTGGAAATTCAATAGCCAAATTAGCGACGTTTTTCAGCACAACCTCCAGAACTGGTTCATGTGTCAACTCAATAGCCTCTTTTGTTGCCTCTTTAGTTTCCACATCATACAGAACTAGTTCAGGTAGCAACACAACTACCTCTTTGTTGCTGTAATAACTTCAATTTGCACACCATCCAAAACAATTTCATTTTGTAGCACAATATCATCAAGAACATGATCTACTTCCATTGCAACATCCACAAAAGCTTCAAATTCCATTGCATCATTTAGAACTGGCTCATTTTGCATTGTTTGATCAGCATTAAACATGATCTGCACATTTCTCTTTTTTCTAAATCCACATTGTCTTGCCTTTTTGGTTGGCCAACAATTTTCAACAACAAGGGGCTGAATTTTCTCCTAAAAAAAATAACATGTCATTTTGCAACAAAACAAAGTGAAGAAACAACAGTAACAGTAACAACAAAAAATATTGCATAATTCTTTGGCTTTTCAGGAGTGTAACGACATTTGGAAGATCCAAATCGGTGCCCAAGTTCCTGGGAAATCTTGTGATGACTGCAATAGTACAGATCGTTTGTAGCTAGTTTCGAAATAAAGATATCGATCCCACAGGGAGCAGGAGTCTGAAGTCTAATAGTTCCTGAAATAAATATTGCAATAGAAATGCTAGATAAAGTTCTAAGTAACAAGATAAAATGCGAGTATTGTGTAAAAAGATGTTTTTGGGGTTTTGGGTATAAGAGCAATAATAAAGTAAAGAAAAATAACTTAATACATAAAGTAAGTATTGCGTATGTAAGAAAGATTGGAACTGTAATAGGGAAAAGGCGTTCTCAGGGAGTAGTGGATACACCACTAGTATTGTAAAGATTTAAGATAAAGATTATCATCATGAACATTCCTAACAATGTATCCATGGGAGGAACTCCGTATTTGGACGAATAGGCAACAACCGCTGCTCACATCATCCTCATAACCACAACAGTCAGCAATCGACATTAATCGAATTACTGCACTATTAAGGGACGTAATCCCATAGAACGTATCCCATGGCATGGATAGTATTCCGTGAGTTTTCTCGGTTTCCCAAGTTGATACGTAAGGAGTGCCAACAACTTTATAGTCACTGTAAGTGCAAACACGCCTCCGTCTACCAACAAGTAGTTTCCTCCATCAAGTCCCCATGAGAGGAAAATATTGAGATGTCGACTTCTCTCAACATCAAGATGTAGATAATCTAACACATGGTCACAACGATGAATATCATAATAGACTTTATCTTATTTCAACCTCATACTAGGGTTTCTCCATCTCCCCAAGAACTAATGATCTACTCAGACATGGAGGCAATCAACATCATAGTAATGGTAATGGAAACAATCATAGATGAATAGTACTTGTATAAATCCACAATGAGTATATGAATTACGACAAGATCTAGAAAATATGTAGATGGGATGGATGGAGATGGTGGTGATGCAGCGGTGGATGATGAAGATCGATGCCTTAGCCTCCCGGATCCGTGCAGGGGGAAGATGGATCCCTTGTGGATGAGTTCCCCCTCCAGATGCCTTCCGGAGGCGAGGTGTCTGCGATTTCTAGGTGTTCTGTATGTCGTCTCTTCAAACCAATTGCACGGGGTGAAACTATTTGACGAGGCGGAGGCGGCGCCAACTATACGGTCGAAGCTATACAGGAGGAACAGTTGCTCCGGTCGTATAGTTGGTCGTTGGGCTCTCTGCCTCCCTTGTTCGCTTCTGGTTTTATTCTGGTATTATTAATATTTCCCATATAAGCGATTTACGTTGTTTGTGACTCCTTTTGTCCATAGTACAACTGCTTCAATAATTGTATCCATTGGATCCATCATCAGTCCTGATTGTGGTGAAAACAGACATAAAATATGCGCACAAGCGCCGTAAAATACCAAGATCCTACATCTACAATGCAAAATAATAATGTAAAACATGATGAAAATATGCACTCATCAACTTCCCCAAGCTTAGACTCTTGCTCATCCCGAGCAAGTTTTTAGCTTAATGGATGTTATCCTCATATTCATGAAGCTGAGTCGATAAAATAAATGAGGTAATTGCAGCATGTGTTCATCATATACGATACAGGGGAATAAGTTCATGAATAGTACCTTAATCAAACCATCTAAATAGTACTAGAAGGCTTCCACACCTTAGTTATCAACAGTTCATAAAAGATGAATCTCAACATAATGCAAAAGAACCCGGTTGAACCGAATGAGTTAACGAGGTACTCCCAAGTGTTTTAGGATCTGATGACCGACAAGTATAGGGGGTGTATCGCAGTATTTTCGATAAGTAATTGTCGAACCCAACGAGGAGCAGAAGGTGTTGGCTAGTGGTATGGATCAGGAATGCTCTGCAAATATTTAGCAAACGGATTTTTAGGGGTTTTTGATAAGGCAAGTAAACAAAGTACGAGTAAACAAAATACAGTACGAATGAATGTAGCAAGTGGCCCAATCCTTTATGCAACAAAGGACAAGCCGGTTGTATTACTTAAGATGACCAAACGTTCTCGTGGACACATGGGAGGATTATCAAGTGCTTTCGCTTCATATAGTTGATTAATCTTCTTTAGCTTGCTAAGTTTTGTGTGGGTGAACCTGTGCTAATGTACCGCCCCATCGAGGACTAATACATACTTGTGATTATACCCCTTGCAAACATCCGTAAGTACAAGAAAGTAATTAAGGTAGAAACCTAACCATAGCTTTAAACTCTAAGACCCTTACGTCCCTTATGCAATGGTTTCCTAACGGGGGTTCAGGTTTCTGTCACTCTGGCAACCCCTACGATTAGTATCCAAATACACACCACATTCCCCTAGGCCCATATAGGTGAAGTGTCATGTAGTCGACGTTCACATGACACCACTAGAATAAGTACACCACAACTTAAATATCAAACTATTGAATCTTTCTCAACACAACTCCACTACTAACAACATGACTTCTCCCATGTCCTCAAGAACAAAACGAACTACTCACAAGACATCATATGGATCATGATCAGAGATGGAATAATGATGTATAAAAATCTGAACATAAACAATAATTCAACGGTTCACTCAATAGCATCAACTACGAAGAGTAATCAACACTGGGAAAGTTTCCCCTATGAACTAATGCAAGATTCAAATCAATTGTTACAGCAATATGGAGATGGTGATGAGGGTGCTGCTGATGATGATGGTGGTGATGATGATGATGATGATCCCGATGAAGTCCAGCTTGATGATGGTGTTGATGGCAACGATCTTCCCTCTCCGGGAAGGAATTCCCCCGGCAGAAATCTGTCTGCCGGAGAGATCTTTGTCTCTCGGTGTTTTCCGCCCCGCAGAGGCGGCAGAATCTTTCTGTGGTCGCCTCCCAAGTCTTAGGGTTTCGGGAGGATGATATACGCCAGAGGGGAGAGGCTGGAGTGGGCCAGGGTGGCCACACCACCTGCTGGCGCGGCCTAGGGCTGCCCGCGCCAGGGGGGGTGTGGGCCCCCTGTGGCCCATCTCCACTCCGTCTTCTGGCATCCTTAGTCTTCTAGAAAAATAGGATTTTCCATATATTTTCCCGAATTTTCTGATCTTCGCGAATTTTGCCTCCAAACAGCACCTTTTCCACGGAATCCTGACTGCAGCGGTCCATGCTCCAAAAGTCATCAACCATGCAAAAATAGATGAAATAACATAAGTATCACCTCTCAATACGAAATATATCAATGAATAATAGTGAATTAAGACATAGAATAGTGATGCAAAATGGACGTATCAACTCCCCCTAAGCTTAGACTTCGCTTGTCCCCAAGCAAAACTGAGCTCAATAAACATGACCTCAGGTTTATGGAGTGAAGAGTCGATAAAATAATACGGACAAGAAGCATCACATTCATCAAATACATAGATCATAATAGAAGACAACTCACTATTATATAACTCAACTTGTAATAAGTAAAGGAAACACAATAAAGATACATAAAGTGAATCATAATTGGTAATCGCAAACTTAGCTCTTGGTCGAAGAATAGTTGATAATTTTCTAGAGTTCACAAATAGCTGGTTTTCAATGATAGCTTTCAAAGTAGTAAACATCAAGATAAGAGCAATGTGCAAAACAAGGAACATATGCAACATGATTGAATAAATCATCATATGAATGAATGAAACACAACAACTCAAAATACTTGCTGAGATGGAAGGGAAGTAGATTTACTGACTCAACTACAAAGTAAAAGAAGGGCCCTTCACAGAGGGAAGCAGGGATTGCAAGCCTCATAAAGAGCTCCCAAAAATTATGATACTTACTAGCTTTCAGCTCTGATTCCCCCTATCATAGGCATCTTTTTGTGATTAAGGTGAAAGTGACACAACTAAGAGGATATGCTTGCCAAGTTATAAATTGAAGTTCCATGCCCCTTACTTATGAGTACCGAACCTCATGCTACTCAACTTCAGTCACCAACAAGCTATTGTCATTGTAAATACATGCGTATCATTGAGAACCGCCAACGGGGTACCCCTTGCACAGGACACATGAGCTATCCCATAATCAAAATGACAAGGCAAGCAGACAGTGAGCATCTCAGCGATCTTGTTATTTGCTATTTGCATAGGTTTTTATTGAGGATGCTTCATAGAATGCTCACTATAGTTATGCTGCAAGTTTCCACCATGATTAGGCATGGCTTAAGCTAGCGGCCCAGGCATTTCTCTAACACACATATAAACTCCATGATCTTACAAGTTCCACTTTTATTTCACACCGCCGGGATCCATAAGAAAAAGAACATGATATCAACTAGGTACAAGTACCAATGAAGTGTTGAAAGCGGTCCACATGATACATGGTTCTGCTAACTTCAACTCATAAAGCGCAAGCATATACGCAACAAAGAAGGACCTAATGGTTCAAGTTTATTAATTACAAGAAGGTAAGGTGTGCCATCAAGTTCGTGAGAGCTTTAATCACTAATTTTCACATAACAAGTTTAATTTGGGAGGTAGATAAACAAGAATTTACTTGGAATAGCAATAATGCTAATAGGTAGGTATGGTGGACACAAATGGCAAAGGTTTGGTTTAAAGGAGGTGGATGCCCGAGAAGAATTCCCTCTCAGTACAGGTTTTTGGCTAGCAAGGCTGGGTAGCAAGTATAAGAGTTGAAGGAAACAAACAAACATACAAGCGATAAACAAAAAACATGCAATCTTCCTCGAAAGCACAAAAGATCTTAACTAGAGAATACTAAACATATGAGCAAATCAAGAAAGAAAGATGATGAAATTATTTTTCTTTAAAGGTACTTTTATCTTTTCTTTCAACTCTCAAAAATAGTGTGCTACTGACTAAGCCAGGTTTGCCAAAACCAACTAAATTAACTCAATGATCCCAAAGTGCTACCAATACTAACAACAAGATCAATCATATAACCACGAATTGAAAACTAATATAAGCTATGCAAAAGAGTGAATGATATAACTTCTCATTAATAATCCATAACGGCAACTCACACCAAGGGATACATATCTAATGAGAGAGGGGACACTTCCATAATGCAAACCATACTACATAATAACTTCTCTATTCATGATATTGTTGGCGATATGCCCAAGAGGCAATAATAAAAGTGGTTATTATTATATCTTTGTGTTTATGATGAATGTTTACATCCCATGCTATAATTGTATTATTAGGAAACACTAATACATGTGTGTGTTGTAAACATAAGAGAGTCCCTAGTAAGCCTCTTGTTGAACTAGCTTGTTGATTAATTGATGATCATGGTTTCCTGATCATGGACATAAGGGTGTGATTAATAACAAGGTTATATCATTAGGAGAATGATGTGATGGACACACACACCCATAGTAAGCGTAGCATAAGATCAAGTCATTAAGTTCACATTGCTGTAAGCTTTTAAATACATAGTAACCTAATCCTTCGACCATGAGGTTGTGTTAATCACCATCACCGGATGGGTACTTTGATGACATCAAACACCGCTTTGTAACTGGGTGGTTATAAAGGTATCATTGGGTATTCTAAAAGTATGTGTTGAAGCGCATGGACCAAGATTGGGATTTGTCCATCCATATGACGGATAGATATGCTCTGGGCCCTCTCGGTGGAATGTCATCTAGTTAGCTTGGAAGCATGTGACTGGGTCACAAGAGATGACATATCACGGAACGAGTAAAGAGTACTTATCAGTAACGAGGTAGAACTAGGTATGGAGATACCGACGATCAAACCTCGGATAAGTATAGTATCGCGTGACAAAGGGAATTGGTTTCGTATGTAAATGGTTCAATCGATCACGAAGTCATCGTTGAGTATGTGGGAGCCATTATGGATCTCCAGGTCCCGCTGATGGTTATTGATAGGAGATGTGTCTATGTCATGTCTACATATTCACGAACCGTAGGGTGACACACTTAAGGTTCGAAGTTGTTTTAAGTAGATATGGAATGTGCGTTGGAGACCGAATGTTGTTCGGAGTCTCGGATTGGATTCGGGACATCACGAGGAGATCCGGAATGGTCCGGAGAATAAGATTCATATATTGGGGATCATTTTCTGAGTTAGGAAATGTTCCGGAGTATTTGTATGAGGGTTCTAGAAGGTTTCGGAATGTTCCGGAAGGTTCTGGAAGGTTTCTTGGAGTTTGCTTGAAAACCAAGGAAGGGATCAAGGAGTCCTGGTGGGTCAAGACTAGGAGACGTGGGGGAGGACTCCTCCCCCCCTCCCCAATCCGCCGGCCCTAGAGGGAGGGGAGGCCTACAAGGACTCCACCTCCCCATGGCGCCTCACCCCCTTTAAATAGAGGGGCAGGGGCGCCCCCCACCCCTGCTCCATAACTCCAATCTTTGCCGCTTCTCTCCGCCTCCTTTCTTCTGCACAGGCATAGGCGAAGCCCTGCAGAATTCTCTACTCCACCACCAACACCACGCCGTCGTGCTGCTGGGATTCCGTGGAGAAGATCTACTACCTCCGCTGCTCGCTAGAACGAGGAGAGGAAGGTCTGCTTCGACTCCGCACGTGTGACCGATTGCGGAAGCGCTGCCGGAACGCGACGCCGGAAGGATCGTCCACACGATCTTGAGATCGGCAAGTGATCGACTACATCAACCACGAGATCTAATCTCGTTAACGCTTTCGGATCTACGATGGTTAGTTCCTATCTATCTCGTTGCACATGTCTAATAGATTAGATCTTGGCTTTTATCTAGATTAGATTTGGGTTTTGTTCGTTCTGGCGGTAGAAATTTTTTGTTTTCCATGCTACGAACCCATCAGTGGTATCAGAGCCGTATCTATGCGTAGATCTGTTGCACGAGTAGAACACAATGTTTTTGTGGGCGTTGATGCTTTTGTTGTCGGTGTCTTAGCGTGTACTTTGCATCTTGCGGCATGGTGGGATGAAGCGGCTCGGGCTAACATTACATGTCATCGCACATGAGACTTGCTCCATGCTTGACGTGCAACTTGCTTTGCACAAGTGGCTTTGCGGGTGTCTATCTCGCCCACCATAGTTAAGATTCAATTTACAATGAGCATCTGACAACACTTGTATCAACGTTGTGGTCCTTGTTCGTAGGTAAGATCGGTCTTATGCGAAAGCCCCAAACCACGTAAAACATGCAAAGAAAATTAGAGGCGTCTAACTTGTTTTTGCAGGGGTTTTGTGATGTGATATGGCCATCATGTGATTGTGATTGTATTTGATGTATGCAATGATCCTTGTTGTAATATGGCAACCGGCAGGAGCCTAATGGTTGTCTTTAATTCTGTTAAGACCTGTGTGTCTATTCATCTTGTAATAGCTTTATTCCAAGTAGTTGTAATAGTTGCTGGTGATGATGGACAACCATGAAGCGGCGCCACTGACCTTGACGCAATGCTGGTGATGATGGAGATCATGTTCGTGCTTTGGAGATGGAGATCAAAGGCGCAAGAAGAAAAGGCCATATCATATCACACTAATTATGAATTGCCCATGATGTTAATCCTTTATGCATCTTGTATTGCTTAGATCGCGACGGTAGCATTATAAGATGATCCCTCTCACTAAATATCAAGTAATAAAGTGTTCACCCTTAGTTGGCACCGTTGCTAAGACTCGTCGTTTCGAAGCATCTCGTGATGATCGGATGTGATAGATTCTACGTGTGCATACAACGGGTGCAAGCCAGATTTGCACATGTGGAAACTAAGGTTATCTTGACGAGCCTAGCATGTACAGACATGGTCTTGAAACACGGAATACCGAAAGGTAGAGCATGAGTCATATAAATGATATGATGAACATGAAGATTGTTCGCCGATGAAACTACATCTTCTCTCGTGAAGATCGGACTTGGTGTAGTGGACTTGGTTCGTGTAATCACTAAGACAATGTGAGGGATGTTGTTTTGAGTGGGAGTTCACCTAGTTAGTTTAAGAATTAAATTTGAACTCAATTTATCATAAACTTAGTCTAAACTACTTGCAAATTGTTGTAGATTATGGCGACCCCCTCCATCAATTTCAATGCGTTCCTAGAGAAAGAAAAGCTTAAGAACAATGGAAGCAATTTCACGGACTGGTTCCATGGACTAAAGATCGTCCTCAGGGCTGGTCAGTTGACCTATGTGATCGAAGCACCGCTAGGTGACCCACCTGCAGATAATGCCACCGATGACGAAAAGAATGTTTTCGCCACTCGGAAAAATCATTACTCCACAGTTCAGTGTGCCATCCTGTACGGTTTAGAATCGGAGCTCCAGAAGCGTTTTGAGCACCACGACCCGTTCGAGATCATTAAGGAGCTCAGGCTAATTTTTGAGACTCGCGCGGCCATGGAGAGCTATGAGGCCTCCGAAAAATTCTTTAACTGTAAGATGGAAGAGGGAAGCTCCGTTAGCGAGCACGTGCTCACCATGCCTGGGTGCACAAAGAAGCTCCAAGAGTTGGGAATATCGATTCCAAATGAATTGGGGATTCACCGTCTCCTTCAATCACTGCCACCAAGTTACAAGAACTTTGTGATGAACTACAACATGCACTGCATGAACAAGACGTTGCCTGAACTGTCATCCATGCTGAAAACTGCTGAAGTGGAGATCAAGAAGGAGCACCGAGTGTTGATGGTCAATAAGACCACCAATTTCAAGAGACGGGGCAAGCCTAAGAACAAGGGAAACTTCAAGAAGGACGGCAAGAAAGCTGCCGCACCTGCTAAGAAGCCCAAGGCTGGTCCTAAACCTGAAACTGAGTGCTTCTACTGCAAGGAAGCTGGTCACTGGAAGCGTAACTGCCCCAAGTACCTAGCGGATCTGAAGAACAGCAACATCAAGAAGAAAGGTATATTTGATATATGTGTTATAGATGTGTATCTTACTAGTAATCGTAGTAGTGCCTGGGTATTTGATACTGGTTCGGTTGCTCATATTTGTAACTCGAAACAGGAGCTGCGGAATAAACGAAGACTGGCAAGAGACGAGGTGACGATGCGTGTTGGAAATGGCTCCAAGGTTGATGTGATCGCCGTCGGCACGCTCCCTCTACATCTACGTTCGGGATTAGTTTTAAATTTGAATAATTGTTATTTGGTGCCTGCGTTAAGCATGAACATTATATCTGGATCCTGTTTATTGCGAGACGGTTACTCTTTTAAGTCCGAGAATAAAGGTTGTTCGATTTATATGAGTAATATCTTTTATGGTAATGCACCTGAGATGAATGGTTTATTCTTACTGAATCTCGATAGTAGTGATACACATGTTCACAACATAGATGCTAAACGAATAAAATTAAATGATAATTCTACATACATGTGATACTGTCGTCTTGGTCACATTGGAGTGAAGCGTATGAAGAAACTCCATTCTGATGGACTTCTTGAATCACTTGATTTTGAATCACTTGAAAGATGCGAAGCATGTCTAATGGGAAAAATGACTAAGACTCCATTCTCTGGAATAATGGAGCGAGCTACAGACTTATTGGAAATAATACATATCGATGTGTGCGGTCCAATGAGTGTAGCATCGTGTGGTGGATATCGTTATGTTCTCACTTTCACGGATGACTTGAGTAGATATGGGTATGTCTACTTTATGAAACATAAGTCCGAAACTTTCGAGAAGTTTAAGGAATTTCAAAGTGAAGTGGAAAATCATCGTAACAAGAAGATTAAGTTTCTGCGTTCTGACCGCGGAGGTGAATATCTGAGTTATGAGTTTAGCATGCATTTGAAGAAATGTGGAATACTTTCACAGTTGACACCGCCGGGAACACCACAGCGTAATGGTGTGCCCGAACGTCGTAATCGAACTCTCTTAGATATGGTTCGGTCTATGATGTCTCTTACAGATTTACCGTTATCATTTTGGGGCTATGCATTAGAGACAGCCGCATTCACTTTAAATAGGGCACCATCTAAATCCGTTGAAACGACACCGTACGAATTGTGGTTTGGTAAGAAACCTAAGTTGTCGTTCCTTAAAGTTTGGGGTTGTGAAGCATATGTAAAGAAGTTACACCCTGATAAGCTAGAACCCAAAGCGGAGAAATGCGTCTTCATAGGATACCCTAAAGAAACAATTGGGTATACCTTCTATCATAGATCCGAAGGCAAAGTTTTCGTTGCAAAGAATGGATCCTTTCTTGAGAAGGAGTTTCTCTCGAAGGAGGTGACTGGAAGGAAAGTAGAACTCGATGAGGTTATTGAACCTTCTCTCGGATTTGAGAGTAGCGCAACACCGGAAGATGTTTTTGTGCCGCCTGCACCAATTGGAGAGGAAGCTAATGATAATGATCATGAAACTTCAAACGAAGTTACTGCTGAACCTCGCAGGTCAACAAGGGTTCGTACCACTCCTGATTGGTATGACTCTGCCTTGAACGTCATGTTGGTGGACAACACTGATGACCCTGCGACGTATGAAGAAGCTATGGTGAGCCTAGATTCCGACAAATGGCTAGAAGCCATGAAATCCGAAATGGGATCCATGTACGAAAACCAAGTGTGGACTTTGGTGGACTTACCGGATGGCCGTAAGGCTGTCGAGAACAAATGGATTTTCAAGAGAAAAACAAATGCTGATGATAATGTTACCGTCTATAAAGCTTGACTTGTCGCGAAAGGGTTCCGACAGATTCAAGGAGTTGACTATGATGAGACTTTCTCACCAGTAGCGAACCTAAAGTCTGTGAGGATTTTGTTAGCAATTGCTGCATATTTCGATTATGAAATTTGGCAGATGGATGTCAAAACGGCGTTCCTTAATGGTGACATTGAGGAAGAGTTGTATATGGTACAACCCAAGGGTTTTGTCGATCCTAAAGATGCTGACAAGGTATGCAAGCTTCAGCGCTCCATTTATGGACTGAAGCAAGCATCCCGGAGTTGGAATCAACATTTTGATAAAGTAATCAAAAAATTTGGGTTTATACAAACTTATGGAGAAGCTTGTATTTACAAGAAAGTGAGTGGGAGCTCTGTAGCATTCCTAGTACTATATGTAGATGACATATTGTTGATTGGGAATGATATAGAACTTCTTAATAGCGTCAAAACCTATTTGAATAATAGTTTTTCAATGAAGGATCTTGGCGAAGCGGCATACATTCTAGGCATCAAGATTTATAGAGATAGATCAAGACGCCTAATAGCGCTTTTACAAAGTACATACTTGGACAAAGTTCTAAAGAAGTTTAGAATGGAAGATAGCAAGAAAGGGTTCGTGCCCATGTTGTCAGGTAAGACCTTGAGTAAAACTCAAAGTCCAGCTACGGCAGAAGATAGAGAGAAAATGAATAATATTCCCTATGCCTCGGCCATAGGTTCTATCATGTATGCCATGCTGTGTACAAGACCGGATATAGCACATGCTGTTAGTTTGACTAGCAGATATCAAAGTGATCCTGGAATGGAGCACTGGACAGCGGTCAAGAATATCCTAAAGTACCTAAATAGGACTAAGGATATGGTTCTTTCTTATGGAGGTGATGAACAGCTTGTTGTAAACGGTTACACCGATGCTAGTTGGAACACCGATCCGGATGACTCGAAGTCACAGTCGGGATACGTATTTATTTTGAATGGTGCTGCAGTGAGCTGGAGGAGTGCGAAGCAAAGCGTTGTGGCGAAATCTTCAACTGAATCGGAATACATAGCTGCTCCGGAGGCTGCACAAGAAGCCGTTTGGATGAAGGAATTCATTACTGAACTTGGCGTGGTTCCTAGTGCGTTGGACCCGATGGCCATCTACTGTGACAACACAGGTGCCATAGCTAATGCACAGGAGCCAAGGTCACATAGCAAGCTGAAACACATCAAGCTACGTTTCCACGCTATTCGCGAGTATGTCCGAGATGGTGACATAAAGATTTGCAAAGTACACACTGATCTGAATGTGGCAGATCCGTTGACTAAACCTCTCCCTAGGGCAAAGCATGACCAACACCAGAACGCCATGGGTGTTAGGTATATTACCATGTAATCTAGATTATTGACTCTAGTGCAAGTGGGAGACTGTTGGAGATATGCCCAAGAGGCAATAATAAAAGTGGTTATTATTATATCTTTGTGTTTATGATGAATGTTTACATCCCATGCTATAATTGTATTATTAGGAAACACTAATACATGTGTGTGTTGTAAACATAAGAGAGTCCCTAGTAAGCCTCTTGTTGAACTAGCTTGTTGATTAATTGATGATCATGGTTTCCTGATCATGGACATAAGGGTGTGATTAATAACAAGGTTATATCATTAGGAGAATGATGTGATGGACACACACACCCATAGTAAGCGTAGCATAAGATCAAGTCATTAAGTTCGCATTGCTGTAAGCTTTTAAATACATAGTAACCTAATCCTTCGACCATGAGGTTGTGTTAATCACCATCACCGGATGGGTACTTTGATGACATCAAACACCGCTTTGTAACTGGGTGGTTATAAAGGTATCATTGGGTATTCTAAAAGTATGTGTTGAAGCGCATGGACCAAGATTGGGATTTGTCCATCCATATGACGGATAGATATGCTCTGGGCCCTCTCGGTGGAATGTCATCTAGTTAGCTTGGAAGCATGTGACTGGGTCACAAGAGATGACATATCACGGAACGAGTAAAGAGTACTTATCAGTAACGAGGTAGAACTAGGTATGGAGATACCGACGATCAAACCTCGGATAAGTATAGTATCGCGTGACAAAGGGAATTGGTTTCGTATGTAAATGGTTCAATCGATCACGAAGTCATCGTTGAGTATGTGGGAGCCATTATGGATCTCTAGGTCCCGCTGATGGTTATTGATAGGAGATGTGTCTATGTCATGTCTACATATTCACGAACCGTAGGGTGACACACTTAAGGTTCGAAGTTGTTTTAAGTAGATATGGAATGTGCGTTGGAGACCGAATGTTGTTCGGAGTCTCGGATTGGATTCGGGACATCACGAGGAGATCCGGAATGGTCCGGAGAATAAGATTCATATATTGGGGATCATTTTCTAAGTTAGGAAATGTTCCGGAGTATTTGTATGAGGGTTCTAGAAGGTTTCGGAAGGTTCCGGAAGGTTTCTTGGAGTTTGCTTGAAAACCAAGGAAGGGATCAAGGAGTCTTGGTGGGTCAAGACTAGGAGTTGTGGGGGAGGAGGACTCCTCCCCCCTCCCCAATCCGCCGGCTCTAGAGGGAGGGGAGTCCTACAAGGACTCCCCCTCCCTATGGCGCCTCACCCCCTTTAAATAGAGGGGCAGGGGCGCCCCCTCCACCCCTGCTCCATAACTCCAATCTATGCCGCTTCTCTCCTCCTCCTTTCTTCTGCACAGGCATAGGCGAAGCCCTGCAGAATTCTCTACTCCACCACCAACACCATGCCGTCGTGCTGCTGGGATTCCGTGGAGAAGATCTACTACCTCCGCTGCTCGCTAGAACGAGGAGAGGAAGGTCTACTTCGACTCCGCACGTGTGACCGACTACGGAAGCGCTGCCGAAACGCGGCGCCGGAAGGATCGTCCACTTGACCGACTGCGGAAGCGCTGCCGGAACGCGACGCCGGAAGGATCATCCACATGGTCTTGAGATCGGCAAGTGATCGACTACATCAACCACGAGATCTAATCTCGTTAACGCTTTCGGATCTACGAGGGTTAGTTCCTATCTATCTCGTTGCACATGTCTAATATATTAGATCTTGGCTTTTATCTAGATTAGATCTGGGTTTTGTTCGTTCTTGCGGTAGATTTTTTTTGTTTTCCATACTACGAACCCATCAGATATGACTCTACTAATAAGGTAAAAAGATAGAAGATAGTGATGTGATACCGCGGCACTCCCCCAAGCTTGGAATAAACCAAGGGGATGCCAAACCTGATGACGAATTAATCCTTCGGTGGTGGTGGTATCCTCTCAATGAGCTCTTTGATTACTTTCCCCAAGTCCTCAATCTCAAAGGTGAGAGTACGGATCAACTCCGAGTTGTGCTCAATACAGCTCATAATCATGTCGGGTTGAGAATTCCAGCTCTTGCGATTCTTTCCCCACTCTACCTCCTTGAAGTCTTCTTTTCCTGCATGGCTAGAACGAGGGAAATACCAATTGGAGGTTAATTTCTCCTTGGGCATATTCTGGTATTGATGCTCATGGATAAGGGTATGGAAAGGATTCTTAGCGCGCGGAGGAAGTGGCCATGGATCTGAACGGTGATGAGGAGGCTTCCCTCCAATTGGCATAGTCCTGACAGAGTTTGACACCACTCCAATGCTTGCAATGGTAGTGCCGGTGTGCTTTGCCTCCTCTTCACCTTCACTCTTGATCTCCTCCTCTTGACCGTGGTCTTGGAGGTCCTCCTCCATAGGTTCCTTTCCTTTATCCTTAGCGGACACCATTGCGGTTCTAAGCTTTCAAAGAGTATGCCCTGGCAGAAACAGATCGAAACGAAAACACGATGAAAACACGATATACGAACCTCGGGGGATCCGGGGGATTATATATTACGAAGTTTCAAAACAAAAGGAAGGTATTGGGAAAAAACGAGTCGGAGACGGAGTCTGGGGTGGCCTCACCACCTGGTGGCGCGGCCAGTGGAGGGCCCGTGCCACAGGGTGGTGTGAGCCACCCTGGCTCCGTTTCCGTCCCTTTTTCGCTTTGTATCTTTTCTTATTGACTAAAAACTGTAAAAATATAGTTGGATAGTATTTTCGCGGAACTTTTCTTACCAGAACTGTTACCTATTTGAAGACGGACTCTGCAGGTCTCTGAATTTGGTATCTAGTAGATTCTTCCGGAGTCTCCACTTGAATAATCATCAGTATCTTCATCTTCGTACACTTATTACGTGAGTCATAAAACCCTTCTCTTCCTTATTACACCATTATCTCCACTACCTGGAAATTTCTTTCACACAAAACTTCACACAGTTCTCATTAGCAACATTAGTATAGGTGAAGTGATAAAACCTTTTGTGTCCAACTTCAACTGAAAACCATCAAAACATAAGCTACTGTAGCAACTCCTTTCAAAAACCCAAAAAGAATTCAAAAAGAAAATCGAATAAAGAAGCAAATGCAAGAGTGGCAAAATCTGTCAAAACAGACCAGCAGGTAAAGATTAATTTTTTCGAAAATCTTCTATTGCTCAAATCAAAAAGTGCAAAACTAACGAAAGTTAAATAACAACCTGGGTCAGAAGCACAACAAATTACAGCTCAATCCGACATACAGAAATCTCTCACGAATTTTTACGGTGAAGAACAAAAATCTGTTTTGGGATAGCAACTTCTCCAAATATTACTTCTCTCTCATTAGAGGTTGATCTTGACACAAAAACCAAACAAAACAGATAAAGAGCGGTTATTACCAAAGTAAACTTCCAAGACTCAAAGAAACAAAAACATACTGAAAGCAAAAACAAATTGGGTTGTCTCCCAGAAAGCTCTTTCTTTATAGCCATTAAGATGGGCATGATAATTTTGAAGATGCTCACTCAGGAATAAGAATTGAAGTGAAAGAGAGCATTAAGAAGCGAAAATACACACATTTAAGTCTAACCCACTTCCTATGCAAGGGAATTTTGTAAACAAACAAGTTGTTAAACCAGAGGCTACTTGCATAAGAAGGCAAAAGAAGTGCAACATAAAAACTTTCAGCATAAAACGAGGAAACTTGATATTATTGAGATGCATAAGAACACTTTTCCCTCTCTCATAATAACTTTCAGTATCATGCATAAACTTAACAATATAGCCATCACAAGGACCATCATAGCAATGATCACTTATTCTAACAGAAAACACAGGAATACTAGCTCTCATAACACTACTTTGTGAAACAATATTAGAGGTATCCTTACAAAGGACAGTGTGTCCCTCTTATTCATATTTAGTAACAAAGTCTTTCACATTTGCTATAATAGGTTCATAAACCATTTGTTTATCAGGTTCAACAGCTTTATTTGCACTTTCATCAACCATACTAGCTATCATAGAATGTTCCTTAATCTTAACTGGGAAAGGCATTTTCTCAATATAAGGTTCAGGTAAGACATGATTAGCAGTATAAACTTCAGTGTTTCTTGCAGGAACACTCTTAGCAACATCTTTATAAGGTTCATGATACTTATTCCACTTCTTTTTAGGCACTTCAATGTAGGAAGCAAAAGCCTTAAAATAAGAAGCAATAGCTTGAGAGTCTAAACCATAAGCATTTTTAATATTTTGAAAGTCATCAGTTCCCATAAAAGATTCAATGCATTCATAATCATAATTTATACCTGACTTTCTACCTTTGTTGTTCTCCCAAGCTTTAGCATTGTCTTGAATACGGTCCAGAAGATCCCATTTAGCTTCTTCTTCCATGCGAGTGAATGATCCAGCACAAGAAGCATCCAATAAATCCTTGTCATGTAGAGGGAGCCTTGCATAAAAGTTGTTGATAATAATATTGTTGGGAAGCTCATGAATGGGACATTTGAGCATTAGTAACTTCAATCCCCTCCCCAAGCTTGAGCTGTACTCTCTCCATCAAGAGGCTAAAAGTTATATATTTGATTCCGATCTTTGTGAATCTCACTAGGAGGATACAACTTTGAATAAAAGAGAGGCACTATTTCCTCCCATTCCAGAGCTTGACCATTCTTCAGCTGCTTATACCATTCCTCAGCTCTTCCTTTTAGTGATAATGAGAATAACTTCTTCTTAACTTGATCTGTTGTAATACCTACACACTTGAACAACTTGCATAATTCGTGTATAAAGAGTAAATGATCACCAGGATGGATAGTTCCATCCCCAACATAGTAGTTATCCATAACACGATCAATAATTCTTGTAGGGATTTTGAAAACATCATTCTTAGCAGGTGGTGGCTTATCTACTACCTTAGCAGTGGTAGTAGCATTACCAAATAAGAAACTCAGCGATTTATCCATAACGAAAATTAAGCAACTAACATCAGTAAACAATACTCACAGTAGAAGTTTCCTTTACCAGTTCCACTCTCCAATAGCGCTTCACTCCCCGGCAACGGCGCCAGAAAATAGTCTTGATGACCCACAAGTATAGGTGGTGTATCGCAGTATTTTCGGTAAGTAAGAGTGTCGAACCCAACGAGGAGCAGAAGGTGCTCCCTAGTGGTATGGATCAGGAATTCTCTGCAAATACTTAGCAAACAGATTTTAGGGGTTTTTGATAAGGCAAGTAAACAAAGTACGAGTAAACAAAAGACAGTAGGAATGAATGCAGCAAGTGTCCCAATCCTTTATGCAGCAAAGGACAAGCCGGTTGTATTACTTAAGATGACCAAACGTTCTCGAGGACACATGGGAGGATTGTCAAGTGCTTTCGCTTCATATAGTTGATTAATCTTCTTTAGCTTGCTAAGTGTTGTTAGGGTGAACCTGTGCTAATGTACCGCCCCATCGAGGACTAATACATACTTGTGATTATACCCCTTGCAAACATCCGTAAGTACAAGAAAGTAATTAAGGTAGAAACCTAACCATAGCTTTAAACTCTAAGACCCTTACGTCCCTTGTGCAATGGTTTCCTAACGGGGGTTCAGGTTTCTGTCACTCCGGCAACCCCTACGATTAGTATCCAAATACACACTGCATTCCCCTAGGCCCATATAGGTGAAGTGTCATGTAGTCGACGTTCACATGACACCACTAGAAGAAGTACACCACAACTTAAATATAAAACTATTGAATCTTTCTCAACACAACTCCACTACTAACAACATGACTTCTCCCATGTCCTCAAGAACAAAACGAACTACTCACAAGACATCATATGGATCATGATCAAAGATGGAATAATGATGTATAAAAATCTGAACATAAACAATAATTCAACGGTTCACTCAATAGCATCAACTACGAAGAGTAATCAACACCGGGAAAGTTTCCCCTATGAACTAATGCAAGATTCAAATCAATTGTTACAGCAATATGGAGATGGTGATGAGGGTGCTGCTGATGATGATGGTGGTGATGATGATCCCGATGAAGTCCAGCTTGATGATGGTGTTGATGGCGACGATCTTCCCTCTCCGGGAAGGAATTCCCCCGGCAGAAATCTGTCTGCCGGAGAGATCTTTGTCTCTCGGTGTTTTCCGCCCCGTAGAGGCGGCAGAATCTTTCTGTGGTCGCCTCCCAAGTCTTAGGGTTTCGGGAGGATGATATACGCCAGAGGGGAGAGGCTGGAGTGGGCCAGGGTGGCCACACCACCTGCTGGCGCGGCCTAGGGCTGCCCGCGCCAGGGGGTGGTGTGGGCCCCTGTGGCCCATCTCCACTCCGTCTTCTGGCATCCTTAGTCTTCTTGAAAAATAGGATTTTCCGTATATTTTCTCGAATTTTCTGATCTTCGTAAATTTTGCCTCCAAACAGCACCTTTTCCATCAGAATCCAGACTGCAGCGGTCCATGCTCCAAAAGTCATCAACCATGCAAAAACAGATAAAATAACATAAGTATCACCTCTCAATACGAAATATATCAATGAATAATAGTGAATTAAGACATAGAATAGTGATGCAAAATGGACGTATCAGAATCAACGTATTCACTTGGGATTCAAAATCTCAAAAGTGTCTCTTTGTCATACTACAATACAGTGGTATATGCCTATTTGCTCTTTTTCTTTTCTTTGCATATATGCTCACACTTTTGCTTTAAGTGATGTGTGATGGCTCATGATACATTGAGCTCGTTGAGAACCCCAAGACGAAGTTATGATGAGGACAACAGCAAGTTTCCCTCAGTTATGAAACTATGGTTATCGAACCAGTAGGAGTAGGGAAACAACCCCAAGGTGTTGCTACCAACTTGGAATCCTGCACAACACAACCACAGAACTTTGCCCCAACTTACAGTGAGGTTGTCAATCTCACCGGTTTTGCTGAAAACAAAGGATTAAACGTATTGTGTGGAAGATAGTAATTGCTTGCAGAAAGTAAACAGTAAATAGTAAATAGTAGATAGTAGATCAATGGTAAAAAAATGGGCCGGGGTCCATAGTTCACTAGAGGTGATTCTCCTTAAGATAAATAGCATGTTGGGTGAATAAATTACAGCGGGGCAATTGACAGATTTGAGAAAGCATACCATGCATATACTAATCATCTTGACTCCTATGATATTTGATTGGGCATTACAACATTATACATAGACCGTAATCCAACTGCATCTATGACTAATAATCCACCTTCAGGTTATCATCCGAACCCCCTCTAGTATTAAGTTGCAAGCAACAGATAATTGCATTAAGCAAAGTGTGTAAAGTAAACAATACGATTGTCCTATAGACAAAGGATTGTTGTTTTCTCCCTAGTAGCAACAACACATCTAGCACCTTAGAGATTCCTATCACTTCCCTAGATTACTAGAGGCATGAGCCCACTATCGAGCATAAATACTCCCTCTTGGAGTTGCAAGCATCTACTTGGCCAAGATAGCTACTAACAACGGAAAGCATGCAAGATCACAAATAACATAGACATGATAAAATCAATAATCAATCTGAAATAGCAACTCAATATCCATCGGATCCCCGCAAACACAACATGTAAGATTACAAATAGATGATCTTGATCATGAATGAAGCTCATAAGATCTAAACATGATAGCACAAAGGAGGAGAACCAACCATCTAGCTACTACATGGACCCGTAGTCCAGGGATGAACTACTCATGCATCACACCCGAGGCACTCATGGTGATGAAGAAGGCCTACATGGTGATCTCTCCCCTCCGGCAGGGTGCCGGGAAGAGCTTCGGATCCCCCGGATCTAGGGATCGAGATGTCGGCGGCTACAGACTCTTTCGTGGATTTCTGATTGGGTCTTTGATTGGGTACTTAGGGTTTTCATCCCGAGAGGCTTTTATAGGCGAAGGGGCAATGTCGGTGGAGCACCAGGGGGCCCACACCCCTTGGTGGCGCGCCCCCTTGGTCGCGCCGCCACCAGGTATGGCCGCCCTGGTGCGCCACTTCGTCTCCTCTCCAGACTCCGTGTTGCTTTGGGTAAAATATTGACTTTGGCTCTTATCCGGTCCAATTCCGAGAATATTTCCTTACTAGCTTTTCTGAAACCAAAAACAGCAGAAAACGGGCAACTGGCACTATGGCATCTTGTTAATAGGTTAGTTCCAGAAAATGTATAAAAATACCTCAAAGTAGGAACTAAACATAAGATAGTAGATACTAAACAAGCATGGAACATCAAAAATTATAGATACATTTACGACGTATCACTATGCAAAGGAGCTAACCATATATTCCACCTTATGTAGGAATTCAAAGTTCAACGATCTCAATTATCAAATTCCAACTGTATATGAAGCATTCTTATGACTTGGAGATTCCACCTCGACGTATTCTCACTCTATTTGGATAGCACTTACATTTTCCTTTGCTCAAGGTTTCTCTTTCAACTTAATTGTATACATAATTTTTTTTTGTGAATCGAACCATAGACTTATAGCATATTAACCAAATTATCTTTATGTGTTTCATTAATACCAATGATGTGGAAGACTCCTATTTCTATCATCAAGTGCAAGTAAAATCATACTCAATCCATTCATATATCAATGAAGCAAACACAAACTCAATATTGCTCCATATATAATAATAAACTTGGAATTTCATAAAAGGGATTGACTATTCCTGAAGGGAATTCTAATGATGCAAACTTTATTTCAAGTTTGAACTAATGTAAAAATAGGAATAAAAACTTATAAGAAAGATTACAAGGTCTTAAAGATCTCCCCCAGCTTGGAATCAAGCTAGATGGGATCAAATAATCCCTTGCGATTATTTGATACCGTGATTGTTGTAGATCACTGTGGCACCATGGCATGTAACACCGAAGTGCGTAGCTTCTTGTTGGTCTCCTCTAGAGTAGTTATGCAGATGTAGCACCTGCGCAGGTCAGATTTAGAGTGTCCACTCTATTTGCGAGCTTGGTCACCAATGGAAGGAGGTCTTCCTTCTTCTCCGTCTCATTGAGATGGTGACGGACTTCAACACGATGGAGTAGCTCCGACTTCTGATATATCTCTAGTGCCCGCACGTGATCCTTGGTCCTGGGGACAACTTCTGCTTCCTCATCCATAATTGGTGGATCAGGGAAGTGGAAACCGTACCTCCACTCTTCTTGAGGCTTAACCTTCATACGAGCACCAATGGTTGGCTTCGAGAATGGAACCTCCCCTTCCTTGCTAGCACCTGCACCAATATTAGATAATTCCTTACGCTTGTGCGACCTTGGATCTGTGGTGATGAACTTGACCGTCTCCACACGCCCTTTTCCATGTAGCTTGCGATCTTCTCTCTATTGTTGATCTTTCTTCATCGCCGCCCAATTGATCTCCGGTGGATCATAGATGTCACGACGGATGTAGACGTCAACCACGTCATCATAGGAATCATTGTTGAAGTTGCTTGGCTCGACATACTCCTTGTACCTCGGGCTAAACCTCTCCACCTCCTCGTCATCGTCCTCCATGGATGGGCTGCTAGAGTGGTCCTTGGAAAGAGCCATGAGCCCCATGGGCTTCCCACGGCCTAGGGTGGGATATCGCATTGCTAGATTGGTTTCTGTATATTGTGATTAGAGAGAGAGACAATGGCAGTATATAAGAGGGGCCAGAGGTCGGTAAAACTCGTGAGAAACACCAAATTGTTGTCCAAGAAAAGAATCCAAACAAAACAGGGAAAGAAATCACGGTTTTGGAAGTGTCCAGCCGCGTAACGACCAACTATACGGGCGTGGCCCGTATAGATCCGGCCGTATAGTTGGTTTCAGGTAGTTATTTCCAAATATCTCGAGTCCAGGTCGATTAAATCACGACTCAAACCGCACAATAACATTTTTTAATGAATATAAAAGAAAGATCGAACAAAAAGTGTGTGAGAGTTTAACGACCAACTATACAGCCGGAATTTTTGTTCCGGTCACATAGTTGCGACCATATAGTTTCAAACACCAAAAATCAAAAGTGTCTGGGAGTTTAACGACCAACTATATGACCGGAATTTTTGTTCTGGTCGTATAGTTGCGGTCATATAGATACAGACAACAAAAAGCAAAACAATCTAAGAGTTCAACGACCAACTATACGGCCAAAATTTTTGCTCTGGTCGTATAGTTACGACCATATAGGCTCAGATATCAAAAACAATTTCACAAAGATGATATAGAGAGTTTAACGACCAACTATACGGTGGGAGCCCCCTCTCCGGCCGTATAGCTCTGCCCGTATAGTTGGTAAAACCCCTCTGAAACTTCAGAAAAACACAAGTAATTCGATGTCAGAATTTTCAAGAGTAAACATTGTGAAAATAAATCACTTATTTGGGTAAGAACACTTACCTTTCTCTTACCATTTGCTTAATCGGGGATGAAAAGTTCCTCCCACAATAAGGACTCCTTCTCTTTTGGAGGAATTGACTTTAATTCATTAAATAATTCCCATAAACGAAAATCACCAGGTCTAAAGTTCCTCTTGATAAGATTGGTATCTTCCTGGGCAAGCATGGACACTGCATATAACATTTTTATTTCTTGCCTCTGCATAATCTGCAACTCAAATTCGTGAAGTGAAAGAATCCAACGGATCAGCCTTGGCTTATTGTCTTTCCTTCCAAGGAGTTATTTTAAGCCATCACGATCCGTGTGAACTCTCACCTTTGCATCAACTATGTACGAACGAAATTTATCACAAGAGAAAAATACAGCAAACCGTTCCTTTTCTTCCTTTGGGTAATTCTTTTGAGCACCATTGAGAGTTCTACTAGCATGATGTATAATATTAAATCTACAACCAATATGTTGTCCAAGAGTTACTCCTACTGTTGGAAATATGCCCTAGAGACAAATAGTAGTAAGGACTATTATCATATTTCATATAGTTTATGATTAAGTTTTATATCATGCTATAACTGTGTTGAGTGGAAACATCAATACACGTGTGATATACAAACAAACCAGGGGTTCCCAGTGAAACTCTGGTCACTGGTTCATTGGTCAATAGATGATCATGTTTCCTGATCATGTGGCATTTATGCCAGTTGGAAATGAGGTCATCTCATTCTGAGAATGAGATGATGAACCAATACCCAAGCTAAACATCATGATTCGATCATGTCACGAAGTTCAAGTTACGATGATTAGAAAAGGACCCTCCTAGACTATTCCTTAGACCGTGAGACTATATCAATCACTGTCTCCCGAAAGTGCTTAGATAGCATCAAACGCCATCTGGTAAAACAGTGGTTATAAAGGTGTGTTCAGGTACTTGGAGGAAACCGTAGAGGCAATATATGTCAAGAGCGGGATTTGTCCGTCCATGTGACGGGAAGTTACTCAAGGGCCCACTCGGAGAAGTTATATCCAATAGCTGCACATCGTGTGATTAGATCACGAGGATATCACTTGTCAGAACGAGTCAAGTAGCATTGTTCAGTAACGAGATTGAACACGACATGGTGATGTCATTGATCAGAGCTCGGGCAATGCAAGTATCGAGTGAAAAAGGGAATAAGACACGACTGTCCTGGTTCAAACGATGAAAGATCTTCATGGAACGCACAGGGGTCACATGGCCATCCAGGTCCCTGATGGCTCAATGCACGGCGCCCAGAAAAATGCTTGATGGCGGTGTTGATGTAGAGCTCGTTGGAAAGCAGCAAGTTTCCCTCAGTTATGAAACCAAGGTTTAATCAAACCAGTAGGAGGAAGGAAACACCCCAAAGGTGTTACTAGCTGAGCTTTGGCAGGGCGCACTACCGGTGCTAGTAGCAATGTGGAGACCTGCACTACACAACCACATAACTTTGTCCCCAACTTGCGATGAGGTTTTCAATCTCACCGTGTTTTGCGGAAAACAAAGGATTAAACGTATCGAATGGAAAGAAATAATAGTTTGCAGAAAGTAAAAAAAAGAAGTAAACAGTTGTAGATTGTATGTAAAGAAAAGGACCAAGATCCATAGTTCACTAGAGGTGGCTCTCCTTAAGATAGATAACATGCTGGGTGAACAAATTACAGCGGTGCAATTGACAAACACCGAGAAAGCAATACATGCATATACTAATCATCTTGACTCCTTTGAGACTTGATTGGGCATTACAACATTATACATAGACCGCCATCCAACTGCATCTATGACTAATAATCCACCTTCAGGTTATCATCCGAACCCCCTCCAGTATTAACTTGCAAGCAACAGATTATTGCTTTACGAACTTCGTGTAAAGTAAACAATACGATTGTTCTATGAACAAAGGATTGTTGTTTTCTCCCTAGTAGCAATAGCACATCTAGTACCTTAGAGATTTCTGTCACTTCCCCAGATTACTAGAGGCATGAACCGACCATCGAGCATAAATACTAACTCTTGGAGTTGCTAGCATCTACTCGGCCAAGATAGCTACTAACAACGGAAAGCATGCAAGATCACAAATAACAAAGATATGATAGAATCAATAATCTATCTGAAATAGTATATCAATATCCATTGGATCCTCGCAAACACAACATGCAGAATTACAAATAGATGATCTTGATCATGAACGGAGCTCACAAGATCTAAACATGAAAGCACAAAGGAGGAGAACCAGCCATCTTGCTACTACATGGATCCGTAGTCCAAGGATGAACTACTCACGCATCACACCGGAGGCTTGCATGGTGATGAAGAAGGCCTCCAGGGTGAATTCCCCTCTCCGGCAGGGTGTCGAGAAGAGCTTCATATCCCTCCCGATCTAGGTATGGAGATGACGGAGGCTTGATGCACTAGACTTTCAACGTAGAGCCCCTTGGGAACCCCAAGAGGAAGGTATGATGAGCACAGCAGTAAGTTTTCCCTCAGTTATGAAACCAAGGTTTAATCCAACCATTAGGAGCAAGGAAACACCCCAATACTAGCTGAGCTTTGGTAGGGCGCACTACCGGTGCTAGTAGCAACGTGGAGACCTGCACAACACAACCACAGAACTTTGTCCCCAACTTGCGATGAGGTTGTCAATCTCACCGTGTTTCGCGGAAAAAAAGGATTAAACATATCGAATGGAAGGAAGTAAAAGTTTGTAGAAAGTAAACACAAAGAAGTAAACAGTTGTAGATTGTATGTAAAGAAAAAGCACCGGGATCCATAGTTCACTAGAGGTGGCTCTCCTTAGATAGATAACATGCTGGGTGAACAAATTACAGCGGGGCAATTGACAAACACCGAGAAAGCAATACATGCATATACTAATCATCTTGACTCCTTTGAGACTTGATTGGGCATTACAACATAATACATAGACCGCCATCCAACTGCATCTATGACTAATAATCCACCTTCAGGTTATCATCCAAACCCCCTCTAGTATTAAGTTGCAAGCAACAGATTATTGCTTTACGAACTACGTGTAAAGTAAACAATACGATTGTTCTATGAACAAAGGATTGTTGTTTTCTCCCTAGTAGCAACATCACATCTAGTACCTTAGAGATTTCTGTCACTTCCCCGGATTACCAGAGGCATGAACCCACTATCGAGCATAAATACTAACTCTTGGAGTTGCTAGCATCTACTTGGCCAAGATAGCTACTAACAATGGAAAGCATGCAAGATCTCAAATAACAAAGACATGATAGAATCAATAATCAATCTGAAATAGCATCTCAATATCCATCGGATCCTCGCAAACACAACATGTATGAATTACAAATAGATGATATTGATCATGAACGGAGCTCACAAGATCTAAACATGAAAGCACAAAGGAGGAGAAACCAGCCATCTAGCTACTACATGGATCCGTAGTCCAAGGATGAACTACTCACGCATCACACCGGAAGCTTGCATGATGATGAAGAAGGCCTCCAGGGTAAATTCCCCTCTCCGGCAGGGTGCCGAGAGGAGCTTCAGATCCCTCCCGATCTAGGGATAGAGATGACGGCGGCTACAGACTCTTTCGTGGATTTTTGATCAAGTACTTAGGGTTTTCGTCCCGAGGGAAATATATAGGCGGAAGGAGAGGCCGAGGGGGTACCTGGGCTGGCCACACCACCCCCTGGCGTGGGCCAGGCCTAGCCACACGGCCAGGTGGTGTGGCCGCCCTCTGGCCCTTCTCCGTCTCGTATTCTGGCACTTGATCACTTTCGGAAAAATAGGCACTTTGGCTTTTGTCCCGTCCAATTCCGAGAATATTCATTTTCTGACTTTCTTGGAACCAAAAACAGCAGAAAACAGGCAGCTGGCACTGTGGCTCTTGTTAATAGGTTAGTCCAAGAAATCATATTAAAAGCACTCCAAAGTTGGAACAAAACACAAGAAAGTGGATAAAACCAAGTATGGAACATCAAAAATTATAGATACATTTGCAATGTATCACGGCTACAGACTCTTTCGTGGATTTTTGATCGGGCACTTAGGATTTGCGTCCCAAGGGCAATATATAGGCGGAAGGAGAGGCCGAGGGGGTGCCGGGAGCAGCCACACCACCCCCTAGCGTGGGCCAGGCATGGCCGCGCGGCCAGGTGGTGTGGTGGCCCCCTGGCACCTCTCCGTCTCATACTCTGGCATCTCATGACTTCCGAAAAATAGGCACTTTGGCTTTTGTCCCGTCCAATTCTGAGAATATTCATTTTCTGACTTTCCTAGAACCAAAAACAGCAAAAAACAGACTGGCACTATGGCTCTTGTTAATAGGTTAGTCCAATAAATCATATGAAAAGTACTCCAAAGTTTGAACAAAACACAAGAAAGTGGATAAAACCAAGCATGGAACATCAAAAATTATAGATACATTTGCAATGTATCAATATCCCCAAGCTTAACTCCTGCTCGTCCTCGAGTAGGTAAGTGATAAAAAAGAAAGAATAATTTCTAAGGTGACATGCACCATCAAAGACTTGATCAAAGTATTTGTAAAACATCCAAAGCTAGGATCATAGTACTTCAATCATAACATGAAAGACAAAGTTCTAGCAATAAGACAAAGAAACTATGATGCAACATGAAAAGGCACAAACAAAAGATTCATGAATAACAATGCTTTGCAAGACGTTTGTTTGTTTCACATAAAGAAAACATAGCATAATAGCATTCAGCTTGTCCCTCAATAGAGTAGCAAATATAAATGCATAGGACACCTTCAAAGTTCATAAGAGTGACTAGATACAATAGTTTAAAACAAGCAATATCAAAGTATGCATCAATCAACTAGTCTTGGCACAATGCACATAGAACTAAGAATGGCCACTATGCTCTCAAAGTAGTTGCATAAAGATAGAAGGTGGAGACTCAATGTAATGGTGGAATAAAAGCCTTTGTAAAAGGAAGTAGGGATTCAAGTCTCATAAAGAGCTTCCAAAAATTATGGTATTTGTAGCTTTCAGCTCTCATTGCCCCTATCATAAGCATCTTGAAGTGGTTAAGGTTAAAGTGACACAACTAAGAGGATATGCTTGACAAGTTATAAACCGAAATCTCATGCCCCTTACTTACGAAGACCGATCCTCATGCTACTCAACTTCAGTCACGAGTAAGCTCTTGTCATTGTAAGTACATGTGTATCATTAAGAACCGCCAACGGGGTACCCCTTGCACATGATACGGGAGCTTTCCCATAATCAAAATGACAAGGCAAGCAGACAATGAGCATCTCAGCGATCTTTTTATTTGCTATTTGCATAGGTTTTATTGAGGATGCTTCATAGAGTGCTCATTATGGTGATGCTGCAAGTTTCCACCATGATTAGGCATGACTTAGGCTAGCGGCCTAGGCGTTTCTCTAACACACATACAAACTCCATGATCTTATAAGTTCCACTTTTATTTCACACCGCCGGGATCCGTAAGCAAAAGAACATGAAATCAACGGGGTACAAAGTACAAGTGCAATGTTGAAAGCGTTCCCCATGGTACATGGTTCTGCTAATTTCAACTTATAAAGCGCAAGCATATACGCAACAAAGAAGGACCCAATGGTTCAAGTTTATTAGATGCAAAAAAGTAAAGCGTGCCATCAAGTTTGTGAGAGCTTTAATCACTAGTTTTCTCATAACAAGTTTAATTTGAAAGGTAAACAAAAGCATGAATATACTTGGAATAGCATAAGCTAGTAGGTAGGTATGGTGGACTCTTTGGAATAACTTGGTTTAGGGAGTTGGATGCATGAGTGGAACTCATACTTGGTTGTGGAGGCTAGCAAAAGACTGGGAGCGACAAACTAAGAGAGCAATAATGGCCATAATCATGCAGAGCGACAAAACATCATTGATCAAAGCATAAAGTGATACTACAAGTTGAAAACTAAAGGATCATAAAGGCTATGGTGACTTGAGATAGTCATAACATGGTGTGAGCATGTGCCAAGTCAACCCAAATAATGTTAGCACAGCCCCTGCCGCCGAGTACTTTCGGACGACGCCGACGACAAAGTTCCGGCGAGACGACACGCACGTATCCGATAGCTTCTGCCCCGATATGCATGTACTGCTAGCTGATCGATTATTTTGATCAAACTAGTATACTCACGCACGCACACTAAAAATAGATGATTGCAACAAGTACGTGTAGTACCTGGTGTTTTCTCTATTGATTCTCACGTTCAAGGTGTGGTACTTACAGGAGTCAGACTGCATGTATATATATACTAGCTAGGACACCATGTTGCCGACTCAACTAGCAAGAATGACTCGGTTACACACTCCTAGACCTATACGTATACATGCATGTTATTCAACAAACACACATAGGTCAACTATTAGGAAACCTATATGTATACGATTCGTATACGGCGGCGCGCACGATGTCGTGCCAGCATCCGGCGTGCTTATTTCTAACAATCGCCCCCTAAGCACGACATGCGCTTCATCTCGACCTGGATCCCAAATGTGCCAGCTGCTCCTCGCGGGCATCATCCACGGCACTGCTTTCGCCGCTTCCTTCCTTAGCACCCATATCACCGACTTTACTTTTGTCGGCTTCTCGATGGCTTCACGTTGACAGTCCTTTTTGTTCGTGCCTTGAGACAATATACTTGGTTCGATGAAGTACTTTCTCATCGATGCTTCGCATATTTGATCTTCTGCTTGCTGGTACTCTTGGATGCAATAGAACAAATATGTAGGAGCTAGCTCACGTTGGTTGACTAGCAAAGCTAGCTCGTGACTAGCAATTCTGACTTCTACCTGACCAACGCCGTCTTCTGGCTCGTCCGGAGTAGCGATGCACAGGTTGCCTACCTGTAGCGATTTTTCTTTTCTTTTTGAATCTCTTTCTGGCATGTTTTCTTCTAGCTTCTCTATATCACGTGAAAAGCCTCTTGATGGAGCTGCACCCCCTATTTTTGGGTCTCCTCCATCTGTCTGGCCACCAGTCCATACTCTTGGACCATCGCCTTCTGGCCTTGCTGGCCTGTTTGCTGGGATCGCTTCAGCTCTCCCTCCTCCTCTAATTGCTGGGCCAACAACTGCAGGTATCACTGCGCATGCACACCCTTCCAGCTCCGTGTCTTCTGGCCACGGACTAGCCTTATCTTCAGACTCTTTTTCTTCTAGGAGAATCCCTTGTGTTTCTGGCCTGGTGTCCACGCCTGGAGCACCTCCTAGGCCTTCAGCACCTTCTAGGACCGAACTTGCTGACAAGGATAAGCTTGGTTGATCCATATTTTCTTCATACTCAAGATCCCACGTGACGTGAAAAGTTGGATATCCCGGTTCATTGGAGCCCCAATTCCATGACTCGCCTTCCTCAAAGATTACGTCGCCCCTAACAACCACCTTATTGGTATAAGGATTGCACAAGCGGTATTCCTTTGAGCTTTCATAGCCCGTCATGATCATTGGAGTCCTCTGCTCCGCCAATTTACTCTTATGGTCAGACTCCGTCTTGACATGCGCCACGCACCCAAAAGTGCGAAGATGATCAACCGAGGGTTTCCATCCGTACCATGCTTCGTACGGTGTTATACCAACGCCACTCTCAGTTGGCTCCATGTTCAGCAAATACACAATCGTATTGACTGCCTCACCCCAGAATTTTCCTGGCAAGCCTTTACTCTTCATCATGCTCCGTGCCATGGTCAACACAGTTTGATGCAGCTCACCCCCTTGATCAATGCGTAGGGCTCTTATCTTCGCCTCCACCTTGAACTCTTCGGCTTCCTTGATCTTCTCGAATGCTTGTTGAGCTTGATCCTTACTTTTCAGCAACACAATCCACATGTATTTACTATGATCATCCACCACAAGCATGAAGAACTTATTGCCGGACGGAGTTGCGGGTGAAATTCCAACGCATAGATCACCATGAACTAGTCCCGAGGCTTCACTTGCCTCAAACGTGGCTTCACATGGTAACGGGGCACTCCGTTCCTTGTGATCCACACACGGTAGATCGTGATCCACTTGCGCCACAATCTCCGTAGCCGGTGATGGAGGATCCTCCTCATCCTTCAGCCCAGTTACTTCGAGCATCAGCATCATTGGTCCATCATCTCCTTCCTGGGCGATGAGAGCCCTCTCCTTTAGCGGTTTCTTGCAATCCTTCTTGAAGTGACCGAGCTCGTCGCAGTTATGACATCTTACTTTCTTAATGTCAAACTTCCTCCACGGCGGAGTTTCCTCCTCGTCCTCCCCTGCGATATACTTTTTCGCTGGGCGAGAAGCTTCTTTATCACTCCTGCTTCCGGATCCTTGATCCCCCTTTTCTTTGGCGACCACCGCCTGCCACTGGGCACGGGTAAGAATCACGTGCTCTCCCGGTACCGCATCACCGTAGGTGATCTTCATCCGCTTGTCATGAGCCTTCAATCGTCCAACCAGGTCATCCGTTGTGAGAGTCTTGAGATCAACGCACTGCTCGATCGCCGACACAACGGACAAGTAACGCGGCGGCGCCGCGCGAAGGAAACGCCGAACGACTGAGATCTCTTCGAGCTTCTCGCCGAGCGCGCGAATCCCATTGACCAAAGTGGCTACCCTCGAGGCAAACGCGTCCAGCGTCTCGTCTCCTCCCATCTCCAGATTCTCGTACTTCTTCTGCAAGGTTTGTAGGGTTGCCTTACGGACACGCTCGTGCCCAAGATTTAGCGTCTTGAGCGCCTCCCACGCCTCCTTTGCAGATTTCTTCGAGATCAGGTGCTGCATCACGTCCGCCGGCATCATCGAGCCGATGACCGTGAGTGCCTGCCGGTCCTTGCGGTACTTCGACGCGCCCTTCATGAACTCGTCGCCGCCGGGATCGACAGCCTCCCATAGGTCGTTGGACTCCAGCGCCCACTCCATCTGGGTCGCCCACATCATGTAGTTGTTACGGTTGTACCGCGGGTACTGCGTCATCACCTGCGCGGCAAATCCTTTAGCCACACTGGAATACTCGCCCACATCTATCGTCGCTATGACCTCCCGTTACTAGGAGATCCTTCACGAGGCTCTGATACCAATTGTTGGCCCAGACCCGGCAGTACTTTCGCTGGGACGTTGCGACGAGATAACCTGCAATAAACTCGTAGTCCGTCGAGTACTTTCCGACGAGACTTCCTTGCAAAGCGGGAACGATTTATTTTCTACTTAGGTCTGATCGAGCCAGTACAGTCAGCCTAGATAACCTCATGTAGACAACTAGCTAGCTAGCAGCTAGATAGATCGATCCTGCACAAGCACAAGCACACGTACACGTACACGATACGCTTGGAAACCACGAGTTAGCTAGAGGCTCATATCACCTTGCATTTTTTCTTTTTCTCTTTCAATCGGCGAGACGACACGCACGTATCCGATAGCTTCCGGCCTGATATGCACGTACTGCTAGCTGATCGATTATTTTGATCAAACTAGTATACTCACGCACGCACACCAAAAATAGATTGATTGCAACAGGTACGTGTAGTACCTAGTGTTTTCTCTATTGATTCTCACGTTCAAGGTGTGGTACTTACAGGAGTCAGACTGCATGTATATATATACTAGTTAGGACACCACGTTGCCGACTCAACTAGCAAGAACGACTCGGTTACACACTCTTAGACCTATACGTATACATGCATGTTATTCAACGGACACACATAGGTCAACTATTAGGAAACATATATGTATACGATTCGTATAAGGCGACGCGCACGATGCCGTGCCAGCATCCGGCGTGCTTATTTCTAACAAATAAAGCATCAAAGGAGAATACCACTATACTATGCTTTAATATGCTAAAACAACGCATGATTCATCCAAGGCACATTAAGCAATCTCAATTGTTTATAACAAGTCATGCTACAGCAAAGAATACTAAGCATAAAGCCAAAACAATATCAAGCATGGCATGACAAAGCATAAGCCACAGTAAAAAACGAGCTCTTTTTACCACATAAGCATGAACTTTCCTACTCTTTTCCAAACCAAACCAAACTATTTGCAAACCAATGTATGAAAGAGGGGGTCCAACCAATTTATTCAGAAAACTAAGCAAACCAAAGCAACTGAAAAACCAAAACAAAAACGAAAAAGAAGACGCTCCAAGAAAAACACAACTGTGCATGAAACAATAAAAATGAAGCGTTTGGAAGAAACCTGAGATTTTTATTGATGAAGAAGGGGATGCCTTGGGCATCCCCCAAGCTTTGACGCTTGTACTTCTTGGATATTTCTTGGGGTGACACGACTGGCATCCCCAAGCTTGAGCTTTACTCCATTCTTCATCTCCTTACTCATTCCTTCCATACACCTGAAAATTTTCCTTCATACAAAACTTCACACAATCTTTATTAGCAACATTAGTGCACTCAAGATAAAAGGTCTTAAGGTTCAGTTCTAACACCAAATAAACTTTCATTAGAACACTAGCTACTGTAGCACTTCCCTCAAAAAGCTCAATTCCCCAAAAGAATTCAAAAAGAAACCAACAAGAAGCAAATGCAGAAAATGGCAGAAATCTGTCAAAACAGGTAAAGACGAATTTTTTTGAAGACCTTATGTTGCTCAAATCAAAAAGTGTTGTACTAACGCAAGTTAGACAACAACCTGGGTCAGAAGCACAAAAAAATACAGCTCAATCCGACATACAGAGCTCTCTCACGAATTTTTACGATGAAGCATAAAAATCTGTTTTGGGACAACAACTTTCCCAATCATTACTTCTCTCTCATTAGAGGTTACTCTTGGCACAAAAAGCAAATAAAAAGGATAAGGAGCGGTTATTACAGAGTTAATAACTTCCAAGACTCATCTAAAACTTTTGGGTTATCTCCCAATAAGTGCTTTTCTTTAACGCCTTTAAGTTAGGCATAAGAAGCAAGAAAAAGGATCAAGTGTTCTCAAATGAAGAAGCATTAAGACCAAATTTTGTTTTCATAGGAGAAGAAAAAGAAATCTTTTCTCTCTTTTCAGGGAAGTGTTCTATACCTTTCTTTAGTGGGAGTTGATATTTAATGGTGCCTTCTTTCATATCAATGATGGCACCAACAGTTCTAAGAAAATGTCTTCCCAAAGTAATATGACAAGAAGCATTGTATTCAACATCCAAAACATAGAAATCAACGAGGACATAGGAATCGTTAACCATAATAATAACATCATTAAGACTCCCCATGAGTTTCTTTTTAGCATTATCATCAAGTGGGACACTATAATAGCAATCTTCAAGATGAGGCAAATCAAGCATATCATAAATCCTTCTAGGCATAATAGAAACACTACTATCAAGATCACACAAAGCTTTGAAATCAAAGTCATTCACTTTCATATTAATGATGGATTCCCAACCATCCTCTTGTTTTATAGGAACAGAAGCTTTATGTTTCATCTTTTCTTCTTTAATCTTTATGAGAGCATCGGTAATGTGTTCTGTAAAAGCCATGTTCATAGCACTAGCATTAGGACTTCTAGCAAGCTTTTGTAGGAACTTAATAACTTCAGAGATATTGCAACCATCAAGATCAAAATCAAATTTATCATCTAAAGTAGTAGAACTATCACTAGCCTCAACACTAGTGGTGGTAATAGTAGAAACACTAATGTTTCTAGCAATTTCATCTTCTCTTTCCCACTTAGCATGTAATTCAGCTAATAGTCTAACATTTTCATCAATTCTTACTTGTATAGCATTAGTAGCTGCAAAGGGATTATCATTAGTTTCAGGTTTAGCAGCCATTTTATTGATCAAAAAGGATTGAGCTTCAGACAAAGATGATATATTTCTTTCAGCATTAGAGAGTTTCAATTGTAAACTAGGAATTTCCCTATTTAGACTCTCGAGTTGATGGCTAATGTTCTTCAAAATGGTAGATTGTTACTCCATAGTTTTAGTGAATAGTTTATTTTGCTCATATTGCATTTGCATGAAGTTTTTAGTGGTCTTTCAACTTCTAAAATTCTTCCCTCACTAGGTAATCCAGGTTTACCATTACAGCCATAAGTATTATTAGGAGGGTACGACCTATAATTGTTATTACCATAAGCATTGTTGCCAAAGTTGTTATTTCTTATGAAGTTCACATCAACTTGCTCTTCTTGAGCAACCAAAGAGGCTAAAAGAACATTATTGGATCAATATGGGCTTTCCCATTAACAAGCATAGACATAATAATATCAATCTTATCACTCAAGGAGGAAGTTTCCTCAACATAATTTACCTTCCTACCTTGTGGAGCTCTCTCAGCATGCCATTTAGAATAATTAACCATCATATTGTCTAGAAATTTTGTTGCAGCACCCAAAGTGATGGTCATAAAGGTACCTCTAGCAGCATAATCCAATAGGTTCCTTGAAGAATAGTTCAATCCTGCATAAAAAGTTTGGATGATCATCCAAGCAGTCAGTCCATGAGTGGGACAATTCATTACCAAAGATTTCATTCTTTCCCAAGCTTGAGCAACATGTTCATTATCAAGTTGTTTAAACTTCATTATTTCACTTCTCATGGATATAATCTTAGCAGGAGGAGTATTTTCCAATAAAAGCATCTTTGCATTTTGTCAAAGAATCAATACTATTCCTAGTTAAGGAATTCAACCATTCTTTAGCTCTTCCTCTCAAAGAGAAAGGAAACAATTTCATCTTAATAATATCACCATCTATATCCCTATGCTTTTGCATCTCATAAAGTTCAACAAAGTTATTTAGATGGGAAGCAGCATCTTCATTACCAATACCAGAAAATTGTTCTCTCATAACAAGATTGAGCAAAGCAGGTTTTATCTCAAAGAAAGTATTTTCAGCCACAGGTGGAGCAATAGGTGTGCTCATAAAATCATTGTTGTTGGTGCTAGTGAAGTCACACAGCTTAGTGTTTTCAAGGGTAGTCATTTTTTTGGGTTTTCAAATAAGATAGCAAACTAGTAAAACTAATTTTTTGTGTTTTTGAATAACAAAACAAGCAAACAAAGCAAAAAGAAAACTAAGCAAAACAAAAACAACAAAGTAAATAGATTGGTTATGAGGGACTCCCCTTGTGAAGATGTCCTTGACTCCCCGGCAACGGCGTCAGAAAAATGCTTGATGGCTCAATGCACGACGCCCAGAAAAATGCTTGATGGCGGTGTTAATGTAGAGCTCGTTGGGAACGCCAAGAGGAAGGTATGATGAGCACAGCAGCAAGTTTCCCTCAGTTATGAAACTAAGGTTTAATCGAACCAGTAGGAGCAAGGAAACACCCCAAAGGTGTTACTAGCTGAGCTTTGGCAGGGCGCACTACCGGTGCTAGTAGCAACGTGGAGACCTGCACAACACAACCATGGAACTTTGTCCCCAACTTGCGATGAGGTTGTCAATCTCACCGTGTTTTGCGGAAAACAAAGGATTAAACATATCGAATGGAAAGAAGTAATAGTTTGCAGAAAGTAAACACAAAAAATTAAACAATTGTAGATTGTATGTAAAGAAAAGGACCGGGATCCATAGTTCACTAGAGGTGGCTCTCCTTAAGATAGATAACATGCTGGGTGAACAAATTACAGCGGGGCAATTGACAAACACCGAGAAAGCAATACATGCATATACTAATCATCTTGACTCCTTTGAGACTTGATTGGGCATTACAACATTATACATAGACCGCCATCCAACTGCATCTATGACTAATAATCCACCTTCAGGTTATCATCCGAACCCCCTCCAGTATTAAGTTTCAAGCAACAGATTATTGCCTTACGAACTACGTGTAAAGTAAACAATACGATTGTTCTATGAACAAAGGATTGTTGTTTTCTACCTAGTAGCAACAACACATCTAGTACCATAGAGATCTCTGTCACTTCCCCAGATTACTAGAGGCATGAACCCACTATCGAGCATAAATACTAACTCTTGGAGTTGCTAGCATCTACTCGGCCAAGATAGCTACTAACAACGGAAAGAATGCAAGATCACAAATAACAAAGACATGATAGAATCAATAATCAATATGAAATAGCATCTCAATATCCATCGGATCCCTGCAAACACAACATGCAGAATTACAAATAGATGATCTTGATCATGAACGGAGCTCACAAGATCTAAACATGAAAGCACAAAGGAGGAGAAACCAGCCATCTAGCTACTACATGGATCCATAGTCCAAGGATGAACTACTCACGAATCACACCGGAGGCTTGCATGGTGATGAAGAAGGCCTCCAGGGTGAATTCCCCTCTCCGACAGGGTGCGGGAAGAGCTTCAGATCCCTCCCGATCTAGGGATGGAGATGACGGCGGCTACAGACTCTTTCGTGGATTTTTGATCAGGTCCTTAGGGTTTTCGTCCCGAGGGCAATATATAGGCGGAAGGGGAGGCCGAGGGGGTGCCAGGGCTGGCCTCACCACCCCCTGGCGCGGGCCAGGCCTGGCCGCGCGACCAGGTGGTGTGGTGGCTCCGTGGCCCTTCTCCGTCTCGTATTCTAGCACTTGATCACTTCTGGAAAAATAGGTACTTTGGCTTTTGTCCCGTCCAATTCCGAGAATATTCATTTTCTGACTTTACTGGAACCAAAAACAGCAGAAAACAGGCAACTGGCACCGTGGCTCTTGTTAATAGGTTAGTCCAAGAAATCATATGAAAAGTACTCCAAAGTTGGAACAAAACACAAGAAAGTGGATAAAACCAAGCATGGAACATCAAAAATTATAGATACATTTGCAATGTATCAACATCCCCAAGCTTAACTCTTGCTCGTCCTCGAGTAGGTAAGTGATAAAAAGAAAGAATAAGTTTTGAGGTGACATGCACCATCAAAGACTTGATCAAAGTATTTGCAAAACATTCAAAGCTAGGATCAAAGTACTTCAATCATAACATGAAAGACAAAGTTCTAGCAATAAGCAAAGAAACTATGATGCAACATGAAAAGGCACAAACAAAAGATTCATGAATAACAATATTTTGCAAGACGTTTGTTTGTTTCACATAAAGAAAACATAGCATAATAGTATTCAGCTTGTCCCTCAATGGAGTAGCAAATGTAAATGCATAGGACACATTCAAACTTCATAAGAGTGACTAGATACAATATTTTAAAACAAGCAATATCAAAGTATGCATCAATCAACTAGTATTGGGACAATGCACATAGAACTAAGAATGGCCACTATGCTCTCAAAGTAGGTGCATAAAGATAGAAGGTGGAGACTCAATGTAATGGTGGAATAAAAGCCTTTGTAAAAGGAGGTAGGGATTCAAGTCTCATAAAGAGCTTCCAAAAATTATGGTACTTGTAGCTTTCAGCTCTCATTGCCCCTATCATAAGAATCTTTAAGGTGATTAAGGTTAAAGTGACACAACTAAGAGGATATGCTTGACAAGTTATAAACCGAAATCTCATGCCCCTTACTTACGAAGACCGATCCTCATGCTACTCAACTTCAGTCACGAGTAAGCTCTTGTCATTGTAAGTATATGTGTATCATTAAGAACCGCCAACGGGGTACCCCTTGCACATGATACGGGAGCTTTCCCATAATCAAAATGACAAGGCAAGCAGGCAATGAGCATATCAGCGATCTTTTTATTTGCTATTTGCATAGGTTTTTATTGAGGATGCTTCATAGAGTGCTCATTATGGCGATGCTCCAAGTTTCCACCATGATTAGGCATGGCTTAGGCTAGCAACCCAGGCGTTTCTCTAACACACATACAAACTCCATGATCTTACAAGTTCCACTTTTATTTCACACCACCGGGATCCGTAAGCAAAAGAACATAATATCAACGGGGTACAAAGTACAAGTGCAATGTTGAAAGCGTTCCCCATGGTACATGATTCTGCTAACTTCAACTTATAAAGCACAAGCATATACACAAAAAAGAAGGACCCAATGGTTCAAGTTTATTAGAGGCAAAAAAGTAAAGTGCGCCATCAAGTTCGTGAGAGCTTTAATCACTAGTTTTCTCATAACAAGTGGAAGGTAAACAAAAGCATGAATATACTTGGAATAGCATAAGCTAGTAGGTAGCTATGGTGGACTCTTTGGAATAACTTGGTTTAGGGAATTAGATGCATGAGTGGAACTCATACTTTATTGTGGAGGCTAGCAAAAGACCAGGAGCGACAAACTAAGAGAGCAATAATGGCCATAATCATGCAGAGCGACAAAACATCATTGATCAAAGCATAAAGTGATACTAGAAGTTGAAAACTAAAGGATCATACAGGCTATGGTGACTTGAGATAGTCATAACATGGTGTGAGCATGCGCCAAGTCAACCCAAATAAAGCATCAAAGGAGAATACCACTATACTATGCTTTAATATGCTAAAACAACGCATTATTCATCCAAGGCACATTAAGCAATCTCAATTGTTTATAACAAGTCATGCTACAGCAAAGAATGATGAGGATATATACATGGATTATGATGATTCTGATTGCCTGAACTGGAAGGAAATATTGAGTCAAATCAATAATGACTATCAGTTGAATTTATTCCTAATTGAACCTGATGTTTTATTTAATGAGAACTTTATACTACCTAAGTCTATGCATCTTTGTATGATCAGGTTTATTGATAACACAAGCATTGCGCGAGGAGGAGGAGAGTTGCAGCAAGAAGGACAAGCGCTGATTTCCAATATCAACAAGTGCGCGAGGGAGGAGCGGGAGGCATGCGCACTAGGAGGCAATGAGGAAATCACGTATGAGAAAGAGAGAGAGATGGCGCACCAAGAATTACATGTTTGAGGTGTTCCACGACGTTTGGACTGCGTGCCAATAAGGCCGAACCCATATATGGGTCGGTATGTATCAGTTTGAGTCGAACCGAGTCAGTTTGGGCCAAGTTATGGCTGTTTTTAGGCCCGTTTAGAGGGGAGGACGCCCCAGCCCTCATATAAACCTCCGTAGCCGTCACAAGTTAGGTTTTAAGACCACGTTAAAATATTTTGGAGTTGTTTCTTTCATAGAACCTCTGGAATTACCCTGTGTTCGAATCTACCAACTATAATTGAGTGTGATCTGTTGTTCCATTGGGAATTAGTAGATTGCATACTACCGTTCGTGGTCACGGCTGCGTGCGCAAGAGTGTGGTGTTGTGAATATCCTACAAGGTTCGAGAGCTGTTGCATTGGCATCAGGGATCGAGCGGGAGAGATCATAGCTACGCACTAGTTATCTATCATCCACCATCATCATCGCCATCCGCTTACTGAGAAGATCGGGCCACCCCATATCAAAGAATACTAAGCATAAAGCCAAAACAATATCAAGCATGGCATGCCAAAGCATAAGCCACAGTCAAAAACGAGCTCTTTTTACCACATAAGTATGAACTTTCCTACTCTTTTCCAAACCAAACCAAACTATTTGCAAACCAAATGTATGAAAGAGGGGGCCCAACCAATTTATTCAGAAAACTAAGCAAACCAAGAAAACTAAAAACCAAAACAAAAACGAAAAGAAGACGCTCCAAGAACAACACAACTGTGCATGAAACAATAAAAATGAAGCGTTTGGAAGAAACCTGGGATTTTTATTGATGAAGAAGGGGATGCCTTGGGCATCCCCAAGCTTTGACGCTTGTACTTCTTGGATATTTCTTGGGGTGCACGCGTGGCATCCCCAAGCTTGAGCTTTAGTCCATCCTTCATCTCATTACTCATTCCTTCCATACACCTGAAAATTTCCTTCATACAAAACTTCACACAATCTCATTAGCAACATTAGTGCACTTAAGATAAATAAGTCTTAAGGTTCAGTTCTAACACCAAATAAACTTCCATTAGAACACTAGCTACTGTAGCACTTCCCTCAAAAAGCTCAATTCCTCAAAAGAACTCAAGAAGGAACTAACAAGAAGCAAATGCAGAAAATGGCAGAAATCTGTCAAAACAGACCAGCAGGTAAAGACGAATTTTTAGAAGACCTTCTGTTGCTCAAATCAAAAAGTGTTGAACTAACGAAAGTTAGATAACCACCTGGGGCAGAAGCAAAAAAACATTACAGCTCATTCCGACATACAGATCTCTCTCACGAATGTTTACGATGAAGCACAGAAATCTATTTCGGGACAGCAACTTTCCCAATCATTACTTCTCTCTCATTAGAGGTTACTCTTGGCACAAAAATGAAAATAAAAAGGATAAGGAGAGGTTATTACAGAGGTAATAACTTCCAAGACTCATATAAAACTCTTGGTTTATCTCCGAACAAGTACTTTTCTTTAACGCCTTTAAGTTAGGCATAAGAAGCAAAGAAAGAATCAAGTGTTCTCAAATGAAGAAGCATTAAGATCAATACCAGAAATATTTTCAACAAGGCAAGGTATATCATCCAAATAAGTTCTAGAGGATCCTCTCTCAATGCTCTTGGGTGCACTATTCTCATCAAAAGGGTTTGCAGAAACAATCCAATCAAGATTCTTTTCTATGGCATCATGTATTGCTACTAGTTTAAAGGGCATTGGTATCTTAGGTTCCTCCCCATTAGGTTTGGTTTTGTTCATCTGTTCTCGTGTACCAACAACATCTACACATGAGCCTAGCATATTGAAACATTCAAAAACTTTTCTAGCTTCCTTGGCAACATCATAGAACTCCTTAAACAAAGTTTCTAGAATAAAATCCCTCTTTTCAGGATCCTCAATTTCTTTAAGCTTAAGAAACATTACTTGCATTAAGGGGTTGAGGTTAACAAACCTAGCTTCTAACATGTGAATTAAAGAAGATGCAGCAATCTCATAATTTGGAGCAAGTTCTACAAGGGATCTATCCTCAGTATCTTCATGTTTGCTAACATGATTAAAGAATTCTTCAATATTATCTTACCCAATTATAGAACCACTACCAATTGAAAGGTCTTTCAAGGTGAATGTAGGGATCAACATGGTGAGCTAAGGAAGAGGTGACAACTAAAGGAGACTTAATTTTTTTGTGTTTTCAAATAATAAAGCAAACTTGTAAAACTAAATTTTTTTGTGTTTTTTTTGAAGAACAAAACAAGCAAACAAAGAAAAAATAAACTAAGCAAAACAAAAACAACAAAGTAAAGAGATTGGTTATGAGGGACTCCCCTTGTGAAGATGTCCTTGACTCCCTGGCAATGGCGCCAAAAAAGATCTTGATGCGCTCGACTTTCAACGTAGAGCTTGTTGGGAACCCCAAGAGGAAGGTATGATGAGCACAGCAGTAAGTTTTCCCTCAATTATGAAACCAAGGTTTAATCGAACCATTAGGAGCAAGGAAACACCCCAATACTAGCTGAGCTTTGGTAGGGCGCACTACCGGTGCTAGTAGCAACGTGGAGACCTGCACAACACAACCACAGAACTTTGTCCCCAACTTGCGATGAGGTTGTCAATCTCACCGTGTTTCGCGGAAAAAAAGGATTAAACATATCGAATGGAAGGAAGTAAAAGTTTGTAGAAAGTAAACACAAAGAAGTAAACAGTTGTAGATTGTATGTAAAGAAAAAGCACCGGGATCCATAGTTCACTAGAGGTGGCTCTCCTTAGATAGATAACATGCTGGGTGAACAAATTACAGCGGGGCAATTGACAAACACCGAGAAAGCAATACATGCATATACTAATCATCTTGACTCCTTTGAGACTTGATTGGGCATTACAACATAATACATAGACCGCCATCCAACTGCATCTATGACTAATAATCCACCTTCAGGTTATCATCCAAACCCCCTCTAGTATTAAGTTGCAAGCAACAGATTATTGCTTTACGAACTACGTGTAAAGTAAACAATACGATTGTTCTATGAACAAAGGATTGTTGTTTTCTCCCTAGTAGCAACATCACATCTAGTACCTTAGAGATTTCTGTCACTTCCCCGGATTACCAGAGGCATGAACCCACTATCGAGCATAAATACTAACTCTTGGAGTTGCTAGCATCTACTTGGCCAAGATAGCTACTAACAATGGAAAGCATGCAAGATCTCAAATAACAAAGACATGATAGAATCAATAATCAATCTGAAATAGCATCTCAATATCCATCGGATCCTCGCAAACACAACATGTATGAATTACAAATAGATGATATTGATCATGAACGGAGCTCACAAGATCTAAACATGAAAGCACAAAGGAGGAGAAACCAGCCATCTAGCTACTACATGGATCCGTAGTCCAAGGATGAACTACTCACGCATCACACCGGAAGCTTGCATGATGATGAAGAAGGCCTCCAGGGTAAATTCCCCTCTCCGGCAGGGTGCCGAGAGGAGCTTCAGATCCCTCCCGATCTAGGGATAGAGATGACGGCGGCTACAGACTCTTTCGTGGATTTTTGATCAAGTACTTAGGGTTTTCGTCCCGAGGGAAATATATAGGCGGAAGGAGAGGCCGAGGGGGTACCTGGGCTGGCCACACCACCCCCTGGCGTGGGCCAGGCCTAGCCACACGGCCAGGTGGTGTGGCCGCCCTCTGGCCCTTCTCCGTCTCGTATTCTGGCACTTGATCACTTTCGGAAAAATAGGCACTTTGGCTTTTGTCCCGTCCAATTCCGAGAATATTCATTTTCTGACTTTCTTGGAACCAAAAACAGCAGAAAACAGGCAGCTGGCACTGTGGCTCTTGTTAATAGGTTAGTCCAAGAAATCATATTAAAAGCACTCCAAAGTTGGAACAAAACACAAGAAAGTGGATAAAACCAAGTATGGAACATCAAAAATTATAGATACATTTGCAATGTATCACGGCTACAGACTCTTTCGTGGATTTTTGATCGGGCACTTAGGATTTGCGTCCCAAGGGCAATATATAGGCGGAAGGAGAGGCCGAGGGGGTGCCGGGAGCAGCCACACCACCCCCTAGCGTGGGCCAGGCATGGCCGCGCGGCCAGGTGGTGTGGTGGCCCCCTGGCACCTCTCCGTCTCATACTCTGGCATCTCATGACTTCCGAAAAATAGGCACTTTGGCTTTTGTCCCGTCCAATTCTGAGAATATTCATTTTCTGACTTTCCTAGAACCAAAAACAGCAAAAAACAGACTGGCACTATGGCTCTTGTTAATAGGTTAGTCCAATAAATCATATGAAAAGTACTCCAAAGTTTGAACAAAACACAAGAAAGTGGATAAAACCAAGCATGGAACATCAAAAATTATAGATACATTTGCAATGTATCAATATCCCCAAGCTTAACTCCTGCTCGTCCTCGAGTAGGTAAGTGATAAAAAAGAAAGAATAATTTCTAAGGTGACATGCACCATCAAAGACTTGATCAAAGTATTTGTAAAACATCCAAAGCTAGGATCATAGTACTTCAATCATAACATGAAAGACAAAGTTCTAGCAATAAGACAAAGAAACTATGATGCAACATGAAAAGGCACAAACAAAAGATTCATGAATAACAATGCTTTGCAAGACGTTTGTTTGTTTCACATAAAGAAAACATAGCATAATAGCATTCAGCTTGTCCCTCAATAGAGTAGCAAATATAAATGCATAGGACACCTTCAAAGTTCATAAGAGTGACTAGATACAATAGTTTAAAACAAGCAATATCAAAGTATGCATCAATCAACTAGTCTTGGCACAATGCACATAGAACTAAGAATGGCCACTATGCTCTCAAAGTAGTTGCATAAAGATAGAAGGTGGAGACTCAATGTAATGGTGGAATAAAAGCCTTTGTAAAAGGAAGTAGGGATTCAAGTCTCATAAAGAGCTTCCAAAAATTATGGTATTTGTAGCTTTCAGCTCTCATTGCCCCTATCATAAGCATCTTGAAGTGGTTAAGGTTAAAGTGACACAACTAAGAGGATATGCTTGACAAGTTATAAACCGAAATCTCATGCCCCTTACTTACGAAGACCGATCCTCATGCTACTCAACTTCAGTCACGAGTAAGCTCTTGTCATTGTAAGTACATGTGTATCATTAAGAACCGCCAACGGGGTACCCCTTGCACATGATACGGGAGCTTTCCCATAATCAAAATGACAAGGCAAGCAGACAATGAGCATCTCAGCGATCTTTTTATTTGCTATTTGCATAGGTTTTATTGAGGATGCTTCATAGAGTGCTCATTATGGTGATGCTGCAAGTTTCCACCATGATTAGGCATGACTTAGGCTAGCGGCCTAGGCGTTTCTCTAACACACATACAAACTCCATGATCTTATAAGTTCCACTTTTATTTCACACCGCCGGGATCCGTAAGCAAAAGAACATGAAATCAACGGGGTACAAAGTACAAGTGCAATGTTGAAAGCGTTCCCCATGGTACATGGTTCTGCTAATTTCAACTTATAAAGCGCAAGCATATACGCAACAAAGAAGGACCCAATGGTTCAAGTTTATTAGATGCAAAAAAGTAAAGCGTGCCATCAAGTTTGTGAGAGCTTTAATCACTAGTTTTCTCATAACAAGTTTAATTTGAAAGGTAAACAAAAGCATGAATATACTTGGAATAGCATAAGCTAGTAGGTAGGTATGGTGGACTCTTTGGAATAACTTGGTTTAGGGAGTTGGATGCATGAGTGGAACTCATACTTGGTTGTGGAGGCTAGCAAAAGACTGGGAGCGACAAACTAAGAGAGCAATAATGGCCATAATCATGCAGAGCGACAAAACATCATTGATCAAAGCATAAAGTGATACTACAAGTTGAAAACTAAAGGATCATAAAGGCTATGGTGACTTGAGATAGTCATAACATGGTGTGAGCATGTGCCAAGTCAACCCAAATAATGTTAGCACAGCCCCTGCCGCCGAGTACTTTCGGACGACGCCGACGACAAAGTTCCGGCGAGACGACACGCACGTATCCGATAGCTTCTGCCCCGATATGCATGTACTGCTAGCTGATCGATTATTTTGATCAAACTAGTATACTCACGCACGCACACTAAAAATAGATGATTGCAACAAGTACGTGTAGTACCTGGTGTTTTCTCTATTGATTCTCACGTTCAAGGTGTGGTACTTACAGGAGTCAGACTGCATGTATATATATACTAGCTAGGACACCATGTTGCCGACTCAACTAGCAAGAATGACTCGGTTACACACTCCTAGACCTATACGTATACATGCATGTTATTCAACAAACACACATAGGTCAACTATTAGGAAACCTATATGTATACGATTCGTATACGGCGGCGCGCACGATGTCGTGCCAGCATCCGGCGTGCTTATTTCTAACAATCGCCCCCTAAGCACGACATGCGCTTCATCTCGACCTGGATCCCAAATGTGCCAGCTGCTCCTCGCGGGCATCATCCACGGCACTGCTTTCGCCGCTTCCTTCCTTAGCACCCATATCACCGACTTTACTTTTGTCGGCTTCTCGATGGCTTCACGTTGACAGTCCTTTTTGTTCGTGCCTTGAGACAATATACTTGGTTCGATGAAGTACTTTCTCATCGATGCTTCGCATATTTGATCTTCTGCTTGCTGGTACTCTTGGATGCAATAGAACAAATATGTAGGAGCTAGCTCACGTTGGTTGACTAGCAAAGCTAGCTCGTGACTAGCAATTCTGACTTCTACCTGACCAACGCCGTCTTCTGGCTCGTCCGGAGTAGCGATGCACAGGTTGCCTACCTGTAGCGATTTTTCTTTTCTTTTTGAATCTCTTTCTGGCATGTTTTCTTCTAGCTTCTCTATATCACGTGAAAAGCCTCTTGATGGAGCTGCACCCCCTATTTTTGGGTCTCCTCCATCTGTCTGGCCACCAGTCCATACTCTTGGACCATCGCCTTCTGGCCTTGCTGGCCTGTTTGCTGGGATCGCTTCAGCTCTCCCTCCTCCTCTAATTGCTGGGCCAACAACTGCAGGTATCACTGCGCATGCACACCCTTCCAGCTCCGTGTCTTCTGGCCACGGACTAGCCTTATCTTCAGACTCTTTTTCTTCTAGGAGAATCCCTTGTGTTTCTGGCCTGGTGTCCACGCCTGGAGCACCTCCTAGGCCTTCAGCACCTTCTAGGACCGAACTTGCTGACAAGGATAAGCTTGGTTGATCCATATTTTCTTCATACTCAAGATCCCACGTGACGTGAAAAGTTGGATATCCCGGTTCATTGGAGCCCCAATTCCATGACTCGCCTTCCTCAAAGATTACGTCGCCCCTAACAACCACCTTATTGGTATAAGGATTGCACAAGCGGTATTCCTTTGAGCTTTCATAGCCCGTCATGATCATTGGAGTCCTCTGCTCCGCCAATTTACTCTTATGGTCAGACTCCGTCTTGACATGCGCCACGCACCCAAAAGTGCGAAGATGATCAACCGAGGGTTTCCATCCGTACCATGCTTCGTACGGTGTTATACCAACGCCACTCTCAGTTGGCTCCATGTTCAGCAAATACACAATCGTATTGACTGCCTCACCCCAGAATTTTCCTGGCAAGCCTTTACTCTTCATCATGCTCCGTGCCATGGTCAACACAGTTTGATGCAGCTCACCCCCTTGATCAATGCGTAGGGCTCTTATCTTCGCCTCCACCTTGAACTCTTCGGCTTCCTTGATCTTCTCGAATGCTTGTTGAGCTTGATCCTTACTTTTCAGCAACACAATCCACATGTATTTACTATGATCATCCACCACAAGCATGAAGAACTTATTGCCGGACGGAGTTGCGGGTGAAATTCCAACGCATAGATCACCATGAACTAGTCCCGAGGCTTCACTTGCCTCAAACGTGGCTTCACATGGTAACGGGGCACTCCGTTCCTTGTGATCCACACACGGTAGATCGTGATCCACTTGCGCCACAATCTCCGTAGCCGGTGATGGAGGATCCTCCTCATCCTTCAGCCCAGTTACTTCGAGCATCAGCATCATTGGTCCATCATCTCCTTCCTGGGCGATGAGAGCCCTCTCCTTTAGCGGTTTCTTGCAATCCTTCTTGAAGTGACCGAGCTCGTCGCAGTTATGACATCTTACTTTCTTAATGTCAAACTTCCTCCACGGCGGAGTTTCCTCCTCGTCCTCCCCTGCGATATACTTTTTCGCTGGGCGAGAAGCTTCTTTATCACTCCTGCTTCCGGATCCTTGATCCCCCTTTTCTTTGGCGACCACCGCCTGCCACTGGGCACGGGTAAGAATCACGTGCTCTCCCGGTACCCGCATCACCATAGGTGATCTTCATCCGCTTGTCATGAGCCTTCAATCGTCCAACCAGGTCATCCGTTGTGAGAGTCTTGAGATCAACGCACTGCTCGATCGCCGACACAACGGACAAGTAACGCGGCGGCGCCGCGCGAAGGAAACGCCGAACGACTGAGATCTCTTCGAGCTTCTCGCCGAGCGCGCGAATCCCATTGACCAAAGTGGCTACCCTCGAGGCAAACGCGTCCAGCGTCTCGTCTCCTCCCATCTCTAGATTCTCGTACTTCTTCTGCAAGGTTTGTAGGGTTGCCTTACGGACACGCTCGTGCCCAAGATTTAGCGTCTTGAGCGCCTCCCACGCCTCCTTTGCAGATTTCTTCGAGATCAGGTGCTGCATCATGTCCGCCGGCATCATCGAGCCGATGGCCGTGAGTGCCTGCCGGTCCTTGCGGTACTTCGACGCGCCCTTCATGAACTCGTCGCCGTCGGGATCGACAGCCTCCCATAGGTCGTTGGACTCCAGCGCCCACTCCATCTGGGCAAGTTGTTCCCAAGGATCTTTGTAAACACTCCTTATGGTATTTCAAGAGGTAATATGGTAGTATTATTAGTAAGAGATATTTCTTTTCCTCCTTCAAGGAGCCCCCAAGTATTCAGAGATTTATAAATATCTTTGGGCATAAGGCAAAATTCAGACATGATATCACAGCGAGCTTGAAAAGTTTCAGTGTTCATCTCAATCTTTACTGTAGGGAACCACTTTGATGGTTCAGAGTTTTTTGGAACATAATCGTGATGCTCCCTAAGAGTATTATAGCAACTCTCTAATCTAGTAATGCTAGCCTCAAGAGTGTCCAACCTAGCAAATATTTTTCTGAAAGAAGTATCAGTTTGGCTAGGCAAGTTGTAAGTGAGGATCAATTTCTTTATAGTATTAATAGCATCATCCTCATTACAATGGAGGAAATCTCCTCCCACAATAGCATCTAAAGCATATCTATAGAAAAGAGCAATTCCAAGGTAAAAACTGCTAAGGAACAAGCTTTGAGTCATTTTAAGCTCAGTTTTTTCATGTTCCTTGTTTAAAAGTGAAAATCATATCCTCGGGTGACATAGTGATTGGAGCAAGGCTAGACATAGTGATAACTTAGGATAGGAACTAATTTTTTTGTGTTTTTCAAATAAGAAAGCAAACAAGTAAAACTATTTTTTTTTGTGTTTTTGAAGAACAAAAGAAGCAAACAAAGCAAAAAGAAAACTAAGCAAAACAAAAACAACAAAGTAAAGAGATTGGTGATGAGGGACTCCCCTTGTGAAGATGTCCTTGACTCCCCGTCAATGGCGCCAGAAAAGATCTTGATGCACTCGACTTTCGACGTAGAGCTCGTTGGGAACCCCAAGAGGAAGGTATGATGAGCACATCAGTAAGTTTTCCCTCAGTTATGAAACCAAGGTTTAATCGAACCAGTAGGAGCAAGGAAACACCCCAAAGGTGTTACTAGCTGAGCTTTGGCAGGGCGCACTACCGGTGCTAGTAGCAACGTGGAGACCTGCACAACACAACCACATAACTTTGTCCCCAACTTGCGATGAGGTTGTCAATCTCACAGTGTTTTGCGGAAAACAAAGGATTAAACGTATCGAATGGAAAGAAGTAAAAGTTTGCAGAAAGTAAACACAAAGCTGAAACAGTTTATAGATTGTATGTAAAGAAAAGGACCGAGATCCATAGTTCACTAGAGGTGGCTCTCCTTAAGATAGATAACATGCTAGGTCAACAAATTACAGTGGGGAAATTGACAAACACCGAGAAAGCAATACATGCATATACTAATCATCTTGACTCCTTTGAGACTTGATTGGGCATTACAACATTATACATAGACCGCCATCCAACTGCATCTATGACTAATAATCCACCTTCAGGTTATCATCCGAACCCCCTCAAGTATTAAGTTGCAAGCAACAGATTATTGCTTTACGAACTGCGTGTAAAGTAAACAATACGATTGTTCTATGAACAAAGGATTGTTGTTTTCTACCTAGTAGCAACAGCACATCTAGTATCTTAGAGATTTCTGTCACTTCTCCAGATTACCAGAGGCATGAACCCACTATCGAGCATAAATACTAACTCTTGGAGTTGCTAGCATCTACTTGGCCAAGATAGCTACTAACAACAGAAAGCATGCAAGATCTCAAATAACAAAGACATGATAGAATCAATAATCAATCTGAAATAGCATCTCAATATCCATCGGATCTTGATCATGAACAGATCTCACAAGATCTAAACATGAAAGCACAAAGGAGGAGAACCAGCCATCTAGCTACTACATGGATCCGTAGTCCAACGATGAAATACTCACGCATCACACCGGAGGCTTGCATGGTGATGAAGAAGGCCTCCAGGGTGAATTCCTCTCTTCGGCAGGGTGCCGGGAAGAGCTTCAGATCCCTCCCGGTCTAGGGATGGATATGACGACGGCTACAGACTCTTTCATGGATTTTTGATCGGGTCCTTAGGGTTTTCGTCCCGAGGGCAATATATAGGCGGAAGGGGAGGCCGAGGGGGTGCCAGGGCTGGCCTCACCACCCCCTGGCCGTGCGGACAGGTGGTGTGGTGGCTCTCTGGGCCTTCTCCGTCTCGTATTCTAGCACTTGATCACTTCCGGAAAAATATGCACTTTGGCTTTTGTCCCGTCCAATTCCGAGAATATTCATTTTCTGACTTTCCTGGAACCAAAAACAGCAGAAAACAGGCAGCTGGCACTGTGGCTCTTGTTAATAGGTTAGTCCAAGAAATCATATGAAAAGTACTCCAAAGTTGGAACAAAACACAAGAAAGTGGATAAAACCAAGCATGGAACATCAAAAATTATAGATACATTTGCAATGTATCAGGCACTTAGGTTTTCGTCTCGAGGGCAATATATAGGCGGAAGGAGAGACCGAGGGGGTGCCGGGAGTGGCCACACCACCCCCTGGCGTGGGCCAGGCCTGGCCGCACGGCCAGGTGGTGTGGTGGCCCCCTGGCACCTCTCCGTCTCGTACTCTGGCATCTCATGACTTCCGGAAAAATAGGCACTTTGGCTTTTGTCCCGTCCAATTCTGAGAATATTCATTTTCTGACTTTCCTGGAACCAAAAACAGCAGAAAACAGGCAGCTAATACTGTGGCTCTTGTTAATAGGTTAGTCCAAGAAATCATATGAAAAGTACTCCAAAGTTGGAACAAAACACAAGAAAGTGGATAAAACCAAGCATGGAACATCAAAAATTGTATATACATTTGCAATGTATCAGTCCCTCTGTAGATCATTGGTGCGGGAGTGTCCTGACCATGTCTAGAGTGTTCCCGAACCGTGGGGTATCATGCTTAAGGGCTTGATGATGCTAGAGAGTGTTTATAGGATCGATAGAATCACTGAAGGAAAGAAGTGAGAAAACCGGAAGGGTTTTGGTAAGTCCGGAGGATCTCCGGAGTGGAGGTGGAAGGTGTTCCATGGCCACAGAGATTGAATAATATGTGAATCAATATTAAATGTTGATTTAATCATTTATTCATAATTATTTAATAAATAGAAAATTCAATTAAAGGTCAAAAAGGCTTAATGTGCCAATTCCGGAGGGAGAGGGCCCATTAGGGGAAAGGAGAGAGGGAGAAGGGGCAAGGGGGAGGCCGGCTGGGCCTAGCCCCCCGCGCGGGGCCCACTAGGTGGGCAGCGGCCACCTCCTCCCCCTCCTCTCCTTTAGTCCCACCCCGGGACTTTGAGGGAGGTAGTACCTCCCCCTCCCCCTATATATAGTGGGGTATTTGGCCTACAAAAATACACCAATAATCAATAAAGGTCTCCCCACTTTTGGGAGGACCTCTAATTGATATTTTCTCTCTCCCCCTCTCTCTCTCGTGACCGTGGTCCCAAGTCTGGACTGCGCGAGTGATACATTGCAAATGTATCTATAATTTTTGATGTTCCATGCTTGGTTTTATCTACTTTCTTGTGTTTTGTCCACACTTTGGAGTACTTTCTATACACTTTCTTGGACTAACCTATTACCAAGTGCCACAGTGCCAGTTGCCAGTTTTCTGCTGTTTTTGGTTCCAGGAAGTCAGAAAATGAATATTCTCGGAATTGGACGGGACAAAAGCCAAAGTTGATATTTTACCGGAAGACTCACGAAGCTAGAAGACGAGACGGAGAGGGGCCACAGGGCGGCCACACCATGTGGTGGCGTGGGCTAGCCCTGGCCGCGCCACCAGGTGGTGTGGGCCCCCTAGCCGCCCACCGACCTTGCCTCTTCTCCTATAAGAAGTCTTCCGATGTGAAAACCCTAAATAATCAATCCTCCAGCCACGAAAAGTTCCGCAGCGCCGCCACCGAAGGGGAGATTCGGGGGACAGAAAGTCTCTGTTCCGGCACCCTGCCGGGATGGGGAAGTGCCCTCGAAGCCATCTCCATCGATCTCCACCACCATCTCCATCACTGTTGCTGATTCCCATGATGAGGAGGGAGTAGTTCTCTCTCGAGGCTAAGGGTTCTACCGGTAGCTATGTGTCCATCTCTCTCTCTATGCATGATCTTATTGAGATCATGAGCTTGTAATCTATAGATCTATTCTGCTACTCAAGTGCTTTAATGAATCTCTGCTCTCCCCATGTGTGTGAAAGTGACAGCGTGCTCACCATGGTGGCACTTAGGCTAGAGATTACAAATACTTGTTATGAGTTATATTTGGAGTTGGATGTCTTTATGAAATTGTGGTGTTTGTTGGACTCATCTAGTACTCAAGGTGACAGTGTGGGGTTTTCTAGATGGGAAAGGCTTACTTTGAGGTGTGCTGTTATAGCCCTACCAACGATTAGAGTGTCCAACCGGAGAGTAGTTAAGAGTAGTATCATGAAGATAATCTACTTATGAGAGAGTGTTCACTAGTGAAAGTATGATCCCTAGGCCTTGTTTCTAAGCATTGATACACCGTTTGCAATTAGATCTGTTACATGTTTGCTTGCTTCCATCTTTATTTCAGTTTGCCTTTAGTCTTTTCCACGCCACCAAGTTATTTTCTATCACCATTACCACTTATAACTATCCATACCACTTGTATTTCACAATCTCTTCGCCGAACTAGTGCACCTATACACCTGACAAGTGTATTGGGTGTGTTGGGGACACAAGAGACTTCTTGTATCTTGATTGCAGGGTTGCTTGAGAGGGAATACCTTTGACCACCTCCTCCCTGAGTTCGATAAACATTGGTTGATCCACTTAAGGGAAAACTTGCTGCTGTTCTACAAACCTCTGCACTTGGAGGCCCAACAACTGTCTACAAGAATAGAAGTGCGCAGACATCAGCGAGCGAGAGACATCTTCACCGCGGAGCGCCGTTGCGCTGCGGGATTCGGATCCGGGAGCTCTACTTCCGCAACTGCTGCTGGATCGGGGAAGCGGGAGTCATCGTCAGGCACCAGACGTGTGTAACTCCCCGCAAGGTGTCGCACTTGAGGCACTCAAGTCGTTGGAGCCAGAAGGAGCGCAAGGACTTCATCACGACCTTGAGGTCGGCTTCGGCTCGTCTACATCAACCACGCTCTCCTGAGCGTTGACAACGCTTTTCGGTCTTCAAGGTTAAGTTTGCGAAAAGCCCCTCCCATTACTGTATTACTAATAGATAGGTCCTAGTAGCTTCAGGGGTTCAGGGGCGTAGTGTAAATTTTATTGTTTTCATGCGCGGAACCCCTATAGTGGTATCAGAGCTAGATCTATGCATAGTAATGCTAGTACGGATAGAACACACGAGATGTAGCGTGTGAGCGTTGATCTTTTAGTTGTTACCCTCCCACATGTACTTGTGTATATCGCAGTAATGCTTGATGAAGTGGCCCCCAACTGACTTTATGCGTTCATTCGCGAGACTGGTCCATGCTTGACATACGGCTTGTACCGTCTAAAGTGGCTTAAGGGGTGTCTGTCTCTCTCGCATTAGTTGGTATGCCATTTACAACGGAGGGCCCCGAAAGGGGTGTAGTAGAGACAACTACTTGATCAGCGTTGTGCTGAAAGTTCGTAGGTAAGAGCGGTTCTTATGCGAAAGCCCATTCAGCCACGTAAAACATGCAAAGATAAAGTAGAGGCGTCTAACTTTGTTTTGCAGGGGGCGTTTCTTTGTGATATGGTTGTGGCAAAGGTAAAGTGATTACCTTTTGTTACGTAGTAGTAGATAGTCACGGAGGTGACGAACTACCACGCCGGAAAGACACCGGTACCCTGGTGTCTACGGCGCTGGAACCCTGGCGCCGGAACCCGGTGATGACGGATGGAGATTACGATGTGAAGGACCATATCACATAGCATTTACATTCAATGTTATTGTTTGTATGTCTTATTGTGTGCTAGTATTAGATACTCGACGGTAGCCTAATAAGATGATCCCTGTTAAAATTACCAACGATTGTGTTCCCCCTTAGTGTGCACACCAAGAAAGTTGTTCGATATGAGGCGATCCAGGGTCACAGGCCTGTGTGTCATACATATCTACGTTCACATACAGTGGGTGTAAGCCATGTTGCACAGCGAATACACTAAGGTTGAGTTGGCGAGCCTAGCACGGTAGAGAAGCGTGGCCTCGGAACACGGGTGATTGAAAGATCGAGCACAAGTCACATAAATGACATGACCGATGTTTAGCATCCACCCTTGAACCCACATTGATGGCCGTGACGATCGGGGGAGATGTGGCTGATAGGGGTCGTGTTGTCACTAGGAACCCTCACTGGGGATAGGTGTTTCTGAGTGGAGTTATTATTAACTCATTTAATTATAAACTTAGTCTAAATTCTCTTTGCAAATTATAAATGTAGATGGCTCACCGTGAAGCTTACTTTGAGATTGAGGATTGGTTAAAGGGTGAAAAACTTAGACTTGATGGATCCAACTTCCCTAGTTGGCTTGTGTGCCTAGATGATCTCCTTACTAGGAATCATGTGGTAGACTACATACGCCACACGGTGGATTTGACTGAGCCAGACTACTATGAGACCCCACAAGAGCTGGCAGACCGCTACTATCGTCAAGAGATGTCCACCTACATTCAGATAATAATGCGTTACGGGATGGTGGATGAACTACATCCGCTCATGGGTGATCTTGACTCATATTCAATGGTGGATCAGCTGAGGGCAGAGTTCATAGGCCATGTGCGCATGTGGAAGCATGAGTTTCTTAGAGAGTTCCTTTCCATACAGTTGGAGGAGCATACATGTCTGAAGAGTCACTTGGAGCACATGCTTGATGCACACACAAGACTGGTTCACTTCGTGGATTACTGGATGACCGATCCATTTGCGATAGACGTACTGCTTCGGTCGTTGCCTCCCAGCTACGAAGGACATGTCCGGAGTAGCATCATGAGTGGTGATACGGAAGCATTGGATTTCCACGAGTTCATATTACGTTTCCATAACGTAAAGGTTGAACCAACACTGGAGAGGTCATCGATGACCAAGGTATATATTTGATATACAGTTTTATAAATGATATAATCTTGCAAACACATTGCAGTGTTAAGTATATCTGATACTTGTTATGTTTTACTGAAAACAGGTCGTTCTGCATGAGAGGTGCTTGCTAGAGAGGAGGTGACATTGCATGTTGATGGCGAGCATGATGATGATGGCCAACGACACTCTCCCTCGACATTTATCATTTAGTTTATGTTTTAGGATGATTATTGTAATCGAGAGATTTGAACTTCTTTAGTTTGTCTCACACTTCGTGAGACGGTTATTCATATGAGTTTGTAACAAATAGTTGTTCTGGTTTTATGAATGATTTCTATTCGTGTTCATATCTTGTTTGATTATGTGTGAATTATCCTTGTTATTTGAAACTAATTGATAATGCATGAACATTTGTAAAACATTAAAATGCCTTGCTTAAAAATACCCAACTTAATGATATTTCATTAATGAATGAAACCATTGTTTAAATTCAAAGTTATTTGCTAATATGTGAAAGTCATTCGATTTCTTCTCACATATAAATCATGCCTAAGTGCGGCAAAATAACTTGAACACCGTGTATTACTTGAATACAAAGTGTTTAAAGAATTGTTAAAAGTAAATACATATTCGATGTATTGTGTTTTAACGAAAATGCTAGTTATCATTAAATGATTGTTTAAATGTGTAAAGTAGTTTACCAAAGGAAACATGAATATGAAACTATTTGATTTGATCAAAATGTTTCATTAACAAAGGGTACAAAGATAAAAGGGAATCTAATTGCTATGATTTGATCAATAGTAATGAAATTCAACTTTATAAGAATGGCATAAAAGAAATTGTGGAATGCAAAGTGTTTTGAAACGTCAAAATACAGAGCATCACAATGTGATATTAGATATCAAAGGGGTTGAATAGAAGGCACCAAATAAATCGTTGTAGTGTATATGTAGAGACCATTAGCTTAGAAATAGTTAGCACTCAATTAGAATGTAGTGAACCATTTGAATTCGTGAAAGTTTTGGGGTTATTCGATATAACCAAAACAATAGCGAATAAGTCCTTGTATAGTATTCATTGGAAACTTTGAATATGAAACCCATAGCTCAAACCAAAAGGAAAGCAAGATTCGTATTGCTAAGATTTTGGTGCATTCTTGAGAAAGCTCACTTTAGTGATGTTTCTCAATTATGAAGCAAATGGGAAATAGTGTAAAACACGATGAGGATTCAACACCCTGCATCAGAGTGTTGAGAAGCGCAACGGACAATGTTCGTGAACGATTCTCTTCACGGAAGGAAAGAATCAATGATTTTGATTATTGTGTTTTTCCCACCACTATTGTTTTTCACTACATGAAGTAGGATTCAAAATGTAAATCCATATCTTGTATGGAGACATTTGTGCATCACTTGTCATGATTTTTGGAATATGACATACCTACGAACTAAGAGGAAATAATGGTAAACTAAACTATGAGAAATCCTAGAAGTAAAATTCCCTTGAGATTATAAAGCAATTCATTGCTGGATCTCACAAGTAAAAGGAGTTACTTGGAATTTTCCCAAATGACTACAAAGCCATAGTAGGAAAAAGAGGGTGAATGATAAAAGCACAATTTGTCAAGTATTGGATGAATTCAAATGAATTTGATTCATGTGTGCTAAATGTTTAGTGGATTTAAAACTAGTAAAGTACTAGTATGTAATAGTAAATCTCCAAATTTGATATTTGATCAAAGGATTTTAAAGTTATTCAAAATAATAAGGAGATATGCAATCTGCATAAAATTGAGTGGGAGCTATGAAAGTCTTCCTAAAACAATATGTGATTGACATATTTTAAGTGGGAACAACATAAGTCTCAAATTCAAATATGTAGGAACATATTTTGAGTGGGAGCTTATAGGAGTAATTCTTAAGTATGTTAAGAATGAAAGCGCTAATACTTATAAATAATGATTTATAAGATGTAGAAGTTAATAATATGGGTATTATGATATTATGTAGTATTCCTTAAGGGATTCTGAAAAGGGTTTCAGAATAGAAGTTAATTAAGGAAATGATCCTTAATAACTCCAATTAGGAATAGCATTAAGTTTTGATATCAATGTTTGAAAGAAAGAAAAGGATGATCGTCATACACTATGTTAAGACATAGGTTCTATCTTAGTAAACCATGATGATAACTTAGCATAATATGTGATCCAAATAAGGAACGTTTGAAAGTGATTAAGTTCGAATCACATAACGTTAAGCTAAGTTTGTCTGCAGTGTCTGGATAGAGAACTGTAGACACATTTTCCAAATCCATAAATGATAAACATGTCTTAAAGCATAAAGAGTTATGTTATAAGGGAATATGTTGGAAACTCCTGTAGATACCAATTAAAGTCAAGTAGGAAGTGAGGTGAACCAAAAACATCGAAAGTTGCACAGAGTGCACTAGTGTTTCGATGAATACATTTATAATCATAGATAAGGGTACCATCTAAAGTGTTGTATAATGTTATGGCGGGGATAATTCACTTTTAACGTAGAATGATGTGTCCCAGGGCATAGTGCCCATGAGAAAGCCCTCGAGGTTGATCTAACATCATTGTAGGCTCCTCGAATCAGGCCTCGTTCTGCTGCCATAGAAACGATGCATACACACAGATGCTATCATGTGATGATAAAGTATTAATGTCAATCAAGGAGACATTAGTAAGTTGCAAAGGATCTGGGACTGTAAAAGTACAGACCCAAGACTCAACCTTTTCCATGAGCAAGCATGTTCAAGGTACCAGTTATATGGTGCCAATGATTAAGAACAAATGCAGCTAGTGTATTTGTACTCTAGTGCAAGTGGGAGACTGTTGGAAATATGCCCTAGAGACAAATAGTAGTAAGGACTATTATCATATTTCATATAGTTTATGATTAAGTTTTATATCATGCTTTAACTATGTTGACTGGAAACATCAATACACGTGTGATATACAAACAAACCAGGGGTTCCTAGTGAAACTCTGGTCCCTGGTTCATTGGTCAACAGATGATCATGTTTCCTGATCATGTGGCATTTATGCCAGTTGGAAATGAGATCATCTCATTCTGAGAATGAGATGATGAACCAATACCCAAGCTAAACATCGTGATGCGATCATGTCACGAAGTTCAAGTTATGATGATTAGAAAAGGACCCTCGTAGACTATTCCTTAGACTGTGAGACTATATCAATCATTGTCTCCCGAAAGTGCTTAGATAGCATCAAACGCCATCTGGTAAAACGGTTTTATAAAGGTGTGTTCAGGTACTTGGAGGAAACCATAGAGGCAATATATGTCAAGAGCAGGATTTGTCCGTCCATGTGACAGGAAGATACTCAAGGGCCCACTCGGAGAAGTTATATCCAATAGCTACGCAGGGTGTGATTAGATCACGATGACATCACTTGTCGGAACGAATCAAGTAGCATTGTTCAGTAACGAGATTGAACACGACATGGTGATGTCATTGATCAGATCTCGGGCAATGCAAGTATCGAGTGACAAAGGGAATAATACACGACTATCCTGGTTCAAACGACAAAAGATCTTCTTGGAACGCACAGGGGTCACATGGCCATCCAGGTCCCTCTGTCGATCATTAGTGCGGGAGTGTCCCAACCATGTCTAGAGTGTTCCCGAACCGTGGGGTATCACGCTTAAGGGCTTGATGATGCTTACAGAGTGTTTATAGGATCGATAGAATCACCGAAGGAAAGAAGGGAGAAAACCGGAAGGGTTTCGGTAAGTCTGGAGGATGTCCTAAGTGGAGGTGGAAGGTGTTCCATGGCCACGGAGATTGAATAATATGTGAATGAATGTTAAATGTTGATTTAATCATTTATTCATAATTATTTAATAAATAGAAAATTCAATTAAAGGTCAAAAAGGCTTAATGGGCCAATTCTGGAGGGAGAGGGCCCATTAGGGGAAAGGAGAGAGGGAGAAGGGGCAAGGGGGAGGCCGGCTGGGCCTCGCCCCCCTACACGGGGCCCACTAGGTGGCCGGCGGCCACCTCCTCCCCCCTCCTCTCCTTTAGTCCCACCCCAGGACTTTGAGGGAGGTAGTACCTCCCCCTCCCCCTATATAAAGTGGGGTATTTGGCCTAGAAAAAATACACCAATAATCAATAAAGGTCTCCCCACTTTTGGGAGGACCTCTAATTGATATTTTCTCTCTCCCCCTCTCTCTCTCGTGACCGTGGTCCCAAGTCTGGACTGCGCGAGCGAGAGACATCTTCACCGCGGAGCGCCGTCGCGCTGTGGGATTCAGATCCGGGAGCTCTACTTCCGCAACTACTGCTGGATCGGGGAAGCGGGAGTCATCGTCAGGCACCGGACGTGTGTAACTCCCCGCGAGGTGTCGCACTTGAGGCACTCAAGTCGTTGGAGCCAGAAGGAGCGCAAGGACTTCATCACGACCTTGAGGCCGGCTTCGGCTCGTCTACATCAACCACACTCTCCTGAGCGTTGACAACACTTTTCGGTCTTCAAGGGTAAGTTCGCGAAAAGCCCCTCCTGTTACTGTATTACTAATAGATAGGTCCTGGCAGCTTAAGGGGTTCAGGGGCGTAGTGTAAATTTTATTGTTTTCATGCGCGAAACCCCTACACCTACAACATCATTTCTAGCTTCACATATTAAGTCAAAGGTTGTATCCCAGATAGGTGGTTTAATGGTGGGAGAACGAGTTAAAGCATTTTTAAGTTTATCAAAGGCTTCAAGACACTTATCATCAAAATTAAATCTCATTCCCTTTTGCAAGAGGTTAGTTAAAGGTTTATATATCCCAGAGAAATTTCTAATGAACCTTCTATAAAAACCCACAAGACCAAGAAAACTCCTTATACCTTTAATATCCCTAGGTGGTGAAATTCTCTCTATTTCTTCAACCTTAGCTCTATCAACTTGAATTCCCTTACCTGATACCTTGTGTCCGAGGACTATACCTTCTTTGACCATAAAGTGACACTTCTCCTAGTTTAGAACAAGATTAGTTTCTTCACAACGCTGCAAAACTCTTTTGAGGTTATCCAAGAAACTAGTAAATGAAGTTCCATAGAAAAAAAGTCAGCCATAAATACTTCCATTATAAGTTCTATAAAATCCACAAAAATAGCAGTCATACATCGTTGAAAAGTAGCTGGAGCATTACATAGACCAAAAGGCATACATCGGTAAGCATGTAAATCGTAAGGACTTATGAAAGTTGTTTTAAGTTGGTCATCCGGATGAACAGCTATTTGAGAGAAACCAGAGTATCCGTCCAAGTAACAAAAATGAGTATGGTTTTCTAACCTTTCTAAAGTTTGATCTATGAATGGTAATGGATAGTGATCTTTCTTGGTTTCTTTATTTAACTTTCTGAAGTCTATGCACATCCTGTGCCAACAATAGTTCTATTAGGTATTAATTCATTCTTTTCATTAGGAATAACAGTAAAACCGCCCTTCTTAGGGACACAATGAACAAGACTTACCCAATCACTCTCTTTAACAGGATAAATTATACATGCGTCTAGTAGGCATACAATTTCTTTTCTTACCACTTCTTTCATTTCAGGCTTTAATCTTCTATTAAATTACGCAACTGGTTTTGCACCTTCTTCCATGAATATTCGATGGACGGCTATCATGGGACTAATGCCCTTCAAGTCATCCATTGAGTACCCAAAGGCTTGGCGATGCTCCTTAAGTATCCTCATGAGTTCTTCTTCTTCTCCTGAAAGTTTAGCACTAATAATAACAGGGAATTTATTGGTATCATCTACAATCCTGTATTTAAGATTATCTGGTAGAGTCTTCAACTCTGGGGGTGGTAATTCCTCGTCCCCTCTCTTTTCTATCTCTTCAAAAGCCTCATCAGTTGGAGGTCCCAAAATGGGAAGTGAATCGAATTCATCTTCTAGTTCTTTTAGGGACTTGTCCTCCATAACTATTTCTTCATAATTTGGATCTTCATTTATTTCTTCTTCTTGATTTTACCAAAGAAAATAGCCGCCATTTCCTCAATAGTTCTCTCTTCCTCTTATTCTTGTATTTGTGGAGGCCTGTCTTTAAATTTGGAAAAATGGAATTTATTTTCCGTTCCCCAAGCTTAAGAGACACAATCTCCTTCTTGAAATTAACATAGGCACCTATATCACCCAAAAAGTTTCTTCCAAATATAATAGATCACAGAGTGTCAGCTGGCATATCAACAACTACAAAATCGATAGGGAAGTTTTTATTGCCAATTATGACAGTTGCACTGTTAACTACTCCCATTGGAATTCTAAGGTTCTTATTGGCTAACATAATTGTCATATCAGTATTTTAAATTGTAGCCGGTTCTATTTCTTCTTTTATTTCTAAGTAGAAATAATAAGATATAACATTAACTTTGGTGCCAAGATCACATAAACCGTAATGAGAGCTTTCTTTAAATATGCAGGGAAGAATAGGATTACCCACATCTTTTACCTTTGTTTTACCTTCAACCAATATGAAAGTCTCTACATCAAGTTCAACTATGTTACAGTGTGAGTACATATCCATAATTGCTTCCTTGGTTATCTCTTCATCCTTGTTTTCTTTCAGGTGTTCCGTGACTCCTTGCATGCTTTCATCTTCCTTCTTTTCCTGTACTGCTTTGACCTATTCATATTCAAAAATATGCTTCTGTGCAGTGTTAGGGAAAGGTACTTCATATATTGGTTCTACGGAGGCAAGTGTTGCTTTATCTTCTCTTTTCTTTTCTGGTTCGGGTGGTGGATCATACTTGACTGGACCCTCCTTTGGAGCTTTAATATGTTCTGTAAAAACTTTAACAACTTGCACCACAAGATTTGAATCCAGATAAAGTTCTTTAGATAATTCTTTAACATGTCCTTTTTTATTATAGTCATGAATACAATCATGCTCTATTTCCATGCCTCCTTCACTTCCTACATATCTAGTAAATACCATTCATGCAAATCATGATGAGGACATAGTCGTAGTAAATGTTTAAATCTAATATAAGCTCTTACTAGTCCTTCATTAGAACGATTCTTCCAAGTCATTATAAGACGCCTGATTCCAAAAGATTTTGATAATGGATAATATTTTGATAGAAATTCATAGGCTAGATTATCCCAAGTAGTAGTGGCTTCAGGGGGTATAGATCTATACAATGAGAGAGTTGTGCTTGTCAAATTTGACTAAAAAGTTTAACCCTTACGTCATCAGTGGTATATCCCGTCAATGGAAAAGTCCCACATATATCTTTAAAGCATGCAATATGCTCATATGGATCAGGATCTTCTTCATCTCCAGTAAACTACTTCTTATGTAGAATACTAAGTAGTAGAGGATTTATTTCAAACCCATTGTCTTCTCATTGGAGTTGTCTCTTTTATAAATATCATAGGGCTTCCCAAAGTGGTTGAGTGGGTTAGCACTAGACATGTTCTCAAACTCTATTATGTTGGTGGAAACCTGTAACTCAAAACAAAATTTAGCAAGACAAAAATAAATAAGCAAAAACTAAAATACCTACAGCGCTTCGCTCCCCGGCAACAGCGCCAGAACATAGCTTGATGACTACAAGTGCACATATCGTTTGTAGCTAGTTTCGAAATAAAGATATCGATCCCACAGGGAGCAGGAGTCTAAAGTCTAATAATTCCTAAATTAAATATTGCAATAGAAATGCTAGATAAAGTTCTAAGTAATAAGATAAAATGCGAGTATTATGTAAAAATATTTTTTGGGTTTTGGGTACACTAGTGGAAAACGGGCCTCCAGTCCCGGCCCGTAAGGGGCTTTAGTCCCGGTCCTAGTAACCGGGACTGGAGGGGCGGGACTAAAGGCACACCCACTAGTCCCGGCCCTCTTACCAGCCGGGACCAATGGGCATCCACGTGGCTGTCTCTGCAGGTGTTGGGTGCCCCCCATTAGTCCCGGTTCGTATTACGAACCGGGACAAATGGTTCTTACGAACCGGGACAAATGGTTCTCTGCCGCGGCAGAATTTTAGGCACTTTCTCTGCCGCGGCAGAGAATTCAATTTGTATCCTTTTTTTCATTTCAAAATAGTTTTCTACGCTACCACATACCGTACATGTTCGTGCATACATAAGATAACTTCCCTTAAGATTGAGCATACAAATATATACATGATAGTTACACATGGAGATCACAATTATCGGGACTAGAGCCCGTCTATTCAATTACACGGTTGGAGATCATCGGCGCCTATTCACACTAAATTCTCCGGCGTCATCTATCATCTCGTTCATCAAGAATCCTGCCAGTTCTTCAGCAATTGCTACTACGCGTTGCTGTGGTAGGAGCTGATCCCGCATTTTCTCGAACTATATAAGAAAAGGAGATCAATATGAATATCAATCATGATAACAAAAAGTGATGGTAATAAAAATAATGTTATGAATGTATTGCTTACATCGACTCTATAATCATTCAGCTCACTAGTAAACGTGCGAATGAATTCGCAAACGTAGAATCCACATAGATTCGTCTTTGGTGGCTGCCTCGCGCACTTTACGAGAATAGAATTCAATCAAGATAATAATCCAGCATCATAATTGTATTGAAACTAGAAGTAAAGAGATGCGCGTACTACTTACCGAGACCGGTTTAAACGTCAGCTTCTCACTAAAGTCACCCGTAACCGCACTCTTGAACTGGTTCCAAACCCTACCCGGTAAAGAAAATGAATGAGTTATTTATTACGTGATATCTCAGGAAATCAACGAAAGAGACCGATGTAGCGCGAAAATTACCTCTGGAGCATGTCCTGCATGTCCCTAAACATTTCTAGGGGTCTCTTTAATGGGTCCATGACTTCAACTCTCCCCTTATCAAGTTGAATATCCATGAGAATCCAGTGGAAACTGTACACGTTTATATATACATCAGTAACTCATCAATTACACTTAACATCGAGTAAGCAAAAGAGAATGTGTACAATAGAGTAAGACCCTCACGCGAAATTGTAAGGAAATAGTATGTGGTCACAGAAATTTTGCTCCGTTAGAAACCTTAGAAGGTTTTCTTGTGTGTCCTCGGGTTCATCCTTTAGCGTCTCACAATGTATTTTATCTGGGTCAATGAACCCAACACTGAAGATTGACCTTCTTTTACATTCCATGATCTTCATTCTGCATAATAATAGAGTACAAAAGGATATAATTAGGATAATTACATGCAATGAACTGAACAACTGAAAAAAATGAACAACTTATATATAGACAATGAATTCAACAACTTACAGACAATAGCAACTCATGAGACTTTTGTCGAGGGCGTCGAAAATGTACAACTGGAAGAGTTCTAGAAACTCAACATGGACCTCTTCTTCTCGGAAGTAGTAGTCATGTGGGACTTTCGCCACGATCATTATTCTCTCCTGCTTTACGGCTTTCAATTACCATTTATGTAAACTCCGCATTTGTGTTGGCAGTTGTTGGAACTGCTCAAAGCTGACCAGAGGCTTCCCTGGGACATATGTAGGGACTACCTGAGCCTTGGGTAACTTGTCGTCCTGGGAACCTAGCAATTCCTCAACAGTCACATTCATAGAGGCCGCAAGCTTCGCAGCTTCTTCCATATTCTGCTGGGGAATGTCATGGGATAGCACCTTGAGGGGTGGGGTCGATTTTTTGGCATGTTCCCCGAGCTGGGGGACGTCCTTTCTTTTCCCGGTTGCACTTTGACTTGATGATTTGCTCCCGCTTGCACTTCTACTTGATTTGCTCTTCTTCACTTCCTTCTGAAGTGTGTGTCGATAGTCATCTGGCTTATGGTGCAAGCCATATTGCGATTTTGTGTTCAGAAAAGAAAGTGCATCCGCTTTTTGCTTCTCGGTGTATACCGGGGTGGGCTCGAGTTTCTTCTTTTGAAGCTGCGCAACACATTCGGCCTTTACGATCATGTCGGTTTCCTCGTCAGTACGATCGTAAGGTCTGATAGGAAGATTCTTATGAGGTACTCTTGGGAGGGGCGACATTTGTCGTTTTGGGCTCCTGCGTCGTTTAGTACTAATCGGAGGCTGCGGCGGAGATCGAGATGGACTCGGGCTGTGGTGGTCGTAGTCATGGGGTGGGCTTCTTGGAGGTGATGGAGGTGAAGGTGACATGCGACCACTCGGAGGCGGTGTTGGATTTGGCGTCCAGCCTAGAAGCATGATGTTGTTCTTGTCCCATAGAATGATACCACCTAGTACTTCTCCGAGTGTCCTCTCACCTTCAGGTCCAGAGATGTGTCTGCAACCAATTGCCAAAATTCTTCTCGTGTTCCCCTTTAATCAAGGTTCTAGGCTTCCCTGGGTTTTCGGAGCGTAGAATATTCTTGTGTTTCTCGATATACGGAGCCACCACGGTGGAATTGTGTAGAACTGTGTAGTGTGCTTGAGTGAAAGAATGTCCGTCCCTACATACCATTGATTTCCTTCCTAGTGTGCCTTTTCCCGTCATCTTCCCCTTATACCGAGATTCAGGAACACCAATCGGCTTAAGGTCAGGAAGAAAGTCAACACAAAACTCAATGACCTCCTCTGTTCCATATCCCTTGGAGATGCTTCCTTCTGGCCTAGCATGGTTATGAACATATTTCTTTAAGACTCCCATGAACCTCTCGAAGGGGAACATATTGTGTAGAAACACAGGACCGAGAATTCTAATCTCTTCGACTAGGTGAACTAGGAGGTGCGTCATAATATTGAAGAAGGATGGCGGGAACAACAACTCGAAGCTGACCAGACATTGGACCACATCAATCTGTAACCCTGATAGACTTTATCGATCGATTACCTTCTGAGAAATTGCATTGAGGAATGCACATACCTTCACAATGGCTAGTCGAACATTTTCTGGTAGAATTCCCCTCAATGCAACCGGAAGAAATTGCGTCATAAGCACATGGCAGTCATGAGACTTTAGGTTTTGAAATTTTTTCTCTTCCATATTTAATATTCCCTTTATATTCGAGGAGAAGCCAGATGGTACCTTGATACTAAAAAGGACTTCAAAAAAGATTTCCTTCTCTTCTTTGGTAAGAGCGTAGCTGGCAAGCCCTTGAAACTGCCCTGGATGCTTGCCGTCTCGTCCTTTATGATGTTGCTGGTCCTCCCGTGCTGCCGGGGTATCTTTTGACTTCCCATACAAGCCCAGCAAGCCTAGAATATTCAAGCAAAGATTCTTCGTCAGGTGCATCACGTCGATTGCAGAGCGGACCTCATGCACTTTCCAATAGGGTAGCTCCCAAAATATAGATTTCTTCTTCCACATGGGTGCGTGTCCGGTAATGGGGTCTTTCGGAACAGGTTGTCCTCCGGGATCCTTTCCAAAGATTACATCCAAATCCTTGACCATACCAAATATATCAGCACCACTACGGGGGACAGGCTTCGTCCGGGTTTCTGCCTTGCCATTGAAATGCTTGCCTTTCTTCTTTAAGGGATGACTGAGCGGAAGAAAACGACGATTGTACGGGTACACATTCTTTCTACATTTATCCAGAAATATACTTTCAGTCTCATCTAAACAGTGCGTGCATGCATTGTATCCTTTGTTCGTCTGTCCTGAAATGTTACTAAGAGCAGGCCAATCATTGATGGTTACGAACAGCAACGCTTGTAGGTCAAATTCCTGCTGTTTGTGCTCATCCCACACACGTACACCTGGTTTGGCCCACAACTGTAGAAGTTCATCAACTAATGGCCTTAGGTACACATCAATGTCGTTGCCGGGTTGCTTCGGGCCTTGGATGAGCACTGGCATCATAATGAACTTCCGCTCATGCACAACCAAGGAGGAAGGTTGTAGATACATAGAGTCACGGGCCAGGTGCAATGACTGCAGTTCTGCTCCCCAAAAGGATTCATGCCATCGGTACTTAGACCAAACCATAAGTTCCTTGCATCACCAGCAAAGTCCAGGAAGTCTCTCTTGATTTTCTCCACTGCCGACCATCAGCAGGGTGCCTCAACATCACGTCTTTCTTACGGTCTTCCATGTGCCATCGCAACAACTTGGCATGCTCTTTATTTCTGAACAAACGTTTCAACCGTGGTATTATAGGAGCATACCACATCACCTTGGCAGGAACCCTCTTCCTAGGAGGCTCGCCCTCAACATCACCAGGGTCATCTTTTCTGATCTTATACCGCAATGCAGTGCATACCGGGCATTTATCCATATTCTCGTACTTCTCACCGCGGTAGAGGATGCAGTCATTAGGGCATGCATGTATCTTATGCACGTCTAATCCTAGAGGGCAGACAAGTTTCTTTGCTTCGTACGTAATGGAGGGCAATTGTCTATTTCTTGGAAGCAGCTTCTTTATTATTACCAGCAACTTTTCAAATCCCGAGTCAGTCATACCGGTCTCTGCCTTCCACTTCAACAATTCCAGTGTGCTACCCAGCTTCTTCTGGCCATCTTCACAAGTTGGATACAGCAATGTGTTGTGGTCCTGTAACATCTGCTCGAACTGCAACCTCTCCTTTTCTGTTTCGCAGTCTCGCCTTGCATCACTAATGACCCGACCAAAATCATCAATGGGCTCATCTGGTTCCCGTTCTTCACCCCGTTCTTCTTCATTATCTTCAACTGCAGTATCATCGTATTCAGGGAACATAGATCGGTAGTTGTCATCATCATTCTCTTCTTCATCGCCGTCTTCCATCATAACCCCTCTTTCTCCGTGCTTGGTCCAAACATTATAGCTGGACATGAAACCGGACCGAAGCAGGTGGCTCTGAATGACTCTTGAGGAAGTGTTAGCCTGCTCATTCCGACATTCAACACATGGACAACACATAAAACCATCCCGCCGCTTGTTCGCCTCGGCCACAAGGTGAAAAGAACGCACGCCTTCTCTGTAAGCGTTAGAGCGTCGGTCACCGTACATCCATGGGTGGCTCATCTGCATCATACAACCAAACATATATATCAAACGCAATCACGATGCTTAAATTAGTACCGCGCGGTCAAAACGAGAAAATAGTTGCTAACCTTTTAGGACACTTCAAAACAAAGAGGAGAAACCTTAAGTGTCGCTCTGGCACCTCATATCATATTTTGTCTTGTGTGAACTCAAGTGGCATCGCTCTAACAGGCATTTCATCGAACACCTCTAGTGCATATGAAGAAAAATAGTTAGCACAAAGTTATACCCACCTCTCACATAGGAAAAAAACAGGAGAGAGTGGAGGGCTAGGTGCATATATATAGGGCCAAGCCATTAGTCCCGGTTTGAGATACAAACCTGGACTAAAGGTTCTGCCAGGAGCACGCGCGCCGGCCCAGACCCATTTGTCTCGGTTTGTATCTCAAACCGGGACTAATGGTTTCTTACGGACTGGGACAAAGTGCCTCGGCCTCCTCGGGCCGTCTGGTTCGGACCATTAGTCCCGGCCCCAGCCACGGCCGGGACTAGTGGCCCGAACCAAAGGCCCATTTTCTACTAGTGGTATAAGAGAAATAATAAAGTAAACCAAAATACCTTAATACTGAAAGTAAGTATCGCGTATGCAAGAAAGATTGGAACTGTAATAGGGAAAAGGTGTTCTCAGGGAGTAGCGGATACACCACTAGTATTGTAAAGATTTAAGATAAACATTATCACCATGAACATTCCCAACTATGTATCTGTGGGTGGAACTCCGTATTTGGACGAATAGGCAACAACCGTTGCTCACATCATCCTCATAACCACAACAGTCAGCAATCGATATCAATTGAATTACTGCGCTATTAAGGGACATAATCCCGTATGACGTATCTCATGGCATGGATAGTGTTACATGAGTTTCCTCGATTTCTCAAGTTGATACGTAAGGAGTGCCAATAGCTTTATAGTCACTGTAAGTGCTAACATGCCTCCGTCTACCAACAAGTAGTTCCATCCATCAAGTCCCCACGAGAGGCAAATATTGCGAGGTCGACTTCTCTCAACATCAGGATGTAGAGAATCTAACACATGGTCACATCGATCAATGTCATAATAGACTTTATCTTATTTCAATCTCATACTAGGGTTTCTCCATCTCCCCAAAAACTAATGATCTACTCAGACATGGAGGCAATCAACATCATAGTAATGGTAATGGAAACAATCATAGATGAATAGTACTTGTATAAATCCACAACGAGTATAAGAATTACAACAAGATCTAGACAAGATGTAAATGGGATGGATGGATATGGTGGTGATACATCGGTGTATGATGAAGATTGATGCCTTAGCCTCTCGGATCTGTGCAGGGTGAAGATGGATCCCTTGTGGATGAGTTCCCCCTCCAGATGCCTTCTGGAGGTGAGGTTTCTGCGATTTCTGGGTGTTTTGCATGTCGTCTCTTCGAACCAATTGCACGGGGTGAAACTATTTGACGAGGCGGAGGCGGCGCCAACTATACGGCCGGAGCTATACGGGCGGAAGAGTTGATCCGGTCGTATAGTTGGTCGTGGGGCTCTCTCCCTCCCTTGTTCGCTTCTAGTTTTCTTCTGGTATTATTAATATTTCTGAAATAAGCGATTTACGTTGTTTTTGACTCCTTTGTCCACAGTACAACTACTTCAATAATTGTATCCATTGGATCCATCATCTGTCCTGATCGTGGTGAAAATAAACATAAAATGTGCGCGCAAGCGCCGTAAAATACCAAGATCCTACATCTACAATGCAAAATAATACTGTAAAACATGATGCAAATATGCACTTATCAGCTTGCATCTATTTTTGTTACCTTTTTAGGTCTTTTTGGCTTATCATCCTTTTTCCCCTTCTTACTACTCTCACCTTTCTCAAACCATGCCTTGTATCTACTTTGTCTAGGCCAGCCAGCTTTTCTTTTGGTTAGTGGAGGACACATAGAAAATTCAAATTCTACTTCAGGCCACTGAGACTGGTATGTAAGTGCTGGAATTAGAGTTGCATATGCATATTTGAATTTTGCTACTGAATAATATTCATGAAAATATGGGTGCATATTTAACTTTGGTTTGGAGGGCAAGAAAAGTATGGCATGCTCACATGGCTTGCCAGTGTGTTGCCACTCTAGTCAAGTGCATTCATGCACTTTAGTGTCAACAACATGTCTCCTTCCAGTTTCGGTGTCTCTAACTTCAGCACCCCACAAAGAAGATTTCTCAACTTTCAAATGTGAAACATCTTTACTCCTGTTGATAACCTGTTGTACGACAGCAGGAAGCTTGTCCCCTTGCAGGGCATCACCAATTCTTCGTCTCAATTCCCACAAGCACATGATCATGATCCTGATTTGGTCAACCATGTCATATATAGGCAAGTCCTTTCAATCCTTCACCTTTCTATTAAAACTTTCTGCCAAGTTGTTGTTGATATGATCATATTTGATGTCAGTATTAAATCCGGACCTATACCATAAGAGAGAGTGATAGGTTTGCAACCATGTAGCAAACCTATACCTATCATTCTCACAACATGCTGCCATTATTGTTGGAGATATGCCCAAGAGGCAATAATAAAGTGGTTATTATTATATCTTTATGTTTATGATAAATGTTTACATCCCATGCTATAATTGTATTAACCGGAAACATTAATACTTGTGTGTTTTGTAAACATAAAAGAGTCCCTAGTAAGCCTCTTGTTAAACTAGCTTGTTGATTAATGGATGATCATGGTTTCCTGATCATGGACATTGGATGTCATTAATAACGAGATCATATCATTAGGAGAATGATGTGATGGACACACACCCATAGTAAGCGTAGCATAAAGATCAAGTCATTAAGTTCGTATTGCTGTAAGCTTTCAAATACATAGTAACCTAATCCTTCGACCATGAGGTTGTGTTAATCACCATCACCGGATGGGTACTTTGATGACATCAAACACCGCTTCGTAACTGGGTGGTCATAAAGATGTCATTGGGTATTCTAAAAGTATGTGTTGAAGCGCATGGACCAAGATTGGGATTTGTCCATCCATATGACGGATAGATATGCTCTGGTCCCTCTCGGTGGAATGTCATCTAGTTAGCTTGCAAGCATGTGATTGGGTCACAAGGGATGACATATCACGGAACGAGTAAAGAGTACTTATCAGTAACAAGGTAGAACTAGGTATGGAGATACCGACGATCAAACCTCGGATAAGTATAGTATCGTGAGACAAAGGGAATTAGTTTCGTATGTAAGTGGTTCAATCGATCGCGAAGTCATCGTTGAGTATGTGGGAGCCATTATGGATCTCCAGGTCCCGCTGATGGTTATTGATAGGAGATGTGTCTCTATCATGTCTACATATTCACGAACCGTAGGGTGACACACTTAAGGCTCGAAGTTGTTTTAAGTAGATATGGAATATGCGTTGGAGACCGAATGTTGTTCAGAGTCTCGGAATGGATCCGGGACATCACGAGGAGATCCGGAATGGTCCGGAGAATAAGATTCATATATTGGGGATCATTTTCTAAGTTAGGAAATGTTCTAGAGTGTTTGTATGGAGATTCTAGAAGGTTTCGGAATGTTCTGGAAGGTTCTAGAAGATATCTTGGAGTTTGCTTGAAAATCAAGATAGGGATCAAGGAGTCCTGGTGGGTCAAGACACGGATTTGTGGGGGAGGAGGACTCCTTCCCCCTCCCCAAATTCGTTGGCCATAGAGGAGGGGAGTCCTACAAGGACTCCCCCTCCCCAGGCGCGCCTCCTCCCCTTAAATAGAAGGGCAGGGGCACCCCCTCCAAGCCCTGCTCCCATAACGTCCAATCTCTACCGCCTCTCTCCTCCACCATCTTCTGCACAGGCATAGGCGAAGCCCTGCAGAATTCTCTACTCCACCACCACCACCACGCCGTCGTGCTGCTGGGATTCCGTGGAGAAGATCTACTACCTCCGCTGCTGCTGGAACGGGGAGAGGAAGGTCTGCTTCGACTCCGCACGTGTGACCGACTGTGGAAGCGCTGCTGAATCGTGGCGCCGGAAGGATCGTCTACTTGACCAAGGGTGGAAGCGCTGCTGGAACGCGACGCCGGAAGGATCGTCTACTTGACCGAGGGCGGAAGCGCTGCTAGATCGCGACGCCGGAAGGATCGTCCACACGATCTTGAGATCGGCAAGTGATCGACTACATCAACCACGAGATCTAATCTCGTTAACGCTTTCGGATCTACGAGGGTTAGTTCCTATCTATCTCATTGCTCATGTCTCATAGATTAGATCTTGGCTTTTATTTAGATTAGATCTAGGTTTTGTTCGTTCTTGCGGTAGAATTTTTTTTGTTTTCCATGCTACGAACCCATCAGTGGTATCAGAGCCGTATTTATGCGTAGATCTGTTGCACGAGTAGAACACAATGATGTTGTGGGCGTTGATGCTTTTGTTGTCGGTGTCTTAGCATGTACTTTGCATCTTGCGGCATGGTGGGATGAAGTGGCTCGGGCTAACATTACATGTCATCGCACATGAGACTTGCTCCACGCTTGACGTGCAACTTGCTTTGCACAAGTGGCTTTGCGGGTGTCTGTCTCTCCCACCATAGTTAAGATTCAATTTACAATGAGCATCTGACAACACTTGTATCAACGTTGTGGTTCTTGTTCGTAGGTAAGATCGGTCTTATGCGAAAGCCCCAAACCACGTAAAACATGCAAAGAAAATTAGAGGCGTCTAACTTGTTTTTGCAGGGGTTTTGTGATGTGATATGGCCATCATGTGATTATGATTATATTTGATGTATGCAATGATCCTTGTTGTAATATGGCAACCGGCAGGAGCCTAATGGTTGTCTTTTAATTCTGTTAAGACCTGTGTGTCTATTCATCTTGTAATAGCTTTATTCCAAGTAGTTGTAATAGTTACTAGTGATGATGGACAACCATGAAGCGGCGCCACGGACCTTGACGCAATGCTGGTGATGATGGAGATCTTGTCCATGCTTTGGAGATGGAGATCAAAGGCACAAGAAGAAAGGCCATATCATATCACATATTATGAATTGCCTGTGATGTTAATCCTTTATGCATCTTGTATTGCTTAGATCGCGACGGTAGCATTATAAGATGATCCCTCTCACTAAATATCAAGTAATAAAGTGTTCGTCCTTAGTTGGCACCGTTGCTAAGACTCGTCATTTCGAAGCATCTCGTGATGATCGGGTGTGATAGACTCTACGTGTGCATACAACGGGTGCAAGCCAGATTTGCACATGCGGAAACTAAGGTTAACCTTGACGAGCCTAGCATGTACAGACATGGTCTCGGAACACGGAATACCGAAAGGTAAAGCATGAGTCATATGGATGATATGATGAACATGTTGATTGTTCGCCTTTAAAGCTACATCATCTCACGTGATGATCGGACTTGGTGTAGTAGATTTGGTTCGTGTAATCACTAAAACAACTCGAGGGATGTTGTTTTGAGTGGGAGTTCGTTTGTAATTTGGATTAGTCGAACTCAATTTATCATAAACACAATCAAAGTGAATTTGCATAGTTTGTTGTAGTCATTGGCATCCGTTCACCACCTTACGCTTAGTTATAGTTGAGATAGTAGAACTATAGAAATTCTGGATATTTACTTTACAAACTGGTATCGTATTGTTTTGAATGTCAATTTAAAGTTTATAAGTCCTATTGCAAACTTTCAGCAAACTCTATTTACTCCATGAAGTTTAATAAGTAGTATTAAATTAAGAGTAAGAATTCCAATGTTAGTATCTAAAGTATCATGTTTGCCTCCATGATTCTTGATACTCAAAAGATTGTTTTTAATATCAAGTTTATCTAAGAGCTGAAAGCAATGTTTCAGAAACCATCATATGTGAAAGGTATTCCGCTATCTAAAACAATGTGTTGGTTACAACATGATAGAGTATACGTCCTCATATTTGATGAGAATTTGTGAAGGTTGGAGACGCTAGTCGTCCTAATCCTCCAAAAGGTTTTGAAAAAGAAACATTATACTCGCAATTCACCTTTATAAGCTATAGCAGCTTGATCATGAAAGATGTCATGATAAGGATGAATAGAAGATGTAAGTAAAATGTTTACTAAACTAAAAGATTACTAAAGAATGGATTTTTGAAAGAATGCCAAACATTTGATGAAGGTGATCCACTTCAAAGTGCAAGTCCAAAGGTATTGGTATTTGACTATACACACTTTGTACTATGTGTCATGTGAATGACACCACTATTGATGTTGATAGATTCTTTTAAAAGAAAAAAGAATTGCTAAAAGAGAATCTATAAAATATTTGGCAGAAATTATAAGGTTGGAGATGTCCAACTTGGGTATATAGAAGATATACATGTTATGGTTGTATTCCTTGCTTGTTAAACAATGTGGTTCTCCGGTATTGGATACCGAATCGGTTGATATGAAGTGTCATACAGGACAACGCAATTCATGAACTACAATGGCCTAAGTAACTAGCAAGAGAATGAGTGATGATGTTCATCGAAAACAAATAAAGTGTTATTGCGTTTTTCGTTGTCATCAAACCTAGCCTTCATGATTTGTTTTAATAATTGTTATTTTGTTCCGGTATTACGAGAACAATGGTTGTTCAAATAATAACCGTATTCCATAAGGATGGATGAACTTTTACAAGTCTAGTGGGAGAAATCACATCCATAAACACTATTTCTAAAATGTCGCAAGACAAATGATTGAAAGATCACTTGCGAAGTGACATCGCCGTTTAAATTATATTGAAAGGAACACATGAAGAAACTCCATGTTGATGGATTTTTGGAGTCTTTGATTTTGATCAAATGACGCTTGTGATACTTACCTGGAGATAATTAAAACACCGTTTGTAGGCCAAAAGAGGAACGGACGACTAACTGATTGGAATTTGTACATATTGATGTATATAGTCCATTATGTGTAGTCGTGGGCGATGGATTTCAACTTCATATGCTTTCTCCGAAGATTTGAGTGAGTATATGTATATATTTACTCAATAAGGAAGAAGTATGAAACATTTGAAAAATGTTCAAAGACTTTCAAGATGAAGTGGAAAATCATTGTAACAAGAAAATAAAGAGTTTATGATTCGATCATAAAGAAAGATGTTTGAGTTACAAGTTTAGCAAAACACCTAAGATTTGAGGAATCGTTCCATGGATTTGCATTTCCCAAAACACCATAGGAGTATGGAGTGTTCAAGATATGTAATGAAACCTTGTTTGACATGGTAAGATCAAAGGTGTCATTTATAAAACTGCCATTATATTTTAAAGATTAAAGCTTTAGTGACTACCACTTTTACACTGAAAAGAGCTCCATCGTGATCCGTTGAAATGACACCATATAAGTCATGGTTTGGGATAAAACCCGAATTGTCTTTTCTTAAATTTTGGTATGTAATGCATAAGTAAAATGTTTACAACCAAAGTCGGATAAGCACGTCTTTGTAGGTTATCCCAAAGAATTTGTTGGGAATTTCTCCATAACACTGAGGACAAAAGAGTTTGTTACTTGGAACGTCAAGTTTCTTGAGAAGGAATTCTTCGTGAAAAGTTAAGTGGGAGGACAATAGAACTTTGATAAGGTTGTTGAACCTTAGCTATATGTGCTAAGTAGCGCAGCGCCGGAAAGTGTCCCGGTGACGGCCACAATGCTCATGGCTCTCGTGATTACAAAAGGTGTTATCTCGGAGATTAGAGTTCCTATAGAACCATGTGGGTCAGTAAGAATCAAATAGTAAGATTTGATAAGCAAGTCGTTATTGTTTTGACAATGATGAACCGACTACATGCAAAGAAGCGATGATGGGCCCTGACTCCATAAAATGACTAGAAGTCATAGAATCCGTGATAGTATCCATACACGAGAAATCAAGTTTCTGAACTTGGAAGACCCTCCGGAAAGGCGTGAAGCCTATCGGTCGTGTTTGGATTTATAAAGAAATAAGACATGGATGTTTAACATCTATGAAATAGTCGACATGTCAGAAAGAAGTTTACGACAACGTTCAAGGAATTGACTATGATAAGATGTGATCTTTCATAGCGATATTTAGTCTGGACGGATTAATGTAGCAATCACTACATATATTTTGGTATATGGTAGTTGAACAAACAAAACAAGTTCTTCTAATAGAATGGTTACCTAGGACGTGTACATGACACGATCCAAAGGGTTTTGTCAATTCAAAGGATGCTAAAAGAGTATGCAAAAATTCAATGGTTGAAGTAAGCATAGCGGAGTTGGAATCTTCACCATGATGAAACTGTTAAAAGAGTTTAAATTCATCGGAGATAATGAAGATGCTTGCATTTGAAAGAAATTAAGTGGGAGCGCTGAGACATATTTCTAATACATTATGTAGAGGACATATTGTTGATTGGAAATGATGTATCTTGTATTGACACAGGTTAAGAATTTCATTTTGATGAAAGACTTAGGCATAACCCAAGAATTAGGCATCAATGTCTATATGGATAGATTGAGGCGCTAATATGGTTTTGCGAAATGAACATAGATAAGATGTTGAATGAGTTCAATATAGAAACAACAAGAAAGGTTCTTGATGCACGGAAAGGACTGAATCAAGATTCGAGTGTGTTGACACGAGATTCAAGTGTTTTGACACTTGGTGAAATTACAAGAATATTTTGATCAATCATTCTTTGAGATGTACACATCCAGATATGTCCTATGCTCTAAATGTTATGAGCATATACCAGAATGATTCATAAGATGATCATTGGACAATAGTAAAGATATTCTTATGAGCTTTGGAAGAACTAAGAATATATTATTTATATAGTGGTGACAAATGGTTCATTGTAAATTGTTACATTAATACTAGTTTTGTCACAAGTTAAGTTTATCTCAATTTAGACTATGGGTAGCACAATTAAATGGAAAGGATGTTCCATGATGGATTTGGATGAGTTCCAAAGTTAAGACATTGTGACGGATACTACAACAAAAGGCTAAGTATATAAACTGCCGTAGTAGCAGCAAAGGAGGGCATTTGTGTTAAGTAGTTTGTTATCAAACTAGGTGTGGTTCAAAGTAGGCTAATACTATGAAGATATATTGTGTGACAATTATATCAACATATTTTGAGCCGAAGGAACTAAAGGTCTCACCAAAGGACCAAATGTATACAATGCCATCTCATTGGAGAATGAGTAATGTGTAGAGATGCAAGGACATGCAAATACACACGGACCTGGAAGTGTCAGATCAGAAGATTATGTTTACCACTAGCAATAGTGTCTATACAACACCAGAAAGCCATAGGTGTTGAATGCACAAGTTTTTAACTAGATTATTGACTCTAGTGCAAGTGGGAGACTGTTGGAGATATGCCCAAGAGGCAATAATAAAGTGGTTATTATTATATCTTTATGTTTATGATAAATGTTTACATCCCATGCTATAATTGTATTAACCGGAAACATTAATACTTGTGTGTTTTGTAAACATAAAAGAGTCCCTAGTAAGCCTCTTGTTAAACTAGCTTGTTGATTAATGGATGATCATGGTTTCCTGATCATGGACATTGGATGTCATTAATAACGAGATCATATCATTAGGAGAATGATGTGATGGACACACACCCATAGTAAGCGTAGCATAAAGATCAAGTCATTAAGTTCGTATTGCTGTAAGCTTTCAAATACATAGTAACCTAATCCTTCGACCATGAGGTTGTGTTAATCACCATCACCGGATGGGTACTTTGATGACATCAAACACCGCTTCGTAACTGGGTGGTCATAAAGATGTCATTGGGTATTCTGAAAGTATGTGTTGAAGCGCATGGACCAAGATTGGGATTTGTCCATCCATATGACGGATAGATATGCTCTGGTCCCTCTCGGTGGAATGTCATCTAGTTAGCTTGCAAGCATGTGACTGGGTCACAAGGGATGACATATCACGGAACGAGTAAAGAGTACTTATCAGTAACGAGGTAGAACTAGGTATGGAGATACCGACGACCAAACCTCGGATAAGTATAGTATCGTGAGACAAAGGGAATTAGTTTCGTATGTAAGTGGTTCAATCGATCGCGAAGTCATCGTTGAGTATGTGGGAGCCATTATGGATCTCCAGGTCCCGCTGATGGTTATTGATAGGAGATGTGTCTCTATCATATCTACATATTCACGAACCGTAGGGTGACACACTTAAGGCTCGAAGTTGTTTTAAGTAGATATGGAATATGCGTTGGAGACCGAATGTTGTTCGGAGTCTCGGAATGGATCCGGGACATCACGAGGAGATCCGAAATGGTCCGGAGAATAACATTCATATATTGGGGATCATTTTCTAAGTTAGGAAATGTTCTAGAGTGTTTGTATGGAGATTCTAGAAGGTTTCGGAATGTTCTGGAAGGTTCTAGAAGATATCTTGGAGTTTGCTTGAAAATCAAGATAGGGATCAAGGAGTCCTGGTGGGTCAAGACACGGATTCGTGGGGGAGGAGGACTCCTTCCCCCTCCCCAAATTCGTTGGCCATAGAGGAGGGGAGTCCTACAAGGACTCCCCCTCCCCAGGCGCGCCTCCTCCCCTTAAATAGAAGGGCAGGGGCGCCCCCTCCAAGCCCTGCTCCCATAACGTCCAATCTCTGCCGCCTCTCTCCTCCACCATCTTCTGCACAGGCATAGGCGAAGCCCTGCAGAATTCTCTACTCCACCACCACCACGCCGTCGTGCTGCTGGGATTCCGTGGAGAAGATCTACTACCTGCGCTGCTCGCTGGAACGGGGAGAGGAAGGTCTGCTTCGACTCCGCACGTGTGACCGACTGCGGAAGCGCTGCTGAATCGTGGCGCCGGAAGGATCGTCTACTTGACCAAGGGCGGAAGCGCTGCTGGAACGCGACGCCGGAAGGATCGTCTACTTGACCGAGGGCGGAAGCGCTGCTGTATCGCAACGCCGGAAGGATCGTCCACACGATCTTGAGATCGGCAAGTGATCGACTACATCAACCACAAGATCTAATCTCGTTAACGCTTTCGGATCTACGAGGGTTAGTTCCTATCTATCTCATTGCTCATGTCTCATAGATTAGATCTTGGCTTTTATCTAGATTAGATCTAGGTTTTGTTCGTTCTTGCGGTAGAATTTTTTTTGTTTTCCATGCTACGAACCCATCAATTATATTACCAAGATGATATGAATGTGTCTGGGTACTGTAAGATCTTGATGCAGGCCACATGCGCCCAAATTATCCTCCTCCAAACTTTTTGATCAAATTCATCCACATATGACCAAAGCACTCTCTTTGCTCAGCATGGGGAAACACAAACTTTACTGCATTTTCTAGCCATTTTCATGCATCTGTATGGATTGCCAACGGTGAGACTATCCCTAAGCATATTTTCAACTTCATCATAAACCATGTCCATGAAGCCTCAGTCTCTGATTGAAACAACCCAATGGCAACATGGAACATCCAATTATGTCCATCCAGAGCATTGCATGCTGCCAGCTGACCATTCCACTTTCTAGTTAAAAATGAAGAGTCTATGCTTAAATATGGACGACGTCCTGCTTTGAAGCCATCAATGCAAGGCTTTAAAGCCATAAAAAATTGGAGAAAAATACCTTGCATCAGGTGAAACCTCGGTATCTATCTCCACAACACTACCACGTGACCTTTTCTCCACCTCTGCTTTGAAGTTATACAACATCCTAAAAGTATTTGCCCAATCACCATACAATTCTTTCATTGCCCTTTGTTTTTCCTTCCACACAGTGCTATAATTCACCTTAATTGTGTATTCCCTTTCCAAGTCTGCTTCTAGCCTCTTTGTAGTAGTGTTTGGTGTCTTGGTTAAAATAGGAGTGATCTTTTCAGCAACCCAAATCTATGATGTCATTGTTGATACTCTCTGTGAATTAGTAATGCAAGTGTGTTCAAAAGGGATTTGATTAACTCTAATGGTACTTCCACTGAGTCTTGGCATCAAACTCCTTCTTGATTGCATATGTTTTGAAACACATCCTAAACTCACTCATGCTGGGAAATAGTTTCACTACTACAATAACAGAGTTTTCCTTGTCATAGACAGTAACCAGCCCATCATCATGTGCATCATTTTCATCATCTGCAACATTTTCCATCAACTCTCTATCAACATCTTCAGAAAATATTTTGTTACCATCATCATCATTAGTCAAATTAGTTTCATCAGCCTTTTCCTTATCTTTGTCATCTACTAGAATGCCAAATATTTTGGCCATTTCTATGTCAGCCATTGGTGCTACGACTAAATCAGTAGGTTCATCTAACTGCACTGAAATCCAGTCAACACACACTAGCCCCTGCATCAACATCATTTATATCTAAAAGTACTATCACTTCGGTTCGTATGGGCACCATCTGCATCTGTGAATCCCAATCATCATCTGACATTTGCGAAGACAAATTTGAAGCCACATATCCAACCTTAGAATCTGCTTGCAGATCGATGAGCTCAGCATGAAAAGTAACCTCTTTGTTTGTCCATCCATCTTGCCTATCAATTTCATTGACTAACTCTTATCCATCCTCAGTTCTCAAATATTCTTCCTTCCAATTTTCAAACCGTAACAATGTAACTTCCTGTTATGGACCCCAAGGAACACTTTGCCCAATTTTCTCCACCGAATTCTTCAAGGTCAGTTCTTCCATTTGCTACAGTTGTTGTGGATCAATATCTACAAACTCAACCTCCCAACCCATATATGTACCTCTCTCGATGTTACGTACACTACCATCACATAGTTTCGCTTTAGATGGGAAGAACTTGACATTGAATTAGAATTTTTTCCGCTCACAATCTCCCCTGTTTTAAGTGGCGGCGGGCAGAGGGGCAGACTGAGCTAGCGGAATTACCCAAATGCAATCAAATCAACTAAAAAAAATCTTGTTTTACCTATTGGAAGTGCTCTCCTGCTTCTCCATCTCGATGCCCCCGATTCAGCCAACCCGCCCATGGCAATCTAGCTCAGAAATCATAGGAAGCGATCGGGTCAGATCCAAATCCAGGCGCAAGGAATGGAGATAGGGTTTCAAGATTACTCACCACCGATGGGCTCCCGCTGAGGTCACACGGGCCGCCGCTGCTGAGCACACTAAGTTGATGGCACCGCCGCCGGAGAAGATGGAGGAGGACGGCGGTCGGGGATAGTCAGAAGTTTCGCTGGCGGCCAAGTGAGTGGGACCGAGTCGAAACGGTTGTCTTTTTCTTGAGCTGGAACGAAACGGTTGTCTAAATCTAACCCTAATCCTTAACCCCACCGTTCATTAAAACATGTCGCAAGCGAGCGTTGACACCCATTTGTCCGTGTCGCACATGAGCTATTTTTGCCACGAGATGTGTCGTTCTGCAGCTATTTTTACGAACAACGTTGAGTTTCAGACAATTCTGTAGAAAAACGTCGCATAGGAGCGATTTGCCCGGTGTTCACTGTCCGAGTGATGTACGATTAGGCCGGAGTCCCATGGCAGTTAACTGAGTTTGAGTCCGTATATGACAGGGTACAATTAGCGGAGTTTGAGTCCATATATGACAGGGTACTAGCCCCGGCCCGTCCTGACTTGTGCCCGTACTGATTTCCGTGGCAGTTAATTTACTGAGTTTCAGTCGGTAATCAGTGTACAACAGGGTGTGCTAGCCCCATCACGTGCCTATACATGCAATATAAAGATCGAGGGTTTTAGGGCGTGAAACTGCCTACCCCTCCCACGCCGCCAATCTCCACTAGCCAAGGCGGTTCCTGCTCGTCCGACACCAATTCTGGTCAGTGTTTTCCCTGCCCGACCTTCGCCATGGAAAGTTCCTCCGTAAGCCTCACGGGTGTGGCCCGCTCCGTGCGGAAGCTCAGGATCAAGCGTTTTACCGCGACCAGGAGCTTGGGCAACAACGAGTACATCGCATCGAGATGGAGTGTCGACGGGTATGATTGGGAAGTCCGTATCTACCCCAGTTTATTTGGAGCTGTAAATATGGGGCTTTTCCCCCTACTAAGTGGATCTGGCACGAGCGGCGCCAGGGTTAGCCTATGCTGTCAGGTGATAGATCCGACTGGAAAGGTCGAACCCTCCGAAGAATACAGAGCGTCAGGAAAATTCTTCAAGGACGATGAAGGCACACACTAGTAGAAAACAGACCTTTGGTCCAGGGGTATTAGCCCCGGTTTGGCTACAAACCGGGACTAATGCCCCGGTCCAACGGCTAGAACTAGCCCAGGGGGATGGCAGACACTAGCCCCGGTTCGAACGGGACCTTTAGCCCCAGGTCGTGTAATAAACCGGGGTTAAAGGGTTTCAGGCAGGCCGGGTCAGGCATCAGACCCTTTAGCCCCGGTTTGTTACACGACCCGGCGCTAAAGGTGGACCTTTAGCCCCGGTTCTAGACACGAACTAGGGCTAAAGGTCTGGCTATATCTTCTTCTTCCCTTGCCCAAGCCACCATCCAAGCTGGTGGCTCTCCTCTCTCTCTCTCTCTTTCTTGCTTCAAGCTCGAGCTCATGCCCTTTTTTTCCTCAAGATTTGTCTAGATTTTGTGGTGCCCCATCTATCCAAAGGTTCTAAAAGGTGAGCAACTTCATCCTTTGAACTCTCATTGCTATATTAGCTCATTTCATGCTCTATCTTATAGATGGATTTGTGGATTTAGTTTGGTAGTAATTTTTGCAGTGATAGCACGATATCAATGTTTAGATTCTATCTATCTTGTATTAATGTAAGAAACTCTAAGGTAAATATCACAATATGTGGATTATTCTATCAATATATATCTTGTTTTGGTACATAGAGTCTCGAAAATTGATTTTAGAAGCACACACATGCGTGAGTTCATCATTCTAACTAACTAGCTAGCTGGGCAAAATATCCTTCTTTGTCTACCTGCGTTCAACAAACTGAAAAATTTGTAACAAAGATAGGATTAATTCATAAAAGCTTGATAAGAAGACATCACAATTCACATATTAGGGAGTGCCTCTATGGCGAGCTCCTCGAAGATGTCCGAGGACGGGATCCTAAGACATCTTCGAGAAGCTCTGTCATAGTGGTGTCCCTGCTCTCCCACACCATCTTTCGGTTTATATCTTCTCTAGCTAAATCAGTATGCTGGTGGAGCTAACTAATTTCACATATTAGAGAGTGCCTCTACGGCGAGCTCCTCGGAGATGTCTGAGGACGAGGTCCTAAGACATCTTCGAGAAGCTCCACTGTAGTGGTGTCCCTGGTCTCACACACCATCTTGCAGTTCTTCACAAGAATGCATACCTATTTATAGATTAAGAAGCACAACATAGTGTCGGGCACTGATGACATAATGTCGACACACTCACGCTGGCATAGTGCTGCCAGCCACCCAAAATAGTGTCGGCATTTAATTTACTGGCTTAGTGCTGCCCACTGAGGACATAGTGTCGACATGTTGTCTCCACATCCACATTTAGTCCCGGTTGGTGCCTCCAACCGGGACTAAAGGTTCATCATATCTTTAGTCCCGGTTGCTGCCTCCAACCGGGACCAAAGGTTCATCATATCTTTAGTCCCGGTTGCTGGTTTTAGATTAGTACTAATTAATTATGATTATGTTTGATGTACTTAATTAATTATATATTGCAGATGAGCCGGCAATGGATGTACGCTGACCGACTCTCTAACGAGTTCATTAAAGGCGTGCATTCTTTTCTTCTTGTGGCCGAGGCAAACAAGCGGAGTGGTTTTACGTCTTGTCCATGTGGTGTCTGTCGGAACCATAAAAAATACTCTTCCTCAAGAGTCCTTCACAGCCACCTGTTTCGGTCCGGTTTCATGACCGGCTATAATTGTTGGACCAAGCACGGAGAAAGAGGGGTTATGATGGAAGACAACAAAGAAGAAGAGAATGACAACGACTACCCTGAATACGATGGTACTACAATGGAAGACATTGATGAAGAAAAAGATGAAGAACGGGCATCAGATCTGCCCGATGATGATCTTAGTCGGGCCATTGCTGATGCCTAGGAAGAATGTGTAACTGAAAGGGAGAGGTTGAAGTTCAAGAAGATGTTAGAGGATCACAAAAAATTGTTGTACCCAAATTGTGAAGATGGGCACAAAAACTGGGTAGCACACTTGAATTGCTGCAATGGAAGGCAGAGAACGGTGTGACTGACAAAGGATCTGAAAAGTTGCTGAGAATAATGAAGAAGTTGCTTCCAAAGGATAACGAACTGCCCGCCAGTACCTACGAAGCAAAGAAGGTTGTCTGCCCTCTAGGATTAGAGGTGCAGAAGATACATGCATGCATTAATGACTGCATCCTCTACCGCGGCGAGTACGAGAATTTGGATGCATGCCCAGTATGCACTGCACTGCGGTATAAGATAAGATGAGATGACCCTGGTGATGTTGAGGGCGAGCGCCACATGAAGAGGGTTCCTGCCAAGGTGATGTGGTATGCTCCTATAATACCACGGTTGAAACGTTTATTCAGGAACAAAGAGCATGCCAAGTTGTTGTGATGGCACATGGAAGACCGTAAGAAAGACGAGATGTTGAGACACCCCGCTGATGGGTCGCAGTGGAGAAAAATCGAGAGAGAGTTTCCGGACTTTGCAGGTGATGCGAGGAACTTATGGTTTGGTCTAAGTACAGATGGCATGAATCCTTTTGGAGAGCAGAGCTACAGTCATAGCACCTGGCATGTGACTCTGTGTATTTATAACCTTCCTCCTTGGTTGTGCATGAAGCGGAAGTTTATTATGATGCCAGTGCTCATCCAAGGCCCGAAGCAACCCGGCAACGACATTGATGTGTACCTAAGGCCATTAGTTGAAGAACTCTTACAGTTGTGGCACAGACAAGGTGTACGTGTGTGGGATGAGAACAAACAGAAGGAATTTGACCTACGAGCGTTGTTGTTCATAACAATCAATGATTGGCCTGCTCTTAGTAACATTTCAGGACAGACAAACAAGGGATACAATGCATGCACACACTGTTTAAACGATACTGAAAGTATATATTTGGATAAATGTAACAAGAATGTGTACCTGGGGAATCATCGTTTTCTTCCACCCTCGCACATCCTAAGAAAGAAAGGTAAACATTTCAATGGTGAGGCAGACAGCCGGTGTAAGCCTATCCGCCGTACTGGTGATGATGTATTTGACATGGTGAAGGATTTAAAAGTAATCTTTGGAAAGGGTCCTGGTCGACAATCTGTTCCGAAGGACGATGTCGGACATGCACCCATGTGGAAAAAGAAATCTATATTTTGGGAGCTACCCTATTGGAAAGTCCTAGAGGTCCGCTCTGCAATTGACGTGATGCACCTGACGAAGAATCTTTGCGTGACGCTGCTAGGCTTCTTGGGCGTGTATGGGAAGAGCAAAGATACACCTGAAGCACGGCAGGACCAACAACGTATAAAAGACCGAGACGGCATGCATCCAGAGCTGTTTGAAGGTACTGCTAGCTACGCTCTTACCAAAGAAGAGAAGGAAATCTTTTTTGAAGTCCTTTATAGTATCAAGGTCCCGTCTGGTTTCTCGTCGAACATAAAGGGAATAATAAATATGGCAGAGAAAAAATTTCAAAACCTAAAGTCTCATGACTGCCACGTGCTTATGACCCAGCTGCTTCCGATTGCATTGAGGGGACTCCTGCCGGAAAATGTTCGAGTACCCATTGTGAAGCTATGTGCGTTTCTCAATGCAATTTCTCAGAAGGTAATCAGTCTAGATAGTCTACTAAGGTTACAGAAAGATGTGGTCCAATGTCTTGTCAGCTTCGAGTTGGTGTTCCCACCATCCTTCTTCAATATTATGACTCACCTCCTAGTTCACCTAGTCGATGAGATTAACATTCTTGGTCCTGTATTTCTACACAATATGTTCCCCTTTGAGAGGTTCATGGAGTGTTAAAGAAATATGTTCATAACCGTGCTAGGCCAGAAGGAAGCATCTCAAAGGGATATGGAACAGAGGAGGTCATTGAGTTTTGTGTTGACTTTATTCCTGACCTTAAGCCCATCGGTGTTCCTGAATCACGGCATGAGGGTAGAATTAGTGGAAAAGGCATGCTAGGAAAGAAAGCAAGGATATGTATGGACGGACATTCTCTCACTAAAGCACACTACACAGTTCTGCAAAGTTCCACCTTGGTGGTTCCGTATATCGAGGAACACAAGAATATTGTACACTCCAACAACCCGGGGAAGCCTGGCTCCTGGATTAGAGATGAACATATGAGGACTTTCGGCGGTTGGTTGCAGTCACATCTCATGAATGACATAAATTTTGGAGAGCAGTTGTACTTGTTGGCCAGGTCACCATCTTCGACTATATTGACTTTCCAAGGGTACGAGATAAATGGGAATACATTTTACACGACCGCCCAAGATAAAAAGAGCACCAATCAAAATAGTGGTGTCTGATTTGATGCAACAGACGAGAATGGGCAAAAGGATACATATTATGGTTACATAGAGGAGATATGGGAACTTGACTATGGAACTTTTTTTAAGGTTCCTTTGTTTCGGTGCAAATGGGTTAAGCTGACAGGAGGCGGGGTTGAGGTAGACAAGAAATACGGAATGACAACAGTGGATCTCAACAACCTTGCGTATAGAGATGAACCATTTGTCCTAGCCAATGATGTGGCTCAGGTTTTTTATGTGAAGGACATGTCTACCAAACCGAGAAAAAGGAAAGATAAGCAAAAGAATACATCATCCGATGAGCCAAAGCGCCACATAGTTTTTTTAGGAAAAAGAAACATCGTGGGGGTGGAGGATAAGACAGACATGTCAAACGATTATGATAAGTTTCATGAAATTCCCCCCTTCGCTGTGAAGGATGACCCAAGCATCCCATTAAATAAGGAAGATGCTCCATGGTTACGAATTAGAAGAAAACCCTAACATGTGTGGATGTTGGTGATGTACAATATTATTAAACCTTTATTTTTAATGATCTTCCTATATGTATATGGATATGAACTTTCTCGATCTCAGTAGGCAGTATTGCAACTTGTTGTGGCTAGACATTTATTAATATTAAAACGTAAAAATTAGTCATAATCATATCTAGCCCTGTAGTACACAGCTTCTGGGTCATCTTCGGAATCGTCATCGTCATCGTCGTCGCTCGTAGCACGCGGATGGATCCTCAGCCCTTCCTCATAGCACGCGGATGGATCCTCCGGCCTCGGATTCACGACGCGCGGGGGAGGAGGCTCCCGGATGATGACCCCAGTACGGCCTAGGACTTCACCACCACCACCATTCTTGTGGCTATGCTGCTGGTGAAAGTGCGGGTACCTCAGGCGAGGATGGTCTCCCATGGCGATGTAGCGCATCACACCGGGGATAGTCAGTTTTCCCACCACAGGCGGCGACCAGCCTCGTTGTGGTTCACTGGGGGCGGGTCGTCACCCTCGTACCTAGCGAGCTCACTTTCCCGCCGGTTTGCGAAGAAGGCATTCCAGGTGTCGAGGTTGTCGGGATCCCAATGGGGATCCATCCGCTGCTCCGGCGTGAGCTCGAGGTAGAAGTGGTTCGTGATGGCCGCCTGGCGGGCCGAACCTTGAGACATAGGAGGAACAGGAACCCCTCCAGCGCTCAGCATCCAGCCAGCGGGCAGCCGGTACCCCAGCGGGCATGGGTAGCTGGAGGCGCACAGCGCCTCGGTCTCCTCGAGCGTCAGAAAAGCCCAGTAAGCGGTGTCCATTGTTGTGAGAGAGAAGGTGTGGATGTGTCGATGGAAATGGCGATCGACCTAGATATAGAGGGACATGGTGGTAGAACATGGCGGGAAGCGGGGGAAATGGCGGGAGAAACATGGCGGGAAGCGGGAGAAATGGCGGGAGAACATGACGGGAAGCGGGGGAAATGGCGGAAGAACATGGCGGGAAGCGGGGGAAATGGCGGGAGAACATTTCTAGTATAATTTTGTGAATATTTTGCTATCTTATATGTATTTTTTCATTTTTAAATAATAAACTATATTTTTATTATTTTTTGTGAACATTTCTACTAAATATAATACTTTTAGATAATAGATAATTTCATTTAAGTTGTATAATAAAGTATGATAATAGATTTAAATTACAGATCTTTTTTTTCTGAAAATTTTGATATATAATACATAATTTTCTGAAAACTATAAACCATTTTTGGGTTTGGCGCCCAAAATAACCTTTAGCCCTGGTTTGTATTACAAATCGGGGCTAAAGGGTTTTGGCGCGTGGAAAGTGCGGCGGGCCGAAAACACCTTTAGCCCCGGTTTGTAATACGAACCGGGGCTAAAGGTCGGGTTTGTAATACGAACCGGGGCTAAAGGTCGGGACCTTTAGCCCCGGTTCGTATTACAAACCGGGGCTAAAGGGGGGGCGGTATAAATACCACCCCCGCCCCGGGTCGAGCCACAACCCGGAGATCCTCGCCAGTTTCTTCTTCTCCGCGCCCACGCCGTCCGCCGCACCGCCGCCCGCGCCCGTGAGAAGCCCCGCGCCACCGACGCCCGCGCCCGTCTCCGCCCTGCGCCGCGCCGCCCCGCCCCGCCCGCGCCATCCCTCCGCGTTGCCCGCGCCATCCCGTACGTCTCCGCGCCGCCCGCCTCCGCGCTGCCCGCCGCCGTCCGTGTCCCGTCTCCGGCCACGCCGCCCATACCATCTCCCGCGCCACCCGCACCGCCTCGCCGTCAGGTACGGTGATCGCCGCCTCGCCGTCAGTTTTAGTATTAGTATTAGGTTTAATTATGTTTTAATTTTGGTTAGTAGTAATTAGGTTAGTATTAATTAGGTTAGTATTAGTATTAGTATTAGTATTACTATTAGTATTAGTATTTGGTATTAGTATTTTTGTATTAGTATTAGTACTAATTAGTATTATTAGTAGTATTAATTAGTATTAGTATTAGTATTAATTAGTATTAGTATTAGTATTAGCTTAGTATTAGTATTAGGTTAATTGTATATGTTAGTATTATCTAGGGTTAGTTAGGGTTAGTTAGGGTTACTTAGTTAATTATGTTTTATGATTTTAAGTTATTGCTATTATTTAGTTATGCCGCGTCCATCTCGTCCGAGCCTACTGGACTCCGTCGGGGATGTCCGAGTCTAGGCTCCGCCGGGTTGGCACTGGGAGGTGCTACCTGTCGGGACTCGTACCTTGGTGAGGAATCTGGGTATCATCGTCGACCCGGAGCTTCTTTGGTGGCGTCCACGAGGTCCAGGAGCGGTGCAGAGGGAGCCAGCCCCCGAGGAGGTGGTACGTCGTCATATCAGGGAGGAGGACGAGCATGTACGGCGATACATGTATCTTTTGGATACTAGGTTCTCCAATATCTTGCAGGTTCACGGATCTCACCCGACCTATTCTCCGGTGATGGTTCCTCTTCTGTGGCTGCAGAGCTCCCGTAGCACAGAACGCGGCCGCGTTCGCTAGTTTATCTTAATAATGTACTTTATCTTATACTTTATCCTATAATGCACCCGAGCTATTCTCCGGTGATGTATTAATAATGTACTTTATCTTATACTTTATCCTATAATGCACCCGAGCTATTCTCCGGTGATGTATTAATAATGTACGTTATCTTATACTTTATCCTATAATGCACCCGAGCTATTCTCCGGTGATGTATTAATAATGTACTTTATCTTATATTATTGTAATTTATCTTAATCACTAAGTATTGTATCCAAGTTGTCGCAGTTGTAATATTCTTTTACTTAATGCAATATTATTTTTCTGTATTAGTTAAGCTATGGACGGTAGACAGAATGAAGAGGACCTTCTCAACATGATAGATGAGGGTACTGGGGGTCTTATTATGATGGCTCCGAATATCTTAATTTGTCTAGAGGAGACGATGGTGGACCAAATAGTGGAGACGATGGTGCTGACCATCGTGGAGACCATGGTGAAGACACCATAATAATGACAAACTCCGTCAAGGTATATAAAACCTTTATCGATGGTTCACTAGTATATATGTACTGACGAATGTTTCTTCTCTTAGACCTCCGCTTCCGGCCAATCTTCTACAAATACAAGAGGCCCGACACACAAGTTGCCCGCTGATGTCCGTTTCAGCATTGACTTAGTCTCTCCGCAGGGTCAACCGCTGGAGCCCAAAGAAGCTGCGAATGCATTTGCAAGTCAATGCGGAGTGATTGTTAGAGACAAAGTCCCGATCACCACGCGAAACTGGAACAAGCCAGGAAAGAAAAAGGATCCAGCTAGGGCTAGTTTTGTAGATGACAGAGCGAAAGATACAATGTGGAATTCTCTCATGACACATTTCACCCTACCTGTCTTAGAGACTGATGAGTTCACACAGCAAATGACGAGGAAAGTCAACCACTTTGCTCTTAAGAAGATGGCCGAACTATTCAAGGAATGGAAAAAAAGATTGTACCACAAGTATGTCTTGAAGGAAACAACTCCTCCATTCGTTGGCCCACTAGAGTTGCAGCAGGATAACTGGGCCGCATTTGTGGAATACAAGACCTTAGCACCAGCTAAGGCAATATCAGCAAAAAATAAGGAAAATACAGCCAAAAAGAAATATCACCATCATATGGGCACAGGTGGCTACAGGAGTGCCATGCCTAAGTGGGATAAAGCTGAGGCTGACCTAGAGGCTAAAGGGGTCACTCCAGCTACGTCTAGTTGGCCCTTGAGGTCAAGAAATTGGGTATTCGGGCATGGGGCATCATTAGACCCAGAAACAGGCGAGATTGTTGCAGCCGAAGAAATTTCTACACCCAAGAAAGAACTTGTTAAAGTGATCAAAGAGGTTGAAGAGGGAACGTTTGTTCCCGACAGAGAGAATGATGAGCTGACAAAGGCTCTCGGGAATCCTGAAAAGGCTGGACGAACAAGAGGGTTCGGACCTTCTTATCCATGGGTTATCGGGTTTCCCGAGCACCGTGACACGTACAGAAGCCGATCGAGAAGAACAAAGCGGCAAAAAGAGGAGGATACGAAGCGGTTCGCGAGGTTTGAAACTGCGCTACAGGAGTATCGCCAAGAGCTTAATGAACTTAAAAGACTCCGACAGCAAGATCCTACACCGAACAGTACGGTCGGCCCATCGCAACGGAAAAGCAGCATGGCTTCCACGGATGGCCACGGTAATGATGCAACGATGGATGTGTACCCCGTGGATGCAATTAAGGAGAAGACTAGTTGTGAGTTGCATGTTGAACTGAAAAATATATCCATGAAGGTGGCGGTCGGCTTTGCTTTACCTTCTGCACCGGGAGCGACCTACCATTGCAATCCGATTCCAGCTGGCTATGCTCGTGTCGGTGTGGATGAAATTCTACCTATGTGTCAGTCACTACAGCTTGACATCCCTGGAGGTGAAGGGAGACGACACTGGGAGAAGTCACGAGTGGCTTCATTCTTTGGAAAAAATAATACATCAAGTTTCCAGGCTCGACACCAAGACAACCGTCTCCTCCCAGTGCACCGTCTCCTCCAAGTCCACCTCTAAGTGCACCGTCTCCTCCCAGTAATAGTCCAATCCATGACCCCAACACGAGTCCATCTAAATCTACGCAGCCGCCTCCACCCACTAAGGGGCAAAAGCGGATGAATACCACCGCTCCGTCGAGCGATAACCAATGCCCGAAGCAACAGTTGTCGCCCCTCCCAAGAGTACCGCCGGTTCCTCCCAAGAGGGCTTACGACCTGACCGATGAGGAGACCGATGCGGTCATACGTGCCGAAGTGGATGCTCATTTTAAAAAGAAACAACCTGAGCCAGAGGTCCAAATAAAAACAGAAATCAAGGAGCACTTTAGGAAATTACTGACACAGCCATCCCAAGCTCAGTTAAATGCGCCAGATAACTATACACGATGTCTTCAAAAGACATTGAAATAAAAGAGATCAAGCAGTAGAGGAAGCAGCAAAAAAGAGGTTCCCCAGTAGGGGGAACAAGCAAAACAATCGAGTGGTAGCGGAAGCATCAGAACCGACGTCCCTCAGCTGGGGAAACAAGCAAAAAATCGAGTGGTAGCCGAAGAACCAAAAGAGATGTTCTCCAGCTGGGGAAACAAGCAAACCAATCGCTCCCCCCACTCCAGGTGAACATACCCAAACCTCAACTATATGAGGAAGAACCTATGGATCCGGAAACGGCTAGGATATTAGCCGAGCAATGTGGTATGCCTATTCATGAAATTATTCACGGCGTTATGCCCAAGGCTGAGGTAGCACCCAAATTTGTTAACGGGGAGCCTCTGGTCAGTTCTGAGAGGCTTCGGGATATGCCAACACAAATGCGACGATTCCATGAATGGTACATGAAAGCATCAAAAGAACAGCGAAATTGGCTCATACTGAAAGTTCGAAAATCGCATTACTTCATTGAAGACGAGGTCCCTATTGAATTTACAGAATTATTTCAGTTATTCAATCTAAAGGAACTCGACAAAATTATCCTCAGTTCATATTGTTTGTAAGTGATTACTTTATTTATGTAATTAGGTCTCTATCTCTGCTTTTTTTAATTCATTGCCAGTAAGTATACTCACTATATTCTTTTGTACGCTATATATAATGATGCAGAATGAAGATGCTCGATTGTAAAAGAAAGGCTATCAACGGATTTGGGTACATTGACCCACATCGAGTTCATGGGTCTATACTAAAGGATAAACCACTAGAGACCGAGCACAACTTGTTGCGGTTTCTCACGAAACAACATTTCTGTAATGAAATAGTATTTCCTTACCACGACGGCAAGTGAGTTTTTGTACACATTAACTTTTGCTTACTCGATGTTCAGTGTAAATGATGAGTTACTGACGTATGTAAACCTTGCGTAGGTATCACTGGATTCTTCTAAGCATTTCACTTGACATGGGAAGAGTTCACATCATGGACTCACTAAACAAAGACATTGAAAACTACCGCATCATTATCGATACGCTCCAGAGGTAATTTCAACCATTATCGTACTATATCGGTTTCTTTCGTTCATTTTCTGGGATATCAAGTAGTTATTAACTCATACATTAATTTTCTTTGTCGGGTAGGGTTTGGACACAATTCAAGAAACATGTCCGCGGTCAATGGCGTGGGGAGCTATTTTTTAAATCACTCTCGGTAAGTAGTACGAGCTAAGTCCGCGCATCTATTTAATTCTAGTTTATGTGCATTTATCATGCTAGCGTTATTATTTGATTAAATTCTATTCTTGTAAAGTGCGCGAGGCAGCCACAGGGAACTAATCTATGTGGATTCTACGTGTGCGAGTTTATTCGCATCAGTATTGAGAAGCCCTCGGAAAATATTCGAGTAAGTAAACAATATATTCACCCTTTATTTTTATTACAAAAAATCATGTTGAGTCTAATCCATACGATCTCCTTTTTACATAGTTGGACGCGATGCGGGACAAGCTCCTACCAGAGGACCGCCTAATAGCAATTCAAGAGGAATTTGCTGCATTTTTTCTCGATGAGGTCATAGACCTACGCGGAGAATACTGTATAAGTAGACCCTAAAGCATCCATGTAATGATCTCCATGTAATCAAATAGACATGCTCTGGACCTTGTTGGGACTCCATATATGCTTATAAGAGTAATTATATTATATATTGCATCAATGTGGCCAAGTACTGTGTAGTAGCGTTCTGTATGTATACGAAAACCTGTTTCTAATGAAAACCCAGAATGAAAAATAATTGAACACAAAACACAAAATGAAAAGAAAAACACAAAATCCTAAAACCCCATCCCCTGCCGCGGTAGCCAAATGGCCCAAAATGCTGTCGCGGCAGGAAACCTTTAGTCCCGGTTCGTAACACAACCCGAGGCTAAATGTCCTGCCGCCCAGCCCGCGGCAGGAAACTTTTAGTCCCGGTTGGTAACTGAACCGGGGCTAAAGCTTAAACCTTTAGTCCCGCTTGCAGCCCCGGTTCGAAATCCGGGGCTAAAGGCCCTTACGAACCGGGACAAATTGCCCGGTTTCTACTAGTGACACCTATGGTGTACCTCATGTCTAGAGACGATATGCGAACGTCAGGTTATCTCACGGACGATACCCTGACTTTGCAATGCACCATCACCGTGCTCAAGGAATTGCCGGTACAATTTATTCAGGCCGAAGAAGCGACGATCGACCCACCGTCCAGCGACTTGAACCAGCACCTCGGTGAACTCCTGCAGAGCGAGATAGGAGCAGATGTCACCTTTGTCGTGGGCGATGACTCGTTTGCTGCACACAAGAACATACTTGCCGCAAGGTCTCCTGTTTTTAAGGCACAGTTCTTCGGAGACATGAAGGAGAAGTGCACATGGCGTGTTGAGGTCAAGGACATGGAGGCAGAAGTATTCAGGGCCATGCTCCGATTCATCTACACGGACACGGTACCCGAGCTTGATCAGCCGCTGGAGCTGGTGGTGGGGATGGCTCAGCATCTACTTACAGGCGCTGATAGGTACGGGCTGGACAGGCTCAAGCTGATTTGTGAGATAAAGCTCGCCAATGGCATCACCATTGACAGAGCAGCTACTACGCTGGCCTTGGCCGAGCAGCACAACTTTTTGCAGCTCAAGGCCAAGTGTGTCGAGTTCATCGTCAGCACTCCTGCAGTCCTAGAAGCTGTATTGGCCACGGAGGGGTATGAGAACCTGGTGGCAAGCTGCCCTTCGGTGCTGGCTAACCTGCTCAAGTCTACTCGTGGGAGAAGAGTTAATTGATGCATGGCCAGGTGCTAGAAGATCTGTTTTGGCGTTTTTCATGTATGGATTTTTTTATGGTTAATATGTGTCCCGTCTTACCAAGGAATTGAAGCTCTTAGTCTATGTTTTATGCTTTTTCATGTATGCATTCTAGTTAACATGCGCCGTCTTACCAATAGACTGAAGCTAAGCTAAGCTAGTCTGTTTGTGCTTGTTATGCTTACGTGTCTAGTGGGAATGTCTTGCTGACTTGTGTTATGCGCAACTAAGTGCTTTCAATGCCCCTTCAACGTGATATAATCTAGTGCTAAAATGGTCCAAGTGTGGTATACTAGAAGGAGATGTGCGCTTTGCCGCGCCGCTTGCATCTCGTCCTAGCACGACGTGATCGGTGTGGTAGAACTGCATGTGGTGTGCTTCGTACATTATGCGTGTTGGTGATTGTGCACTAAACTGGATCAAGTTTATACCTCTCTGTTTCATATTACTCCGCACATTAGTTTCAGTCAAGGTAAAATTTTATAAAGTTTGACACATTATATGAAAATATATATTAACATTTACAATATCAAATCAATAGAAACATGTGAAATATAATATCATATTATATACATTTAGTATTATAAATGTTAATAATTTGTCATACATACTTGATCAAACATTATGAAGCTTGACTTTCACTATTCATAAGGTGCATAGTAATATGGGACGGGGGGAGTATCTTTTATGACCATGACAAAGTGCTAATAAAATCTCAGAAGCATCTCGATGGATATATTCAATCCCATGTGTAAACGGTATAAATATACATCATATCTTGTCGAAAAAATCGCCATATGAAACACCTGAACCTAAGAATATAATACACTATCTTTGGGATGTGTAATGTGTTTTGGAATGAATCTCCATATCTTGTTAAAGGTAAGTATGTACAAATGTACTTTGTGGAAAATAATTCCTATAGAAGATAAAACTTCATAATATACAAAATCACCAAGTGCACGTGGCCTTTGACCACGTATAGCTTCTAGATAGTGAAATGTACATCTACACTAGGAGAGTAGGTGCGTGCGGCCACTACTTAGATGGTGTTCTAGTTCTAGCTAGAGGAGTTGCAGCTTAGTACATTAAGGTCGATGAATAGCATATACAGTAGATGGGCAAGGGTAATAACATAGCATAGCGATCTTAGCTGGATATATAACTACACCGCAATAGCCTGTTCATCTCAGGCGGGCACTGCCGGAGTCACCATGGCGCCACTAGGCTCCTCCGTCTCGCCGTCAGGACGGCCTGTGTGGGCCCACGGCGCGCCCGGGTAGTCGGCGAACATCTTCTTCACATTCGCAGCGTACTTGGCCCTGAGCCTCACCATGAATTCGTCGAAGCCTGGGTCGCTCGGACTCTGTATGGAGGGTCTGTCTTCGGACCGGATTCACGTTGGGCTTTTCACCAGCATTGCAGTAATTTGATGATTACATTAACCTAATAATTTGATGAAGAGGGAGAAGGAACGAACACGTGAAGATTCTCTAATTTGTCACTGGTACGTTGTTGACTTGATGTGCCTGAAGAAGTACACATTAGCTCATCCACCATGACCCCTCTTGAAGATTTTTTAAAACCATTTTACCACTAATTTTATCCAAAAATACTAGTAGTAGAAAAAATAGTGGAACCCACCGTAGGGTGCAGATGTTTAGCTGTGAGCCCTTTCCAAACTTCTTACCTGTCAGAAAATGTGTTTTGAAAAATTGAAAACTTCCGAAAACGGCACGTGTAGATGTTAACACGTACCATGCACACTTTGCCAAGACTACTACCATGCGGTCTAGTGCCGACGAAGGGATACGTGGAGTCGTTTGTCCGGCAGGCCTCCGGGGATCTGTTCGGTTTTCGTATCCATTGGTGTGGTTTTAGATCAGTCTCTTTCGATCTACGAGTGTCATCTAGGGATGTTAACAGACCTCTAGGGATCTGTTCGGTTTCGTATCCATTGATGGTTGCTGCTAGCGAGCTCGAGCCAGAAGCATGTGGAATGTCTAACCCAAAAGGGAGACATGGCACCGAATCAGCAAGAGTGAACACAAAAGTGTCACTCGATCCTTGAATTTTATGAGACGAACTCAAAAGAGTGAGGCGAGACCTTGAAGAAGGGACCCCACGGAGTGCCACAGTGCCCGGGCATTTCCTCCTGTCTTGTCTTTTCTTTTCCTTTATTTTCTTGTTTTCTAGAACCCCCAAGATTGGTGGGCAGGGGGTTGATCCAACGAACGGAGTGAGAAGAAAGAATGTAGTTGGGGGAGGGAAGATCAGTTGTGTTGGTTTTTTGGGGCCTTAGAACGACGATTGCCCGTCTGTCTACTATAATAAGCTCTACTACAACAAACTTTGCCGGCTCCAGTGATGGAGGAACGAAGACGGTGGTGCGCCTTCGGCTCGCGTTAGTGTCTGTAGTCATCGCTAGGTGGTCCATGGGCTAATTGTATTTTTATTACTTTTAGACCCTTTGTACTGCTGATGATTATTAATAGACCGGTGAAATTTTCGCAAAAAAAAGAAAGGAACATGCATGACGTCGTGTGTCCGATGAATCTCCTAGGATCCGGTCAGTTTTTGTGTTCGTTGATGTGGTTTCAGGTCGGTCTTTTTTTTATCTATGGTTATTACCATTGGCGATGGTTGTTGCTCTAGTGCGCTCGTCCTTTGCGGCCTTGACACGATGATTTTCTGCCCGTCTACTACAAAAAGTTCTGTCTAGCAGCAGTGATGGAGGGGCGAGGACGACAGTGCGGCTTGATTGTAGTTATCGCTAGATGGTTCAAATATCTATTTGTTATTTTTATTATTTTTGGCTCTTTGTAATATTGTTGATGATTATTAATAAATTGGTGGATTTCAAAAAACACAAACATTTTTTTAATTACCATACAGTATAAAAATATTCATCTATATGTTTTTTTAACTTAATATTCATCTACAGTTATGTCTAATCAGAATCTTGGTTACCTTTAACCAGAATCTAGGGTTCACCGCCTCCCGTCGACGGCGCCGCAGATCTGCCCCCGTCGGCAGGAGGGCTCAATTATTCCTGTTTTTAGGCTTCAAGTTTGGAGGGGCGGTACACAGGTGGTGGTGACGACGTTTCTTCCAATAAGGTCTTCCCGACTTCAGCCCCATCTCGACGACGATATCGAGAAGATTATGGGAGTGGTGTGGTCTTCAAGGGTTTATTCTGGTTATGGAGATCTTTGGATCGTCAATGAGCTTCATCAGCAATTCATTCTTCTTCTTCGTCTCTAGGCCAGATGTGGTCTCTTTGACCCATTCAGCGACTTTCCGTCTGTAATCAACAACGCCAGGCCGGCTCAGGGAGGAGAGGCAGTGGCCCCAGACATGGTATGGAGATTGAAGATGAAGGGTTTATGAAGGATCTCGTTGTAATTTTCACTTTTTCTTGAGATGCTTTGTACTGATCAATATTTCTTTTAAGACCAGGGTCCTATTCGCAAAAAGAAAAATTCATCTACAGGTTAATGTTGAACAGCTTACCCGCAAATAAAAAAAAGTTGAACAGCTAACAATTGAAAAAAAAGACTCTCCCCGAGCACACACAGGCGCAGACTCTCCCCCACCCGGCAGACAGTGAGACAGGGTCGACACCGGCGGGAAAGGAGGAAGAGAGGACGACGGCGCGAACGGCGGCACGGCGGACAAGGGCTACATCATCCCCCACAGCAAGCGCTGGCACACCATCGCCGGCAAGGGCCTCTGCGCCACCATGTGGTACCTACTCCTCGATTCCCTTTCTCTTCTCTCCCCTAGTCCGGTAGCTCCCCGTCGCTCCTGCCAACGCCCGCCCCGCCCTGCCTGTTCAGGCCTCGGCTCGCTGCTTGACTCGAAATGGAACTACAGGATCCGCTGCCCTCCGCCGGCGGGGTGGGATTTCGTCTAGGTTATGGTACCTTTGACAGGGAACCCTCCGTATCAGCTGTTTCTGTTTGCTCGCGGGTTACGTGTAGAGGGATCTAGAGCGGGAGACGCTCTGGCGCGTGCTGTTTATCCGATCTGGTTCTGTCCGGTCCGTGCGATTCGCCGGCTGATGCGTCGTTGGTGCAGCGGCGATGTCTAGTTGATGCACTAGAGTGAGTTTCACAGGAAGCGCTTTTAGGTAGTACTTGTAGGTATGCATCTGCAATTAGGTTCAGTTGCTTTTGCTGTCTTGACAACAGATTAAGAAGGAGCTCTTATCTTCAACCATGCTGAATTAGTGACTGACATTCTATTATGCTTAACCATACAAGTAGAGAGCAGCGAGGAAATCTGGTAATCCTATTTGGGTACAAACTGTGGATAAACGGGGATTTGGGGTGAGAAATCAGCGAAGGGAGTAGATGAGATGGGCAATAGCAGGAGAGTGAGGAACAGGACCAAGGGCAGAGAAGCTCGGAGACGTTTCAGTCATTCGATGCCCTTCTCATGTCTTCTGCTTCCTTTATGAAACTCCTCGGCCACTCCAATGAGCTCAGACCAGTTCTACCCCAGCCCATGTCAGGACTTGGACCACTTGCTTCTCTGTTTCCATGGTCATGACAGGATCGTACATGTGCAAGTATTGGTATATCTTTATAACCTCCTTTCAAGGGGAAGAGGTGCCTGCTATACACCACCTTCGCATCTTCATTTATATAACATCTGGAATCTGAATTATGTGAAATCATTCACTTCCAATACAACAACTAATATTGATGGTTCAAGAAATTCTTTGATCAATATTGGCTCGATAGAGATGCATGATAGCAAAGTCTTCAGTTCTAGTCAACGTCTTGCTGTATTCTTGATCTTTGTCAAGTGAACTACTGCAGTCGTCCAAATTTGACTGTAGTTACCATGAGTCATCTATTCAAGAAATTCAGTGATCAATATTTGCTTGATAGAGATGCATGTATGTGTTACCATGAGTCATCAATCCACAATAGCATTGATTGATCGACAGTAAAATATCAAACTTTACTGTAGTTCTTTGAAGCTAAAGCTTGACATCCCTGATTTATGTTGCTTGTCTCTGTGCTCTGTGATTTGAAGCTTACCAAAGTATAATTTGCTTTTGAGATATATGCAGACCAATTATTCGACCGTCAACAGCAGGCAACTCGCAGTACCACTTCGTCCCCATTCCTCCCTCGCTGCCTCCCAGGCACGTTCTCCTCCCCCCCCCCCCCCCCCCCCCCCCCCCCCCCCCCCCCCCCCCCCCCCCCCGCGCTGCCGATCTCCAGTAGACAAGGCTGATCCGGCTCGTTGGGGGACCGGATCCCACTTGTGGCTGCTGGGAGGATAGTCGACCCGCATCGCGGACGCTAGGATGCTCCTCCTCCACCTCCGTCGGCGCTCGCCTAGGGTTTCTGCTCCAGTGGCACGGTGAGTGGCGCGATGATCTGTCCTTTGCCTCCTTGGCTCCCATGCATTGCTCATTGTTTGCTGAATCGTACTTATGCACGTTCACACACTTGCAGGAACATTTGATCTGCTCGACCATCTGTCCATCCACTCCACTGTCCAGCCTTCGCCATGGAACATGCCTGCATAAACTTCACCGCCGTGGCGCGCTCGGTGCGGCTGCTCAAGATCGACGGCTTCAGCTTGACTGGGAGCATGGCCAACGAAGATTTTGTCAGATCCAGATGGAGCTTCGACGGGTATGACTGGGAAATCCGTATCTATCCTGCAATCAACTGCAATGTAGCACTGGAGGTTGCCTTTCTCAGCACACCCCGCAAGGGCAGTGTGAGGGCGGCAATAGCCTTCCAGGTGGTTGATCCGAGAGGGGTGATCAAACCATCCAATGAAGTTTGCGTGTCGTGGGTGTTCAGTAATCCCCAAGAATGCTCACCGAAGAAGGTACTCGCTGGAAGACGTGAGCTCGGGGCATCAGCTTTTCTCAGGGGTGATTCTTTTACTATGCAGTGCACCATTACCGTTCTCAAGGAACTGCCTGATACAGCACCGGATTCAGTTGAAGAAGTGCCCGTCCCATCCTCTAATTTACACCTACACCTTGCTGAACTCCTGCAGAGCGAGACAGGAGCAGACATCACTTTTCTCGTGTCCGGCGAGTCTTTCGCTGCGCATAAGAGCATACTGGCCGCGAGATCTCCTGTTTTCATGGCTGAGCTCTTTGGAGATATGAAGGAGAAGTGCTCGCAGCGTGTGGAGATCAAGGACATGGACCCTGTGGTATTCAAGGCGCTGCTTCACTTTATCTACACCGATACCGTGGTGGAATTCGATGAGAAGGATGAGGCGGCGACGTTGATAGCTCAGCACCTACTTGCAGCTGCTGACATGTACGGGCTGGACAGGCTCAAGCTGATTTGTGAAGGCAAGCTCTCCAGTGGCATCAATGTTGACACCGTAGCGACAACTCTGGCCTTAGCCGAGCAGCACGATTGTCCGCACCTCAAGGCCAAGTGTGTCAGGTTCATCGTTAGAAGTCCTGCAGTTCTCGATGCTGTGTTGGCGACGGAAGGGTACAAGCACCTGGAGGCAAGCTGCCCGTCGGTGCTTGCTGACCTTCTCAAGTCAAGTCTGCGCATGGGAGGAAGAACTGAGGCATGATTAGGTGCTACTTGAGGTCTAAGATATTATCGATGCGTAGTCTCTGATTGTGCTCGTGATGTATGTATATCTAGTTAATTTGTCCAACAAACCGAAGCTCGGCTAGATTCGTATCTGCCCGTGCTTGTTATGCATGCATGTCTAGTACCAAAATTGTCTTTCCCTGACTTATGTGTGTGCTTGTTTGCCTGTTCAATGTGATGTATTAATGTAGTGTTAAATGGTTTCAGATTTGCTATATGTTTCATGTATGCTTGTGACGCACCTGACCAGTGCGTGCAGGGCTTGACAAGAACCTTCTGTTCAGTGATAGTTAAGAGTCATTATCTCACCTGCAGCCCACATAATCCTTATGTGTGTTTCACTGTGTATATTGGGATTTCTTATGAACATCTTGTCACCAAATTTGGGAATAACAGTACGGAAATTCCATCTGACAATGTTAGTCACAAAGGAAGATGACTCATATCTTACCTGCCGAGGACCAACATCCTGATTCAGGGATTTGGATGTTTCTGTGGACATGTAACAACATTAACAGTTGCTTCCTCTGGACATTGAAAGGAGCTACCAAATACATCGGCAGTTTTTTTCTTCTGAATGACCATTATAAAATCTGGGAGCTCTAGTTTTGTATCCAAGCCCATAATTTTAAAAATGCCCCCTTAGAATTTTTGGATGCTCTACAAATGATAGTAGGAAGCTGCATTTGTTCTACACATTTTTTCTGTTCGAATGACTGGATAGGAGCTGTGGGGTGGCTCGTGTTCTGATATCCTTAGGTGCTCGCATGATTAAACAATGTAGGATTCGATTTTTAAATGCTCCTTTGTTTGGACTTTGATCATCTGGTGAGCATATCTCATCCTGGATAGCCTGAACTATAGATCCTTAACCTCGTGTGGATTGCATGTGTTGCCCTTGATATGGAAATTGACTTGATTAACGATGTGTGCTGCTAGACCCCTGTAAGATCAAGGAAGTAGCAGTATACCAGATCTGCACATAAGTACAGATCCGTAGGAGCATGGGCGCGGGATAAGCTGTAGCAGAGCCTTCTACATGTTTTCTGAAGCATCCAGTCCCTCACCTATAGAAAATTGCTGAAGATGATTGCATCTCGAGTCTCCGGTTATTCTTTGTTGTTACTGAGTAAACTTTATTGATGATATGGAATCGATGGTTACCACCTTGTAGAGCATCAGGAACAATAGTATGATAGTATCCCCGTTACTTGTAACTTATAAATACTCGGCTGGTTTTGGCTTATCTATAAACCCGGGCATAATATCTCGTGTCTAATTAAATGAAGTGAAAATACACCCCTAGAGGTCATTTTCCTACACTAAACTGCGATATAACAACTTCAGGTGAATACAACATATTGGTATCGCAGGTTCTGCAAAAGTACATATACATGCATTGAACCTGAATTCCCCTATAGTATGTATGTCGCTGGCCCCAAACTTTAGTCTTCCCAACCTACCGATATTCAATCGGCATTTCACAACAATTTCTGCAATAAAGTCATTATTTGTTTCCTAATTGCCTTTATGTCCTGTTGGACATATGTTACTCGTGTTCTCCATGCATGTCATGTAATCACACTTGTTTCATTGTGCTTGTTCATATTTTTCTTCTTTCTTATAGCAGCTTACCAGATAGTGTGGTGCCATGGTTTTGCCTAGACAAGAAAGTGACGCTTATAGATAGCTATTTGACATTGCTGGAGCTGAAGTTGCAGGAGCTACCGACGATTTGCTGATAAAGTAAAAAACCATAAAAGATGTAATCTGGACGAGAATTGGATGTTGTTTTGTTCTTTATTAGTAGTGGCACTGAAAAAAGTTTTTTTTGTATCCCTCAGTTGTAAAGCTTAGCTGCTTTTATGCTCGTAATACTGGAGTGGGGTCAGTGGGGTGTTTGCCCTTGCCGATAACAAACGCATTGAACCAAACAATGATTACTTAGCACATATTTGATTGACAAGTACACAGTTGATCGGTAACCATAACCACATATTTGTTCCGTAATTGACCAATCAGGTTAAAGATAAACCATGCATTGCTCATGTTCCTCGTGCTTATGCAACTATTAGCGAAAATTAGGGATATTAAAACTGAGACAAAGAGGAGGCTTGCCACGAACTGGTCATTCTCGTCGGATTGTCATGCCTGCCCATTTTTTATCGTCAGATCTCTTGCAGTTTCCGCAATGGGCAAAAAGTCCCTAGAGCAGCTACTCTGGGTGTCAAAATGGCCTCCCGTGGTTAATTGGGCCCACAAAATCGACCAAAGCCCAACTAAGTGGTACTCCCGGGTGATCCATCTCCATCCTCCATACGAGTGCTAAGAATCGATACAGCCATCTCACGTGCCCTCTCCATTCCCCATGGCGACGATGCCCATCTAGTCAAAACCTAGCCCCCTCATCCTCTACGAACCACCGCCGGCGATAGAGCCTTAGGTGCGAGAACCAACAAGGCGCGGGAGAAGCGAGGAGATCCTGCGGTTGAGGTGAGCTCGCCCATCTGCATCACACGTGTCTGTGTGGCTATGGGTATGGAGATGCAGGGGCATGTAGAAATTTTGATTCTCAGTTTTGGGAGGAGCTGGACGTCATTTGTATTCAGTCATTTGCATACAGTTACGATATGCATCCGGTTTTGCTTCATACCGTACCGTTGAATCTTCTTACGGGTTATGTGACTGAATCAGCCATGCTCACATGAACAATCGATGACATGTTCTGCCCTTCTATCTCCTGATATTGATGTAAGTAGAAGACGGATTGAATTGTATATACTATGATAATTTTTTGTTTGATTGATTGAGGTCAATGTAGATTTTGTATTTGACATCCTTATATAAGATCGTATGTGTCTTTTCTAGCGTGTCACGCAAGTATTGTTACTGAAAATTTCACATATAGTATCATTTGTGTCAATTTTTTAAGAATGTCTAATCGTTCTATCCCTAAGTGTCCAATAACTTATCAAATTTGAATGGTTTGTTATCTACTCGTTCTGCTTTTTTGTGCTCTAAGTAATCGTTTCATTCCTGTTGTGTCTATTTACCCCTTTGCTTAGGTACACATGTTACATTCCATCAGTTCAGCTCTTGGAGACGACTACAACAGTGCTCATGTACAAACCATGGGTATTCAACAGAAGAGCTCACATTTTCATCGAGAACTACCTCTACTCATGGTCATGGGGCACCTACACAGAAGAGTTTGTTTGGAGAGATACCTCTACCACAACCGCTCCATACCAGATTTAAGTGAATGGATCTTGGGTTTTATATTTCTTAGTATTTTGCTTTTAGATTGGATGTGAGCTGATATTTTATTCCATTTCATACTCTTTCTAACGTAAACTTTGTACATCTTCTAAATCTCCGATGATTGAAAGCAAAGAGATAATATGTTACTCAAGAGAGAGCATGCAAATATTTCCAATTGTAGAACTTGAGGAAGGGAAGCATGTTTCCATAGAAGGAGAAGTGAGCTGTTATTGTAATAATACAAGCCGACCAATATTTGTCACAATCCACATTTCAATAGATTACTTTTCCTATATTGTGGGATCTTCTTGTGTGAACAATTATAAGTATTTTCGTTATTACTACGTTTGATGCCTTAAACATGCCAGGACAATAATCGTACATTAACGAAACAATTTAATTTTGTATTGCATGTCATCTAGAGCTATTTTGCTGCATCAAGAATTAAGATCAATGTGCAACCTGCCTTATATACTATTTTGTTCTCACACTGTTCTATCAAAGGGCACGAAGCTGTTCTTAAACATATGCATTTTCACACCACATGTACCCTCATTTTTCTATGAAAACTGATAAGTATGGTGAAAACATAATATATGTTCACTAGATTGGATACCACCACTGTTCTATGTCATATATCCTTCAGCATGACAAGACTTAGACTCGTCCGTCTTGATAATTACTCATCTTATTTGTGTTGCAGTTTTTCTATATTACTGATTCTTTATTTAGAGTTTTAAAGGTTTGCATCGATTCCATCTACAAAAAAATGTGTGCTCATGTAGAAAGGCAAGTCCCTTGTCTCATGGAGAGGCATTCCATTATTGTTGATTGATGGATTTGTCTGCGGTTGGCTTGATCAAATGCATCATTACTAGGTTTTTTCTTGCTACCACTATGCCATAGATAATTTAGGTTTTAGAATCTTATGGTTTATTCTATACACACTTGAGTACATAGGCAGTTTTACATTTCATAGTGATATTCTGCTGCAAGAATTCCTCCAGAACGTGACATTCCCAATCTTGAAGAGTAAGAATCCTTTGTAAGACAAGGTGTTAACCTCTCAAGAGGATGTAGTCTGATAGTTCCTCTCTTTTTTTAGCTTATGTTCTCATCATGACACAGAAAAAATGTAAAAAACAATAATGCATTAGTTTTAACTTAAAATAAATATGCCCCGCCACCTACAGTCATGTACCAAGTAAACGAAGATTCAAATACTTCAAATTTTATCAAATGTATCTGCTATCCCATTTTTTTTAAACATTGGCTGAGCACGGTAGCACATGCCTTCTTATATGTACTTCAAGACATCAGAGACACCCATCATGCTAAACTACCACATTAGTTCATGCGAACCACTTAAAATTCACCCTTCAACTATTTTGATTTAAAATTTAAAATTTCACGTTAAACTATATTTATAAATTTTCTATCAATCCATCGAGAAAATAGATGGGCGCAGCAACGCGCGCCATCATGATCTAGTAATGATGAAAATTGAAGAGAGATATTTGAATTAGAAATGGACATGGCTTAAATTATCTCGAAACTGATTAATAAAATGGGTATGGATAACTAAGGAAAAATATCCCAAATAACAAAGGAAATGAGTTGAACTAAACTAGGAGTCGAACGGTCATATTGGTAAGAGCAATAAGCTCAAATGTTTGCCATTAAGCTTTGACAACAAACCCTACGTCACTATAACTATGCGAGAAGTTAATCTCACATATTTTGTTACGAACATCATTTATATAGTTATTATATATAACCTTCGTGAGAAGTTTGTCAGATCGTGATCCGTCGTGTACTAGCGGCAGATGTGTACGCCGTTTTGCATCATGCTGACGCTTCTAGTTTGGTCCCTAAAATGATTGGACCATATAATTTGTTGGCACCATGCCAAGTCAAAATAAATATAATTATTTACACTGAAATTTAAACTTGTTTATAAGTCACTTTATCAATTCCACACACATAGTTAATATGTTGTGATAAATTCAAAGAACATTATATATATAAAATAACATAATTTTAATCATAGCGTGCCTTAGAAAAATATTTTGAACCAAATCCCTCCCATGTGAGAAATACTAAATGATCAAATCACATGTATTGTTAGAATAATTTGTGTCACCAGCATAATATAATTTATATACATATGTGTGCATCCTTACATATCTAAGTATAGACATGTGAATTGCATGCCTGGACAATATTTTGATAGAGCTTTCTAGTTACTCGATTAGGTTTACTCAACTAGAAAAATGTAGAGTATGTGTAGTATATTTTTATCAGATCATTGCCATGTTGTTGTCATTTTTTGAGGTCAAATGCCTCTTAATATAACAACGAGTTCATTAATTTGTTGATGATGTATGTTTGTTGTATACTTGGTACAAAAATATCATTGGTCTAGCTAAGATAGAATTTATGGAATAATAAATCTAGAAATGGTGAGAAATATAATTCCCTAGCTGCTTCAGAGAAGGTTTGCAAACTCAGGAAAAAATGGGGCTTAGGGGTGTTACCCATCTCTGGAATTCATAATATCATGGAAAGGTTCCACATGCCATGGATCCCTGTGACTCCTTTTGGTGGAGAGATGTCTTCAAACTAAGCTCAACGTTCAGAGGGATTACAATATGTAACATTGGTGATGGCTCTTCCATTTTATTCTCGAAATGTACGGGTGTGCTTCTGAAGTTCTAGCCGGCTCTCTGATCGATCTAGCCATCTTCCCAGTAATACGACTAGCGATTCCAGTACTTTTTTTAAACCTGGTCATAGAGAGAGACAAAATATCTCGTCTGAAGATTATTGCAGCACTCGAAACCAATACTCCATCAATTCATCTTCTAACCCAGGAATTGCATAAAGAACAGTCAATATATCTTCACATATCTTCACGAGTAGTTGCATTTGAAACTTGAGCAAACTTTTATTGAAGAAAATTTGTGAAATTGTCTATCTTTTCCCAAGCATTGAAGCCATTGAGTTATGCTCTACACTGTATCAATTGATGTGGTGACAGAATTACTAACATCCTCGGAAAATAAAAATATTGCAGGACTACATTGGTAGCATACGCAGCAGCTAGAATCTGAGAAATCAATGCACATTGATTCAGTGAGCAGCTAAAAACAGACCTCAGAAGTGCAGTTTCCAAATTACACTTTTGGGCTGTTAAATCTGAATTTAAATATGTTGTGTGATAGTCTTGCCATGTAGGCTCCTGGGATCCTATCAACAAGTAGCTAATTATGATAAATGGAAGCTGGGGTTTATGCCCTTCATTCGAAAAAATGGCACAGGTACATTCTCTTAAGAATGAGAGTGCAAACCCCACTACACTTCTAGATGGGTCAGTTGTGTTGGCTTGTCGTCAATGTACCAACCATGATATTTTGGCATGGACATGTGCATACAAGGTTGGTTCAACCGAAGATTTAAAACAATCTGCATAAAAAAACATGTCCATTGTTCATATGGTAGCTCAATAAGCTCATCCAGATTCCATCAAATTGTTTCAGGGCGGCAGTATGTAGTTTAGGGTTATAGGGAGAGAGACCCAAGCTTGAATGGTAGAAAAATCCCATTCAGAAAAAGAGACACAAAAGCATGCATGGACAAGCATCAAAGGAGACAAGGAGCCTGCATGCTTAGAAGCAGAAGAAGAAATCTCAACATCCACTACCGTGCCTCCATTCAGTCAACACAAAACATCTCTTCTGAAGAATATTGTAGCAAAGCAGCATGCGGTGCAACACATACAGTTATGCGAATCAGACCCGACGAATAGCCTGGTTCAGGTTTTGGCTCTTGGCAATAGCACCCTACATTAGCATTCAGTGGAGTATTAACTAACACAATCAGATGGTATATGTTTTCCCAATGTTGTTCCCAAATTTTATGACAAGGTGTTCACAAGAACTCCTAGCATACAGTTGTAGTACAAGGTAAAACAAACATCAGAATCATGTCGCTGCAGCCTGCAACTGGGCAAATCGTGTCTGCACACTCTGAACGATCCTACTTTTAACATCAGTAAAACAGGAGGCTCTTTCCAAACTCAGCACACATATCAAATACGCATCACCTTGTGCCAATACTTACTCACGTACAAAAGGAGATAGGGACCAAACCACGCACCATTTGGCACCAAATTACAACCAAGAATGCAAGCATCAAGTTGGCTCATATCTTACCTGCCGAGGGCCAACATCCTGATTCAGGCATTTAGATGTATTTGTGGACATGTAACATACTAGTTCACAGTTGCTTCCTGTGGAAGGGAGCTACGAAATACACTAGCAGTTCTTTTTTTGAAACTTCATTATAAAATCTGAGAGCTCTAGTTTTGTATCCAAGCCCAGAATTTAGATGAGGCACTGTTGCTCAAATATCTTATAAATTGTAGTACAATAAAGTTGATACCCCATGGGTTACCCTTCTCTGGAATTCATAATATCATGGAAAGGTTCCCACATGCCATGGATGCCTCTAGCTCCTTTTGGTGGAGAGATGTCTTCAACGTTCAAACTAAGCTGAACGTTCATAGGAATTACAGTATGTAATATTGGTGATGGCTCTTCCATTTTATTCTCAAAACGTACGGGTGTGCTTTTGAAGTTCCAGCCGGCTCTTTGATCGATCTAGCCATCTTCCCAGTAATACTAGCAATTCCAGCTTTCCAGTACTTTCCCAAACCTGGTCGCAGAGAGAGACAAAATATCATGTCTGAAGAGTATTGCAGCAATACAGCAATACGCCAGTAAAGACTGGGATTTGTGCTCATTGGAAACCAATCAATTCATCTTCTAACCCAGGAATTGCATAAAAAGCAGTCAGTATATCTTCACGAGTAGTTGCATTTGAAGCTTGAGCAGACTCTTCTTGAAGAAAATTTGTGAAATTGCGTATCTTTTTCCAAGCATTGAAGACATTAAGCTATGTTCTACACATGAATCAACTGATGTGGTGGCAGAATTACGAACATCCTCAGAAAATAAAAATATTGCACCAGTACATTGGGAGCATACGCAGCAGCAAGAATCTGAGCATTGAGCAGCTAAAAACAGACCTCAGAAGTGCAGTTTCCAAATTACACTTTTGGGCTGTTAAATCTGAATTTAATTACGCTGTGTGATGGTCTTGCCATGTAGGCTCCTCGGATCCTATCAACAAGTAGCTAATTACGATAAATGGAAGCTGGGGTTTATACCATTCATTCGAAAAAATGGCACAGGTACATTCTCTTAAGAATGAGAGTGCAAACCCTACTACCCTTCTAGACTGTACCAAACATGATCTTTTGGCATGGACATGCGCATACGAGGTGGGTTAAACTGAAGCATTAAAAACAATCTGCATAAATAAAATGTCCATTGTCCATATGATAGCTCAATAAGCTCATCCAGATTCCATCAAATTGTTTCAGGGTGACAATATGTAGTTTAGGGTGGAACCGTATAGGGAGAGAGACCCAAGCTTGAATGGAAGAAAATTCTCATTCAGAAAAAGGGACACAAAAGAATGCATTGAAGACAAGGAGCCTGCATGCTTAGAAGCAGAAGAAGAAATCCCACCATCCACTACCGTGCCTCCATTCAGTCAACACAAAAACATCTCTTGTGAAAAATATTGCAGCAAAGAAGCATGAGGTGGAAAACATACAGTGATGAGTGATACGAATCAGACCCGACAAATAGCCTGGTTCAGCATCACTGAAACAACAATCTCTGAATCGTCCCACTCTTAGCATCACTGAAACAACAATTTCTTTCCCAAGCTGGGCACGCATATTTATATATCCCTACTTCTTAACATAATTAAAACAGAAGGCTCTTTCCAAGCTCAGCGTACATATACATCGCCTTGTGTCAATACTTACAAGCGGAGAAGGGGAAAGAGACCAAATCTTACACCATGTGACCCCAAACAGACAAATTGGATGGAATGCAAGCATCAAGTTGCTCATAACATAGATGGACATAAGTTTTCCATTTTAGGTGAATACAGATACAAGTTTCTACTAGACCATACATGCATGTCGATCACAAATAATAGATAATATATGAAAATACTCGAGCTTTAGAATTATGGTTACCCAGACTTCAACTCTTTCTCCCACGCGCAGACTTGAGAAGTTCAGGCAACACCGTAGGGCAGCTTGCCTCCAGATGCTTATACCCATCCGTCACCAAAACAGCATTAAGAATTTCAGGAGTGCTAACGATGAACTCGACACACTTCACCTTGAGCTGCGGGCAGTTGTGCTGCTCGGCTAAAGCCAGGGTTGTCGCCGCCGTGTCGACGGTGATGCCGTCAGAGAGCTTGCCTTCACAGATCTCCTTGAGCCTGTCCAGTCCATACTTGTCAGCAGCTGCAAGCAAATGCTGAGCCAAAATCGCCAATGCCTCATACTGCCAACCAGATTCCAGCTGATCAAATTCCTCCACAGAGTCGGTGTAAATGAAGTAAAGCAATGGCTTGAATACCACCGCATCGATGTCCTTGATCTCCACACGTTGTGAGGTTGTCTCCTTCATGTGCCCAAAGAACTCTGCCATGAGTACAGGGGACCTTGCAGCGAGAATGTGCCTGTGTGCGGCAAAGGACTTGCCAGACACGAGAAATGTGACATCCGCTCCCAGCCCACTGCGCAGGAGTTCAGCTAGGTGCTGTTGCAAGCTAGGCGACGACAGACGCACATCTTTACCTGGGAGCTTTGCGGCTGGTGGTGCTGGCAAATCCTCCTTGAGCACCGTGATGATGCATTGCACGGTAAAAGAATCAAGCCTGAGGAAACTAGATTTTTCTAGGTTGCCTCTTGACATGACACGAACTGGAAGTGAGCAATCTTCTTTGACAAAAGGCGAGCACATCTCAAGACATCGGTGTATCCAGGAACGGTTGAATATACACGAGACGCTCTTTGGCTCGGATGCTCGAAGCTCGCCTCTCGGATCAAACAAGCGACAGCATAGGTTGGCCCTCAGGATGGACTGGCAGGTCTCGCTGAGGAACACGAGCTTCACCGCTACCCACGGGGTTCCATCGGATGCACGTGGCATCATCGCAGGGTAGATACAGATCTCCCAATCGTGCCCACCAATGCTGTGACTGGATCTGATGCAATCCTCGTGGCCCATAGTTTTGGTGGCGCAGTAGCCATCGATCTTGAGCAGCTTCACCAAGCGCACAACGTTGGTGATGTTGTTGCCGACAGTTTCCATGGCGAACGGTGGATAAAATGTCCTCTTCGGTTGGGATCAAACGTTTCTGCACGGGAACGGTCGTGGATTACTGCAGCTGATACAGGTTTACACGATTCAGACTTTCAGAGCGCGGCTGAGAGCAAGCAACTAAGCAAGAAGGATACTCACCCCGCCACCGGAGAAAAGGTTCCGTTCGATCGCGGCGCACTTTCTGGGCGCAGCCTTCCTCGCCAGTACCTGGCGCCGGCGGAGGAGACACAGGGATCACGGCTAGCCTCCCATAGTCCACCAAGCGGATGCAAACAGATCGGTTCTTTGGTGGCCAGATTTGGGTCCCTGCGAACAGGAACTGCCGGGTATAGTGGACAATGGTGGCGAAGGAGGGGTCCGGGGCGGGGAGAACGGCGCCGCCACAAGGAAAGGGGGCCGTGGAAGATGGAGGAGGCGCGGGGAGAACGGCGCCGCCGCAAGGAAAGGGGGCCGTGGTAGATGGAGGCGACGCGGTGAGAGATGGGTACGTGGTGGTGACGAGGGCGAAGAGTACTCGCCCGGCAAGATGAACACTGGCTGCGGCGGAGACTGGTGTTGACGGCCGGAGACTCGAGTGGGAGCTGTTAGGAGTGGAAAAAAAGATTAGTGTGGGGCCCCTTGCAAAGCGAAAGCACGGACGGAAAGCGAAATTCGACAATGAGAACTCCACTTTTCTTTGAATTAAACTCCACTAAGTACCTCTTTTTTTTTCCTTGAAAGAAACATGAATAAGATGGCCCTAACTCATTATTTTTCTAGTCTATATCTATAGGAACAGAAGATAAAAACGTATGAAATGAAAACCACACTATTGAAAGGTCATGATATATAAAATCTGAGAAAGAAAAACATAACAAACCGGTTAAAAATCATTCGAATGATGCACGGTGAGACCGATTGGGATGGCACAGCGAGAAGAAGAAAGAATCATGTTTAGGTGAGCTTCTTCCTAAGTGTGGTCAGTTTACCACTCAATTTTTGTCGAAGATTTTTCTAGTGAAGCAAATTAGATTTTAGAGCTTTGTAGTGTGATATATAGTTGCGAACCAAATCATAGTACCTTGAAACTTTTATTGCTAACTACTTATTGCTTCTTGTAATAGTGATTTTGAAGAATGATTTTGTAAATCTGTGTACTACTAACAAAGTAAATGTGCTTACATGGCATGGCATAATGAAGGTTGAAGGGAAGATGTTTTTAACAAACCTGCATAGGCATCCGATATATAGTACATATACCTTCCTGAATATCGTTGGCTTTCACTGAATCTGGAGCACTCAAGGTTTGGCCACATGGACCCGATCACGAAGACACCAAACCTCCACAGGCATTCGACGCATGCTGAAACATAGAAGGAAATTCACCATCCACAATTCCCAGCTCCCTTCGATCTACACAGAATATGTTACTGTTACATTTCCACAGATAATGTATTTTTTGGAAAGTAATCCACAAATAGTTACAAAACGCAGTAACCAGGGTCATGTGGAAAGCATTCAAAGGTGGGTGTTGGTTCTTAGCCTATATATATAGCATAAAGAAGAGATATCATTATTTGGCACCTAAAACTGCTATATCAATAAAAGTATTGCATTTCCAAAACAAACAAAAAAACATTATTAGATGGAAGTTTCTAAATGCTATTCCCAAATGTGGTGACAATGTGTCCACGAAAACTCCCAAAATACAGAGTGAAACACACCACCATTGTGGCTGCAGCTAAGACAATCATGTCTGCACACACTCAGGTATGACATTGTCAATGATTTCCATTGACAAGCACAAATTAACAATATACCATTTAGCACAAAATTACATCAAAGTGAAGAGGAAACACTGGCAAATAGTTGCCCACAACATATATATATGTACATAAGTTCTCCTTAATAGTTGCCGGTGCAGATGAGCTTGAACCTGTCTAGTCCATACCTATCAGCAGCAGCAAGCAGATGTTGAGCCATGATGGTCGCCGCCTCTACATCTGCCTCCTCCTGCTGTTTGAATTCTGGCATGGTGTGAGTACAGATGGCCTCCACATCTGCCTCCTTCTGATGTCTGGATTCTAGGACAGTGTCGGTGTACATGAACTAGAGCAACGCTTTGAATACCGGAGCCTCCATGTCCTCGATCTCCACACATTGCGAGCACTTCTCCTTCATGTCTCCAAAGAACACATCCATAAAAATAGGGGACCTTGCGGCAAGTATGAGCTGGTGCACAACAAAAGACTCACCGGACACGAGAAATGTAATGTCCACTCCGTCTCACTCTGCAAGAGTTGAGCGAAATGCTGGCACAAGTTAGGGGATGGCGGATGGAGTTCCTTAAACATGGTTGTCGCTTCTTTAACTGTGGTGGTTGTTGTTAGAATCCCTTAGGATCATCTAGCTCAAGATTAAGCCACACTAGAGAGATCAGAGGTGTGTACCTTGATCTGGAGGTCCAGGCATGGCCTCCTCTTGATCTGCTCCACCTGAATCTTTTTGATGATGGTGAGAGGATCTTCCTAGTGATGTAGGTGTTGTGCTTGATCAGATAGCAGGGGAGAGTGTGTGTGTGAGAGAGAGTACAGCCATGTGAGGATGTCTCTCAGCTCAAACCCTAGGACCCCTATTTATAGCACTTGCACTAGGCGAACCAACACCTCTAAATGGATGGCTAGGATGCCCCTGATCAGGCTATCCAATGGCTATAATTAAACAACCCCTTAATTAACATTAGTTCACTTATTTGATCACATAAACCTGTAGATCACTAATATATCCAACATTCTCCCCCTTGATCGTAAGGATAAACTTAAAAGCCCATTTCTCAACAAAACAACATATGAGACAACAGAATTACAACGGTCATAGAGTACCGAAGAACCCAGTTACTACAATATACCACTTTATTTTAAAATAGTACCCCTTTAACTTAGGAGCTCCAAAAACGTATACTTATTACAAACTTATGAGCTCAAATCTTTGTTGAAACTTATATAGAGATAATAAATTGCAATGGTCAGTTAAGTACCATTGAACTAATTGACTACAGTACATCATTTCATCGAAGAGAAGAACCCTTCTTAGACTTATGGGGAGATGGTGTCATAACGGTCCCAATTCCAAGATCAAAAGAGTCCTGCCAATCTCATGCTATCAACATGTTCTTTAAACACACTAGGTGGCAGGCCTTTCATAAGTGGATCTGCTAACATTTCGTTAGTCCTTATATGCTTAATACTTATTGTCTAGTCCTGGATTCTATCTTTCACAACATGGCACTTTATGTCAATGTGTTTGGCAGCACCATTTGACTTATTGTTACTCGAATAGATCACTTCGGGTTGATTATCGCAGAAAAGAGTGAGTGGCTCAGATATACTATCAATCACCCTTAAACTCGGAATGAAATTCTTCAGCCATACTACCTGCCCAGTTGCCTCATAACATGCCGCAAACTCTGCCTGCATTGTTTATGAAGTAGTAACACTTTGCTTGGTGATTTTCCAAGAAATAGCTTCTTCTGCTAGGGTGAAAACATAATCCGATGTGGATTTCTTAGTGTTAACACACCCCGCAAAATCAGCATCTGAATAACCCACCACCTCAAGGTTATTAGTTCTCTTATATGTGAGCATGAGGCCTTTAGTTCCTTGCAAATAGCACAAAGCTTTCTTAGCAGCCTTCCAGTGATCCAACCCTGGGTTAGACTGATATCTGCTAAGCATCCTGGTTATAAATGCTAAGTCAGGGCGAGTGCATACTTGTGCATACATCATACTTCCAATAATTGAAGCATAAGGAACTGACTTCATCTACGCAGATTCATAATCATTACTTGGGCACTGAAAAGTCCCAAACTTATCACCCTTGACAATAGGAGCAGGCGAGGCTGATCACTTATGCATATTGAACTTTTTGAGTACCTTCTCAATATACACTCTTTGTGATAGCCCCTAAATTCCTTTGGATCTATCTCTGTGAATTTGAATACCCAAGACATAAGCGGCATCACCGAGATCCTTCATATCAAACTTTGAGGAGAGAAACCTTTTAGTTTCCAGCAGCATATTATTATCGCTACTAGGTAAGAGTATGTTATCGACATACAGTATTAGGAAGACAAAATTGCTCCCCTTGAACTTCACATAAATGCAATTGTCCACTTCATTCTCTTTGAAACCGAAAATCTTTATCACTTGATCAAACTTGAAGTATCATTGCCTTGCGGCTTGCTTTAATCCATAAATGGATTTCTTAAGACAACATCCTAAGTGTTCCTTCCCTTCCATAACAAAACCTTCCGGTTGAGCCATGTAAAAATACTCATGTAAGTCACCATTCAGAAATGCCGTTTTGACATCCATCTGATGCAACTCCAGATCATAATGAGCCACAAGTGCCATAATAATTCTGAACGAGTCCTTAGAAGAGATAGGTGAAAAAGTCTCATTATAATCAATACCTTCTCTTTGAGTGAAGCCCTTAGCCACAAGCCTTGCTTTGAAGCTTTCAATATCACCTTTGGAGTCACGTTTAGTCTTATAGACCCATCTACTGCCCATAGTTTTGACTCCTTTAATAATTTCTACTAAGTCCCATACATCATTAATGCTCATGGACTTCATTTCATATTTCATAACATCAAGCCAATCTTATGAATGATCACTTTGTATAGCTTCCTTAAATGATGCAAGATCATCATCCAACATGGACTCATTCATATCCTCACTCATATAAGTGGCATAATCACCATAAATAGCGGACTTTCTAGCCCGCTTAGACCTTCTGAGCGGTACATTATTTGGTACCTCAACCACAACTTCAGGATGCTGAGCATCTTCCGGAGAAGTATCATTAGGTATGGACTCTGACGGAGTCACTAGTGCCTCAACAGGTGCAGGATTAGCAATCCTTTCAACTGGAGATGTAACCTCAACATGAACAGGAAACACTGGCTCTTGGATCACAGGGATCGGAACATAATCCTGTTTCTCCTCCAAGATTATTTCCCTGGGAGTCATACTCCCCCTCATCATATCACTTTCCAAGAACACAACGTGTCTTGTTTCAACAAACTTAGTGAATTTCTTTGGACAATAGAAACGATATGCCTTCGATTTGTCAGGATAACCAATGAAATGGCAGTTGACAATCTTGGGGTCTAACTTTCCCATAATTGGATTGAAAACTCTTGCCTCAGCAGGGCAGCCCCACATATGCAAATAACTTAGGGTAGGTTTTCTCCTAGTCCATAATTCATACGGAGTTTTTGTCACCGATTTACTAGGGACCTTATTAATAATATGTGTAGTTGTCTTTAGAGCTTCTATCCATAAACCAAGCAGCAAAGTGGAGTGACTTAACATACTTCGTACCATGTCCATAAGAGTACGATTCTACCTTTCAGCGACTCCATTTTGCTAAGGTTCGCCTGCTGCTGAATACTGAGCAACAATACCATTTTCTTGTAGGAACTTAGAAAAAGGTCCAGGAAATTGGCCATAAGTAGTGTGTCTACCGTAGTAGTCACCACCACGATCAGACCTTACAACTTTGATCTTTTGACCAACTTGATTCTCAACTTTAGCTTTGAATATCTTGAACTTTTTTAATGCCTCGGATCTTTCTTTGATAGGATAGATGTATCCGAAGCGGGAGAAGTCATCAGTGAATGTTATGAAGGAATCAATACCATCCATTGATTTCACATTGAATAGAACACATATATCTGTGTGAACGATTTCTAAAACTCCCGTGGTTCAATTTGCACCTTTCTTGATTCTCTTAGTATATTTCCCTTTGATGCAATCAATACAATGATCTAGATCCGCATCCGAGAAATCCAAAGGATGGAGGACTTGCTCCTTAATGAGACGCTCAATTCTCCCCTCGAAATATGGCCCAAACGATAGTGCCATAGTTTCGAAGAAGTCTCATCATCATCGCGCTTATGCTTGGTACTAACATTCATATTAGAAGAGGCATCAACTTCATTTAGGGAATCACTTAAGGAAACAAGATAAAGTTTGTCTTGTCAGAAGGCAAGACCAACATTATTATTGTCAAACATAATTATACATCTCTTGTTCCCAAAGTCAGTGAAAACCATCATCATCTAAGCATGAGACGGACACAAGGTTTTATCTCATAGAGGGTACATAAAGAACATTACATAAAATAAGCATAAAGCCGCTATGGAGAGTAAGTGAGAACTCTCCAATAGCCTCAGCCTTAGCATCAACACCATTAGCAACTCTAATGGTTCTTTCCCCTCTTCTTAGGGTCCTCTTTGTATCGAATCCCTATAAGGAGTTTGCAACATGAATTGTTGCACCTGAGTCAACCCACCATGTATTGATGGCATAATTAACATAAAGGGATTTGTCAACAAAGGTTATAACATTAGTACCTTTCTTATTGAGCCATTTCATGAACCCAATACAATCTCTCTAAACGTGTCTGCTTTTTCCACAAAAGTGACATCCATTAGGATCTTTACCATCAACATTACGGTGTGCATCTTCATTAGGAGCTCTGTTAGGATTCTTTTGCTAAAAGAACTTAGAATATTGCCCTTTATCCTTAAACCGAGTAGGCTTAGGCTTCATAAATTTTTGATTTTTCTTCTTCTAAGATTGCTTGAACTGGTTGACATGATCAACTCATCCAGCTTTAAGCCTTTCCTCTTCTTGTACACATCTAGCCATCATTTCATCCATGCTCCATTTAGAATCCACCGCATTATAATTGATGGTGAATGGAGAGAACTCCGTGGGCAAGGATGACATAATAAAATGGACAAGGAAACCTTCAGAGATTTCCATTTCCATTGTCTTAAGTTTAGTGGCCATGTTGATTTTCCTCATGATATGCTCTCTCAGACTCCTAGTTGGATCATAACTTTCATCAATAAGCCTTCTAATGAGACTTGTTGCATAAATTTTGGATGGTCCCTTAAACTGGTCCTAAGTCTTTCCAAGGTAACCCTTGGAAGTCTGAGAGTCTAGAACAACTCCCCTCATACTCTAAGTGATGGAGCCCTTAATAATTATGAGACACTTACGATTTGAATCCTCCCACTTAGTTTTCTCATCATCATAAACCCTTTTCAGGGCATCATGATTCTCATCACCTTCAGCAGGTGCAGTAGGAGGATCTTTAAGGAGGGCATAATCAATATTCAGCAAAGCTAAAGTGATCTCAAGCTTTTCCTTCCATGTACCAAAATTGCTACGAGTCAACTATGTTATGCCATTAATAATTTCGGCAATTTTAGAGGCATTAGATGCTGCAAAAGAAAACAAATGCTTTGAGTAAGCATAACCATTTTATACTCCTTTTATCAATCTAGTCTACATTAGCTTTGGCCAGAAATAGACATGATCAATAAAATTTTGTGATGAAAACATCTGCCAATCAGCTTTAGCCAGAATGACAGACATAAGCCACACTTAATAAAATCCTCTCACACATAGAACTCTTTTCATCAGCCTAGAACAGATCAGCTTTGGCCAGAAGTGAACCATACCAATTAAAATTTCATGGTCAAAATGTCCATCAATCAGCTTTGGCCAGAATGATAGATATAAGCCATACTTAATTTGAGGATTCCCAAACTTTATTTTGCAGCAAAACATTATTACCATAATTACTTTGAAAAAACAACACAAAAGAAACAACTAAGCATGATAGAACACATTAAACATGCTTAGGTATGAAACACAGTTGCATGATGAAAAGAATAAAAGATGTCATACAACCAAGTTACATAATTGGCATAATAAAATATGCCTAAAAATAAGCCCTAAAACTTATTTATATAAGCCCTAACTCTGATATCTTAAATTTTAAAGAAAAAGGGAATAACATAGTTTCAAACAGTCAAAAACTGAGGCCATAAAGGATTTGGCATATTCCTGTTTTCTTTATTGATAAAAAAAGAACAAAAACTTTCGGATTGGGCCGAAAACAGCCCAGTCTGTCTCCCCTTAGTGGCCTGCTCGGACCGTTAGGCAACCAACTCTATGGGCCGTTGGATGCAATCCAATGGCACAGAGCGCGCTCGACCGGATCGAAACCGACCCGTGACGGCAACCCCACGAACCCTAGCCCCCATTTTCCCCTCCCTCCCTTTCCTCTTCGCCTCCCGATGCAAGCGACGTGAGTGAGAGAAGGGGCGGCGACGACAAGCGACAATGCCACGGAGGAGAAGGCACGGTGTCGACTAGGCCCCCTCACCAGAGCTGCGTGCGGCTTTAGCCGGTGCACACCTTCGTCGAGCGGCTCTGGACGGTGCCCTCTGTGCAGAGACGGCAGCGACAAGCAGGCATCCCTGCACAAACTTCGACGGTGCCACGCCAAGACCAGCACCACAACGAGCCTCGACGATGATAAGCGCCAGAGGAAGCACCACTGCGACCCGATGTAGTGGACGGGTACGGCTCGGGTCCAAGCCCGAGCACATCTGCCAGCTCAGAGGGTTGGCTCCGGCACCACCGTGGCCCGCGACGATGATGAGGCCCATTAGGTAAGTGTACACTACCTCTTAGAACATTAGAATTAGAGTTAGGGTTCTTGAGAATTTTGGAATTAGGGTTAGGGTTCCTCCAATTTGACGAACTAGAGTTAGGGTTTTTCAGGAATTGGGGATTAGGGTTTGCACCTGTGATACGTTCATAACGTATCTATAATTTTTGATGGTTTCATGCTAATAATATGCTTTTGATACTCCTTTTTATATAAAGTTTATGATTTATTTGGACTAACCTGCTAATAGTTGCAAAAGTGCACAATGTTTTTTTTTGAGAAACACGGTACAAACACAGGCGCCCACAATGCATAGACACACTCACCCCTATGAACACACACACACGCACATCCTACCTATGAGCACCTCCAAGAGACTGAGCCGGCGGGTCTTGAGATTGACGAAGTCACCGCATGCGCCTCGCTATCGACGGGAACGTCGCCTCCCACTGAAAGAATATTCCGCCTTTATGAGACACCAAAGCGTCAAACCTAGGGTTTAAACTCTGGTGGGCTGAGGGTACCACTGCCCTCCTAACCATCTAACCATGGGTTGGTTCTCACAATATTCTTGTTATGCCAATTTAAGATATTCTTGGTAATTCCTACACATTAAATGTAACACCCTCGCCTGATAAGGCTGAGTTCCTGTGTATAGTGCCAATCCCTGGATCGGTTCACTAGCACACACAGTACAGATGAATACCAAAGAATATAACAGTGCATCATTATTACATCGAATGATCCAGAATCTGTAATTATTACATAATGCGTAGCTCAAAGGCTAGCTCAAATAACAAAGTAGCATACGGAAGCATAAACAAATAGTAGGCTCCATCTTCAATTGTGCCACAGGCGAACAACTGTTGAGTGGAGTATCACGACCTATTCGATCACTCATAATCGATATAACCTGCAACATAAAACGTAGCAGCCTCAAAGGGTCAGCACTTGGAATGCACTGGCAAGTGGAACAATGAGAGAATCAACAAGGCTAATAACTATATGCATATCTGACTTGTGAGGTTCAGGCTTAGTTGCAGCAGCAAAATACTTTATCCTATCTTTTGTAAATCATTTGTAAAACATTTGATCTTCTTCACACAACCCAATTATGTTTCAACCACAAGTTTTAGCAATTACAAGTTAGAATGAATGAGAACATGTCATATCACCCATAATTCAGCAACTCAATCGTCCATTACCGGGGACACGGCTAAGCACTTAGTTTTACACCCTGCAGGGGTTGCACACTTTATCCATATGACCTGGTCGACCCGCTCGTATCATGACACACATATTGAGTCATGATAGGGAGAAGTCCAAGAAGAGACAATTCGGGAAGTAGCTCCCCAAGCCCATCCACGCACCGTACCAACCTATCACATTCACTACATCTCTAGATACGAAGAGCTCGGGTCGCCACGACCTACTAAGTCCATCCAGCCACCCATAACTCACTGGCATATGGTTGCACACGGAAGCTACCAAATCAAGACACTAATTATTTCTCAGAAACCTGGGTGGCCATCCACAAGTGAGCTACTCGGGTAAAACATAGACATGGGCCCGGTATTCACGAACCAAGCAATTACCAATCCACCTAGAGAATTCATTAATTAAGTTGTTTTCAAACTTTCCAAACACGTTCTTTCAAAACCATCTTTGTCATGGTGTATCCCACCCTCGTCTACATAAGCACAGCTAAGCACAACTACTTACGACGGCTCGCCTAACAAGATGGACTACGACATAGTAGGATATAGCATAGCAATAGATAGAACTTGTAAAACAAAACAAGCTACAATGCATATAGAAAGTAAATATGACATTTATGAAGCTCCACTTGCCTTTAGTTGATGTAGTCGTTCAAACAATCCTCACAATTGCAATCATTGCACTCGTCGCACTCAAAAGACTTGCAATCACAATATTCGCAATCATAGCTGTAGCGATCATAGTAGTTACACTCCTCGCAATCTATCGTTCAAAAGCAAAAGCACAACAACATATCATTCAAACATTGCAATCATGCAACAATACAACAATACAATAAAACAGTGATGATCCAATGCATGCATGATGATTTAATATGTCATAATGGTTGCAGTTAGTTATCTAAACAATACTAGATCACATGATGCATGTAGAAGTGTTTTAATGCAATAGTATTTGTTATCCAATTTCAATTGCCAATAAAGGGGTTTTAACATAACTGTTGTAGCTTCTGTACTAGTTGCCTAATTAAATTTATATCTGAACTGTAATGGATAGAGGGCTTTAATACGAACCAGTAGCAATTGGATTCACCCTAATCAGAGTTTTAGATCTTTTTCTAGGATTTATTTAGTGTTTAATTGAGTTTAATAAATCTGAACAGATCATACTGACAACAAACAAAAATAAGTACAGATCTGAAAACTACGCAAGATTATAAACTCAGGGACATATTACTCATATTTTTCGGATCTGTAGATTATTTACTATGAATTTAATGATTTAAAAGACCAATAATACTAATTAATTATTCGCCAGTAATATATATAGTAAACTTGTAATTTTATTCTAGAATCATGTTCTATACAATTTTGTGAATCCAGGAGTATATCATCTGTATTTTTCTGAGTTGTATTTTATTTTCTGTGAATTAATTGCTCCAAAAAGTGTATTAAACCATTTAAATAATCACGACAAATACTTATAGTAAATGTCTGATATAATTATATATTAATACTCTACACAATTTTGTGATTCCAACGGTATATTATTTGCAATGTTTGGACATAGTATGAATTTTCTATGGATTTTACAAGTTAGATCTATAATCTGCAATTTTAAATTCGAACGGAATATTCCAGGGAATATTCCGCTGACTGGACAGGTTGACCGTGCAGGCTGACTGGGACTAGATGCTGACCTGACGACGACGTGGTGGTGACGAGGCAACTGATCAGGACGATTGAATCTCGACCGTTGGATGAGATCCGGTGGCTAGAAGAGAAGTTGGCTCAAAATAGACCCGATTTTGTCTCATAAAGGACTAGAAGTAGATCTGTGTTAGAGAGACAAATCCGTAGGTCAAATCGAAATACTTTGAACATGAAAGTTATGGAGGATGATTAGATCTACCTTTTCACCAAAGGAATTTGGATTTCAAGAAACGAGCGCGAGGAGATCTTGGAATTACGCCATCAGATCTGAAATATTGTGTTGCGAAATTCTTCGGCTGTGGTGGATGAAAAGATGTGAGGTTTTTCGGCATTGAAAGATTTCGACGAGATCTACAACTTTCGTGTTGAAGCCGAAGGCATCCGACAAAGTTTAGATGGGTTTAGAAGCGAAATACGATTCGGTGGGGTGTAGATTCGGGATTTCGGAAAGGAAAAATGTTCTGTGGCTCCGAGGGATTATTTAGGCTTTCAGGATGATGGGAAGATAGATCTTGAAGTAGAGAACAAGTAGAAACAAACGGAAGTCAATTCGGAGTTATAGATAAAAAATTATAAGTGTTTGAATAGAGATAGGCTTAGAAATCAGATTTTCGCACGCTTTTTAAAGCAATCCGTGGGATCGATCCTTCTCCTGTGCGCGGCTGGCTGCTTTGGTCGGCTGAGTGGGCCGGCTGGGTGGCCCATTTCGTTTTGTTTTTTTTTCTTTTTTCTTTTCTTTGAGAAATTTCAACAAAGTCAAACAATTCAACCATGTTATTTTATTAACTTTACATTCCAAAATTAGGAGAATTTTGGGATGTGACATTAAATCTGTCTCATAACTTTTTTTGAAGATGGTCACATTTCAGACGAAGCCGACGCCGAACGAAAAACTCTTCAACTACAAAGTTGTTGGAAATTTCTCGACAAACGTTTTGGACATAAAATTTAGCTGATTCCAAGTCCATATGGGCCCAATAAACCCGAACTGCAGCCCAAGATGGGGTGACGGGAATCCGAGAAGCTATATAAAGAGAGGAAACCTAATTCGTAGGAGACACCTCCAACCACGAATTTGCAGCCACCAAAGCCACGTTTTTACCTCCTCTATGGATCCCATCTTCATGGGGAAGGGCTCCCAAGAAGCCCGCAAGAGCTGCTCGAGGGCGACCCTAGGCTGTCAGCTAATCGATCCGACAGGAAAGATTGAGCCGTTAGATGAAAAGAGCGTGACGAAAACGTTTAACCGTCCCAAAAAACATTCAGATTTACTGATCCTCATGTATCGAGACACACTACAAAAATCAGCGTATCTCAAGGATGATAGTGTGACGGTGTATGCACCATCACAGTGCCTGAGGATTTACCAATACCAACCATCTCAGCTAAAAAAGAGATTGCATGTGCATTACCATCTGAGGCTGCAGGTGGGGCGGGCTGCGGGTGCTCGCTACAGAGCTAAGCGGTACAGTGCAGCTGTTGCGGGCGTTTGCGGCCAGCCGCAACAAGCCACTAGAATCAAAGCGGGACGATGCGGCAGCCCGCATCAGCCTGCATACACCCGCACGGACAGCTTACAGCCCCAAACCACGTATTGGACCTCTCAATTCAGCCATGCGATCTGAATAAATAGGAGCAGCCAGCAAGGCACGGAACAACTAGCAGTACAATATAATGATTTCAGATCAGAATAGCAAGTGTATGTCAGATTAGAACAGAACAGCACGTGCATGCCAGATCAGAATAGTATTCAGTTGATAAGACAATCTCTCTTACAGACACAATAACTTTCAATGAGAGTTCCCTATTACTCAAATTCAACATAAAAAGAGTGCCAGGGTAATCAGGCTGATCCTCACTGCCAGCTTGTAGCTCCACTATTACATTATTACAATGACAAGCAGACTACTACATGCTACCAGTTATCCATTCCTTCAGTACTTGGCTCCTTGCACTACATAGCAACGACGCTGCGAAGTAAAATGAGTCGATAAAACATCAATGTCAGTTTCAGCTCTCTAATGAAAGAAAGCACTAGTATGGATCAGTAGCTAGGACTGCATGCATGATTGAACAGTGCATCGGACCTACTTACTAGATCTAAGATCAAGAATCAAGGCAAGAATATGAACATCAGACCATGTTGGCTCTAGCTGTACAAGTTAAAAAATCCTACTGCCAGCCTGCATTTTAAGTTGGAAGCTTGTATTTTCCTAGATCTACCAATAGTCTACAGGACATGAAAAATAAATAGCATTGCTTAAAGACTAGTCCTAATGAAAGTGTTCCAAGAAGCCTTACCTAATGCTGGACTCAAGAATCAAAAGTATCAGCATCTGTACCATAAATAACATCGTCTATTATTGTCCTCACACATGAGTAGTTCCTACAATGACAATAAAATGTCAGAAGTTTTTACATCATAATAACAAAGCATGGTAGATAGCAATGAGAAGAGATAGTTATACCGAGAGGTCGCATCCAATCTTGTAGACATATTAGTGCCTCTACGGTGTCGGGTTTCATGCTGCTCCTATAGTCACTTAGTATCCTTCCTCCGGTGGAGAATGTCGACTCAGATGGTACGGTTGACACAGGTGCAGCCATCACATCCCTTGCTATGCGAGATATGATGGGGTATTTGTGTCCATTTACGGACCACCAGAGGAGTATATCGAAAGCTCTTCCTGTGGGTGCACATCATCATTTAAATAAATCTGAAGTTCACTCAGCTTTGCTCGTTTTTTTTGTTCTTCTTGAACTTGCTTATTCCATTGGTCCCACGGGTTGTCAATATTTGTTCCAATATTGCTGGTCCCTTGATCATTCACCATCGTTGATTCATCATCATGCGAGGAATATTCAACAAAAAGATTCTTGAACGTTTTCTTCACTCTGCCAAGGTATTGAGTTGCTTCACTTTGAAAACCAGATTTCAAACACAAGTCCAAGAATTTGAACTTGTACCTTGGGTCAAGTATAACCGGAAGACAAATTGTCAAATATGATAGCTTCCAATATTTCATAAACTTTTTCTTCATCACTTCAACCATAGTATTAATGGTCATTTCCTCATGTTTAGCCTCTCTTTCCAATGTTAGATAAATTTCCCAAAGCTCATGGAAATACAAATGGGCTATTGGATATGACGTACCGGACAGTACCATAGTGGCATCAAGGAAAACCTCTAGCAAGTTACAGACAGATTCCGCTGTTTCCCACTCATCATTTGTGGGTTGACATGTGTATGATGTATCTTGCAACTTCAAAGCAGCGAATGCCCTTCTATACTCGAGAGCTATTTTGATCATCAAATGAGTGGAATTCCAACGTGTAGGAACATCTAAACAGACTTTCATCGTGCAAGTAATTCCCTCTTGTTTAACTATCTCTTTGAACTTCTTTTTCCGAGGTGGGGAGCTTCTAACAAACTTTATGCTTTCACGGATATTCACCACTGCCACGCAAGGCATTGCCAAGCCTTCTTGAACAGTGAGGTTGATCACATGACATCCACATCGACGATGTAAAAGATCTCCATTGCAAGGAAGCAAATTCTTTCCTAGTAGATTTGCTTGCATATAGCTCATACATGAGTTATTGTTTGATGCATTGTCTAGCGTAATGGAGAAAACCTTTTTTTGCAAACCCCAGTCTTCCATACAATCCAACATGATGTTAAATAAATTTGTTCCATCATGTGGTGTATCAGCCTCAGAAAACCAAATCACTTTTTTCCGCAATTCCCATTTTTCATCAATAAAATGGCAAGTTATACACATATACTCCCTCCGTTCCAAGGCTTAAGGCATATAATTTTTTTGAAAAGTCAAGCTAAGGCAAGTTTGACCAAACTTTTTGAAAAAACTATCAAGAACTATGATATTATATAGATACCACGTGAAAATATGTTTCATGATGTATCCAAGGGTATATATTTTATATTGTAAATATTAATATTTTTTCCTAAAAACTTGGTCAAACTTTACATAGTTTGACTTTTTCAAAAAATTATATGCCTTAAGCCTTGGGACAGAGGTAGTAGCTCATAACTTGACGCGAAGTCCACATGTCTGAAGTTAAAGAGACACGGGAGTCTAGTTTCTGCAGAACATCTTGAAGAGTTATCTTATGTTGAACAAACATATTGATGCAATCAAGTCTGATTGTTGTCCTAGAAATCAACTGAAATGCATGATTCAGACTATGCACAAATTTCTTAAATCCTTGGTACTCTACTATTCTGAATGGCAACTCATGTAAGACTATCATCCTCACCAATTCAAAGTGAGCTCTGTCGGGGTCATACATCCATTTCTCTGAGCTGTTTGGATCAGATTGTGACATCGTTGATTTCATGGAGTCAAGAAATTCATATGTCTTAGCTCTTTCCTCGCAAACTAGCATATGCCTAAGGCAAAAACTGGTGCCAACTTCTCTTGCAGCCGCAAAAACCCTCTTACAATGTTTACATTTGGCTTCCATAAGTTTGTTGCCATCATATATAGGATCAAAATCATTCCACATTTCAGATTTAAGTTTCCTTCTCTTTGAACTACGTGTAAGACCTATGAAATTTGAAATGAACAAACAATTTATGCCAAGACATTTTCTATTTAAGATACACACACAATTGATATGAAAAGTTATATCCAGGGTAGACATGATAACTTACGAGGAGTCTGAGACGGTGTTGGCGATGATCGTTTTACACCTATTGACCTTGGCAAAGCCTGAGATAACATGATATTAGCCCCTGGGGATCTCACAACAGGAACTACCGGTGACTTCAACCTCTTCTTTGACGGAGCTTTTGAGGGTCTTATATTTTCTCCTAAACAAAGATAACCGTCAGAACCACAAAATATTGTTCAAATCAGATCAACAGTCTAAATAAATTACAAAGTTAACAATGTTTAGGACTATCTTAGTACTAGTACAATCACCAACCTCTTGTACTGCTACTGTACCCTCTAGTACATTTGCATTGCAACAAAAATCCACAACTACAAGATTACCAGCAGCAATAGAAGTTTACAAGTGTCAAAGCCCACCTCCACATTTCCATTAGTTACAGCACTGTGAGTGCTCAGTTAGCCCTTTGATTAAATGCAGTTCAGTTACAGCACTAAAAGACTAGTAACTAAATTACTACCATGTGCTCTGGTACCAAATCATGGTACTATGCACAATGCGAGGCCTTATAGAGAGCATACCATCTCCAAAATTAATACTTTCTAACTAGAACAGAATGATGAATGAAGCACACTCAAGAACTGGTAAACCGACAGAGCGTGCGTAGTCTACTAGCCAAGACAGCAAGACACCCCTTTCTATGAACCACAGAAATGAAATGAAAAAACCAACAAAATCGAAACAAAAATGCGTTCAGTAATCATACTAGTAACAAGAAGAAAAATGCAGAAATTTTACTAGTGTTTTTAGTGAGATGTCAATGTCTCTCTCTCCTATCCTAGACACGGACACTCACGGTGTTCTTCTCCAGCTGCCCAAGTGCGTGAGAAGAAAGATAAATCGAAATATGGCACCAATACTAAAGGGATCATGTAAATGCTTTAATCCTGATTCCTCCAGTTGACTTCAGTCGTAATAAGGCTTTAATTTGCTTCACGAAAAATATAAGATGGGGTATTCATTAGTTATTATGATATTGTTGAAACTGTGAGAAACCACAAAACAGTGCCCCTATTCTTGTTTCCAGATTTGACAACTGTTCTTGTTGAGCTGTGAGAATAATTAACATTTCACATCTTTGAACCATGATCTAACTTTCCCACTTACCCTTGCAGCTGATGAGGCACTTATTATAAAAAGTTTGACGCATAAAGAAATAAATGCAGTGATCAAGGTAAATCTGTTGAGCTCAGCATGTGTTATTGTTTGCTAATTCCTGTCCTCTTGAGGTGAAGTGGTGAAAAATTACGGAACACATTTCATTTTTGTATAATGTTGATAGTTAGTTATGATTTGTGGAAGACCAGAATAATTCGGATTCATTCCCCAATGAGAGCACAAAGGGTGGAAGATTGGTCAGCTGCGCAAAGCAAAGAAGAGATCAGAAGAGCGCATGCTGCAGCTTTTCGTTTGAAAAAGCATGAAACAGGTGAAGCAGATGAATTGGGGCCATTCAGCAATTGCAAGGTATAGGGAACAGTTGACCCAGATTTCGGGCCAGTATCAAGAACTCCAGATATGAGTGAAACTCCAGATCAGAGAAGGGGAGTGGTTACCTTGAGCGGCCAGGATAGGGGCAGGGACAGGGGCTGCAACCGGGACAGGGGCACGCGCGGCAGCCGGACATGGAGCAGCAACCGGAACAGGGGCACGCGCGGGGGGCGGACATGGAGCAGCAGCCGGAACAGGGGCACGGGCGGGTGTCAGACATGGAGCAGTAGCCATGACAGGGGCATGGGCGAGGGGCGGAGCTGGAGTGGTGACGGAGATTGATGGCGAGGGAATGGATGGAGGAACTCCAGCATGGGCAGGGGGCGGCCGTGGAGATGGAGGCGGCGCCGCCGCCGTGGACCCCAGCATCGGACTCATCGCTCCACCTTCGTCGACCGCTAGGTAGGGTTATGCGGGTATGCGGGTTCGTGGAATATGAGGTGACGATGCGGGCTTGCCGCTTTGACCCACTTATTGCGACGCGGTCGGCCCAGCGGCACTACGCGGGCCGTTTTTGCCGGGCGGCGTAGTGGTGTAGCGGGGAGGCCTGCCCCGCTTGCAACCTGAGTCCATCCACTAACATGCACCAGCAGTTCGGTGAGCTCCTGCGTAGCAGAACCGGGTCAGACGTCACGTTCCTCGTGTCCGGCGAATCTTTTCCCGCACACAAGCTCATACTCTCCGTGAGGTCACCGGTTTTCATGGCTGAGTTCTTTGGACAAATGAAGGAGAAGCATTTGGGACATGTGGAGGTCAAGGACATGGACACAGCGGTGTTCAAGGCCATGCTTCACTTCATCTACACCGACACTGTGCCTGAACTTGATCATCAGCTGGAGGAGGTGGCGACACTGGCGCATCACCTACTTGTAGCCGCTGACAGGTACGGACTTGACAGGCTCAAGCTGATATGTGAAAGCAAGCTCTCCGATGGCATCACCGTGGACACGGCAGCTACTACTTTGGCCTTAGCTGAGCAGCACAACTGTTCGCAGCTCAAGGCCAAGTGCGCCAAATTCATCGTCAGCACTCCTGCAGTTCTTGATGCTGTCCTGGCCACGGACGGGTATAAGCACCTAGCAGAAAGCTGCCCTTCGGTGCTGGCTGACCTCCTCAAGTCAAGCCTGCGCATTGGAGGAAGAACTGATGCATAATTAGGTGGTACTAGACAATTTGGCGCGGCAACATGCGGCGCCCTTCGCTGTGAGATCGTTGCTTAAAATTTTGTAGTAATACTACAAAATATGGGTTTTTGAAGTACTTCAGAAGTGCTAGTTACGTGATGTGTAATATAGGAAAAAAAAAATTTACCGCTGACAAAATACGGCCAGAAAATCACTCATCTTCAAAGGATAGTTACCGTGGGGTAATTAAGACTGAGCAGGAACAAAGAGGTGGCTGCATTATGTGTAGATGAGCTCTTATGGCAAGCTAATTTCAGGAACTTTGATAGCAATCTCATCCGGAATCGGTATCCTTTCTTGAGAAAGTACAATGCGAGTAAAAACAGATGGACTATCCATCATCCTTTTTCTGTTTATGAACATATTCTAGTGGACATGTGTCTACACCTGCGAGGGCAGATTTTTCAAAGGCGTACCCGCTCTAGTCTTTAGGTAAACCAGCGTGTCGTCTAAGGAAAACCGATATTGATTCATGTAATTTCCTCTTCTCCACCAATATTCATAACTCTAAGTGCCTCTCTATAATAAGTCAATGATACAATAATCTTCTCGTCAGTGGATAGATGGACGCTCATGCCCCTTGATATAGGTAGTTTATCTGCAATAGACTGAACCATTGTATTAGCAGGTACCATCTGGAACTAAGAGACGGGCTCCATCACATATGCATATGGCCACCAATTTTACAGAGCGTCGCTCATGGAAATGTCCTTGAGTACTGACAGGCGCACAATAGCATCTATTCGTTCCTGACCTCTATGACAGGAGTCATACACTTGTAGAATCAAAGTGTAATTCTTATCATAAAAACATACAATCCGGAAAAAATCTAGCTTTAGTCAAAGGAATATTTAGGTTCTAAGATTAACAAAGTGGCTCGGGCATCACAGAGAATATATCTTTACAATTAGCTTAACCACATAAAAGAAGAAGCGAAAATGAAGATATTTGTACAGTACTAATAATTCCATTGACTGGAAAATGGGTAGTGACATGATCTACAAATAAAGTGAACAATTACACACTACTTACCACTAGGGATAGTGGAAATCGACACCAACCAGATGGCGATGCAACCAGAGCCGAGTGGAAACAAAAAGTAATCTCTGAGGAGTGAGAAAACGAAAAGAAATTAAGAAGGTCCGGAGAAATGAGGGGTAGTGAAGGAAAAATGAATATCAAGAGATGGCTTACCGGTGAACAGCAGCAGAATCAGTAGAGACACTTATATATCAGCTAACATCTGCTCCGAAGAACAGAAAGTGACACTATAAATATGCTGGTGTTTCTTGGTGAACCGCTTATTACGCCCTTGGCACCAAAAAGGAGCAACACAATGATGATGGCCTCCATAGTATGGCCAGCCCAGGCCAAGTAGCTAGAAAACAACATCCAATACACTATTAGCAAAAAACATATGGAGAAAAGAAACCAGAAAAAAACCAGGAACACACTTAAACTTCAGAGCACTAACAAACTCTGTAGACCTAGCCAACCGAATGTTCAACATGTGAGCTGCAAAAAAGACAGTAACACGCACCCATATTTCGATAGAAATAGTAAACACAATGATATTAACTTGGAGCTGACATGTGATGTTGGTTAGGTGCGTGTTTGCTTCTTAAATTTGACTGCACAAATTAAAGGAAGATCAGCAAATCCAAATTAGAGATAAGTTTTTTCCAACATCCTTCTCATGCTAGAAGTGGACGTTTTTCTCTAGCCAATAGCTATTATGATAGCCTGCTCCTGGCGTACTGCGTAGGAAAAAAGTAAGATGATCTCTTATATGTTCAACTAACTAATGAAAATCCTTTAGATAATTATGTTCTTACTTAGAGAAAATAGTATAGAAAATTAGATGAGAAACCAGTATACCTGAATTGAACAATAGCTGTCATGATCACTCCATTTTCTTTCGCAACTAAGTAGACACCCAATAAACCATCGCAAACCCGAGCAACACCAACAAACATCGGGCCCTATATAGCAGCAACAATAGGAAAAGTGATAACTGTTCTGTTAACACCGCTTAAAAGCATCCGAGCAGATTCCATTTGTCCAAAATTAGGAAGAACAAATCTACAACACAGTTAGTAAAAATTGAGCCACAGGATTGTAGGCCACGCAAAGTAATCGACATGATCTTGGTGATAAACTGGACCGTACAATTCTGAAATAATGAACACTCATTTGCCGGTTAATATGACCACAAGTTAATTTGTGTACTGCATAAATTACGTAGAAGGTATAATAATGCATTCTACCTGGTTAAAATCTGTAGTGAATAAATGTATTAAGAAACATAAAAGGAGGAGAAGACGACTCAGTTGTTGGCACAGACCTACTCTCCCTCTTGGCCATGGACGGCTACTCCTGCTCGGCCTACCTGCAGCTGCAATCTCGAATCTGACCAAAGACAACCAGCTCCATGAGCTGCAGAGACCAAGAAACCTCTCCTTTCTCCTCGTGATGTCATCTCATTCACCCCGACAACTGCCTCATCCAATCCCTAAGCATGGTCATGGAACCTGACCTCCCATCCTCATGGTAGGAAGCCAAAAAAAGGACTCGCCAGACTTTCTCGGGGAGATACCCTCGAACCATCACCGGCATCAGCCGCTCAATCCATATATGATAGTCGTGACTCTTGAGCCCGGTGACTTGTCCCGTCGAAAGATTGACTCTCTTACTTATATTCGAACAATAACCATCAGGGAACATCACGACATATTTGAGCCACCTGAATGGCTCCTTCTTTTGGACATTATCAAGGCAGTAGTAGGCATGCGGCTTGAACCAATTCTTTCGACAGACAGTAGGAGGCTGCATGTGTAATCTCTTCCTATCACAAAGCTTCTCAACATCGACTCTAGCCTTGACATTATCCTTTGACTTTCCAGGAATGTTCAGTACTGTATGAAAAAGAGACTCCCCGACATTCTTTTCGGTGTGCATCACATCGATGTTATGGGGAAGTTCAAGGTACTTGTAATACACAAGATTCGTTAAGGCTGCCACATGAGTCCAGTTGTGCGTTACACCATATCCCGCAAATAGATGGCCAGTTCCCGGCGCCGCAGGCACGAGAGCACGTAGCTCGGCATCAACAACTGAACCATCGAACTTTGGTACCTCTTTTACTTCATGCACAACTTTGCCCTTCTTGAAGTTCTTCTTGTCTTCTCTGAACGAATGCTTTCTTTTGAGGTACTGTCGATTCGTGTCAAACGCAACATACTTGCGACCCGACTTTAGCCAAAGAAACTCAAGTCGGTGCCTGCACACTGGGCATGGCCACTTACCAGCTGTACACCATCCGCACGTTAGGGCGTACCCGGGCATGTCATGCATGGTATACTGCAACCAAACTTTCATCAAGAAGTTTCTCCTCGATGCTCGGTCGTATGTCAACGTCCCGTGTATCCAGGAGTGGTTCAAATCATCCACAATCGGTTGCATGTAGACACTCAAATTTTTCCCCGGGTACTCGGGCCCTGGAATGATCAACGACAGAAACATGGTCTTCCGTTGCATTAATACTCCGGGGGGGGGGGGGGGAGATTAAGCGGAATAACAAACACCGGCCAGTAGCTGTACGCGGCCGTCGACAAACCATATGGGTTGAAGCCATCTGTTGCTATCGCAATTCTGACATTCCGAGCCTCTTCTGCCCACCGGGGGTATTTGTCATCGAAGTTCTTCCATGCCTTACCATCAGACGGATGTCCCATCTTCTTCTGTCCATGCTCGTCCTCATATCTCTTCCCCTTCTTGTGCCACGTCATCTGTTTGGCAGTCTCTTCGCTCAAGTAAAGCCGCTGGATTCTTTTTATGAATGGGAGATACCGAAGAATCTTTAGAGCGACATTAGAATGCCTCATCTGACCATCCTTTCCCTTTACCTCATCATACCTAGAGGCCCCACAAATGGAGCAGTACTTGTCATCCGCAAACTGTTTCCAAAACAAAAGGCAACCTTTTGGACAACAATCTATCTTTTCATAATCCATGTTCATCTCCTTCATGAGTTTCTTCGTTTCGTAAAAGGTTTTAGGCAGACAATGCCCTTCAGGCAACATGTTACCACATGTTCTCAGATTAGCTTCAAAGTGAGAACGGGTGGCGGAGTACTGGCACTTGTCGGCTAGACACTGAGAGATGGCATCGAGCTGAGAAATCTTTGCACCCTCGTACAGAGGCCTCTTAGCCGCGGCCATCATATTAAGGAAGGCCTTCGCGGTTGGCTCCGGTTCCTCTGGTTCTAGCGGTTCCTCTGGTTTTGGTGGTTCCTCTGGTTCTGGTGGTTCCTCCCGTCGAGGTGGTGAATCCGGCTGGTCAGCATCGATGAGATCATCTAGAAAGTTTCTAATCCCATCGTGCTCATTGCCATTGAGCCGCTGACGCATCACCTCACCCCTGTCATGTTCGTACCGAGCAAAGTCGACTTGCATGACATAGTTAGACATGTACCCATATTGCAGAAGGTGTTTATACATGTCATCCTTTCCCTAACGATGACGCTTAGTGCAATGAGCGCAGGGACAAAGTGCCCGAACCATTGCCTTCGAACCACGCGCTAACTCATTCACTAACAAATGAGTGTTCCGTACCCAATCGTCTGTTTTATTAGTCGCACTAATACGGCCACTGTACATCCACCCATTATCAGCCATCCTCTTCTGCTTTGTTGGGAGCCAAACAACAAATATAACATTTTATATCAAACAGGAGATTAAATGCTTCATATTTTTACGCATTCATCAACCTACATGTCTAATAGGAAAAGAGGGTCCTAACCAGCCGCCGGATCCGTAGATTGGGTAAGTTCTCCCTGGCTCTACCCCGATCCGAGCAGAATTTCGACAGCACCTCCCTACTACTCTCCCGATACACGTCTCGACAAAAAGCCAAGAGGATGTGCATCCGAAGAACAACGAGGAGGCGTCACCGAAATCCTGTCTCGAATCGAGCTAGAGCCAGGGAGAACCATACCCAACTACGAATCCGCCGACTGCCCGATAAAAGCCGTAAATGTTACGGTTCAAAATATGCGAGAGCACTAATGCATATTAAGTCGCGTAACACTTACGGTTGGGATGACGCCTAGGTGACGCGACAGACTTGGTGATCTAGACACGAAAATAAACCTAGGTACAAGAGAGGCAAACGGATTCTCACCCTCGAAGCGTGATCAAATCGTCGAAGATGATTCGGGACCCTGCCGTCGAAACACCCCCCGCTCACCCTCCGGTAACTGCAAAAAACATGAACAAATGGTTAAATATGCAACATCTATTCAACAAATTTCATCTATTTTAGCCAAGTGTAGGATTTAGCTCTAATCTTTATTTTAGCCAAGTGTAGGATGTACCTGCGAGAGACCGGAGCTCCGGCGATGGCTCGACGGAGGGACGGGATAGGGAGGGGGGGCAATGCAGCGAGGCGGCTGCTGCGTGGGGGAGGCGGCATAGGGAGGGGGCGAGCTCGGGGAGGAGGGGCGAGCTCCGGGACTAGGAGGGGTGGTGGCCGCGAGCTCGGGGAGGAGGAAGGGCTCTAGGAGGAGCTCGGGGAGGAGGAGGCGGCGTAGGAAGGAGGCGGCGGGGCTCTGGGAGGAGGAGGGGCGGCCAGCTCCGGGAGGAGGAGGCGGGGGCGGCCCCGAGCTCGGGGAGCAGCGGCTGGTGGTGGCGGGGTCGGGAGGAGGAGGGGCGGCGAGCTTCGGTTGAGGAGGGGCGGCGGCGAGGTCGGGAGGAGGAGGGGTGGTGGCGGGGTCGGGAGGAGGAGGGGCGGCGGCGGCCCCGAGCTCGGGGAGCAGCGGCTGGTGGCGGCGGGGTCGGGGGCGGGTTGAGTGGCGGCGGGGTCGGGGACGGGTTGGGGATAGGGTCGAGGGTGAGTGGCCCAGGTGGGCCGCGGGCAAAAAAAGGGATAACGCTACGCCGACGGCCAGGATACGCCGAGGGCTGCCATCGGCGTAGCTAGGTTTTTATTTTTATTTTCTAGTATTAGTATATACTTTATACTTTTTTATATTATTATATACTAGATTATATTATTACTACATTATTACTATATATTATTACTATATACTTTGCATGTTTCAACACAACACCACACCTCCATGCATGTGCAAGGGCCACATGCCCGTTCTTGAGGGTTTCCTACGACCCGGAGCGCGGTTTGCCGCGGAACCCTGATCTGTGGGCCTCGGATCGTCTACCCCCCATAGACGTTTCGCTGACAGGGGTAGCCCGGCGTAACTCTCTCTTGTTTTGTGTTTGTTTAGGTCATATGATGATGTAAAACCATGTTGGTTCACAAGGTGCGGCAGTATCCTACCCGGTTTCACCGGAACGGGGAGTTTCCCTCTTATATAAGTCCAGAACCTTTCCTTTTAGGTTACAGAGCATGCATGCGAAGGGAGACACATTCATGTAACCCGGGGACTAGGTTTTGCATGTTTCAACACAACACCACACCCTCCATTCATGTGCAAGGGCCACATGCAAGTTCTTGAGGGTTTCCTACGACCCGGAGCGCGGTTTGCCGCGAAACCCTGATATGTGGGCCTCGGATCGTCTACCCCCTAGTGATAAGGATTGAATCTCTGAACAACTTCACTAAAAGTGTGATATATAAATTTCACACACATGTGATAATAACACTTACAAACATGCAAATTTCTCAAGGTGTGAGAAGATTCGACATTTCATGTGGGCATGGAGACTATTATTTGGAGGCTACGAATCCGTCGATTTGATAAAATAGAACCTAAATAATTGATACTAATAAATAAATACAAATATAAAATAAATTATAATTGGGTGGAAAAAATAAATAAAAATATACGGCGGTACGCCGACGGTGACCCTCGGCGTATGAATAAAAAAAACGTACGGCGGTACGCCGACGGTGACCCTCGGCGTATTGGTGGCGCCGTTAGGGATCCGTCCCAGCCAGTTCAGCAAGTGCCACGTGGACACCCTGTACGGCGAAGGCCTGCATATGCCGAGGGCCACCGTCGGCGTATCGGTGGCTACGCCGACGGCGAGGCTACGCTAAGGGCTCGGAAGCGGGGCTGGCCTGGCCCGGTGCTACGCCGACGGCCCCGATAATTGGCCGTCGGTGTACGGCCGGCTCGTAGCCGCACCGCGCCATTTCTGTAGTGTCCTTCCCATGTGCTCCAGAATCCATAAAGAAAAATTAAGATCTTCAGATTCGACAGCCAAGGAACAACATGAATCATATGATTCGACAGCCAAGAAACAACAAACTAAGATGTCCCGATCATTTGTTGACCAGATATAACAGATAAAGCAAAAAAAATATGGATTCGGTGTAGCACAAAGTGGAAATTGAAACCTTATTAACATCGAACAAAGAACTTGGACATGAAGTTATTAGAGTTACCACACCTCATGTTCCGACGACATCATTGGCGGTCAGAAATAGCACGAACGACTCGGGCTCCCCGGCCGCAAGAGGCGTCTATGTGGTACGGCGGTTGTGGCGGCTCCTCAAAGCAGAATTGTAGGTCAACCACGGGAAACCGGTCATCTGCCGCCGCGGGCCTGGCCCCTCGCCGTGCGATGTGGTGAGCCGCTGGTCACCGCTTGAATAGTGCTTGATGCCAGCGTGTACGCCCTTGCAGCTCCTTGCTCGCCGTCCCGTCTACATGCCGACGATGTCGCCGTATCCCTAACTCCTTCTCGAGGTTGAGAGGCGGGTAGACAGGCTCGGCAATGGACGGTGCCCCGGGCTAGAGTTCCCCGCGGTGAGCCTCGCCATCTCGCGCACGGAGCAGTGGAGACCAGGAGGTATCCAGGACGACGACGGGGCATGGAAGGCACGCATCACATCGGCAAGAGGCGGAATTCTGTGATGCCTCTTCCTTTTCGTCGCTCATGGAGGCCAAGGCCGGAGTTCCCCATGGCGCAGCCATGGAAGTGAGCCCCCTCTACGCCCACACCTCCCCGCAGCATCTACCTCCTCGAAGCCCCGGTACGCTTCATCGCCCATGGAGGGTGAGGCCTCGCGGTAGGCTGACCCAGCTGGCGCACCCATGGAAGATATCCCGGCGCAGCAACAGAGCGTGGGAGGCGGAGCTGTGGGGTGGACGTGGACGTGTGGCTGGGCGCCGCCGGCGTTCTTGCTCTTAGCGGCAGTTGGTGGCGAGCCGGTAGTGGAGGAGGCGGCGAACGGGAGAGGACCACGAAGATAAGACCGCGTCAGCCTTCTAGAAACGTCACAACCGCTTAGCGAGGAATAAACGGCGAGGAAATCTAGAGATGCTTCCAGCCACGAGAAAGAAGACATAAAAGAAATGGTTTGAGGTGCCCGGTACGCTGCCCACGCGAATAGCACCTAATTTTTCCGTACGTACACTGTAGATCCAAGGTACTGTAGACGCATCTACAGTACCATTCGCTGATTTGGCGCCCCTAATCGACCGATGAAACCCTCCACTTTCATATATGTAGTAATAATAACTAAGTACTCAGGTCCAAATATGACGACCCATGGTGTGCTATTTGTGCTTTCCATGTCTAGTTAAATTGTGTCCATGTCTTTCCAACGAACTGAAGCTCAGTTAGGTTCGTCTGTGTCTCCTTGTTATGCGTAGTGTAGTAACTTGTGGTTCCCTGACTTGTGTCGTGTGCAACTACTGCTTCCAGTGCTCCTCACCTGCTAAATGGTTCAAGATTTAGTTTTTGTCTCTTGCATGCTTGCCAGTGCCAGTGTGGATGGAACCTTCTGCTAAGATATGTCCAAGACTCATTTTCTCACCTGCACTCACGTAGTCCTGGTGTGTGTTTCATTGTTTATAATGGGAGTTCTTATGAACATCTTGTCAGCAAATTCGGGAATAACATTACAAAAGTTATAGCTGACAGTGCTAGTCCATCCCCAAGGTTCATGTCCCAAACGCTACTCTATCTTAACGCTGGGGAATAATATCAGGCTCATGCCCGACATTTTTATACCCTTTTTTGGTGGTATTAGCTGATGGATAAGTCTCTGTCCTATGGTCTTTGTGGGACAGCACACATGGTCCTTGTGTCAAGGACTAGCAGTTAGAGATAGAGCATCAAGGACTGGTTGTTAGATAGAGCATCCTTGACTGCTGACTTTAGACTAGCATCTAGCATATTCTTGGCTGGTTAGCAGTCTATAAGTATGTATCCCCAACCCCTCAGGTTGGTATGGCATTTGTGTGAGTTTGTGTGAGAAATAGAAACCAGAAAATTGCCCCAACTCCTTGTGTCATCCTCTCCCTCGATGAGAGTTAGAATTAAGCGACTAACAAGTGGTATCAGAGCCAAGTTAGTTTGTAGCCTGAGCATCTCCTGCTCATCTCCTTCCCCGGCAGTAGCAGCAGCTCCGGCTGCCTCTGCTCACTCCTCTCTCTCTGTGCAGACGAGCAGCAGCTCGTCGGTTGCAGCCCCCTCTCCACCCAGCAGCTCCCCAGTGGCGAGCCATGTCCGCAAGCCACTCTCAGCACTCGGTAACCTCGAGCACGCGGCGTCGGCAGGAGGCCGAGCTCGCCGCGGCAGAGGAGCGCGAGCGAGTGGCGGCAGCAAGGGCGTCGAGGCTGGCAGCAGCAGAGCTGGCAGCAGCCAGAGCGGAAGTGGAAGCAGCAGCAGCGGAGGATGCAGCACGTGAGGCAGCGGCGGAGGTCCAGGCTCTGCGCGGCAGCATCAACGGCTCCGTTTCAGGCGACGGCAGCGTCGACGGAAACCACGACGCAGCCGGCGAGCGGACAGCGCGGTGGGCCGCCGAGCATGCCCAAGCGCACGGCGGTGGCGCTCCCGGAGGAGGCACGCACGACGGTGGCGCTCCCGGAGGAGGCGCGTGCGGCGACGGCGGCCGAAACGACCAAGACCGCGGCCTCCATGAGGTCCGGACTGTGGTCAGGGACGTTGGTCCCGGTGTTGGGTGGCCTACCCTCACCAAAACCAACTACGTCGAGTGGGCCGCGGTCATGAAGGTCCGGCTCCAAGTGCGGCACATGTGGGAGGCAGTCCAGGATGCCAACGTCGATCACCATGAAGATCGACGGGCGCTGGACGCCCTCCTCGCTGCAGTCCCGCCCGAGATGCAGTTCTCGCTTTCCAACAAGCGGACTGCCAAGGAGGCTTGGGACGCCATCGCTGCGGCACGCATAGGCAGCGACCGCGCCCGCAAGTCCACACTGCAAGTACTTCGCAAGGAGTGGGAGAACCTGGCCTTCAAGCCAGGTGAGGACGTTGATGACTTTGCTCTCCGTCTCAACACTCTGTTGCAGAAGATGGTGCAGTTCGGCGAGGACACCTACAACGAGGAGAAAGCTGTCGAGAAGCTTTTTCGCTGCGTTCCCGAGAAGTACAGGCAGATGGCTCGCTCGATCGAGTCTCTGCTGGACCTCTCCACGATGTCGATCGAGGAGGCGATAGGTCGCCTCAAGGTCGTCGACTCTGACGAGCCACAGCCTCAGTCAGGGTCCATCACCACTGGCGGGAAGCTACTTCTCACTCGGGAGCAGTGGGATGCCTGCCAAGGTGATAGGAAGAAGGGGGAGCCTTCTTCCACGACAGGCGGCCGCAAGCGCGGCAAGCCTCGCAAGGCGCGCAAAGACGCCCAGGGCGGCGCCGCCGGCAAGCAGAAGCCGGCACGAGACGACAGCTGCCGCAACTGCGGCCAGCTTGGCCATTGGGCCAAGGACTGTCGACAGCCACGACGCGGCCAGGCCAACTTCGCACGGGCGGAGGAGGAGCCGGCTCTGTTCATGGCACATGCAAGCATCGAGCTAACTCCAGCAGCACCAGCCGCGGCGGCTCTCCTCCACCTTGACGAGCCAAAGGCACACGCCCTCCTCGGCGATGGCTCCGGCGGCGACAGGACTGACGGGTGGTGCCTAGACACTGGCGCTACCCATCACATGACTGGTCGACGGGAGTTCTTCGCCGAGCTCGACCCCAGCGTGCGAGGCTCCGTCAAGTTTGGGGATGCCTCCGCCGTGGAGATTAAGGGCGTCGGCTCCATCATCTTCACCGCCAAGACTGGAGAGCACCGGCTGCTCACCAGTGTCTACTACATTCCCGCGTTGAGGAACTCCATCATCAGCTTGGGACAGCTGGATGAGAACGGCTCGAGCGTGCTGATCAAGCATGGGATCCTACGCATCTGGGATCGTAATGGTCGCCTTCTTGCCAAGGTAACTAGAGGTGCGAATCGACTCTACGTCCTCAACGTGCAGGTGGCACAACCCCTCTGTCTCGCTGCCCGTCGGGACGACGAGGCGTGGCAGTGGCACGAGCGCTTCGGGCACCTTCACTTCGAGGCTCTGAAGCGGCTCAGTACCATGGAGATGGTGCGAGGCCTACCGTGCCTTGACCATGTGGAGCAGTTCTGCGACGTCTGTGTCATGACGAAGCATAGGCGGACCCCTTTTCCCCAGAGGGCGAGCTTCCGAGCCAAGGAGAGGCTCGAGCTCGTGCACGGGGACTTGTGTGGCCCGGTGACACCGGCCACACCGGGAGGACGACGCTACTTCTTGCTGCTCGTCGACGACCTCTCCCGCTACATGTGGGTGATGGTCCTCGGCAGCAAGGGAGAGGCTGCGGACGCCATCAGGCGCGTGCAGGCTGTTGCAGAGGCGGAGTGCGGTCGCAAGCTGCGCGTGCTGCGCACCGACAACGGCGGCGAATTCACAACGGCTAAATTCGCGTCGTACTGCGCTGATGAGGGCATTCAGCGTCACCACTCCGCGCCGTATAGTCCACAGCAGAACGGCGTCGTCGAGCGGCGCAACCAGATGGTTGTGGGGATGGCCCGGTCCCTCCTCAAGCAGAGAGGGATGCCGGCTGTCTTCTGGGGAGAGGCAGTGGTGACGGCCGTCTACATCCTCAACCGCTCGCCCACCAAGGCGCTCGACGGCAGGACGCCGTACGAGGCTTGGCATGGGCGCAAGCCGGCGGTCTCCCACTTGCGGGTCTTCGGCTGCCTCGCGTTCGCCAAGGAGCTTGGCCACATCGGCAAGCTCGACGACAGGAGCATTCCGGGAGTGTTCATCGGCTACGCGGAGGGCTCGAAGGCCTACCGCATCCTCGACCCGAAGACACAGCGTGTGCGCACGGCACGAGACATTGTGTTCAACGAAGGGCGAGGATGGGCGTGGGACAAGGTGGTGGATGACGACTCGACTCCGACGTATGACGACTTCATTGTCGAGCACGTCCACTTCGAGGGAGCTGGGGGAGTAGGTAGCTCTTCTTCGCCCAGCATGCCTACCTCAGCCCCCGAGTCTTCATCGACCCCGGCAGCACCACGCTCTCCGACCACGACTTCAGCTGCGACGAGTCCTTCGTCGACTCCAGCACAGCCGGCGACGCCTCGTGCTCCAGCACCGACAGCCACCCCTCCGGGGACGTCTACTCCACCACCAGCTCACGTCAAGCACAGCCCGGTGGAGTTCGCTTCCCCGCTCCCTCACGACGAGGAGCGCATCGACGCGTACTACGACGGCGAGCCGCTGCGGTACCGCACGATGAAGAACCTTCTCGGCGACTGGTGCCACACGACCTGGAGGCGCAGTTGCACCTTGCGTGTGATGAAGGCGAGCCTCGGTCTTTTGCAGAGGCCGAGAGAGACGCGGCATGGCGCGCCGCGATGCAGCTGGAGATGGATGCGGTTGAGCAGAACCGCACCTGGGAGCTTGCTGACCTCCCTCATGGTCACCGCGCGATCACCCTTAAGTGGGTGTTCAAGCTGAAGAGGGATGAAGCTGGCGCCATCGTCAAGCACAAGGCTCGTTTGGTGGCACGAGGTTTCGTGCAGCAGGAGGGGGTCGACTTCGACGACCCCTTCGCTCCCGTGGCACGGATGGAGTCCGTGCGACTCCTCCTTGCGCTGGCTGCCCAGGAGGGCTGGCGTGTCCATCACATGGATGTCAAGTCGGCGTTCCTTAACGGTGACTTGAAGGAGGAGGTCTACGTGCACCAGCCGCCGGGATTTGCGATCCTCGGCAAGGAGGGCAAGGTGCTCCGCCTGCGCAAGGCTCTTTACGGTTTACGGCAGGCACCGAGGGCGTGGAATGCCAAGTTGGATTCCACGCTAAAGGGGATGGGCTTCGAGCAAAGCCCGCACGAGGCAGCCGTCTACCGGCGGGGCAATGGAGGAAATGCCCTGCTAGTGGGCGTCTACGTCGATGACTTGGTGATCACCGGCACCAAGGATGCGGAGGTGGCGGCGTTCAAGGAAGAGATGAAGGCCACCTTCCAGATGAGTGACTTGGGGCCCCTCTCCTTCTACCTGGGAATCGAGGTGCACCAGGACGACTCCGGGATCACGCTTCGACAGACCGCCTACGCCAAGCGCATCGTTGAGCTAGCTGGGCTCACCGACTGCAACCCAGCCCTCACTCCGATGGAGGAGAGGCTGAAGCTCAGCCGCGACAGCACGACGGAGGAGGTGGACGCTACGCAGTACCGGCGTCTTGTGGGGAGCCTTCGCTACCTCGCCCACACACGGCCGGACTTGGCATTCTCCGTCGGCTACGTTAGTCGGTTCATGCAGCGACCGACGACGGAGCACCAGCAGGCCGTGAAGAGGATCGTCCGCTACATTGCGGGGACTCTCGACCACGGTCTCTACTACCCTAGGTGCCCTGGGGCGGCACACTTCGTCGGGTACAGCGACAGCGACCACGCCGGCGACATCGACACCAGCAAGAGCACAAGCGGGATCCTCTTCTTCCTCGGCAAGTGCCTTGTGAGCTGGCAGTCAGTCAAGCAGCAGGTGGTGGCCATGTCTAGCTGCGAGGCCGAGTACATAGCGGCCTCCACCGCTTCCACTCAGGCGCTCTGGCTCGCTCGACTGCTTGGTGATCTCCTCGGTCGAGACACTAGAGCGGTGGAGCTCAGGGTGGACAGCAAGTCCGCTCTGGCCCTGGCGAGGAACCCCGTGTTCCACGAGCGGAGCAAACACATCCGGGTGAGGTACCACTTCATCCGAAGCTGTTTGGATGACGGGAGCATCACGGTGAGCTACATCAACACCAAGGATCAGCTTGCAGATCTGCTCACCAAGCCTCTTGGGCGGATCGCGTTCGTCGGACTCTGCTCCAGGATTGGGATGGTCCAGCCTTCCCACAAGACGACGCACAAGACTTAGGGGGAGAATGATGGATAAGTCTCTGTCCTATGGTCTTTGTGGGACAGCACACATGGTCCTTGTGTCAAGGACTAGCAGTTAGAGATAGAGCATCAAGGACTGGTTGTTAGATAGAGCATCCTTGACTGCTGCCTTTAGACTAGCATCTTAGACTAGCATCTAGCATATTCTTGGCTGGTTAGCAGCCTATAAGTATGTATCCCCAACCCCTCAGGTTGGTATGGCATTTGTGTGAGTTTGTGTGAGAAATAGAAACCAGAAAATTGCCCCAACTCCTTGTGTCATCCTCTCCCTCGATGAGAGTTAGAATTAAGCGACTAACATTAGCAAATCTGAAAAATAAGCAGAGGAAGTATAAAAAGTTGGGGGATTATCCTTTTATTAGTGGAGAATCATCTTTGATAAATGTCCCTTTCTTTTCATACTTTCTCTTTTCCAGGGGGTCCAGCTGAGTGAATCTTTTGATTTTTCCACTCCTCCCGCCTAGGCCCAGTCACCTTCCACTCCCTCCTGGTCTCCTACCGTCAACCAGTCGTCGGTGCAGTCTTCTTCTTGCCAGGTGAGCACTCTTCTACTCTTTACTCCCACACATCGCCTCTCCTCGCCCAGGCATCGACTTCCCCACGCCCCTTCCTCGCTGCCGCTCTTTGCTCTCCACTAGGCACAGCGGGTCTGGCTCGTCGGGGCTCCAATCCGGCCGCCGGAGCACACCGATCTGTCCAGATTGATCCGCCTTGCAGACGTCTCGACACCAGCTGAACCCCCTCACAAACGTCGTCTCCTTCGCTGGCGCGACGCGGAAACAAGGCCCGCGCCCGTAGCGCGCTGCAGGTGGCCACACGAAGCACGTTGCGAGTGGAAGGGTTCTGCCCCAGTGGCACGGTGAGTCGTCCTGTGCTTATTAGCCAGATTAGTTCGCAGTCCTTTCTCATCACTTGCTCTCACCGCTCACCTGTCTAAATTGTATGAACCCACAATCATTCCTTTCTATGCAGGAACATTTGATCTCACGCTGTCACGCTCACGCATAGAAGAAACTTCATTTCTGACCACTCTCCAGCCTTCCCCATGGAGCTTGCCGGTGCAAACCTCACAGAAGTCGTTCGCTCGCTGAGGCTGCTCAAGATCGAGGGGTACAGCATGATCGGGGATATGGGCAGTGACGATTACTTTAAATACAGATGGATTGTGGACGGGTACGAGTGGGAAATCCGCGTATATCCACGCGTCTTTGATTCTAAGGGTTTGTACTCGTTTGTGGCAGTGCAGCTAATCTTTCTTAGTGAACCCCGAGCGTGCGCTGTGCGTACGACTCTGCGTTGTTGCTTGGTTAGACAGAGAAAGGTGATGTGCAACGAATATCGTCGGACAAGAACATTCAGGAAGCCCCAAGATAGCTCAGAAAAAATTCTGCTAACAGGAGAGAAATATATTGATGATGATTCTTTTGCTGTGCAATGCATCCTTGAGGTTTTCAAGGAACTACCAGATATTGCAACAGTCTCTCTTAAAGAACTGCAGCTGCCATCGTCTAACCTGCACCAGCATTTTTCTCAACTCCTTCAGAGCGAGACTGGATCAGACGTCACATTTCTTGTGTCCGGCGAGTCTTTTGCTGCTCACAAGCTCATACTCGCCGCAAGGTCCCCTGTATTTATGGCTGAGTTCTTTGGAGATATGAACGAGAAGTGCTCTCCAAGTGTGGAGATTGAGGACATGGAGGCTGCGGTATTCAAGGCACTGCTTCATTTCATCTACACCGACACTGTGCCAGAATTTGGACAGCAGGAGGCGGCGGCGGATGCGGAGGACATCTACATCGACACTGTGCCGGAGTTAAGACAACAGGAGATTGTTTTAGGGATGGCACCTGACTATATACCTGGGGAAAAGGAAGGAAATGATGGAGAGGATATTGTAAGATTGGGTTATTTTGGACAGAAGGAGGAGGCGGTGACGGCGATGGCTCAACATCTACTTGCTGCTGCTGACAGGTATGGACTGGACAGACTGAAGCTGATTTGTGTCGGTGAGCTCTCTGGTGGTATCAACGTGGGCACAGCAGCGACAACCTTGGCATTAGCCGAGCAGCACAACTGCCCAGAGCTCAAGGAGAGGTGTGTTGAGTTCATTATTAGAACTTCTGCCACGCTTGATGCGGTCTTGCGAACCAAGGGGTATAAGCACCTGGAGGCAAGCTGCCCTCTGGTGGTGATTGATATTTTCAAGGCTGCGCGTGGAAGAAGAAGTTGAAGCGTATCTTGGTGCTGTCGGACCAAGGTTGATGGTGCATGTTATTGTATCAGTTTGAGCTTGCCAGCCATGCTTGTCTAGTACTACTTTATGTTTGTCTTTCAATAAATTAAGGAGAACTACTATGTACATATATATATGTTGTAGGCAACTATTTTTCTTGCATTTCCCCTTCACTTTGATATGTAAATTTTGTGCTAAATGGTTTGTTGTGAATTTGTGCCTGTTGACGGCAATCATTGAAAATGTGATACATGTATGTGCCATGATCATCTCAGTTTGAGCCACATAAATTGGTGTGTATTTCACTCTTTATAGTGGGAGTTCTTATGAATAACTTGCCGTCACACTTGGGAATAACATTCAGCAAATTCATCTAACAATGTCTTCTTTTTAAATGAAAGTATTTTATTGATCTAACAGTGTTAGGTGCTGGATACTGATCTCTCTTTTATATATTATATATAGGCCAAGAGTCGACACCTTAATGGTTTTTGGTGTGTGCTTTGCATATTTTCCACAACATTTCGATTCATGGGTGTTGATAATATTTGTGGAGTACTTCCCCCAAAATATATTATCTTTGGATTACTTCCAGTAAATTGATTATTTGTGGAAATGAAACAGAGTTCACATATTTTTTGTAGATTGAAGGGAGGTGACAATGTGGATGGTGAATTTGCTTCTATGTTTAACCATGCCTTGTGCGGGTTGGTGTCTTGGTGGTCAGGTGACAGGTCCACATGGGCAAGCCTTGACTGCTTCAGACTGAAAGCCAAAGATATTCAGGAATGTGACTTATGCTACGGAAAGAAGAGGTACTTTGTTATGTGTACACACCGGCACAACATTATCCTTAAGAATTTACCGTTGCCATGCATAGCAAGAAGCTACTCCCTCCAATCCAAATTAATGTTCTCAGATTTGTCTAAATTCGGATGTAGTACAAGTATATAGGAATATATGTTTTAAAGTACTCCCTGCATTTCATAATATAAGATGTTTTAGTTTTTTGAAACGAATGTATCTAGACGCGTTTTAGTGTGATAATTCACTCCGAATCTATACACTAAAAGATGTCTAGATACATTCGTTTCACAAAAGCTAAAACATCTTATATTTTGAAAAGGAAGGAGTATGTGCTATGGTTTAGCTCGGAACTATGTATTATACTAGTAGATATTACATGGTTCTAAAATTTAGTATCACTGGCCGATTTTTTTTAGAAGGTTTGAGTAGTAAACTGACCACATGTAGGTAGAAACTCACCATATCATGGTTCTTTCAAACTTCTTTGTTCTTGTCACGATATCATCCAATTGACCGCTGGGAAACATCTGTGTGGTCAAACTTGTAAACAACAAATATGGATGATTACTTTTTGAATGGTAAAAATGTGGATTATGGTCTGTTAACGCATCCTGGGCCCAAACAAAAGATCTCATGGAGCACAGATCACGATGTACCATCCAGTGATGACGAAACAGAATAAATCATGCCATTTAAATTTAGCAATTAGTTTCCTTATTGAGTACACTCAAATGTTTGTAGCATACGAATTTTGAACAATCACGAGAACACACACTTAGATTGGGCTGGTGACTATCTTTTGTACCGAATGCCACTTTATCCTTTTCTTATTTGAAGTTAACATTTCAAAGGTTCCACTAACCGTTCATGGATGTGCTTGTCTGGTGGGTGTGGGGGGACATGTACATAAAAAGGTACCCAAAGTTGTTTAAGAAACATCGTTGCTCGGGAATAAATCCCTTCAACTAATTTTGTGTGCCAGTGATGTTTGTTCTTCTTGGCACCGATATATTCTTGTGGATCTGGTTAACCATAATTCACATATGTATGCGGTCATATTAAAATCTTTTTTTATCTTAGGTTCTTGACTCTGAGATATTGGAGCGATGACGCCAGATCCCATACATGCCAATCTTCGGGGCAGCCGACGTTGCAGATGGGTTCCCATTTGGAGACAGTTGAACCTTGCATGGGAGCTTAATTGTCCAAAGACGGAAGCGGTTAAATCTTTCCTGGAAATGTTGTAGGATTCAGGATGGGAATGGTAGTAAAACTAGCTTCTGGAAGATGTCTATATAGAGGTTTCTATCCTACCCTTGAGATTTTGCTAGACTTTTTCCTATTTCCCTTGAATCTGAGATCAATGTACAAGCTGTTTTCAGATAGGTTTCTCTATTCTATCGCTTCCTAGGGCGCTTGTGGACAGCTCCTATGGATAACAGATCTGAGATGTTTTCGGACGTTCAAGTGCGTCCAATAGCCGCTTAGAGAGCCCTATGCTGGAGATGCTCTAAGGCCATACTATGGTTAATCCATTACGCAACCGCCTTCGTTGGCGTCTCCTTCGGCTGGTCTTCACGAACGTTGTTGTCAACAACGTCACCGCTGAATCCACACGACTGCTTTGTCTGCAACTGATCAGCACGTATAACGTGATCCGATTTATTGTTATACTATGATTATTTTTCTTATGCGCTGCTATTGTTCATGTTGGTTAATACATCTAGTATATTAAAGTTTCACGTGATTGGAGTTGCTATAGTCATGAATTATATTCTGAAAGTAATCATGAAAATATTGCCTAATATTCCAATAGAGATGTCCTATTTCATGAGCTTCGCGCGCGAGCCATATGGATATTCGGTGACAGGTGGTATGGGACATGGTGCTTATCTCAAGAGTTGTGTGCCTTGGATCTTGATTTCCTTTTTCTTTTTAATAATTATTTGGATGTGCACATTCTCTATGTCTCAAATTCTCTTGGTATTGAGTTGGTCCAGAGGTCTGGTGTACTTGATATTAACGTATTACTCTTTATCGCAAAAGCTGGTCAGAAGACAAAGTAGCTTGTCCTTGACTTCTTTAGGTCAAGGGTATTTATTGTGTAAAAAAAGGTTAAGAGCATTTGCATGAAATTTTGAAGGCCTGTAGTTCTAAGGAAAACTTGAATTCATACCACTTCGATTATAGGATTTTACCAAAATAACTTTATAGGATAGTATATTTTTTGTAGAAGTTTTAAAGAAAACCAAACATGAGGTCTAACCCCATGAACAAATTATATAAAGTTCTAGTGCACCATGTGTCTTTCTCTCTCATTTCGCTCTAATCAACTAGTATTTTTTTGGGGTGAATATATGTGTATCTGTAGCAATACACAATAACCATCTAGATACGACCACCTGATTACATACCAATGCAAACGGGATTGGTTTTGAACGCGCGACAGGAAAAGCTCATGCATTGTTAAAAAAAAGGTCATCCTGGACAACAAAGGAGGATGAGAGATTGGTAAGTTTTAAAATTACTTCCATTCACTCCTTACTCTATATGGTTGGCTGGTATATGTCAATAGCTCAATGCTTAACAAATGTTTCATTATGCAATGTAGATGGCTGCTTGGCTGAATAACTCAAATGATGCTATAAGTGGAAACTACAAGAAGAATGACCAATATTGGGATGTTGTGACTGTTGAGTACAATAGCAACACCCCTAACAACAATCGCAAAAGACAATGAAAGCAATGCATGAGTCGTTGGCATCGAGTAAACAAACTTGTAAATGATTTCCATGTTGTTTATACAGAGATAAGCCAAGTTTATTCTAGTGGAAAAAATGATGTTGATTTGATGGAAAGGTCAAAAAGAAGTATGAGAAGGACCATGGGCTATTTCTGCATAGGGATACTTGGGAGGCATGTAAAAAAAATCCAAAGTGGCTTGCTTACAACACAGAAATGAATGGATCAAAGAAACGGGATGTGGCTGATCTAGGAGATGTGGGGTTTAAGTCATCTCCTATAGGACTTGATGACATTCCACACCCTCCTATGGGGGTCAAAAAGGCGAAGGCTGAAAGGGATGGAAAATGCAAGAATAAGCAGGTGTCGAATGATATAGAAGAGCTCAATAAGTACATTGAAGCACATGAAGAAGCTAGCAAAAATCGCATTGTGGTGCTAGAAGCACAGAAACGTATTTCACAGGATAAGGTTGAGGCATCACGGCTCGCCCTGGAGGCATCAAAGGAGAACAAGGAGGCCAAGACAAAATCAAAAATGCTAGAGCAATACACAAAGCTCCTCACACATGACACTAGCGGAATGCCTGATGATATGAAATCGGAGCATTTGAAGGCAATTTCATTAATGCGGGAAACATTATGGGGGAAAACTCATCAAAGCTGAAAGGTACGCATGATAAGCATTACGTTGCACAGTTTAATGCCATGTAACTAGCTAATATAAATATATTTTGTTTTGTAGTACTGGCTTTCCACTTCAAGGCGTCTTGAAACCTGGGCGCGATATCTAGTGGTTTATGGTGTCATACTACCTACCGTGTGTCACTAGGAGTTTGAATTGATTTATGCATGGAACTTGAATAATATTTGTCTCGGATTTTATGCTGAACGCATAGGAATCCATATTTGTGTTGGTCTTAAACAATGTAGTACCAACTATATGCAGGAGTATTTTTCTTAGATTTGTCAAGTTATCTTTTTTGATCGATATGCAAATTTTACTTCACATATGTGTATTGGATCCGGTTTCTGTTACCTCTCATCATATTATGCTTCACTTCTTTTGTTTCCAAACTGGGAATAGATGTGCGTGTGTCTCAAGTAAACCAATAGAGTTTATATGGTTTCAAACGGGGAAAATCGTGTGTCTGTCTCGAGGAAAGTCTTATGTTGAGTTGTTTTGGATCCAAATTCTGATTCACGAGTTGTTTATTCTTGGTACGTGGGCTAGTAGTATGTCGTGCATGTCAAGGACTTCAAGTCTGATTGGTATATCGTCATGTATACCTGCTTTCCACATTGCAATGTTGTATATATATATATATATATATATATATATGTATATATGTATATATGAAACCCAGCCCTGAACAGATCTTACACGCCAAACGTTTTGATGTAGATTTCGATGCAGCTGATGATGTAGACCCAGCTGTTGTGTACACACTAGAAGGTTTCTTTGCAGAGCAAGAGTTTCTAGATAGGATTGGTCTACGGATTGCAGGGAAGTTGAAGGACAAGCTTGAGGAACAAAGTGCAGAGTCCTCTCGTCGTTGGACTGGACCAAGAAGACACATACCTAGAGACCATGCAGCAGCACACCACAAGCTTGTGGATAATTACTTTTGTGACAACCCTCTCTACACGCCGGAGATGTTCCGTAGAAGGTTTCGCATGCGCAGACCACTATTCTAGCGAATCGTAGATGCGCTCAGCAATTGGTCTCCCTATTTTACTAATAGAGTAGATGCCATTAATCGTGAGGGTCTCTCGCCACTCCAAAAGTGTACAGCGGCAATGCGGATGCTTGCCTATGGGACAACAGCTGACCAACTTGATGAGGTGCTAATGCTCGGAGCCAGTACATCATTGGATTGCCCGAGTGCATTTGCGCAAGGCGTCATTGCTGTTTTTGGCGGAGAATATTTGCGGCCCCCTACTCCTGAAGAAATTCTTCGTCTTATGCAAATTAGCCATGCTCGTGGCTTCCTAGGTATGTTGCGAGGGCATGTTAGGAAGTATTAACTGTATGCATTGGCAGTGGAAGAACTGTCCCATGCAATAGCGGGGTCAGTTCACACGTGATGATTATGGAGTTCCTACTATGATACTTGAAGCTGTTGCTTCATATGATCTCCGCAGATGGCATGCTTATTTTGGAGTTGCTGGTTCAAACAATGACATCAATGTTTTAAATCGGACACCCCTGTTCACCAGTACTTTAAAAGGAGATGCTCCTAGGGTTCAATATAGTGTCAATGGAAGGCAATATGACACAGCTTATTACCTTGCTGATGGTATATATCCAGAATAGGCTACATTTGTTAAGTCAATACCGCTTCCTCGGAATGACAAGACCAAATTATTTGCAAAGCATCAAGAAGGGGCTAGAAAGGACGTCGAGCGGTCATTTGCAGCACTGCAGTCTCGTTTCAGCATTATAGATCGTCCGGCGAAATTTTGGAGACGTGCAGCTGTTGGATCAATAATGCAAGCATGTGTCATACTTCATAATATGATAATTGAGGATGAACGGAAACCGTTTAACGTTTCGTTGGACCTGAATCGAAACCCGGACATATCATCTGTTCTACCACCCGAAGTCACGCAAGGTTCTCACGTAGTCTTCGAAGATGTCCTGCGAAGAAGTGCCACCATTTGTGACCGGGAGACACATATTCAACTCAAGTTAGATTTAGTAGAAAATGTCTGGGACCGCTTTGGCAAGAAATAGTATTTTTTTAAAAAATTAGTCAGTACTACACAATTCTCATGTATACCTTTTATATGAGAGTGACGGTGTGATCTATGTCATGACGTGTTGGTCGATCCTTTTTATTATTTTAGTTCATGTATATGTATTTCAGCCACGTACATTTTTTTTAAATAATACGTACAACCTCTTGAACCTAAAGATCCTTTGTATTTACTACTATCACATAACACACACTAGTCTGCACGGATACTATTTATTCCCGATCCCTACTTTTATGCTAGTATTTAAAGTGCTAGAGATAACTCTAAGCAACAAGGCATCGTACGGGGTGGTTTTTTTGCTTTCTCTTACTGACGTGGAAGGCACGAGGGAAGACTGCTATCCCTAGCATTATACATTCCCTAATGCTTCAGTTGAACCCACCTTGCATGCACAGTCCATGCCAAAAGATCAGGTTTGGTACAGTGACGACAAGCCCACAGCACTAACCCATCTAAATGTGTAGTTTGCACTCTCATTGTTAAGAGAATGTGTTACTTGTTTCATTTTTTTTTTCCGAATGAAGGGCATAAAACCTAGCTTCCGTTACTTGTTCCATTTATCATAATCAGCTACTTGTTGATAGGATCCGAAGAGCCTACATGGCAATACTATCACACCGCATATTTAAATTCAGATTTAACTGCCGAGAAGTGTATTTTTGAAACTGCACTTCTGAGGTCTGTTTTTAGCTGCTCACTGAATCACTGTGCATTGATTTCAGATTCTAGCTGGTGCTTATGCTAGTACCAATGTACTGCTGCAATATTTTTACTTTCTGAGGATGTTAGTAATTCTGCCACCACATCAGTTGATACAGGTGTTGAACATAACTCAATGGCTTCAATGCTTGGGTAAAGATAGAACAATTTCACAAGTTTTCTTCAAGAAGAGTCGTCTCAAGCTTCAATTGTAACTACTCGTGAAGATATACTGACTGCTCTTTATGAAATTGCTTGGTTAGAAGATGAATTGGTGAAGTACTGAAATAATCTCGTGAAGAGTACTGGTTCCAGTGAGCGCAAATCCCAGTCATTAATGGCGCAATGCTGCAATAATCTTCAGAGATATTTTGTATCTACCTGTGACCATGTTCGGAAGAGAAGTAATAATGGAAAGCTGGAATTACTAGTACTGGGAAGATGGCTTGATCGATCAAATAGCCGGCTGGAAGTTCGAAAGCACACCCGTACATCTATGCGTGAAAGCACACCCGTAGATCGATGGTTTCAGCATGGTCAGTACCATACATGGCCAACGACGATTGCATCAGATCCAGCGGGTGGACCGTCGACGGATACGAGTGGGAGATTTGCGTCTACCCTGCACGGACGGCGTCAACCCCCGATTCCAAAACGTGGGTGGCGCTGCAGCTCATCCTCCTCGGCGAAGCCCGTGCGCCCCTTGTCAGAGCGAATCTGGGATGCCTGATGGTTGATCCGAACGGTTACTATGGACCATCCACAGAGAACAGGGAGCTGGCAGTATTCAGGCGTCCCAAGGATTCGACACCTTTTGTTTACCTCGTCGTCTCAGCAGATGATCTGGAGAAGGTGTATGGCCAGTCGTATATGAGGGGTGATACTCTCACCGTGCAATGCACCATCACAGTGCTCAAGGAGTTGCCGGTGCCCACTTCCCTGGCGAAAGAGGTGCCCGTGCTGCCGTCCAACCTGCGCCAGAACCTCGGCGAACTCCTGCAGTCCGAGACAGGAGCGGACGTCACCTTTCTTGTGCGCGGCGAGTCTTTTGCCGCGCACAAGAACATACTCTCTGCGAGGTCTCCGGTTTTCAAGGCCGAGTTCTTTGGAGAAATGAAGGAGAAGTTATCTCACCGCGTCGAGGTTGAAGGCATGGAGGCAGCAGTGTTCAAGGCCATGCTCCATTTCATCTACACCGACACTGTGTCTGAACTTGATCAAGCGCCGGAGGAAGTGGCAGCGATGGCTCAGCATCTGCTTGCAGCCGCACCGGCTTAAGCTGATCTGTGAAAACAAGCTCTCCTCTACCCTGACCGCTGACACAGTGGCCACAACTTTGGTTCTAGCGGAGCGGCACAATTGTTTACAGCTCAAGGCCTGTTGCGTCGAGTACATCGTCAGCACTCCTGCAGTTCTTGGTGCGGTCTTAGAGACCGAGGGTTATAAGGACCTGCTGACAAGCTGCCCTTGGATGTTGGCTGATCTCCTCAAGGCCGCGCGTGGGAGCAACAATTAATCCATATATGTTCGAGGTACAAGATTGGGCTAGGTACATTTTCTTTCTTGAAACCGGCATATAAACTGTGATTTTTTTTCTTGAAACCGGCCTCTTGGATTACTGCTTTGTTCGGTGTTGAGGTGTCCTATACATTTTGAGTGATCAAGGTGAAGTGTATCCGAGTTCATCGTTAGTGTTCATGAAATTCTTGATGTTGTCTTGGCGACGGACGGATACAAGCATCTGGAGTCAACAAGTCCTAAGGTGTTACCTGATCTTCTCACGTGTCTGCAAGTGGGAGAATGTGTTGAAGGGTAACCATAATTATAGTTATAAAGCTCAAGCGTTTTCATAGTCTCTATCATTTGTGCTCGCCATGCATGTATGGACTAGTAGAAATTTGTGTATGTATTCACCTAGATGGAATCCTTATGTCGTCTATCTGTATATGCTATGAGAGCAACTTGTTGCTTGCATTATCCCTCCAATTTGGTTGTAGTAATATGGTCCAATATTTGGTATTTCTCTCATTTAGTGCTGTCATACATATGCGTGACCAGCTTGGGAAGAGTTTGTTTTTCAGTGATGTTAAGAGTAGGATGTTACACAAAGTTCCTAACTTCAGAGTGTGTGCTCAACTGCATTAATCGTCACAATCACTAGGCCACGGTAGGCCTTTTAGGGCACTTTGATAGGGGCACTTCTTCAAACTACCCTAAAATGTTTAATTAGGGGCATTTAGGGCACTTCTTAGTACTGCCACTAAACTTTATGATTTAAGGGCATTTTTTTAGAAGTACCCAATAATGTATGAACTTTGGTTGCACTTTTTAAAATGCCTCCTTGGATTCTGTAAGATTACTAATAGCACAAAGTACCAGGTTCTCCACAAACTTATATAATCATAGTAGCCAAACTTAGTCCTCAACAAACTTAGATAAACTGGTATAAACATAGTAGCCAAACTTAGATAAACATAGTAGCTAAACTGGGATAAACTACACTCCTTCCACCTATGTTCAATATATAACCAGTTGGTAGCTTCACTCTTCAAGCTTGAGCAACTCTAGCTTTAGCCAGTACCACTGACCCCTACTCCTTGGTGGGAGCTTCCTCTCATCTATGAAATTAAACATCCAAATATCACCTTCTTTGATTTTGAATTCCTCTACCACCTTTGCTCATCCTGGAGTAATAATATTGGCTTTGCCCTCCAGGTGAAGCATGAACCTGCAGTATTTGATTCAAGAACCTAACTTCAGCTTGACACCTAAACTGACCACCTAGGACCTGGCTGGTGCACCATATCTACAAACACTTATCCATTAGGAACTTCATGAGGCAAGCACTTGTGAACTCTAGTGTAAATTCCTGTAATTGTATCATAAATCTTGTAAAATATACTATCATGGAACAGATACAACAATGTTTGTATGTACTGGAGTGTAATTATATAGTATCATGGAACGCTCAAAGTTTTACATGTACTGTAGTGCAAATAAACAACCATGTATATGTAGTAGCATGATTTTTTTATCATTTTTGCCTCATCAGGATTGACACTTATTGTTGTCATAGTACTAACATACTCCTTCACTTCTGGTTGTGGGTAATTCTCAACATAGCTCCTAAGAAACATCACTTGGTTGAAATTCATCACCACCTTATTTCCAAAAATGCAATTCTGGTCAAAAGATTCCTCTCCACTATATCCAGGTCCTGACAAATGGAAAATAGGAAATGTTAGTCACACAAACATAGGTTAGTGAAATAACCATAACTAGATGATTAGCCCACCTCTGATAGTGATTTCCTGCTAGTCCAAATAGAATTCTTCATCATTGTCACTGTAGGCATCATCTTCTTTGGTCAGGTAGGGTTCTTCCTCCCCACTGAAGTAGTCTTCTCCCACTATATGGCTTCCCTTACTATAGATGTAATTGTAACATTAGTCTAAAATGCTAAGAAAAAACCCTAATCAATTGCTAAGCAAGAACCCTAATCAATTGCTAAGCAGTTTCTAAGCAAGAACCATAAGCAACATTGCTAAGCAAGAACCCTAAGCAACATTGCTAAGCAAGAACCCTAATCAATTTCTAAGCAGTTGCTAAGCAAGAACCATAAGCAACATTGCTAAGTAAGAACCCTAACCAATTGCTAAGCAAGAACCCTAATCAATTGCTAAGCAAGAACCCTAGCAACATTGCAACTGTCAACATTAGTAAGCAAGAACCCTAATCCCACAAGGAACCCTAAACCTACGATGAACTCCAACAAATCTCTAGGATGGTACAGAGGAAGGGAAGGGAGAATTGGGGCGTACCTATCAGGTTCCTAAGGCTTAGCCTCTGAGGGGCGACGCACTGGAGTTGATTCGGTGGATGACGCGCCAGAGAGGGTAGGGTTTATGCGGCGCTAGAGAGGGTAGGGTTCATCCGGTGGATCCATGTCTGCGGCGGAGAGGGTAGGGTTGATGCGGCACCAGAGAGGCCAGGGTTCATCCGGTGGATCCATGTCTGCGGCGGAGAGGGTAGGGTTGTGGCTCGAGAGGATCCACAGCCTTATATCCTTCTCTCTTTGTATATTTTAGACCAAGCCCAACCCATATTCGATTGAATGCTGAGCGGCCCATATCGGATTGAAGGCCAAATATTGCATTCCCAGCCCATGTAAACATGTTATTAAATTTCAGACTATTATTAAATTTTAGGAAAATAGTTGAAATCAGAGGAAATCAACAATAGAAAATCATATTAAAACCTCAATAAGATGTTGCAAACATGTTTCCAAACTATTGTGATAAACAACACAATAGTAAAAGGAATTGTTGCATGTTAAACAACAAAACATGAGTTGTGATAAACAATACTTAAACATAGTTGGATAACAACATTTATACATCAAATTCAACATCATTTATACATCAAAATATTATTTATACATCAAAATATCACTTAAACATAGTTGGATAAACAACACTTAATCATATTCAACATCATTTATACATCAAAATATCACTTAAACATAGTTGGATAACTGCATTTATATATGGTGTACTAAGTAGATAGCAAATTATTAGGATATAGGTTCACCACACCTATATGTTCTACTTAGTACACCATATAGTTCACCACACGTGTAGGTTCTACTTAGTACACCACACAGTTCACTTAATACACATATAGATTCTATTTAGTACACCACACAGTTCACTTAGTACAACACACAGTTCTACTAATTATAGCAGACAACTCATGCTAAAGAAGCATGGGCGTGGCAGGATCACAACCAGCATGTAAAACTCTCCATCTTCCTCGTCATAGAAATTGAAGAAACATATGTCTTATTATTTTATCTTGAACTTCTTGACAACCTCGTCACAATCTGATGTCATAATTGCATTGTTAGAATGAGCTACCATCTTCATCCTAACTGCATAAGTCTTCATGCTGCTGCTCATCCTCTCAACTTGAACATACAATGGTTTATCAAGGTACTCCTCTAGGCTCTCCTTTGTGAATTTAGCTCCAAACACTTATGGAAATAAAAGAAATATAGCATGATTAAGTAATTTTCCCTAATAAAACAAATATATCATGAAACAAACATATCATGATTAAGAAATATACCATTTTACACTTCTTTGGCAGGAGATCTGAATTGTTCATTCTGTGCACATAATACTTGATATTTGGTCCATCACCCTCACAGTCGAGGATATCCATTTGATCATCAGTCAGATGCATATTGTTTCCAAACATACACATCTCATCAAATGGAAAATTCCCCATGTGTTTAAGTCTCAATGCAACATTTTATACAGAATTTAGCAGGCTGTAACAATTTATTCAACTACATAACTTATATGAAGATGATGTTTCATACCTCTGAATCCAAGGCCCTCTGATTCCGCATGTGAGAAAGTGGACTCACCACTGTCATCACTATCACCACTAGTGACCATGATTGCATCAGAAGTGGATGTACCCATCTGATAAAGTAGATTTTCTTAGTTCTGTGCAGCTAGAGATCAATTGAAATAAATTACATGTTCACCACTAGTCATCACTATCACTACTAGTGCTAGCAACTGCAACCTGACACTACTAGTCATAACTGTCACAACTAGTCATCACTGTCACCACTAGTGACCATGATTGCATCAGAAGTAGATGTTCCCATCTCGTAAAGTAGATTTTCTTAGTTCTGTGCTAGCAACTGCAACCTAACACTACTAGTAATCACTATCACTACTAGTTAGGATGAAGATCATTACTGTTACTACATTTGGGATGAAGATCATCACTGTTAGGCCAAATATCACAGCTGGGATGAAGATCATCACTGTAGATCATCATTGTTACTCATGTAGTAGTACATCAGAGAATAATGTAGTAATTAGAGAATAATGTAGTATATCATGAAGTAATCAGAGAATAATGTGGTAGATCTACAATAATGTAGTATATCATCAAGTAATCAGAGAGTAATTGGAGTATAATCCAAAGATTTCAAGTGAGGAAGCCCTATTCGAACCCTATTCAAAGAAACCCTAACAGAGGGAGGAAAGGCCTACCGGAGATGCGCCTTGGCTCCGACGGCTGCTTGGCTACGAAGGCGGGTACGGGAGACAACGATGGGGAAAAAGTACGGGAGACGGCGGTTACAGGAGACAGCGATGGTCACAACACTGCTTATAGCTATGGCCGTTTTTCAAACAAACACGTGCATAAAAATTAGTTACGAAAGGCGCTCCGCCCACCTATGGCCTTTTAACAAAACCCCCCTCCTCTGCACGGTAACTCGCTCCTATCCACACATACCTCGCTCCTATCCACTCTTCGACCACCCGCCGCACTTCGTGACTACGCCACACTTCGCGATTGCACCGCACCCGCCGACCACCTGCAGTCTCCAAGCACTCCCTCGTTGTCGACGACTTCCGGACCTGCTACTCCTAGTCCCCGAGCACTCCCCCGTTGCCAACGACTTCCGGACCGGCTACTCCCCATATCCGAGAACTCTCCCATTGCAGACGACTTCCGTACCCACTACTCCCCGTCTTCGAGCACACCCCCACCGCCAACGATTTCCGGTCTGGCTACTCCCATCTCCGAGAACTCCCCCCATCACCGACGACTTCCTCCCTATCTCTGACAGGTACTCCCCGTCTCCAAGTATGGATCCACGCACCTTTAAGTTGATCCATCCTCGAGTACTTGGCTTGACGCCGCCGCCTTCCTCTCCATGTAATTTTCCCCTAAAACCTATTCTGTATTAAATTTCAGAGTATTTTGCATGCTACTGTTGTGTTTTCTCCTGTCATTTGATTTGCTTGCTTACTACTTTGCTTGCTTAGTACTTTAACAGATGTTTAATTTGATTCATTGCTTACAAATTACTTGCTGATTGGTAACCTACAAAGTGATTGTCTAGTGAAATTTGTTTGCAAACATGGACAAGAGTTGGATTAATGCTCCTAGGTCCACTATCCAGTTTGAAGAAGGGGTTAATTGTTTCATAGATTTTGCATATGAAAAAGGAGGAATGAGAGATAATTTTCTTTTCCCTTGCACACAATGTCTAAACAGATATTGGTTAAATCCTACTAATGTTAGAGATCATTTAATCTATCATGGCTTCTTGTCAGGTTATAAGGGGAGGATATGCCTTGAAATGAGAATGAGGTAGAATATGAATATGCTGACAGTGATGAAATGGACAACATGCTGTTACAAGGTTATGGCATGTATGACATTGCTAGTGTAGGATTAGATGAAGATGAAGTAGATGAAGATGAGTTAGAATTTGATGCTGAAACTTACACAAAGTTAGTACAACTTCTAGTGAAATTTTAAAAGCTTCAATTTCTAGTTAAATTGTTGAATATTAAGAATGTATGGGGAGTGCCAAATTTATGCTTTTATTCCCTACTATCATTAATTAAGGATGCACTACCTGAAGGACAAAACCTTCCCAAAAACTTTCATGCTTCAAGGAAATACATTAAAGATGTTGGATTAGGCTATGAGAGTATTCATGCATGCAAATATGACTGCACCATGTTTAGAGGAGTATATTCAGTTGCAGATGAATGTCCTGTATGTAGTACTAGAAGATGGAAGAGTTTGAAGACTGGAGTTGATGGTAAAAGAGTTTACAAGACTCCTCATAAGTTGATAAGGCATTTCAAATTGAAGATAGAGTTAGAAGGTTGTGTATCTCTTAAAAAACATTAGCAGACATGTCTTGGCATAACAAAGGAAGAACTAAAGATGGTCTGATGAGACATCCAGCAGATTCACCTTGTTGGAAATCATTTGATGTGCAACACAAATCATTTGGTGCTTATCCTAGAAACATTAGGTTTGCCCTTGGAACTGATGGATTTAATCCTTTTAAATCCAAGAACATTTCATACAACATTTGGCCCATACTTTTGATTCCTTACAACCTTCCTCCATGGATATGCATGAAGAAATACAATTTCATCCTCAATGTCATTGTGCTTAGTAGGAAGAATCCAGGAAAGGAGATGGATGTGTACATGCAGTTGACAATAGACGATTTGCAAGAGTTTTGGAAACCTGGAGTGTGGACCTATGATGTTGTTATTGGCAAGAAGTTTAGAGTACGTGATCCTTTGTTGTGGACTATTAGTGATTGGCTTGGAAGAGGTTGCTTAAGTCGTGAGAATTTAACTTCTTGCTCTCACTACCTTACAAACACTTGCAAAAGGTGGTTGAAGCGTGGGCATACGACTTGTTATTTAGGTAATAAAAGATTCTTGGATGAAGGACATGAATTCAAATTTGATGAAATTTATTTCAATGGTAGAGTTGAACATAGAGAACCACCAATCCAGTCTGATGGTTTTGAAATTTCTGAGTTGACTGCACTTGTGGAGACAAAATATGGCAATTTGCAGAAAAACAAGACTGACAAGAAAAGGAAAAAGGGTAGTGGGAATGATGATGTATATGTTCACACTGTGGAATCAACTTTCAAAAACAGAAGTGTGTTCTTGATGTCTACGCACGCTTCTATTCTTGTAGACAGTGTTGGGCCTCCAAGTGCAGAGGTTTGTAGAACAACAGCAAGTTTCCCTTAAGTGGATCACCCAAAGTTTATCGAACTCAGGGAGGAAGTGGTCAAAGGTATCCCTCTCAAGCAACCCTGCAATCAAGATACAAGAAGTCTCTTGTGTCCCCAACACACCCAATACACTTGTCAGGTGTATAGGTGCACTAGTTCGGCGAAGAGATAGTGAAATACAAGTAATATGGATGATTATAAGTGGTAATTGCAATCTGAAATAAGAGTGGTAGCAAGCAAACATGTAACATGACTGATTGTAAACGGTGTTTCAATGCTTAGAAACAAGGCATAGGGATCATACTTTCACTAGTGAAAACTCTCATATAAATATCTTCTCTTCATTAAGCTACCCTAAACTACTCTCTGATTGGATGATGTAGGGCTATAACAGCACACCTTAAAGTTCACATTCCCTATCTAGATAACCCCTCCCTGTCACCTTGAGCGCTAGATGGTTCCCATAAACACCACAATCTCATAGAGACATCTAACTCAAATTATACTCATGATAAGTATTTCTGTAACCTTAGCCTAAGTGCCACATGGCGTGCACACTGTCAACTTCACACTCGTGGGGATAAGCAGAGATTAATTAAAGCACTTGAGTAGCAGAATAGATCTATAGATTACAAAGCTCATGATCTCACAAGATCATGCATAGAGAGAGAGATGAACACATAGCTACCGGTAGAGCCCTTAGCCTTGAGAGAGAACTACTCCCTCCTCATCATGGGAGTCAGCAACAACGATGGAGATGGCGGTGGAGTCGATGGAGATGGCTCCGGGGGCACTTCCCCGTCCTGGCAGGGTGCCGGAACAGAGACTTCTGTCCCCCGAATCTCCTCTTCGGTGGTGCCGGAACTTTTCGTGGAATTCTGATCTGGTCATTAGGGTTTTCATCTCGAGGGAATATATAGGCGAAGGGGAAAGGTCGGTGGAGGCCTGAGGGGCCCACACCACCTGGTGGCGCGCCTGGGGGTGACCCGTGCCACCACATGGTGTGGCCAGCCCCTAGCCCTCCTCCGTCTCTGCTTTGGACTCCGACTTCGTGTCGGAAAAAATAGGAGGTTTGGCTTTCGTTTCGTCCAATTCCGAGAATATTTCTTTACTAGCCTTTTCGAAACCAAAAACAGCAGGAAACCGGCAACTAGCACTGTGGCATCTTGTCAATAGGTTAGTTCCAGAAAATGTATAAAAATGCCTCAAAGTGTAAACAAAACATAAGAAAGTTGATACAAAACAAGCATGGAGCATCAAAAATTATAGATACGTTTACGACGTATCAAGCATCCCCAAGCTTAACTCCAGCTCGTCCTCGAGTAGGTAAGTGATAAAAAGAATAAATTTTGAGGCGACATGCACCATCACAATCTTGATTAAGGTATTGTAAATCATTGATAGCTGGGATCATAGTACTCTAACATAAACATGAAAGATATAGTTCTAACAATAAGACAAAGCAACTAAGTTGCAACATAAAAAGGTACAAACAAAAGATCATGAATAACAATGCATTGAAATACATTTGTTTGTTTCACATATAGAAAACATAATAAGAGTGGTAATAAGCTTGTCCTTCATGTATTAGCAGAACATAAATGCATAGGACACCTTCCAAATTCATAAGGGTGACTAGATACAAATAATTTAAGAGCAAGCAATACCAAAATTATGAATCAATCAATAAGTTTTGGGACAATGCACATTGAACTAAGAATGACAACTATGCTCTCTTAATTAGTGCATAAATATAGAAGATGGAGACTCAACATAAAAAGATAAAAAGAAATCCCTTCACAGAAGGACGTAGGGATTTCAAGTTTCATAAAGAGCTTCCAAAAATTATGGTACTTACTAGCTTTGAGCTCTCATTGCCCCTATCATAAGCATCTTGAGGTGATTAAGGTTAAAGTGACATAAATATGAGGATATGCTTGACAAGTTATAAGTTAAAAATCTCATGCCCCTTTCTTATGAGTACGAAACCTCATGCTACTCAACTCTAGTCACAAGTAAGTTCTTGTCATTGCAAGTACATGTGTATCATGGAGAACCGCCAACGGGGTACCCCTTGTCCCATGACACAGGAGCTATCCCATATCAAAATGACACGGCAACAGACAATGAGCATCTCAGCGATCTTTTTATTTGCTATTTGCATAGGTTTTTATTGAGGATGCTTCACAGAATGCTCACTATGGTTATGCTGCAAGTTTCCACCATGATTAGGCATGGCTTAGGCTAGCCACCCAAGCGTTTCTCTAACACACATACAAACTCCGTGAGCTTACAAGCTCCCCTTTTATTTCACATGACGAGGATCCATAAACAAAAGAACATGATATCAACTGAATAATAAGTGTAATGTTGAAAGCGTTCCCCATGGTACATGGTTCTGCCAATTCACAACTTATAAAGCGGAAGCATATATGCAACATAGATGGACACAATGGTTCAAGTTTATTAGGTGCAAGAAAGTAAAGTGTGCCATCAAGTTTGTGAGAGCTTTAATCACTAATTTTCACATGACAAGTTTAATTTGGAAGGTAGATAAAAACATGAATATACTTGGAATGGTGTAACACACCATGCATAGGAATTTATAGTGGACTCTTTGGAATAACTTGGTTTCTTGGGAGTTGGATCCATGAGTAGAACTCATACTCAGTACAGGTGGAGGCTAGCAAAAGACTAGGAGCAACCAACTAAGAGAGCAATAATGGCCATAATCATGCAAAGCAACAAAACATTGTTAATTAAAGCATAAAGTGATATTGCAAGTCAAAAACTAAATGATCATAGAGGCTATGGTTACTGGTTCATAGTCTTAACATGGTGTAAGCATGTGACAAGTCAACCCAAATAAAGCATCAAAAGAGAATACCACAATATTATGCTTTTATATGCTAAAACAACACATGATTCTTTCAAGGCACATTAAGCAATCTCAATTGTTTAAACAAGTCATGCTACAACAGTAATCACTAAGCATATGGTCAAAGAAACATCTAGCATGACATTATAAAGTCTCACTCACAGTCAAAACAAGCTTCCTTTTATACCACTATAAGCATGAAACTTCCTACTCTTTTCCAACACCAATCGACTTATTTGAAACAACTCTCAAAGATAATAATCAATAAATACCAGAGAGCATCTCTCACCCATCTACAAAGAAGAACTAAAAATTTCTAAGCCAAAAGAATAAGAAAACTAAAGCTAAACGCAGTGCTAGCAAAGGAGAACAACTCACAGAACAATAAGAGTGCAAACTAGAGTGTTATAGACAATGAATAACAGGGTGTCTCTCTCTCCAAAAAAAGTGTGTTGGGATCCAACCAACTTATTTCGGCAAAGAAAGAAAAATAAAAATAAAAACAAAGACGCTCCAAGAACAACACGTAGTGCATAAGGTAATAAAAATAAAGTGTCTTGAAAGAAGACCTGAGATTATTGATGACGAAGGGAATACCTTGGGCATCCCCAAGCTTTGACGCTTGTACTTCTTGAATATTTCTTGGGGTGAGACGGGTGGCATCCCCAAGCTTGAGCTTTTGTCCATACTTCATCTCATCATATTATTCTTCCCTACACTTGGAAATTTCATTCATACAAAACTTCACACAATCTTCATTAGCAACATTAGTGTATTCAAAATAATAATCCTTTGGGTTCAGTTTCAACTCAAGTAAATCATCCATTAAAACATAAGATACTGTAGCAATTCCTTCTAAAAGATCAAGTGATCAAAGAGAACTCAAAAAGAAACCGATTAAGAGGCCAATGCAAATAATGGCAAAAATCTGTCAAAACAGACCAGCAGGTAAAGACCAATTTTTTCAAAACTCTTCTGTTGCTCAACTCGAAAAGTGAAAAACTAACGAAAGTTGGTTAATAACCTAGGGCATAAGCACAAAACATTACAGCTCAATCCGACGTACTAAGAGTTTTCACGATTTTTTACAGTGACGCACAGAAATCTGTTTCGGGACAACAACTTCCCCATATCTTACTTCCCTCTTATTAGAGGTTATTCTTGGCACAAAAACCAAACAAAAAGGATAAGGAGAGGTTATTAAAGAGGTGATAACTTCTAAGACTCAACAAAACAAAACTTAAAGTAAAAATATAATGGATTGTCTCCCAAAAGCTCTTTCTTTATAGCCTTTTAGATAGGCATGATAATTTCGATGATGCTCACATAAGAAATATGAATTGAAGTAAAAGAGAGCATCAAGAAGAAAATCTGGAACAAATTTAAGTCTAATCCACTTCCTATGAAAAATAATCTTGTAAATAAACAAGTCATAAAAGCACAAAGCAACAAGCATAGGAAAGCAAAACAAGTGCAACTTCAAAATTTACAACATAAAGAGGTGAAACTTAATATTGTTGAGATACATAAAATCATGTTTCCCTGTCACATCCCTAATTTTCCAAATTTTTAAATGTGAAAAATAAAACAAACAAAAGAAATAAAGGATGAAATTTAGGGGGAAAAGAAACTTTTTGTTCCTCTATTGGAAACTTACTTAAATAAAAAGAATTATGAATGAGGAAGTGACAAACAAACTATCCAAAGATAAAATCCAATCATCCGTGACATGTATCTTGTCAACCCCTGAAGAAAAAGGATAGACCCGAAACCTAAACACTAATAAGAGAAATCACCATCAAGTTCAATACAAGACTATGGCTATGTCCCATATAATAATTTGGCAACGTAATACCTAAATAATCTATAATGGTAAACAACAATATTACAAAACCATAGGATTTGGTTTCACACTATTTGGAGCCATGGATAAAAATATAAGAATTATTTGATAAAAATAAAAGAAATGGAAAAATATTACAAAGCAAATTTAAGCCATAACTAAATACATATTTTAATAGAACTATTGTATTCTTAAAAATTATATAATGATAAATAATTATTGAATAAAACTATATAATTTGGTTTGAACACTTTTGGAGCTCTAAGACAAAAGATGTGAATTAATTGAGAATAGAATTAAGAAAATACAATATTAGCTATTAAAGCCAAAGTGAATAAATTTGATTAGTAAATTTTGAGATGGAAAGTAAATGTGTTCTATAATGTCCTAAAAATATAATTTGAGTTTTACAAAATTCTATAAATTTGTTTGTTTAAATTTGAATCACTAAATCAAAAGTTATTGAAGAAAACAGAAAAAGAAAAAGAAAAACGAATAAAAAAAAGAGCCGACCTAGCCCAACTGCGGCCACCCGAGAGCAGCCCAACCCGTCCTCATCCCACTCTCTATTTTTTTCTCCCTTTACTTTTGTTTTGGCCGAACTTCCTGGCCTATCTAGGCTGATCTAGCGCTCGCTTTCTTCCTCTTCACGTACACGAACCCGAGAGTTGTGTTCATGGCAGTTACATCTTCTCCTCCCAATTCCACTCAATCTAGTGAGCGTTTCGTTTCCACTTCAACATGAGAGTTATTCAAAATTCAATGGAGAATCCGTCCAGACATTTTATTTCCCACTCAGCCTCCTTAATATCGCAAATCAATCTCGTGAACCGAACATCACCCGTCGGCATACATCACTCGATCTCCCTCCTCCTACCATAACAACGTGAACCGAAGAGAGCACCATCTTACTCTCGTTTTCCTCCATTATTTTGGTTCTGAAAATTTCTCGAGAGGAGGTCCGTAGAACTCATACCGATGATGCCAAGATGAGTCAAAAACCGGAGTTCATCGTCAGCTCTTGTCGTCCACGATGAGAAACTTGTCAATTCCTCGAACCAGAATACGCTACTCATCGTTTCCAACCTCCAAGCCATTGTGGGACGACATTTTGTTTCCGTTGGTCGAGCCACCCGAGCCACCGCGGCTCCAGCTGTGGATTGGCGCTGTCTTCGAAGACCAGCAAGCTCTCCGTCATGTCCATGAGTACCGCCTCGAAGTCCTCTACGCCGTCCACGTCTTCTTTTCAACTCCGGATACGTTCCTAGCGACGAGAACGGCAACGCCAAGCCCGTGCCCGCTATTCCGGCGACCTCTCCGGCGAGTTATTCTGGTGAGCTATCCTGATCCATACGATTTTCATCTAAAGGTCAATATTAGATCACTTACCGAAGGGGTACATGCCAATAGAAATCTGCCACTTTTCTTATCAATTTCTATTTTCGGATTTTTAGGACTTAAAAACGTAGGAACTTGTAAAAATCATATCTTTAGTTCTGTTTGTCCAAATTTAGCAAATAATATGTCTATGGATTCACAAAAATGAGTAGAACACAGTAGAGAAACAATTAGGTACTTTTGTGACGGTTAAAATCACGTTTTATACAGAACCATTTGTGGAGTATTTTGAGTATAAAAATTGTTGTGTAAATTATTTTTGAGTGAATCCTTTTGCAAAGGGTTGTATATTTAATCCTCTGTACTGTAGGATCTTAATCAAATTTTATTTTAGTACATAGGATTTGTGTAGCATCTGTTAGTCAAGTGTGGTTTATTTTAGTGTTACAAAATGTTTTAAATAATCTCTTTGCACTAAAATTATTACAATTAGCATACACCTTATATAAAGGACCAGTAGGTGTTTGTAGTGTTCAGAACCTTGTTGTAAAAACTTGTTCAATAAAATATCTTGTTACATGCTTGCATGCATTTCATTGTATTCATGTGTTGTTTTGTGATGCTAGTTTTGAGAGTGTGCTTTTTGCTTGATTGTATTGTTGTAGACTTTGAGGAGTGTAATCTTTGAAAGATCAAGAAGAGTACCTAAATAATCTACTATCAAGGCAAGTGGCCCTATCATCAAGTCCTACTGTTTTCATTATACTTAGTGGATTTTTGTAGTATATGCATGATAGACTATATTATTATGCTATGCTATATCTCGTATGTAGAATAGGGAATAGTAGTTTCTACTTGGTAGGTGAAACATCGTAGGGTTAGAAATGCTTAGCCCTGCTATAGATTTCGGGATGGAATATTATATTATGATTATATGGAGTATTGAAAAATGTATGTTTTCTATAATAAAACAAGTTCTTAATGAAACACCTGGGTGGAAATTGGACTTACTTGGACTATGTTGAGTGGTTACTCAGGGGCCATGTCTATGATCGGCTAGATTATCGCACTTGTGGACGGCCACCCAGGAACAAACAGATTGGAGACGTTCTTGTCACGAAGCTTCTAGTGCAGCCACATGGCATATGGGCTCTGCCTAGACCGACTAAGTTGCGAGAACTCAGCCAGACGGACAGAGGGTGGTAGTGATGGTAGGATGGAACGCGTATGTGGTGGTCTGAGGGATTGCTTCTGAAAAGTCTTGTCTCGATGCATGTCAAGTCTTGTGGGGAAAGTGCACCACCTCTCGAGAGGGTAAAACTAAGTACTTAGCGGTGTCCCCGGTTATGGACAATTTCTGAGCATCAAGACATTGAAGCAGTTCAAGAATCTCATCATTCTAATTTCCTAAGTTAAAACTTGATGGGTGAACAAGGGTTGTTGGTTCATTGATTTCTATCAATGGAACCTAGGTTCACTGATTTCTATTAGTGGTACACTATGTTGTGATTGGAAATATTACCTGGAGGGTATCCAGTGTAACTTAGTTGATAATAAGTGTTGCAAACTATTTATAAAAGGATAGGGAAATACTTTCTTGCTGCAAACTAGCCAAAGCTCTACCTGGCCAGATATGCATGTAGTAATAGGTTCCACTTTATATCCACATACTAGTGACACTTGCCAATACAATTCAAAATGTATTGACCCTTGTGGCTATAACTTATCATGTTGCAGGATTACTTGGTGATAGTGAAGTTTGACGAGTAGAGGTTACGAGTCTGCACCTAGCATGTTTGCCTGTGGCACATGAAGATGAAGGATTCCATGCTTTATAGTTATATCTGTTGCTTTGTAATGAGATAGCCATATGAGCTATGTAAGTTGTATTGAACTATTTTTATTCCTGGATATGTGATGTAATATGACCTTTGTTTCTTGATATTACATCTTAAACTGTGGGTGCTAGCTATTTGATCCAGGGACTAGCACTATAAACACATGGATCTGCACCTTAACGGGGTCGGGTCTTGACAAATGGTATCAGAGCATTGCGTTGCATGTAGGTTCGTAACCCTAGGATTTGGACAAAACCCCTTAGAAATAGGAGTTTCATTTCTTCTAAGTTATTTACAAACAATCTTGTAAATTCTTTCCGTAGTATTCCATTTGTTTCTATATCTCTCCCTTTTTCAACTTGATGGTTAAGGACTTCAATATCATCATAGCTAAGGACTTCATCTTCAACATTACAAAGGACTTCGACATCACCAAGGACTTCAACATCAACATCACAAAGGACTTCAACATCACAAAGGACTTCGGCTTCATCATTGCTAAGGATTTCAGCTTCAACAGCACCAAGGACTTCAACATCACAAAGGACTTTAGCTTCAACATAGATAAGGACTTCAGGCTCAACACCTCAAAGGACATTGTAACACCCTCGAATCGGCCCTATGCAAGTTTTAGCGCTTCCCGCCAAACCCGCATAGAAACGATTCAAGGACGTCCACTAGGCACTTTCGTGCGGGTGGAAAACGAAGTAATACCATTACACAACAGTCCTTGATGGGACCCACAGAACAGATAAATACAACAGCGACTCAACGAGTCAAGAATACAGATATACAATACAAAGATCCAAATCACTTTGAAAACGATAGAGCGTCCGACTACAGACAAGATACAAATGGGGCTAAGAGCCCTGAAGAATAACCAATGGCGTCCATAACCCTGCCCAGGCCAAGCCGGAAGGGTAACCCTGCTAACGACGTCGATCTCAAACCTGCTAAAACAAAAGAGGTGCCGACAAAGGGCAAAGGGAAAAAAAGGAGCGTCAGTACTGAGGCCAGTACATGGCGAGGCTAGAATTCGGCGGCTCTCGCCTACATAGGTATGGTGGGCTGAAGCGGCAGCGCAGCGGCACTAAACAACCTATAGAGACTCGAAACAACCGGTGGTTATCAGAGAGGGATAAGAAAGACCTATTCGGATCCAACCTAAAGCTAACACCAAACAAACCCATCCCGGTATTTCCCCCTCGAGACCAAACGAGGAAGTCGGACCAAGGAACTCACGTAGTTGGCAATTTTCCTCATTCCGTTAGTTGCAGCAATTACTAATCAGATATAGATAGTAGGAGTCATGCTGAGGCATAAGTAGTGGGCAGTTTTAATTAAACATTCCATGGTAGTTGGAACATTTACTAGTCAGATATAATTGTCCTAAGGAATCCCCAAACCCAGCAGTTGTTGGCACTTTTATCACATTCCATTGGAGTTACAATACTTAGGCATGTATGGTATGACACAGATCACTACAGATCCACCAGCTGTTGGCATTTTTAATATCCATTCCGTTATGCTTGAGCTGATTACTAGTCACATATTAAGTCAAGTTTATAGCACTACTTTAGTTATGCTTGTCTATGATCGAGATACTGTGCTCCAAGTCGTCCATAACCACGGACACGGCTTTCAGAAAGTTTTACCCTGCAGGGATGCACAGATAGCAACACACACTCGATCAACCTCAGAAAAACCAAATCAAAACCCAACGAGGCATTCACGACAAAGTGATCACAGGATTCAGAAATATTTCAGGGGCCACCCCACTAAGCTACCCGCAACGAAGTTGGCCGGCTCCGGAACGGACCCAGGGTTTGTGCGGACGGCTATAAACGACTGGGAACCCGAAAGTGTGACTGGGCTTGTCGATACAGCGAAAACGTGTCACGATCCTAAACAGTACAGGTGCTCCACGCACAATCGTAAATAAAATAGTAACATGGCATAAGTACAGGATAGTAATAAAACCCCAAACTAGTTTGTGGCCCCATGAAATAGAAATGAATCGAGCTCTGGCTCAGGGGGGGTTCACGGCCTCCTGGATGTGGATAGTGAGAAAAATCAAGGAACATGTATCAAGTACTCGGGGTCCTACGGGACACAAGTGAGCATGGAAGAACCAAATAATATCTATTGCCCACCGATGCCTCTGCATTAGTTATATCTAGCAATTTAATAGTTGTGTTTAAAGTCATGATCATCTCCACCATTAAGCATCTCCACCGTAAACATCTGCCAGCATTCCAACAACTGGGGTGCTCGACAACACGAGATCGCACCTGAGCAAATAACTATGACTTGCAAGGCCAGCTATCTACCAAACAACAGGTATTAGGAGGTGTCCATGGCAATATAGAGGCTGCACGGGAGATAACTGGTGCATGGAAACTAAAGCATCGCGACACGGATAGCAATAGATCAACATGAGGAAATAAATATTATAAATGCAAAATAGGTTGAAGGGGGAGAGATGCTCGCCTAGGAAACACTGCCGGAGATTCATATCCGAAGAACTTGTCGATACTCGCATCCACTCATCGGTCTAATCCGCGAAGAAGCAACACTAGCAGAAACACTGGATGCAATATTTAATACTACGGCAGAAGATCCGGCATGATTATGATATGATGCAGATGCGGTGAAATTAGGAAGTATTAAGCGGAACCGGGGTCCCGACAATTAATTAAATGGTTCGAGTTATTTAACTACCCCGCAATTTAAATGTTGTATTAACAAGACGGCACATGGCATCGGTTCTCTACACAAATTTAAATGGAGGCGATATGAGACAAGTATAGCCCACATATAGTCTCCATATTTAATTATAAGGTGAATCGACATAATTCCCCCAACCCACAAACATGTATGCAAGCATGATCAATTAATATGCAACAATTCATATAGATGCCAATTTATAAAATAGGGCTCGGAAAAGGGGTCACACATCTGGGTTCGGGAGACCTTGGTTCCGGGGGGGTCAGGGTTCGGGGTTCGGACTCAGGGTTGGACGGAACGGCGAGGTTCGGACTCGCGATGGAGAACTTGTCGTGTCATGACGAAGAACTTGGGTTCCAAGCGGTCGATCTTGCCGTCGATGGTGAACTTGAATGGATCGAGAACCGGTGGTCTTCGGGTCCGAGAAGAAGATCTTGTCGCAACCGTGGTCTTCGGGTTTCGGGAAGGAGTCCTTGCGGATCCATGAGGTAGATCTTGTCGTCGATTCCTTGTCGGTGGTCTTGACGACGGTTTGCCGAATGCCACCGGGGTCGGTACGGTTTTCATGTCCAAGTGAAAAGATCTTCAGAGTCCGTGACAGAGGTCTCGGGTTCTAGTTCCGCTCGTGACGATGGAGATCTTGGGTCGAGCACCGATGGCCTTCTTGTACCGTCTTGATGATGGAGATCTTGTCGAGGGTTTTTGTAGCGGAACTAGCATCGACACCGTAACAACACCAAACAACAGATGGCTACAAAAACGTGTTGAACAACATCCACCACAACCACGGGGCTGTAGGGCACTTATGAAAACATCACGGCTGGCTCCTGAGCGGAAGCACAACAGCGCGTGGCAGCTGCAGCGTCGATGCAGGAGCTTGGATCGGACGAGGGCGGGCAGAGAAGTTCAAAGGCGCATGGGCGAAGCGCACGTGACCGGGAGCAGCGGGCGGCGGATCTAAGCGGGGCCGCGGTGGTGAGGATGGCAGGGTCGCGACCAGGAACCGGCCGGAGGCGGCGCAGACGCGGAGCGAGGAGAGGGCTTGGCCATGGCGGCGCTCGGGCCGAAGCAGAGGTAGGCAGGGAGACCCGCGGTGCGGCCTCGGCGTGGAGGACGAACAACGGCGGCAGCTGCGTGAACTGGGGAGGCGACGCGGAGGGGACCTGCCCAGGGCAGCGGCGGGAGCGCCAGGCGCTGGCGGCGGGGAACAGAGGAGAGGATGGCGGCGGTTGGTGGTTGCAGGGCGAGTTTCAGCGACCGAGGCGACGGGGCGAGGACCGGCCCGGCGATCGTGGCGGCGATGCTGGAGCGCCAGGTCGGGGCAAGATTGACGGCGACGAGGTGCCCGCGGCCGAGGGAGGCGGGTCCGCTGCAGGGGCGACCACGACGGATGCTGGCGAGGCGACACCGGGAGATGTCGGCGATGGCTAGAGGCGAGAGGGGGAGGAGGCCGGAGGGAGGCCGTCGTGGCCGAGGCGGGCGAGGCGGATGGTCGCGGATCATCGGGGGAGCAAGGGAGGCGGCGGTGCCTACTCTAGCGAGAAGAGCGACGGGAGGAGGAGGGGATCGATGGGGATCGAGGGTGTGGTCGGGGTAGCGGTAGGTGGGGAGCGTCGAGGTGGGCCAGGGATGCGGGCGATGGGGTTGGGCGGAGTGGAGCGTGTCCGTGCGGGGTGGGATGGGGAAAAGGGCAGGTGGCGCCAGGGGGACGTGCAGGGTAGGGTGGGCCAGGCTGGTGTTGACCATGTGTGGGGAGAGTGTTCGGTTGGGGGCCGGTCAGGGGAAGCGTGCAGGAGCGGGCTGGTTCGGCGCGCGGGCGTGTGTGTACGCGGAAGGAGGCGCGGTAGGTGGGGGCGGGGCCAGGCTCGCGGGGTGGGGCCCGGGGACCAGGGGAAGGAGGCGGCAGGGTGTGGTGGCTGGCTGGGGTGAGGTGGAGGAAAAATGGAGGGGGTTGGTGAGGTGGCGAGATGCGATTGGCCGGGGTGAGGTGGAGGGGGTGGGTAGGATTAGGGGTAGGGTATTTGGTAGAAAAGGGTTTGGAATTTAGCTTAGGTTTTGTTTTAGGGCGTGGAGGTGGCCGGCCGGGCTTTCGGACCTGGCGGGCTGCCTCCTAAAAATATTATAAATATTTATTTATTTAAAAAGAGGCTTTGGCAATCCGTTTTTAGACAAACCAAAATAATCCCGAGGCCCGGGGTTTTAGTTTGAATAAAGGCAGGAATATTTAGAAAACAAAACTAGGCGTTTCGAAAATAGTTTAGACAAAACCCTGCATGATGATGACGATGCTCAAATGCAAGGTGGCATGATGACATGAGCATGCGGTCATGATGATGCAATGCACAAAAACACAGCGATTTTCTAGTTGTGGTTTTAGCGGGATGCCACAGACATCCGGTTCAGGATCAATAAGGACTTCAAGACCACGTACTTTGGATTTGGACTTCTCGACATCGTCAACATGCCAGATCTATATAACTCCATCACCAACAGTAGCCATGGGAAGAATTTTTAGAAGGAATATTTGTTCTTCAAATAGTTCTAGGACTTAGGAGTTTTATTCAGTATATTGTTGATGATAGGAGCAACCAACTACTTAGGAAATGAGTTACACGCCCAACTCAAGGAGAAGGACAGGACATTCCAGTATCAAGAAGAGAAGCCAAGATAAATGGAGAAGTTCAAGTTTAGTAGATAAGAATATGAGAGAGAAATTAGGAATGACCTTAGGATGAGAAACTTATCTATTATGGTTTTACTAGGTTATATTAGCTTTTGTTTCTCGTGGAGATATTTTGATTCAATTGGCTCTCATCAACGAATATATCAAGGAAGATGACGCAAGACAACGGGACTTTGGATGTTCACCAACTCAGAACCTCATATGTCATTCTTTGACTCTACAAGAAGTGTTGCATGGAAAGCTATTGAAGAACTTGGAGGAAGACTTAGGCATAGACTGCACAACACTTGGAGACTTCAAGTAAGATAAGAAGAATACTCAAGACCTAGAGACTAAGGTAACTCAACTTAGGAGGAACATTATAGAAATGCCTTAGAACTTTTGACAAGATGACATAATTTCTTCCAAGGATGCCATGTTCTCATTCCTAATGTAGTAGATATGGAGTTGGATGGACTAGCCCCAAGTGAAACTTATAGTTGGACCACCATACTCGTGTTTTGTTTAAATCGACTTCCTGATCGTTTATTGGTCATAGCAGCCTATGTGGTACGGCAATAACATTTTGTTTGGCTAAGTAATGTTTGAACTTTGATGTGTATGTTTGATTGAAATTGCTTGCATATTGCTTGGTGTTATATGTTGTGTATGAGTAGAATTCTTTCCCTAGAAATCATTTGTCTATTCTAATACCAACCCAACCCAAGCAAATGGCTTATCTAAGAGACCACAACTCCAACATCAATGATGGTGACAACAACAATATCGAGATGCCCATGATAATGCAACTACTAGCAACTCAAATTAAGTTGAATCAAGTGACAACCTAGTTTTTAGCCAACAACTGCAACAACACTAAGTTAGACCCAGAAATGTGAAAGTTCTTGGGATCCCAATTCCAATTGTTGCAAAGGATGACCAATCAGACGATCAACATGATCAACAACCCTTTCCAAAGATACCATAACAACAATGAATCCAAGGATAAACTTGTGGAAAGACCACAAGCCTAAAAAAATCTATGGAGACCTAGGACACTTATAAAGAGCATACTAACCAATTCCCTAATTGTGAGAATGCTCCGTATCTCAAGTAACGTGTTTCCTATGTGAAGTCACTAATCATGTCCCTATCTAATGCCACATCTATCTTCGAGTTCAAAAGATAAAACGTCAAGTCAATGATGGAAATTTTCAATCTCCCAAAGATAGCCAAAGACTAAAGTCAAAGTAAATTCTCAAGAGACAACCTAGTCAAATTCCTTTTAAGGGTGGTAGTACCCTAGTTGGCCTAAAACCCAACTTATTCCTTCAAGCCTTACCGAATCTCGGGACGAGATTCCTTTTAAGGGTGGTAGCCTGTCACATCCCAAAATTTTCCAAATTTTGAAATGTGAAAAATCAAACAAACAAAAGAAATAAAGGATGAAATTTAGGGAGAAAAGAAACTTTTTGTTCCTCTATTGGAAACTTACTTAAATAAAAAGAATTATGAATGAGGAAGTGCCAAACAAACTATCCAAAGATAAAATCCAATCATCCATGAAATGTATCTTGTCAACCCCTAAAGAAAAAGGATAGACCCGAAACCTAAACACTAATAAGAGAAATCACCATCAAGTTCAATACAAGACTATGGCTATGTTCCATATAAATATTTGGCAACGTAATACCTAAATAATCTATAATGGTAAACAACAATATTACAAAACCATAGGATTTGGTTTCACGCTATTTGAAGCCATGGATAAAAATATAAGAATTATTTGATAAAAAGAAAAGAAATGGAAAAATATTACAAAGCAAATTTAAGCCATAACTAAATACATATTTTAATAGAACTAATGTATTCTTAAAAATTATATAATGATAAATAATTATTGAATAAAACTATAGAATTTGGTTTGAATACTTTTGGAGCTCTAAGAAAAAAGATGTGAATTAATTGAGAATATAATTAAGAAAATACAATATTAGCTATTGAAGCCAAAGTGAATAAATTTGATTAGTAAATTTTGAGATGGAAAGTAAATGTATTCTATAATGTCCTAAAAACATAATTAGAGTTTTACAAAATTCTATAAATTTGTTTGATTCAATTTGAATCACTAAATCAAAAGTTATTGAAGAAAACAGAAAAATAAAAAGAAAAACAAATAAAAAAAGAGCCGACCCAGCCCAACTGCGGCCACCTGAGAGCAACCCGTCCTCATCCCACTCTCTATTTTTTCCCCCTTACTTTTGTTTTGGGCCGCACTTCTTGGCCCATCTAGGCCGATCGAGCGCTCTTCTTCTTCCTCTTCACGTACACGAACCAGAGAGTTGTGTTCATGGCAGTTACATCTTCGCCTCCCAATTCCACTCAATCTAGTGAGCGTTTCGTTTCCACTTCAACATGAGAGTTATTCAAAATTCAATGGAGAATCCGTCCAGACATTTTATTTCCCACTCAGCCTCCTTGATATCGCAAATCAATCTCGTGAACCGAACATCACCCGTCGGCATACATCACTCGATCTCCCTCCTCCTACCATAACAACGTGAACCGAAGAGAGCACCATCTTACTCTCGTTTTCCTCCATTATTTTGGTTCTGAAAATTTCTCGAGAGGAGGTCCGTAGAACTCATACCGATGATGCCAAGATGAGTCAAAAACCGGAGTTCATCGTCAGCTCTTGTCGTCCACGATGAGAAACTTGTCAATTCCTCGAACCAGAATACGCTACTCATCGTTTCCAACCTCCAAGCCATTGTGGGACGACATTTTGTTTCCGTTGGTCGAGCCACCCGAGCCACCGCGGCTCCAGCTGTGGATTGGCGCTGTCTTCGAAGACCAGCAAGCTCTCCGTCATTTCCATGAGTACCGCCTCGAAGTCCTCTACGCCGTCCACGTCTTCTTTTCAACTCCGGATACGTTCCTAGCGACGAGAACGGCAACGCCAAGCCCGTGCCCGCTATTCCGGCGACCTCTCCGGCGAGTTATTCTGGTGAGCTATCCTGATCCATACGATTTTCATCTAAAGGTCAATATTAGATCACTTACCGAAGGGGTACATGCCAATAGAAATCTGCCACTTTTCTTATCAATTTCTATTTTCGGATTTTTAGGACTTAAAAACGTAGGAACTTGTAAAAATCATATCTTTAGTTCTGTTTGTCCAAATTTAGCAAATAATATGTCTATGGATTCACAAAAATGAGTAGAACACAGTAGAGAAACAATTAGGTACTTTTGTGACGGTTAAAATCACGTTTTATACAGAACCATTTGTGGAGTATTTTGAGTATAAAAATTGTTGTGTAAATTATTTTTGAGTGAATCCTTTTGCAAAGGGTTGTATATTTAATCCTCTGTACTGTAGGATCTTAATCAAATTTTATTTTAGTACATAGGATTTGTGTAGCATCTGTTAGTCAAGTGTGGTTTATTTTAGTGTTACAAAATGTTTTAAATAATCTCTTTGCACTAAAATTATTACAATTAGCATACACCTTATATAAAGGACCAGTAGGTGTTTGTAGTGTTCAGAACCTTGTTGTAAAAACTTGTTCAATAAAATATCTTGTTACATGCTTGCATGCATTTCATTGTATTCATGTGTTGTTTTGTGATGCTAGTTTTGAGAGTGTGCTTTTTGCTTGATTGTATTGTTGTAGACTTTGAGGAGTGTAATCTTTGAAAGATCAAGAAGAGTACCTAAATAATCTACTATCAAGGCAAGTGGCCCTATCATCAAGTCCTACTGTTTTCATTATACTTAGTGGATTTTTGTAGTATATGCATGATAGACTATATTATTATGCTATGCTATATCTCGTATGTAGAATAGGGAATAGTAGTTTCTACTTGGTAGGTGAAACATCGTAGGGTTAGAAATGCTTAGCCCTGCTATAGATTTCGGGATGGAATATTATATTATGATTATATGGAGTATTGAAAAATGTATGTTTTCTATAATAAAACAAGTTCTTAATGAAACACCTGGGTGGAAATTGGACTTACTTGGACTATGTTGAGTGGTTACTCAGGGGCCATGTCTATGATCGGCTAGATTATCGCACTTGTGGATGGCCACCCAGGAACAAACAGATTGGAGACGTTCTTGTCACGAAGCTTCTAGTGCAGCCACATGGCATATGGGCTCTGCCTAGACCGACTAAGTTGCGAGAACTCAGCCAGACGGACAGAGGGTGGTAGTGATGGTAGGATGGAACGCGTATGTGGTGGTCTGAGGGATTGCTTCTGAAAAGTCTTGTCTCGATGCATGTCAGTTCTTCAACACAACAAGAATCTGAATAATTTTGATACGGCTCCTTCCAACCTTTTGGTGTCAAATGTATCTAACTTGTGTGAGGATATTGCAACAGAAGAATTGGATTCTTTAGATTGTTCACTCGAGATAGATGACCTTGAGGTCAAACATCCACATAAAAACAAGAAACGACAATATTCTTCTTCTTGTGTTAGGCGCGGAACTAGAGTAAGGATTAATAAAACTTTCTAAATGCAAGGGTTAAGAGGTATAAATTGGAATAGTGATGGATTTCGAGATCCAGTTAAACACAATTTTGTTGCTGAAAGTATCATGGAACACAAACTAGATTTCTTTTGCCTTGTTGGAAACCGGGCGATCTAATTTTTCTGTTATGTTTCTTCAACATTTGGCTCCTGGGGGGGATTTTGCATGGTTTTGTTTACCCCCTCATAGGCGCTCAGGGGGCATTTTAGTGGGTATTAATTCGGCTTCGATGCAGGTTATTAAAGTTGAAACGGGGGATTATTGTGTTAAATTATTTATGAGGTCTCGTATGGATGGGTTCGAATGGATTTTTGTACCTGTTTATGGGGCGGCGCAAGATAACCACAAACACGATTTTTTGGAAGAACTTGTGCGGATTTGTGAAAATGAGACACTCCCTTTGTTAGTGGGTGGTGATTTTAACATTCTGCGAAGAAGAGAGGAAAAGAACAATGATAATTTTAGTTCACGCTGGCCTTTTATGTTTAATGCTATCATTGAAAGTGTGAATCTAAGAGAGATCGCTCTCTCAGGAAGACAATTTACATGGGCTAATCATAGGGAGAAGCCTACCTATGAGAAGCTTGATCGCATTCTTGCTAGTGTTGAATGGGAACAAAAATTTCCTCTGATTACGGTTCATGCGCTGTCACGGTCTAGTTCAGATCATACACCTGTCCTGATCGACTCAGGGATAAGAGCCCATATTGGTATTAACCCTAGGTTTTCTTTTGAATTCTCCTGGTTAAGACAAGAGGGTTTCTTTGAGATGGTGGCTGCTGAATGGACTGCGGTATCTAAGGGTGATACACCTATTGGGAGATGGCAAAATAAGATTGAACATCTAAGACGCTTTATCCGCGGTTGGGCTAAGAACCAGAGCGATAAGTACAAACAGGAAAAAATTAGGCTTTTAGCAACAATTGATGAATTGGATATCAAGGCATAATTGAATCCTCTATCTGATGCCGAGAGGCAACAGTTAAAGGTGGCAAATGATCAAGTAGCAATATTAAGAAGGGATGAGGAGTCCAAGTGGGCTCAAAGGGATAAAGTTAAGTATATTCAAGAAGGTGGAAACAACACGGAGTATTTTCATCTAATTGCTAATGGCAAGCATCGAAAGAAGAAAACATTTCAGCTTGAGCAAGACGAAGGAACTATAGTAGGTGATGATAATTTGAGGACATATATTTCTGAGTACTATAAGAAGCTTTTTGGGGAACCAGAATTAAGCTCGTTTTCACTCAGGGAGGAGAGGAACATTGATGTTCCTCAGGTGTCCTTGATTGAAAACACTATCCTAACGGCGAATTTCTGAGAGAAGGAAGTGTTGGAAGCAATTTCCTCGATGGAACATAATAAGGCTCCAGGACCAGATGGAATTGTTTATCAGAAGTTTTGGGAAGTGATTAAAGGTGGCTTGATGGAACTGTTTGCATAGTTGCAAACAACTGAGTTACCTTTATATAAACTTAACTTTGCAGTCATCACTCTTCTACGAAAGAAAGAAAATGCGGTTCAAATTCAGCAGTATCGTCCTATTTGTCCATTGAATGTTAGTTTCAAAATATTTACTAAAATGGCTACAAATCTTATCTGTGTGATTTCTCACAAGGTCATCTATCCAACCCAAACAACTTTTATGCCTGGAAGGCATATTCTGGAAGGGGCGGTAATTTTGCATGAGACCATTCATGAGCTTCATTCAAAAAAGTTAGATGGGGTGATTTTTAAAATTGATTTTGAAAAATCATATGATAAAGTTAAATGGTCGTTCTTGTAGCAAGCACTTTGACTGAAGGGTTTTGACCCTTTATGGTGCTCATGGATTTCAAAGTTTATTCAGGGGGAAGTGTAGGGATCAGAGTCAACGATGATATTGGACACTTTTTCCAGATGAAAAAGGGGGTTAGACAAGGCGATCCATTATCGCCCATGTTGTTTAACATTGTGGCTGATATTCTGGCAATACTTATAGCTAGGGCCAAGGAAGAAGGCCAGATTAGTGGTGTAATCTCTCACCTCGTGGAGGGTGGATTATCTATCTTACAATATGCGGATGATACAATTATTTTTATGGAGCATTACCTTCTAAAGGCGGTAAATATGAAACTTATTTTGTGCATTTTTGAACAACTTTCTGGTCTTCAAATTAATTTCCACAAGAGTGAAATATACTGTTTTGGAAATGGTAAGGAGCACGAACATGATTATAGAGAGATTTTCGGTTGCGAGTCTGGAACGTTGCCCTTTAGGTACCTTGCGGTACCAATTCATTATCGAAAGCTTAGAAATTCTGAGTGGAATCCGGTAGAAAACAATTTGGAAGGTAAACTGGGTTGTTGGCAAGGCAATGTTTTGTCTTATGGAGATAGATTAGTGTTAATTAACTCGGTTTTTACAAGCATGCCTATGTACATGTTATCTTTTCTAGAAATACCAAAGGGTGTTAGGAAAAGACTGGATTTCTTTCGTTCAAGATTCTTTTAGCTAAGTGATGAACTGTAACTACCTCGGTGAATTACGCTCTTAGTTACATGCCTGGATGAGCGAAAGAAATAGAAATATTGCACAAGTGAGTATGTATGCAAGCCACGTACAACAGTCCTCAGAGCCATTCCATCTAAAAGAAATAGAAATATTGCAACGCCATACGGCAAGACCCAAATATCCTAGATAGACATAATAGTTTCGGATAGATCCTCATACATCAAACATCAGAGTACCAGGCGGAAGCGGAAAACAAGATCCGAGTACGGATAAGAAGCAAATCGGCATAAGATGCCACATAAATAAACACATCCCGCCCACAGATCTCACGGATCCCCGTTCCCGGAATCTCTATACCGAGTGATCGTTGCCAACATCATCCGTCTCCTCCACCCAGTATCCATCTTGCGAGTACACCTGTTCATCTGAATCAAACAATTTATCGTGTGAGACCCTAGGGGTACTCAGCAAGTCTTTATGCCTCTAAAGGGGACAAAACCTGGGGTGACGCAATTGCAGCAAAAGATAATAACTAACAAGTCTATAGATACTCGCTAACCATCCGCCCATCCAAAGATAGACGGATGTCCGTGAATTAAGGACAACAGTTATAACAGTATAATCAACAGATCTATCCTCCTCCTCGCTTACCAACGAGGAAGCGGACTAACAACCCCCATCCGTTGGCAGTTTTATTAACCATTCCATGAGTACTGCACTATTTACTAGTCAGGTACTTAGTCAAATTAAAAGTGGTACTTTAGTTTCACTTGTCTATGATCGAGAAACTGTGCTCCAAGTCGTCCATAACTGCGGACACGGCTTTCAGAAAGATTTACCCTGCAGGGGTGCACAAATAGCAACACACACTCGATCAACCTCGGAAAAACCAACTCAAAACCCAACGAGGCATTCACGACAAAGCGATCACAGGATTCAGAAATATTTTAGGGGGCCACCCCATTAAGCTACCCGCAACGAAGTTGGCCGGCTCTGAGACGGACCCAAGGTTTGCGCCAATGGCTATAAACGACTGGGAACCCGAAAATGTGACTGGGCTTGTCGATACCGCGAAAACACTCCACATCCAAAACAGTACAGGTGCTCCCCGCACAATCTTAAATAAAACAGTAAAGCATGGCATAAGTACATGATAGTAATAAATCCCCAAACTACTTTGTGGCCCCAAGAAATAGGAATGAATCAAGCTCTGTCTCAGGGGGGTCCATAAGGCCTCCCGGATATGGATAGTGCGAATAGTCAAGGAACAGGAATCAAGTACTCGGGGTCCTACGGGACACAAGTGAGCATGAAGAACCAAGTAGCAGATATTGCTCACCGGTGTCGCTTTCATTAGTTATCCCATTACTACTCAGGTTAAGTTGTTTAGGTACCTCATTATCCAACAGACACTCACATACCCTACACATGCTTTTCTACGACCCGCATGGCTCAAACAACTTCTGTAGTAATGGCTCATGGGATGGAGGAACAAGCTTCGGTGGGGTTTAAAAGTAAAGGCCATGCAATACTTGGGATTCAATTTAATGCAATCGCGACTCAATGATGCAAGAATAAGATAGAGGCAATAGGTACTGTATGTATGCAAGCATGTGGTAGTGCTTGCCTAGCAGCTCAGTTGAAGCGAGAGATGGATCTGGGTAGCACTCCTGTGATTCCTGGTAATTCTCCTGCGGGGCGTCTATTCGAAGAAGAACCAAACAAACAAGGGCCAACATAAATAAAGTGCACAAGCATATAAATTAAAATGCGACAAGCAAACAAGCATGCCATGATGAATGATGCACAATTTACATGGCATTAAAGTAGCATGGCATGGTGAGGTGTGGGGTACAAGAATAAAGCATTTTATTATTTATTTAGTCAAGTTTTATTGCCATAAACAGTTCTGATTTTTAATAATAATATGATGCATGCTTCAATTCAGAAAGAATTGCATAGATAGAACGGGCTCGTCGCGCTGATCGATTTAGACATATTATTTGTCAAATTTGGAGTTATAGATTTAAAGTTATTAATTAATTAAGAAAAGGGCATTTTATTGTAATTTTAATCATCTCGAAAATTTAAAGTGGTCAAACATGATTTTGAATAGCATATTTGAATTCCTCACATTTTTCTGATTCAAAAACATATATCATTTGTATTATTTGGATTTATAATCTTAAAGTTATTTAAAACAGATTTAAAATCATATTTAAACATTTCTGAATTTGTTTTATTAAAACAGATAAACGGAAAAACTTTTTATACTCGACCTCTCCTAGCCACAGTCACAGACAGGTGGGGTCACTGCTGACTGGGCGGATTCGGCGCGCAGGACCTTTTCTTACCGCAGACTCAGCCAGCTGCAGAGACTGACGAACGGGATCGGCCAATCCACGGGGCCACACACGGGCGCGCCAGCGGGGGCCTGCCACGTGTGGGATCCGGGGGAGCGCGGGTTGAGAAACTCAAAACCACGGGGGCCTTCTTGCAAAACCACACAGGGGCTGACTCGTGGGGACGCTGGGGCTGCGAAGGACTTGGGCGTGATCAACAAAAGTTGCGGGGGAGTTTTTCGGGAAAACGACGCCCATGCTCCGACTGAACCTGTCGCCTGTTCTCTGAACCGCGGCGACAACCCGACAACATTGGCGAGTTCCGGCGAGGCTAAATTCGGCGTTACGGCGAATCTCGCGATGCCTCTAAAACAAAACGCGGAGAGGGGTCTACCAGCTACAGATCGCGTTCAGGATGGAACGTCGGAGGGGGACTGTACCGGGCGGAGAGCCTCGAGGAACAGGGGGGACACGCGGCCTTGAAATGCCCGTCGGTGGAGCACATCACTAGCGGGAGCCAAATTCGGCCGGCGCTCGGCTCACGGAGGGGAGCAAAAGGAAGAGAACGAGGGCGGCGCTCACCTTGACCGATTCCCCAAGGAATCATGGGCTGGGATGGCCGGAGCGGAGGGGGACGACGAGTTCGTGGCGGTGGTGCACGGTTCACTGGCGAGGGGTAGCTCCGGGCGAGTCCGGCTCCTCCTAGCAGGCTAGAACGACGCCAAAGTCCACGGCGGTGGTTCCCGGCGAGTCCTCGCTCTCCAGCTAGTACGGGAGCGGCGTCGGGGCGCTCTGACTAGCGGCAGCCATGGTGCGGAGGTGAAGAGAGCGAGGGGAGAATAGAGAAAACGGGCTAGGGTTCGACAGCGAAGCGCGAGAGGATAAGGGCGGGGAGGGTCGTGCGTGTGGCGTGCTTGCTGACGCGGATGACGGCGGGGACGGCCACCTGCCCGCTGCCGTCTGTCGCAGAGCAGAGAGGGGGCATCGGAGAAGAAGAACAGAGGGAGACGGCGGTAAACGGCGAAGGGGTAACGGGCCAGGGGAAAGAAAACGGCCGGCCTAGGAGGAAAAGAAGGGCGGGCCAGAGCTGTTGCTGGGCTGCGACCAGGTAGGGTGGGTTGCTGCTGGGGCTCTCTCTTGTTTATTTTCTTTTTATTTATTTAATTGTTTTGTTTTTGTTTTGTTGCAGATTCAAGCAAGCCCATAAAATAACCCCTTTTGGAAGTTTTTGCAAATTTTGATTAAAGGGAAAAGAAGATGGATATGGAGTGAGGTGAGGGTCTTGGTGCACATGGCAAGAAACAAGATCAAACAAAGAGGTGAAAAGGGACGGGGGTGGTTTTGTTGATGCATGATCAAGTGCATGATCAAGATGATGAGGAGGGTTTAGCAAGAGCAATAAAGAAAGATCCCACAAGAGTGGTCTCACAAGGACCCATTGCTCCATTTCCAAAAATACAACATAACCAAAGAATAGAATGGTGGTGATTTGCATGGCCCATGCATTGGCATTAATGCTAGGTTTTATCTTGTGAAAACAAAATAAATAACCATGGCATTTATACATATGCATTCCAAAATATGGTGTAAGGCCAAGCTATAGGAAAAGATAATTGGATTCATCCCAACCCACATGAGCTAGATTAAAAGCCAAAATAATGTAAAACTCATGGGTAATAAGGATGGTGACAAAGAAATGTGGTGGAGTGGAATAAAAGATATGACCCCAACTCAAGTTGGGCATCAAGCATTTATCAAGAACCAAATACAATATATCGAGAGCCAAAACAATTACTAATGCATATGAGAGAAGAACCAAATGAAAAGGGTTTTATATGGTGCTCAAATGCAAGGTGGCATGATGACATGAGCATGATATAATTATGATGCAACAATTATATGTAGGAAGTAGCAATTATATTACTAGACCATGTAGCATTACATATGTTAGATAGATGGGATGCTACAACTCTCCCCCACTAAACAGGAATCTCGCCCCGAGATTCTAGGAAGAAGAAGAAGACACGAAGAGGGTAGGATACTTGGCACGGAGCTCATCGTCGCGTTCCCAAGTGGCTTCATCAACGGAATGGTGCGACCACTACACCTTGCAAAACTTGCTAGACTTGTTGCGAGTCTTGCATTTTGCTTGAGACACAAAGGGTTAGAAGAATTGAAGGATTGTCGTGAGACAAGAAGGATAGGATGAACATAGCTCCGGTTTTCTCAAGAAACATGATACAAGAATAGAACCACTTGTGAAAGAAATAGAAAGGATGATGTATCATGGATAAAGAAAGGCACACCATTAGAATTAAAGATCGGAAGCTGCAAGTGATGATGATTCTTGCCCTTGCCAGACGAAAAGGCGACTTTGGAGAAGTTATCAACTACTATGAAAATAGCACTGTACCTTCCCTCAGATTTGAGAAAGGAAGTTCGGAAACAATATCGCCTTCAAACAATTTGCGCCGGTAAGAACCAAAGGATCACGCAATTGAGGTGCGCGAATATAACTTTAAGACAAAGAGGTGATGCTAGATTATGGTGGAATCCCGAGAAGAAAAGAATATAGAGGATCTGAAGTTTATTGTAGAGATACATATTGCTTTCTTTAACCTTGAGGCTAATGCAATAGATTTGAGACTGATGGCATCAACCATAATTGGCTTTACCACTGAAAAAGAATTGATGAAACAAAGAGAGAGATAGTTTCCTTCCATCTTGTTTGGGAATGTCGAGCACCGATAGAAAGACGAGGACGGAAAAGAGTTTGTGTTTGTTCCCACCAGATAATTGAAGATTTTTCTCCATCTAGAATAGACAAGACCACCAACACGAGATTATTGATTATGTTTATACGAGAGAGCACTCCAAAAAGACAAGGACGGAAGTAAAGTATAGAGGGATAAAGGCCACTTCTATCTTCCATGGAATGAGTGGCATCACATTAATTCACCAATTTAATGTACAAGAGCGAATGATAAGAGTAGTGGTATGGTAGCTACTCCATCCCGCACTCAAAGCATTACTCCGTACATGAATAAGAAAATCATGCAACCCAACTACTAAACAGACTGAAGGTATTGACAAGAAGAGCTCATGGAACTCCGTAAGAAAACAAAGAATGATGCAAACGATTCGCCAGATCCAAGATAGATAAGGATGATAATGTTGTCGTCCTATCAGAAGTAACAAGCCACCGGAAAGTATGAAGGAAGATCACAGAGACAACTGCAAGATTCCACAGATAAAGAAAAAGATATCACCACTTGAACAGAAGGATTACAAAAGATCTGAAAAAAATCTTCATGGCCTCCGGTGGATTGAGCATAGACGATAGAACGAGAGGGTTTCAAAAGATTACTTAACAAGACAGAGGTGAAAAGAACTCCATGTTCTTCTTGAAATGATTGAGAGAGATTTAGCAGTCTTGAGGAAATCTTCAGCGGAACGACGATGATAACCCGCCAACAAGGAAAAACTCCGGGTTTGATTGAAGATGGAGGATGGAATTAACAATGGGCTTGCTGATTCCAGAATTGAAGCGATGTATTTAGCAGAAAGACGTGGTCGAGATAGGTGACTTCAAGAAGCCAGAATTCACACTTTGAGAACTTTGCACACAGCCGGTGTTCACGAAGCTTGAGAGAAGAAAACACAGATGATCTTCCATGTTCTTCCATTATATAGAATAGGCAAGCATATCATCAAGATATACCACCATGGACTAACAAGATATTCCCATAATACCAAGTTCAAGAGGCGAGAGAAACGAAAAAATGCTCGAAACACTTCCTGAGCTCAACGCTCTTTGAAAGATCAACATTACAAGCAAGGATTCATGTTGAAAGAGATGCACTAGCAGAATAGATTATCTGGTCCTTCGGAAGAAAAAGAGGTGCCGCCTGGTTCACATTGTCGATCGGATCACCGGTTACAAAGATAAAGAGATCTTGGCTAAAGGAACTATGATAGCTCATACCTTAAGCAAAGCTATCAGAGACGAAAAGATGCAATTCCCTTGTATCAAAAAGAATTTTGCAGATATGGAGTTCCAAAAAAATGTGAAGCCTGATAAATAGATGATAAACCACCGCAATGCCTTTAGATCTCCGGATTGCCAAAGATACTTGAATATGCATAGATATGATTACGGTGTAACTCAATCACAGGAGAAAACCACCACCATTTGGAGGATTGCGTCGATAGTATTGACCATACTCCACTCATGATAAGTGTCATATAGCTTTGCCGAGAACCAAAATACGATCACAAGCATCGGATGGACACATGTTATGTATTTAGCCCAGAAGAATTGATGATGAAGTAAAACTCCAGGATTAAGCGCCGGTGACAAAAGAATGAGTTAGCATGGACATGCCGATAAAAGGAAGATAGATAATGTTTCACACACGGCTGAAGAGGAGTGTGGAAACACAGATGTATCAAAGAAAAAAATTCCGCATTTTCGGCATTAAAATACCAATAAATGCGCAAAACCACTTATCAGATAGGGATTAGCAACTCCACATTCTGTGAAAACATGCTGGAAGGAAGAACACCCTTAACAAGATGGCACCGTTTAACCAAGAGTCGGATAGATGGCGTCAGTTTACAAAAGCCTATCGGTATGGAATGTACCAACAATTGATAACCAAAAGGCAGATAGCGACAACAAATTGGATGCAATAGATAGACAAGGAATTCACACACACACACAACCTATGGTACTACGGAACCCCGAACACGTGAATCCTAGTTTGAATTTTAGAAGAGGATTGAAAACGTTACACTTCCTTACCAGAAAAAGGGTGGGTGGGTGGGTAAGAAGAAAAATGGAAGCAGTCCTACTCTCACGTTTTGTTTTTCCCTAGTACACATAGCTACCAAAAATATTTGCTAGACTGACAACGACCATTTGGCTGAGACCCTGAAGGGCGGGATGGCTCTGATACCAATTGTAACTACCTCGGTGAATTACGCTCTAAGTTACATGCCTGGATGAGCGAAAGTGGTTAAAATAGTACGGTGGGGCCCGGGGCCACTCACGGTAGACCTTTCGGCCGTCCTAACCATTTTCAGAACATCGGGACAAGAACGAGCGGCGTAATCGGCAGGCAAAGGGATCAACTACATACACAAGTGAGTATGTATGCAAGCCACATACAACAGCCCTCAGAGCCATTCCATCTAAAGAAATAGAAATATTGCAACGCCATACGGCAAGACCCAAATATCCTAGATAGACATAATAGTTTCGGATAGATCCTCATACATCAAACATCAGAGTACCAGGCGGAAGCGGAAAACAAGATCCGAGTACGGATAAGAAGCAAATCGGCATAAGATGCCACATAAATAAACACATCCCGCCCACAGATCTCACGGATCCCCGTTCCCGGAATCTCTATACCGAGTGATCGTTGCCAACATCATCCGTCTCCTCCACCCAGTATCCATCTTGCGAGTACACCTGTTCATCTGAATCAAACAATTTATCATGTGGGACCCTAGGGGTACTCAACAAGTCTTTATGCCTCTAAAGGGGACAAAACCTGGGGTGACGCAATTGCAGCAAAAGATAATAACTAACAAGTCTATAGATACTCGCTAACCATCCGCCCATCCAAAGATAGACGGATGTCCGTGAATTAAGGACAACAGTTATAACAGTATAATCAACAGATCCATCATCCTCCTCGCTTACCAACGAGGAAGCGGACTAACAACCCCCATCCATTGGCAGTTTTATTAACCATTCCATGAGTATTGCACTATTTACTAGTCAGGTACTTAGTCAAATTAAAAGCGGTACTTTAGTTTCACTTGTCTATGATCAAGAAACTGTGCTCCAAGTCGTCCATAACCGTGGACACGGCTTTCAGAAAGATTTACCCTGCAGGGGTGCACAAATAGCAACACACACTCGATCAACCTCGGAAAAACCAACTCAAAACCCAACGAGGCATTCACGACAAAGCGATCACAGGATTCAGAAATATTTCAGGGGGCCACCCCATTAAGCTACCCGCAACGAAGTTGGCCGGCTCCGAGTCGGACCCAAGGTTTGCGCCAATGGCTGTAAACGACTGGGAACCCGAAAATGTGACTGGGCTTGTCGATACCGCAAAAACACTCCGCATCCAAAACAGTACAGGTGCTCCACGCACAATCTTAAATAAAACAGTAAAGCATGGCATAAGTACAGGATAGTAATAAAGCCCCAAACTACTTTGTGGCCCCAAGAAATAGGAATGAATCAAGCTCTGGCTCAGGGGGGTCCATAAGGCCTCCCGGATGTGGATAGTGCGAATAGTCAAGGAACAGGAATCAAGTACTCGGGGTCCTACGGGACACAAGTGAGCATGAAGAACCAAATAGCAGATATTGCTCACCGGTGCCGCTTTCAGTAGTTATCCCATTACTACTCAGGTTAAGTTGTTTAGGTACCTCATTATCCAACAGACACTCACATACCCTACACATGCTTTTCTACGACCCGCATGGCTCAAACAACTCCTGTAGTAATGGCTCATGGGATGGAGGAACAAGCTTTGGTGGGGTTTAAAAGTAAAGGCCATGCAATACTTGGGATTCAATTTAGTGCAATCGCGACTCAATGATGCAAGAATAAGATAGAGGAAATATGTACTATATGTATGCAAGCATGTGGTAGTGCTTGTCTGGCAGCTCAGTTGAAGCGAGAGATGGATCTGGGTAGCACTTCTATGATTCCTGGTAATTCTCCTGCGGGGCGTCTATTCGAAGAAGAACCAAACAAACAAGGGCCAACATAAATAAAGTGCACAAGCATATGAATTAAAATGCGACAAGAAAACAAGCATGCTATGATGAATGATACACAATTTACATGGCATTAAAGTAGCATGGCATGGTGAGGTGTGGGGTACAAGAATAAAGCATTTTATTATTTATTTAGTCAAGTTTTATTGCCATAAACAGTTCTGATTTTTAATAATGACATGATGCATGCTTCAATTCAGAACAAGGAATGCATAGGTAGAACGGGCTCGTCGCGCTGATCGATTTAGACATATTATTTGTCAAATTTGGAGTTATAGATTTAAAGTTATTAATTAATTAAGAAAAGGGCATTTTCTTGTAATTTTAATCATCTCGATAATTTAAAGTGGTCAAACATGATTTTGAATAGCATATTTGAATTCCTCGCATTTTTCTGATTCAAAAACATATATCATTTGTATTATTTGGATTTATAATCTTAAAGTTATTTAAAACAGATTTAAAATCATATTTAAACATTTCTGAATTTGTTTTATTAAAACAGATAAACGGAAAAACTTTTTATACTCGACCTCTCCTAGCCACAGTCACAGACAGGTGGGGTCACTGCTGACTGGGCGGATTCGGCGCGCAGGACCTTTTCTTACCGCACAGTCAGCCAGCTGCAGAGACTGACGGGCGGGACCTGCCAATCCACGGGGCCACACACGGGCGCAACAGCGGGGGCCTGCCACGTGTGGGATCCTAGGGAGCGCGGGTTGAGAAACTCAAAACCACGGGGTCCTTCTTGCAAAACCACACAGGGGCTGACTCGTGGGGACGTTGGGGCTGCGAAGGACTTGGGCGTGATCGACAAAAGTTACGGGGGAGTTTTTCGGGAAAACGACGCCCGTAATCCGACTGAACCTGTCGCCTGTTCTCTGAACCGCGGCGACAACCCGACAACGTCGGCGAGTTCTGGCGAGGCTAGCGTCGGCGTTACGGCGAATCTCGCGACGCCTCTAAAACAAAACGCGGAGAGGGGTCTACCAGCTACAGATCACGTTAAGGATGGAACGTCGGAGGGGGACTGTACCGGGCGGAGAGCCTCGAGGAACAGGGGGGACGCACGGCCTTGAACTGCCCGTCAGCGGAGCACATCACTGGTGGGAGCCAAATTCGGGCGGCGCTCGGCTCACGGAGGGAAGGAAAAGGAAGAGAACGAGGGCGACGCTCACCTTGACCGATTCCCCAGGGAATCAGGGGCTAGGATGGCCGGAGCGGAGGGGGATGACGAGGTCGCGACGGTGGTTCACTGGCGAGGGGCAGTTCCGAGCGAGTCCGGCTCCTCCTAGCAGGCTGGAACGACGCCAAGGTCCGCGGCGGTGGTTACCGGGGAGTCCTCGCTCTCCAGCTAGTATGGGAGCGGCGTCGCGGCGCTCTAACCAGCGGCGGCCATGGTGCAGAGGTGAAGAGAGCGAGGGGAGAACGGAGAAAAGGGGCTAGGGTTCGACATCGAAGCGCGAGAGGATAAGGGCGGGGAGGTCGTGCGTGCGGCGTGCTTGCTGACGCGGATGATGGCGGGGACGGCCACCTGCCCGCTGCCATCTGTCGCAGAGCAGAGAGGGGGCGACAGAGAAGAGGAACAGAGGGAGACGGCGGTAAACGGCGAAGGGGTAACAGGCCAGGGGAAAGAAAAGGGCTGGCCCAGGAGGAAAAGAAGGGCGGGCCGGAGCTGTTGCTGGGCTGCGACCAGGTAGGGTGGGCTGCTGCTGGGGCTCTCTCTTGTTTATTTTCTTTTTATTTATTTAATTGTTTTGTTTTTGTTTTGTTGCAGATTCAAGCAAGCCCATAAAATAACCCCTTTTAGAAGTTTTTGCAAATTTTTATTAAAGGGAAAAGAAGATGGATATGGAGTGAGGTGAGGGTCTTGGTGCACATGGCAAGAAACAAGATCAAACAAAGAGGTGAAAAGGGATGGGGGTGGTTTTGTTGATGCATGATCAAGTGCATGATCAAGATGATGAGGAGGGTTTAGCAAGAGCAATAAAGAAAGAGCCAACAAGAGTGGTCTCACAAGGACCCATTGCTCCATTTCCAAAAATACAACATAACCAAAGAATAGAATGGTGGTGATTTGCATGGCCCATGCATGGGCATTAATGCTAGGTTTTATCTTGTGAAAACAAAATAAATAACCATGGCATTTATACATATGGATTCCAAAATATGGTGTAAGGCCAAGCTATAGGAAAAGATAATTGGATTCATCCCAACCCACATGAGCTAGATTAAAAGCCAAAAGAAAGTAAAACTCATGGGTAATAAGGATGGTGGAATTATAAGGTGGTGACAAAGAAATGTGGTGGAGTGGCATAAAAGATATGCCCCCAACTCAACTTGGGCATCAAGCATTTATCAAGAACCAAATAAAATATATCGAGAGCCAAAACAATTACTAATGCATATGAGAGAAGAACCAAATAAAAAAGGTTTTATATGGTGCTCAAATGCAAGGTGGCATGATGACATGAGCATGATATAATTATGATGCAACAATTATATGTAGGAAGTAGCAATTATATTACTAGACCATGTAGCATTACATATGTTAGACAGATGGGATGCTATATGAACATAGAAAGAAATACAGGTTGACTAAGTGGAACATTATTTGTAGACTCAAAGATCAAGGTGGTTTGGGAATTGAGGTTCTAGAGCTTAAAAATAGATGCCTTCTTAGCAAGTGGCTATATAAATTATTATCTGAGCAGGGGGTATGGCAAGAACTACTGCACAATAAGTACTTGAGAAATAAAACATTGGCTCAGGTCTAGGTTAAACCTACTGATTCTCCTTTTTGGAAGGGTCTAATGCAGGTAAAGCATAGTTTCTTTGCCAGAGGGACTTTTAGAGTGGGAGATGGTAATACAGTTCGGTTTTGGGAGGATGTTTGGCTGGGAGAGGTTCCTTTAGCATTACAATATCCTTCGTTGTATAATATTGTTCATCGAAAAATGTCTTTGTCCATGATGTCTTATCTCATAATCCTCTTAGTATTGGTTTTAAGAGAAATTTCACTCGGACGAAATGGGATGCATGGTTGCATCTTTGTCTGAGATTAATGCAAGTTCACTTAACAACTGAGCCTGATAACTTTAAATGGAGTTTAACGGTAGATGGGAGATTTACCATTAAATCTATGTACGAGGATCTAATGAATGATCATCAGAGACTCCCCACAAAGTATCTTTGGAAACTTAAGATACCACTAAAAATTAAAAAATTATGTGGTTCTTAAACAACAAAGTCTTGTTAACCAAAGATAATCTTTTGCGTAGAAATTGGCGGGGTTGTAAAAAGTGTTGTTACTGTGATGGAGATGAAACTATTGAACATCTCTATTTGTCATGCCCTTTTGCAAAAATTGTTGGGCGCATTGTGTTCTTTACTTATAATCTTCCACCTCCAACTAATATCACTAATATGTTTGGGAATTGGTTAAATGGGATGGATAAAACGAATAAAGCTAGCATACGTATATGGGTATCGGCTTTATGTTGGTCAAGATGGAAGTGTCGCAGTGCTATTATTTTTAACAAGGCTCGAGTTCGATCCTTTTTGTAGGTTATTATTATGGCATCGCAGTGGATCCAACTCTGGGCCTGTTTGCTCCCAGAGTATCAATGGGATATGATGGCTTCTAGATGCAACCTTCTGGTGATGGTAGCACATGATATCTACTACCTGGTTTCGTGGCGGCATTCTAGCAGATTGAGAGATGTGTAGCTTGTGTTGGCGTCTCTCTAGTAGCCGTTTACTCTTTTTCAGATGGTTGGTGCTTGTATCAACCCTCTCTGACCCCTGAGATTTTTATGTGGTACTTTTGGTAATAAGTAATAAAGCCGGCTATGTGCATCCCATGATGTAGAGGCCGGGGTATATCCCTATTTCGAAAAAAAAAGATCGGAAAAATTTGAGGGGTCATGAATCCACGTGGCACGCGCTTTTCTCGGATGGTTGAAGCGCTCCTCTCTGATCTACCAGCCGGTAGGCGATTGTTTCCCTAATCTCATTGCTCGTTCGGCATTCACCAAGGAAGATGAGCTTGAGTTGAGTGCAACCCACTCGGAATAGATATCCCAGTCCTATTTTCCCGCTAATTTTTTTAAATAATACATTTTTTTAAATCAATTTCATGAATATTACGCAAAAAAAGGAATTTACGGATCTAGTGCACTGTCGTTTTTTCAAACAACGACGTGCACAAGTCGTTTTTTCAAACAATGACAATCCCAAGTCGTCTGTTGAAAAAACGACGAGCGTCTGACATAATCGGCTGGCAGCTGGTCTTTGAAAAAACGACAACCCCGAATCGTTTTTTGAAAATACGACGCGGCTTGTCAGTTATTGAAAAGCAGACGGTTGCATGGATCATACACACACTACGTTGGGCTAATCCAGCCGTTTAAAGTTTATCGCCCGCCGGTAAATTCCTGCCACTATTTTGCGTCGTTCTTTTCCCCGCTAGTATTTCTCCTGCCACTTTTTTGCGATGTTTATCTCCCGCCACCTCTTTCCACCAGTATTTGTCCCGCCACTTTTTTCGCGTCGTTTCTCTCCCGCCACTTCTTCCCGCTGTTTTCTCTCGCCAATTCTTCCCGCCGTTTCTCTCCCGCCACTTCTTCCCGCCGTTTTCTCCCGCCAATTCTTCCCGCCGTTTCTCTCCCGCCACTTGTTCCCGCTGTTATCTCCCGCCAATTTCTACTAGTTGCCTCTATAAATACTGCCACCGAGATGGTATCTCTCCATCCTGTTATTCCTCTATTTCTCCCATTTCCTTCCCCTTTCCATCATGAGTGTGCCATGTTCAGACCCCGAGTATAGGCCTACAAAGACGAAAGATGCTAGGTTGCCGCAAGGGGTGACACACGAGCGTTGTTGGTGCGGCCATCTCGCGAAGGTCAAGGAGTCGATCGATTTCTCCACCTGCATGGGCATGAAGTTTTTCATGTGTCCCAACTACGACTCAAGCCCGCCCCGACAAGCAAGTTCGTTGTACGAGAGGCCTCCGGTATGTTCCCAGAGCATGGTTAATATGAACCATTCATGTTATCATGAGTTCTTTTATACATTCCATTGATTTGCTTGCAGTCTCCTCCTCCACTTTGCAAGTGGTACCATTGGATTGACACCGAGCAGCCAGCCTGGGCCAAGAAAGAGTGTCATGACAGGAACCAAGCTGCGTGGGCTGCCTTTCATGAAGAGGAACATGCTGAAAGGATGGACGAAGAGGCGAAGAAGGAACAGGAGAGAGAAATGAAAGAATTCCAAGCAGAGCAAGCTCAAAACCGCGAGCTGAACAGGAAGAGAAGGGAGGAAGAGAAGGCAATCCGCGAGCGCCAGGAAGAGGTGCGCAAGGAGGCCTGTGAGGCGGAAAGGAAGAGATTAAGAGAAAGAGCTGCCGAGGCGCGGGCGGCAGAGGAACATGGGGATAAGACCGGGAAGTACCCGCGCTGGACTCAGGGAAGGTAGACGTATGTCTCAGTACCGATGTATCTTAATTCCTATTGTAGTGTCCTGATGTAACTTCATTCCAGTTGTAGTGTCCCGATGTATCTTAATTTTAGTTGTAGTGTCTTGATGTATCTTAATTTCAGTTGTAGTGTCTTGATGTATCTTCATTTCAGTTATAGTGTTGTGATGTATCTTTAATTCAACATGTCAGACCAATGTTGCTTTCCATCAAAAAACATTCCCGCCAAAAATGCTTCCCGCCAGAATGTTTCCCACCATAATGCTTCCCGCCAAAATATCTCCCGCCAAAATATTTCTGGCCAAAATGCTTCCCGCCAGATTTTTCCCACCAGAATGTTACCCTATAAAACCCCTTCTCGCGCAATTGTTTAAGCAGCAGCCACCCCGTTTTTAGCCAGTATGTTTCCCTACGATTGCAGTTTCGTGCCAGACATGTCCGTTGACCTTTTTCATTTGGCTAGGAACTTTAGGATAGACAACAATCCAGCCCCATTGGAGAAACTAATTGGTAGTGATTGTCTCCTCACTAAGCTGCGTGAGGGATTGCGTAGGAAAGGGTGGCCGAAGAAGACACCAGAGGAGATACGGCAAGAGCTACTTCGGATCAATGCTAGGTGGAGCAAGCAAAGATTCTCTAATGAAGGGGCAAGGCAGCAGAACATCACGCTCCCTTGGATTTGGATAGAAGAGAGTGAAGATGAAGATGATATATTCATGACGCCTGCCGTTGGGACTAAGTGGAGAGCTGAGTGGGACGAAAGGCAGGCCAAGAAGAAGGGTAAAGACGAGGCATCGTCAAAGGGTAAGGGCAAGCCATCATCGGTCGAGGCATCGTCGAAGGGTAAGGGCAAGATGAGCAATGACAAGCTAGAAGAGAGTGAAGATGAAGATGATATATTCATGACGCCTGCCGTTGGGACTAAGTGGAGAGCTGAGTGGGACGAAAGGCAGGCCAAGAAGAAGGGTAAAGACGAGGCATCGTCGAAGGGTAAGGGCAAGAAGAGTAGGCCATGAAGAAGGCATCGTTGAAGTGTAAGGGCACAGTCGTAGGGATAGAGAGCGCTCTTATTTATTTACCGCAAGTTATGTTGAACTGTGTTGCAAACTATGCTGAAGTATTTGTCGAATAAAAAATATGTATCATACATAGACAGATAACTAGACCGATACAAGATACAAGTCTCATACATAGACAGATAACTAGACCGATACAAGATACAAGTCTCATACATAGACAGATAACTAGACCGATACAAGATACATAGACAGATACGTAGACAGATAACTAGACTGATACAAGATACATAGACAGATACGCAGACAGATACATAGATAGATATCACTGCCACCGGTCACGAGGTTGCCCTGGTGTCGGTGTACCCCATCCGTACCTTCTAGGAGGCACCACATTGCGGGGAGGTAGAGTTGACCCGTCACCCTGCGTCTGTGTATCCTGTGTGGGGATAGGTGGTGGAGTCTGTTGCGTCTCCTGAGTCTGCTGCGTCTAATACAGTCCAAACCAGCCAACCTGATCCTGATGAGTCTGCTGGTCCTCCTCATTAGTCACCCACGAACCCACTGAGGACATGCTTGGGTCTCCATATCCTCCTGCCATGTAAAAATATTAAGTATTCAACGATTATACACTACATGTAACCAAAATAGATAGGAAAATGCGTACCCTCAGGACGATAGCCCATGAATGGGACTTGCGGCTGCTGCTGGTGCCACTGGTCGAAAGTAAGCTGCGGCTGCTGCTGCCACTGGTCAAAAGTAAAATGCGGCTGCTGCTACCACGCCGATCCTCTAGCCTGGTCTGGGGGTGGTGCTCTCGGTGTCTCCTGCTGCTGCTGCCACGCTGAGCCTCCAGCCTGGTCTAGGGGTGGTGCTCTCGGTGTCTCCTGCTGTGAGATCCGTGGACGAGGCCCGTGGCGGATAGGTGCAGTGGGTGTCTCCTGCTGTGAGCCTCGGAGCAGTGTATGGTCTGCACGCGGGGTGCGCTCCTGCGTGGAGTGACGTGGCGGGCGAGCCTGCGTGGAGCGACGCGGCGAGCCCTCCCCCATGGAGTGATGAGGTGGACGTTGTGCTGCTCAGTGCTGAACAACGTCTGAAACGTTCGTGCACGTGATGGTCGCATAGATACTCTGTAGTCTTTCCTGGACACGCCTTACGAAGGACTGAACTCCTTGACGTGGTAGTAGAAGAGGAGCGGACGAGAGCGAACGTCCCCACTGATTCACTTCATTCTCTGGCTCCCATGTCATATCGGCCTGCATTTGTATAGTGGATAAGTACACATTATATAGGCTACCAGGTGCAGTGACGAAGAAAAATGTATTTACCGCTGATTGTCTGGGCTCCATAGTCGACTGGCTAGGGTATCTTTCATCATCATGTGCGTGGTGGACGGGACGCAATCGTGTCATGCTCATGTACCTCTGTAAGTATGCATGGAATAGCTCCATATCAAACGCAGGAGCGGTCCACACGTCAGTTGTTGCATTCTGCCAACCATTGATATAAGTATTAACCCGTTGAAACCACTGATTTGCACTTCTTTTAGTATTAACCCGTTGAAGCCACACTCAAATCAACTCCATTCTGGTTTGTTTTGACGACACCGTCACCATGGTAGAACCTAAACACTACATTATTGAACATAACTTCAGACCTAAAAAAATACCACAATTTATCAAATGCCCGCACAATGGAAGCTTTTAGCCCGCAAATATACTAATAATCCTATAGCCGAATAATCTTGCATAGCCCACAGATATAATTATAATCCTATAGCCGAATAATCTGGCATAGCCCACAAATATACTTATAATCTAGCAGGACATCGCAGAGCGCTAACATACAACATCCAGAACTATCGAGAAGATAAACAAACACAAATGACTGTAGTTAGCAAGAAATTAGGGTTTACCCTTGAAGCGTGCGAAATCCTGCCGTGCAGCTGCCTCCACTCCACCGTGCAGCTGCCTCAAGCCCCAGCCCGAGACTCCACCGTGCAGCTACCTCAAGCCCCCGCCCCAGACTCCACCATAGCCATTGTAGCTCAAGAACTCCAAGAAAATCCTCCACGAAAACGCCTCAAATCGCTACACCAGACTATCCCACAAGTAGATCGGGAATCTACTAGCTTCAGCAGCAAATTAAAGGAAAACGGAGCAAAGTGTAGCAGCAAATGGGAGCAGCTCCATGGGAGAAGAAGCAGCAGGGGAGAAGAGCTAGCAGCAGGGCTGAGGGAGAGGAAGAAGGAGGCGTGCGTCTGGCGCGGGGCTAGGCGCGGCGCGCATGTATACGGGCGAGATCGTCGTTCCAGCATAAAACGACGCGGGCTCGTCGTTCCAGCATAAAACGACGCGCGGCTGTGTCGTCTTTCCACGCAACGGCCGGAGCGTCTGTCGCGCTGCAGCCCGGCAGGGTGAGGCCCCGGCGCTGCTTTCGGTGCCTCAAAAGACGGCGCGGTCGGGCAGTGCACTACATCCGTAAATTCCTTAATTTGCGTAATATTCGTGAAATTGATTAAAAAACGTATTATTTAAAAAAAAATAGCTGTTTTCCTGCAACATATTTGGACAAGGGAGATTTTCGAAACAAAGGATCATCATACTCATAACCGATCCTGAAGTCTGAAGTTGCAGGATAGGATACTGATGAATTTCCAAGTCGTACCCACCGACAATCCATCTAGATTTCATGCAACTAGAACTGCCCACCGACAGCAACTGGACCAGCTGCACCACGCGCTCTTCACCAGTGAGGTTTGTGCAAGCACTGGCCATGGCGGCTGGAGTCTGGGAACTGTAATGGCTGGTGTTTGGTTTGGAGTTAAATATACTAACAGTACCGTACTTGTTGGACTGACTCGATTTAGTCCTCGTACTCGAAATTTGCTGAATTTTGTTTATTTATTTGTGAACTGGACTCGATTTAGTCCTATTCCATGTTTGGCGTCGAAATTGCACTGATTTAGACACCACGTGGACTGAAATCTTGCAGGAACACTCTCTCGTATGTAGAATGTTTTTACACTTGCAGATATTTGCACATACCCTGTTCCTGTCATATCCATTATGAAGAGCACTCCACGCCATTATAGATCCTTTTAGCCTAGAGAGTTCTGTTCGAGGGATAAAAAAGGAAGGACTCGAAGGAGGCGGCGATCACTGGACCTGAAGGTGGAGCAACATATTGACAATGGAAGGTTAACTAACGGTAACAGAGTAACGCGGGAGAGGCTAATTACAAATTTTCAGTTCATCTTCACTCCTTCAAGTGGGAGACACCTCCACGTGGTGTCCGAGTCAGCGCAATTTTGATGCGAAACATGGATTAGGACTAAATCAAGTCAAATTCATAAGTATATGGATAAAATTTAGCAAATTTCGAGTACGGTGACTAAATCGAGCCAATCTAACAAGTAGAGAGGCTGTTAGTGTATTTAACTCTTTGGTTTGTGCAGTAGGATGATGCGATCTACGGGAAATCTTCGTTCGGCTACCGGCCAAGGCTGTGTACAGGTGCCGCTGCCTCTCGCGCACATGGGCTGCTAGGCTTGGCTCCGACAACCGCCACTTTGTCCTAGGCTCCTAGCTAACAAATACGGTGGTCCTAGGGTTCTCTTCATCGAAAAGTCAAACTTAACATACGGATGCACGAAACTACGGAGGTGGTCGCCAGAGAATTCTTTGGGCATGGCCCTCACAACATTTAAAATGGCGTCATGGATATCCTCGCCGGCAACGCCTGCCACCCAACCGTTCCACGGTCTCGTTATCCTCGAAGCCACTTCGACAAGCACATGCTCCCTCTGTTTCAAATTACTCCGCACGCACGTAATTAGATAGGCTAGTACTCTCTTATTTTTTATCTAAAAAATTTCTGAGATTTTTGATACTCCCTTCGGATCAGTTTAGAGGGCATGTTTTAGAATTCTCTAGGACCTAGGTAGTAGGTGATTGGTTGGAATTTCCCTGCCGAGGCCGCAATATTAGGATACAGAGGTTAGGCCATTAAACACAAAGCGTTCTACCATACGTAATTAACTGTAGTAAACGAGCAGTTATCGAACATGCATTGGTGGAGACCGATTCCTCCAGATCAAGAAAGGGAGAGGAAGAGAAAAGAAACTGACCCGGCGGTATGGCATGCATGCAAGTAATCTGTTCACCCCTATTAAATTAGAGTAATTAATTGCCTTTGCGCCTAAACTTGCTCAGCTACGGAAACAGCATGAAAAACGAAAGGTACCCTCTAAACTGACTAGAGGGAGTATACGTAGTACATATTTTATACTATATATTTTAAAAATCACAGAATTTTTTAAATAAAAAATAAAAAAGTACTAGTCCACAATTTCCTTTGCGCTTGGGACTTGCACTGTCCAATTGATGTGGACATACTGCCATGAAAGGTTAACAACATCTTGCGTCACGGGTATCATACCTGGGCATTTTTTGGGCCGGGCCGGGCTTGGGCCAGGCCTGACCAAACCCGCTCGTGAAAAGCCCAGGCCTGAGCCCGGCCCGGCCAGGCTGTCTGGTCTGAAAATCAAGCCCTGGCCTGGCCCGTGCTGCATGTTTTTTCTCGGGTCGAGCCTTTTCCTATTTTACGCATTCCTCAAGCCCGAGCCTGGCCCGCGACACCTTCGGGCTGCAGAACTAGAGGCTAGGCCTGGCCTGCAAGCCTCAAAAGCCCGGCCTGGCGGGCTTTTTTCGGGCCGGTCCAGGCTGCCCACGCCCAGATATAACGGGTACTGGATCAGCCTCCTCGGAATCGCTGCCGGTGGTCGTCGCATCATATTTGTACGGTCACATGAACACTACCTCACGAGGTCCTTGACGGAACCAAGCTTCATGTTGTGGGCATATGACCCCGTTACCAACTACCTCCTTGACGACACTGGCTTGGTATCGAATAGCGATATGGAACTAAGATATGTTGCACTATATGAGGAAAGCATCGCGTCACCCGGGCAACCGCTAATGGTGTTTTAGCTCTTCAGTGTCGAAACACGGTAGCCACAACGTTGACATCTCACTTTTTCAATTGTCTTCAGAAGATTTGTTTCCCACATATTGCTTAGTACCTGACTTTTGCAACATGTTTAGGTAAGTTTTGGAAGAAGGGACAACCAAGATGCCAGAATATAGGTAGTGGCAATACACATACCAAGGATTAGTGGATGGTTGAGAAAGTATATGTACCAAGCATATAAGCTGTAGAAGTTTTAATTTTTTATGAGATAAGTAGAACTTAGAATTTAGAACGAAGATTTTTTTGAATAGAACGACCATAACAGATGTTGGCTCAGTCCGAAGTAAATTATGCAGAATCTTTGCAAAATTATTCCCATCTTAAATAAAAAATTATCATATAAACCAAGGGAGTAGAATAGATCAAGCAAGCTTAGCTACGTACATACATACACACTTGTCTGTTTCGCTGGAGCCGTGCTAGTCGTATGTACAATCTTGCCGGAAAATACTCGGCTGATTTGCGACATAAACCACTCTTCATACATGCAACTAAAAGAGTATCTGAAATTTCATTCTCCACATGATGTTCTCAAAATTTGATGACAAGGTGTTTCAGGACTAAATTATACACAGTGATGTGTGGATGCAGCAGAGCGAATCATGTCTACAAAGTTTTTAACTATCCTACTCTTAACATTACGGCACTGAAACTGGCGGCTATTTCAACCCCTGCGCAGACACATTATATATGCATAACCTTTTGCCAGATATTGACTTGCACACGGAGTATTGAAGGAAGTGCAGGAACTATGTTGCTAGTAGCACATTTATCTTCTGATAGAAGGGAGTAAATCCCTGATTTCATTAACGGAACAAAGTAGACAACTGTTTAGACATCTATTATATACTAATAAAAACAATATAAGAGTGTTTTTCGAGGCACCACGTTGATCCACATCATCTAAATTATTTCGATAGTTAGATTTAAAATTTACGGTTAGGATTTAATAAAAAATTAGCGGTACGTAACTGTGTATAGTCCGTTTGACACTGCCACGTTTGCATCTGAACACGTAAATTGATAGGGCTATACCGTCCGGCATCATCCGGAAAATTAGGAAAGGCGAGCCTCCGGTACAAGGAAAAAAGTCTAGCCAAACGTGTCTAACTAGGAAACACACCCTCAATGCATATCTCACGTAGACGTGATCAAATAGGACTCACAACCAAACAGTATGATCACAGTTCTAGAAGGCGTACGTCCGTCAACATATTACACTCCATCCCGGTCCTTTTTTTTTGGGAGAAAAAGAGGACATGCATGCATCATACTATAGACTGAAATAAAATAAGGATTCCATTTCTTAGGAAAATTCCCCATATAAGTTGTTTGATCTGATTTCATTTGGAGATTTAAATCCACTCCAATCTTTTAGGAAAAATCAAAGGGGTGTTCTGTACACAATCAAATACGATTCTAATCATGCAGAAATCACATTTTTCCTTATTCTAATCAAATGGGTTTTCTGTACACAATCTAATGTGATTTCCATGAAATCACATTTTTCCTTTTAAATTATTACTACCGCCATCAACTCCATCCGTTGATAGCAAATTACCAACATCCTATCGCAACTCATAAACCTTTCGGGCACTACATGATGTCCGCCTTTTTGCATTCGTCTAAGTCTAGACCGTGCTAAGCTACCAAGCATGAAGCCATGCAATACATCATAATTGTTCCCGTACCAGAATTCCAATGAATCTATATACCCGTTGGAATGTTGTTTCTGATGTGCTACAAGCTTTCTCGGACCATATAAACTCATTACTTAGTGCAAAATGTAGATTGATCAAGAGACTCCCACATGCACTAACATTGTTCTCAATGGAATGAGTGTGTCAAGAGACAACACTACTGAGACTTTGGCTTTTACTCCCACGTGCACTAACATTGTTCTCAATGGAATGAGTGTGTCAAGAGACAACACTACTGAGACTTTGGCTTTGCCCCGATCCATGTAGACATAGAAGAAAAAAGTTGTAGAAGAAAAGAAGATACAACCAAGGACACGGAAAGGTTCACATATGATGAGTTGTCGTGTTCCACAACATGCTTACATATGGAATATGTAGATTTAGAATACATACATATCTGGGAAAATATCAAGTAAAAGAAACTGGATCTAGCTTCTCAATGAATGTACCCCTTTTTAACCATAAGTTGTGAACTTGTGATGCATGTGAAATTGCGGTACATGATCATTGCATCAAAAAAAATCTGGCATGGTACAATATGGACGAAAGTACAATCCGCCCATTGTTATTTCAACCACATGAGGAAGGCTTTAGTATATAAGTATAATACCAACATTAAATTTACTAATCTACCATCACATAAACATATAGTTCTATTTACTGGTATAATATCATGCACACAAAACAAGACAAATGAGTGTTCAACGAAATGGGATAACAACGTTTGCCCTCAAGCTAAAGACGATTAAACATGTTACCCATACATGTTATGTTATATTTACCACAAAATTTGCGGTAGTTATGTAGTTGTATAAAACACATCATCCATGCATACAATGTTCAAGAACTATCATACTTATTTGTCTCTTATATGTATGGACACAAATATATACTCTAATTCAAGGTCTATTTGTTAGTTGACTGGGAATTTATTTCCAAACTAATGTTTTCTAACATTATTCTTCAGCAAACAATTAGATGGGGGTTGCTGCAAATTTTACTTTAGGTGAAACTTTGGTTTTAGAGATATGAAAATGGGGGATTTGCATATTTTTTTGCACCTAATATTGCGAAACGTTGTGCATTTAGAAACTATCATGCTATGTTGTTGAAATTTGCTGCAACCACTCATAGATTTAGCTGACCCTTATTATATCACATTTCGATCAGTAGGATGGCTCACCATCCAAGTACTTTATACTAAGCCAATATCACATACAACCAAACTAGAGATTATGTTAGATATCAAACATCGAACACAAGATCGGAATCTTCATTGAATGTACTAATATAATTACACGTGTACACTCAATCAAACAATATATTCCAAAAATAATATTAATACTATGACATAAAACAAACAAACATGTTGGTTTTAGGACAACTCATCGATGAGGTTTTATCTTACACATGATATTTTTACTTGAAGTAAAAAATGAAAGATAATGCAGGTTTTATAGATTTGATTTGTTGGATTACTATGTTTTAAAGGAAATATTTGTTTGAGCTTAACCTTCTAGAAAATATACTACAGCTCATGAGATCCTTTGTTTTTCCTATGATGTAATCAAACTCGATTTTATGTCTTCCCAGGTGCTTTCTAATCCTATAAGTTCGAATAAAGACATGTGATTTTGTTGGTATGATGACACTCCTAAGAATTTTTGATTTACATATGTTGTGGAAATCGTGTCCTACAGTTGAAAAAATGTTGCGTTTTTCAAAGACGCATAGTCCAACTTATGTTTCAAATAATAGATAAATGCTTTCCAAGGTGGCAACGCCATGTTACATGACCCAACAATATAATTGTATCAGAGAGTATATAATAAAGTACCTTGATCTAGAGGGAACACCATTGAGACAGTTAAAGAAAAATATAAAAATAATACTAGAGGTGTTTCAAAGTAGATGAATCTAGAACTCTTTTACTCAAATTTCACCAATTTTGATAATCACTTGTAGAAAAAGTATTTAAATGGTAAGTAGAAAATATTACAATTCGGTTTTGAGGAGAATTATTTTCATAATTTGTGATAACCATTGCCAAAGTTGTATATTCTGAAAGCATGCATGTATATATCCAAAACATCACGTATTTTATATAAGAGGGGAAATAATAAGAATGTAAGTGAAAATTGTTGTTATTATGCTATCCTATCCTTCAAAACACAATAATTATTTTTATTCATTTAATTGAGCACCTAACAAATATGTACGCAAATTTCTACCATGTGTCATTTAGAATCACATATTATTTACCTAGAAAAGGAAAATGTATTTGGCATATCACACAATAAAAAAAAAGGATCATGAAAGTAGCTACACATAACCGGTTGATCTTGATAATTCTATTGATCATTTGTCCCATACTTTTAGTAGGCTAGACTAAATAATGAAAATACAAACATGATATGGTTGTTTTATTGTTTGGCAGTACGTAGTATATGATCCACACAATTTTTATTTTTGTAACTTTGCATAAATGTGAGAGACAAAACATTCAAAGTTTACCTTGTATATATGTAAACTTGCATCACATAACATATACTGTAAAATTGGCAATCTAATTTCGTATACAAACTACATGTGTGGCCATTAATATAGTGTTTTCAGATCTGAGATAAAATTCAGGTGCCCCAAAGTTCCAGGTGATTAATTCTATCACAGAAGTAGGAATTTATTTAGCTGGACATTTTTGGTGTTTCTATAAAAGCTTGCAATTTACAATGATTATATGAGTACCAATGATGTCTAAATATACTTAGGCCCATTTCACACATTAAGGATGTTGCCCTCCCATTTGCTAGGGTCACTGTGCTAGTTGGAACGAAAACAGAAATGACAGGTCCATAGCACATTTCGATAGACATCACCATTCCTTTAAGGGAAGGACCAGCACCAGTTTCTACAAGACCAAATGCATGACAAACACAAATATAGAAACTAAGCATCATCGAATCTTGAAACTGTAGCACCTTCTTTCAACTATTTCTCACGGGCAGACTTGAGGAGATCAGCCAGCACCAAAGGGCAGCTTGCCGCCAGGTGCTCATACCCCTCCGTGGCCAACACGGCATCAAGAATCGGAGGAGTGCTGATGATGAACTCGACACATTTGGCCTTGAGTTGCGAGCAATGGTGCTGTTCGGCTAAGGCCAAAGTGGTCGCCGCGGTGTCGACAGTTATGCCACCGGAGAGCTTCATTTCACAAATCAGTTTGAGCCTCTCTAATCCGTACCTGTCAGCAGCCGCAAGCAGGTGCTGAGCCATCGTCGCCACGGCTTCCAGCTCCTGGTCGAGTTCAGGCACGGCATCAGTGTAGATGAAATGAAGCAGCGCCTTGAACACTGTCGCCTCCATGTCCTCGATCTCCACGTGCTGCGAGCACATCTCCTTCATCTCTCCAAAGAATTCGGCCATGAAGACCGGAGACCTTGCAGCCAGTATGTTCTTGTGGGCGGTGAAAGTTTCGCCGGACACGATAAATGTGACATCCACCCCGGTTCCACTCAGCAGGAGTTCACCGAAGTGCTGGTGCAAGTTGGTGGGTGGCGGTGGTGCAATCACTTTTCTTGCCGGGATAGTCGGCACCGGTAACTCCTTAAGCACCGTGATGCTGCATTCCACAGCCAGAGAATCACCGCTGAGATAACCAGACTCTAACAGATCATGCTTCTCAATGAGGATGACTGCACTGGACGAATTCTGAGGGCCCCTGAATTGACTTGATTCCCTCTTCTCCTGGGATGGTTGAATCACTCCTCTCTGATCTACCAGCCGGCAGGCGATTGTTGCCCTGATCGAAGTGCTCGGTCGGGGTTTGCTGAGGAATACGAGCTTGAGTGCAACCCACTCGCTATACTTATCCCATCTCCGACTTCCCCCAACAAATTGGGAGAACCTAGACTTCCTAAACACAGGGTCGTCATACTCATAACCGATCCCGAAGAAATCCGTTGAAGGATACAGATGAATTTCCCACTCGTACCCACCGACGTCCCATCTGGATATCATGCAACCGCCCATGGTCGTGGTGGCGCTATAGCCGTCGATCTTGAGCAGCTGCACCACGCGCACTGCACCGGTGAGGTTCGTGCAGGCAGTAGCCATGGCAGAGATGCCGGGCAGTGGATAGAGGGGGGAGACGGGACGCCGGCCGGGCGTGTGAGACTGGCTGGTGTTTGCTTTGTGGAGTAGTAGAACGACACGAACTACGGGTACACTTAATACTGGGGTCAGGATGTAAACCGCCGGCGACCGCTCGGGGACAGTGCGAAGCATGCGTACCGATGGCGATGCACGTTGGAAACAGATGAATCAACTCAGAATGCCAACAACCACGGGCTGCCATTAACATGCAAGCTGTGGCTGTTGCCTGTTGGCATTCTGCATCGGTTGGTCTCTCCCTTGTTCTGTACCCGAGCAGACGAGCAGACGTCAGTTCCCAAAGCAGCACGGCCTCGGATTAATTGCTAATATGAATTGCTCCTCAACTTTCTCCACAACCACAACCATTACCACCACCCGAATTATACACTTCAATAACGTTTATACACGCCGTGCCGTGCGTCGCGTCCTTCCCCAGTGTCCACTGCCGGCTAGCCACCTTCGCCATGGAAAATGCCTGCGCAAATCTCACTTGTGCTATTCGCACGGTGCGGCTAATCAAGATCGAAGGCCTGAGCACGATGGTCCACAAGAAAGATTGCATCAGATCCGCATGGTGCGTCGATCTCTATGAGTGTGAAATCGGTATCTACTCAGCTAATTCATCGAGAGCACTTTGCCCCTTTTTGTAGCACTGGTGCCCATTTTTCTCAGAAGTCCGCGCGTATGCACGGCCACCCTGGCCGGTCGCTTAGTAGATCCGACTGGGAAACATAAACCAGAAAAACAGAGGAGTGCCTTCTACAATCCCCGCACCATATCACCCACAAATCTCTTCTGGTATATACGTAGAAATCAGCTGGAAGCATCGATCGGGTTATCTCAGGGATGATACTTTGACCATGCAATGCGCCATCACAGTCCTTAAGGAACTACCCGAACCGACCATCAGTGGCAAAGAACCGGTATTGGGCGCAAACACCTTGGGGGTTGGACGCGTCACACAACCGGTATTCTTAAAAAAGAAAAACATCGGCTATCGTCTACTATTGATGACCTTGAAGCTATAGCAGAAAATTGTTTGTTAACTACCCATGAAATTGAGCTGAAAGCCAAGCGAATGCGGAGTTAGCACACTTACTGCGTGAAGAGGAACTCAAATGGTATCAACGTTCCAAAGCCCAATTTATTCTGCATGGGGATTCAAATACGAGGTACTTCCATAGTGTTGCTAATAGCAGACACAAGAAGAAACTTATTCAATCTTTAACGCAGGATGAGGGGACGATTGAGGGACATGAGCAGTTGAAATCTTGCATTACGAATTATAGAAGTTTGTTTGGGGAACCAGAAGAGGGAACTATCTCTCTGGATGAATCTCAAACAGATGATGTGCCTCAGGTTTCTGTCAAGGAAAATGACCTATTGATGGCTCCCTATTCTGAGGAGGAGGTTAGGAAGGCTGTTTTCCAGATGGAACATAACAAAGCCCCTGGTCCTAATGGCTTTCCAGCTGAATTTTACCAAACCTTTTGGGATGCTATTAAAACAGATCTTCTTGACATGTTATGTGCTTTGCAAGTTGGTCAACTAGATTTGTTTCGTTTGAACTATGGAGAGATAATTCTATTGCCTAAGATTAACGAACCAGAACGGATCCAACAATATAGGCCAATATGTCTTCTTAATATTAGTTTTAAGATTCATCAAAGTTGCAACTATTCGACTAAATTCAGTGGCGGATCATGTAGTTCGTCCTTCACAAACTGCTTTTATGCAAGGTCGCAACATACTTGACGGTGTGGTTACCTTGCATGAAACAGTTCATGAACTACATAGGAAAAAGTTGAATGGAGTTATTATTAAAATTGACTTCAAAAAGGCCTATGATAAAGTCAAATAGCCTTTTCTTCAGCAGACCCTTAGAATGAAAGGTTTTTCATCTAAGTGGTAGGCTTTAATCAACACCTTTGTGTCGGGAGGTAGTGTTGCCATAAAAGTTAATGACGATGTTGGTAAATACTTTCAGACGAAAAAAGGTTTGAGACAGGGAGATCCATTATCACCAATGCTATTTAATATAGTGGTTGATATGCTCATTGTCATGATTGAGTGCGCCAAGTCTGATGGCCAAATTGAAGGTGTGATTCCCCATCTAGTCGATGGAGGTTTATGAATCCTTCAGTATGCCGACGATACAATTATATTTATGGAACATGACCTTGAAAAAGTGAATAATCTGAAACTAATACTTTCAGCTTTTGAGCAACTATCAGGGTTGAAAATCAACTTCCATAAAAGTGAATTGTTTTGTTTTGGCGAGTCCTGAGACGAAGTTGGTCTTTACGTTGATCTCTTTGGATGTAGTCACAACGTTTTTCCGATTCGGTATTTAGGCATTCTGGTTCACTACCGGAGGCTCACAAATGCTGAATGGAAGATTGTTGAGGAAAGCTACAACTATGATAGCAGCTAGAAAGGTAAATTGCACTCCATAGGGGAAAGATTGGTACTCATTAATTCGATACTAAGCAATATGGTACTGTATATGATATCTTTTTTCCAACTACCAAAAGGAGTCTTACAAAGGTTGGATTATTTCCGATCAAGATTCTTGTGGCAAGGAGACAGCGAGAAAAAGAAATATTGACTTGCTAAATAGAGTGTACTATGCCGCCCCAAAGATTAGGATGGGTTAGGTATTCATGATCTTGAGATCAAAAATATAGCCCTTCTCGGAAAATGGCTCTTCAAATTACTAACTGGAGATGGGGTATGGCAAACACTACTTAAAATAAAATATATTGGTTCAAAAGCATTGTCACAGCTGGTTTGGAAACCAGTTGACTCTCACTTTTGGGCCTGTCTTATGGCAACAAAGAAAAATTTCTTCCTGATGACCCACAAGTATAGGGGATGTATCGCAATATTTTCGATAAGGGTGTCAAACCCAACGAGGAGCAGAAGGTGCTGGCTAGTGGTATGGATCAGGAATTCTCTGCAAATACTTAGCAAACGGATTTTTAGGGGTTTTTGATAAAGCAAGTAAACAAAGTACGAGTAAATAAAAGACAGTAGGAATAAATGCAGCAAGTGGCCCATTCCTTTATGCAGCAAAGGACAAGCCGGTTATATTACTTAAGATGACCAAACGTTCTCGAGGACACATGGGAAGGCTGTCAAGTGCTTTCGCTTAATATAGTTGATAAATCTTCTTTAGCTTGCTAAGTGTTGTGTGGGTGAACCTGTGCTAATGTACCGCCCCATCCAAGACTAATACATACTTATGATTATACCTCTTGCAAACGTCCGTAAGTATAAGAAAGTAATTAAGGTAGAAACCTAACCACAACTTTAAACTCTAAGACCCTTATGTCCCTTGTGTAATGGTTTTCTAATGGGGGTTCAGGTTTCTGTCACTCCGGCAACCCCTACGATTAGTAGCCAAATACACAATGCATTCCCCTAGACCCATATGGGTGAAGTGTCATGTAGTCGACATTCACATGACATCACTAGAAGAAGTACACCACAACTTAAATAACAATCTATTGAATCTTTCTCAACACAACTCCACTACTAACAACAAGACTTCTCCCATGTCCTCAAGAACAAAACGAACTACTCACAAGACATCATATAGATCATGATCAGAGATGGAATAATGATGTATAACAATCTGAACATAAACAATAATTCAATGGTTCACTCAATAGCATCAACTACAAAGAGTAATCAACACCGGGAAAGTTTCCCCTATGAACTAATGCAAGATTCAACTCAATTGTTACAGCAATATGGAGATGGTGATGAGGGTGCTGATGGTGATGATGGTGGTGATGATGATGATGATCCCGATGAAGTCCAACTTGATGGTGATGTTGATGGCGATGATCTCCCCTCTCCGGGAAGGAATTCCCCCGGCAGAAATCTGTCTGCCAGAGATACCTTTCTCTCTCGGTGTTTTCCGCCCCACAGAGGCGGCGGAATCTTTCTGTGGTCGCTCCCTGAGTCTTAGAGTTTCGGGAGGATGATATACGCCAGAGGGGAGAGGCTAGAGTGGGCCAGGGTGGCCATACGACCTCCTGGCATGGCCTAGGGTTGCCCGCGCCATGGGATGGTGTGGGCCTCCTGTGGCCCATCTCCACTCCGTCTTCTGGCATCCTTACTCTTATGGAAAAATAGGATTTTCCATATATTTTCCCGGATTTTTCTGATCTTCGCGAATTTTGCCTCCAAACAGCACCTTTTCCATCAGAATCCTGACTGCAGCGGTCCATGCTCCAAAAGTCATCAACCATGCAAAAACAGATGAAATAACATAAGTATCACCTCTCAATATGAAATATATCAATGAATAATAGTGAATTAATACATAGAATAGTGATGCAAAATGGACGTATCAACTCCCCCCAAGCTTAGACTTAGCTTGTCCCCAAGCGAAACTGAGCTCAATAAACATGGCCTCAGGTTTATGGAGTGAAGAGTCGATAAAAGAATACGGATAAGAAACATCACATTCATCAATACATAGATCATAATAGAAGACAACTCACTATTATATAATTTCAACTTGTAATGAGTAAAGGAAACATAATAAAAATACATAAAGTGAATCATAATTGGTAATGGCAAACTTAGCTCTTGGTCGAAGAATAGTTGATAATTTGCTGGAGTTCACAAATAGCTAGTTTTCAAAGAAAGCTTTCAAAGTAGTAAACATCAAGATAAGAGCAATGTGCTAAAAAAGGAACATAAGAAACATGATTGAATAAATCATCATATGAATGAATGAAACACAACAACTCAAAATACTTGCTGAGATAGAAGGGCGTAGGTTTACTGACTCAACTACAAAGTAAAAGAAAGGCCCTTCACAGAGGGAAGCAGGGATTGCAAGTCTCATAAAGAGCTCCCAAAAATTATGATACTTACTAGCTTTCAGCTCTCATTGCCCCTATCATAGACATCTTTTGGTGGTCAAGGTTAAAGTGACACAACTAAGAGGATATGCTTGACAAGTTATAAGTTGAAATCTCATGCCCTTACTTATGAGTACCGATCCTCATGCTACTCAACTTCAGTCACGAGCAAGCTCTTGTCATTGTAAATACATGTGTATCATTGAGAACCGCCAACGGGGTACCCCTTGCACATGACACAGGAGCTATCCCATAATCAAAATGACAAGACAAGCAGAAAGTGAGCATCTCAGCGATCTTTTTATTTTCTATTTCCATAGGTTTTTATTGAGGATGCTTCATAGAATGATCACTATAGTTATGCTGCAAGTTTCCACCATGATTAGGCATGGCTTAGGCTAGCGGCCTAGGCGTTTCTCTAACACACATAATAACTAATTTTCACATAACAAGTTTAATTTGGGAGATAGATAAAACAAGAATTTACTTGGAATAGCAATAATGCTAATAGGTAGGTATGGTGGACACAAATGGCAAAGGATTTGGTTTAAAGGAGTGGATGCACGAGAAGAATTCCCTCTCAGTACAGGTTTTTGGCTAGCAAGGCTGGGTAGCAAGTATAAGAGTTGAAGGAAACAAACAAACATACAAGCGATAAAGAGAAACATGCAATCTTACTTGGAAGCACAAAAGATCTTAACTAGATAATACTAGACTTATGAGCAAATCAAGAAAGAAAGATGATGAAATTATTTTCTTTAAAGTACTTCTATCTTTTTCATTCAACTCTCAAAAAATATAGGTGTGCTACTAACCGAGCCAGGTTTGCCAAAACCAACTAAATTGACTCAATGATCCCAAAGTGATACCAATACTAACAGAAAGATCAATCATATAACCACGAATTGAAAACTAATATAAGTTATGCAAAAGAGTAAATGATAGAACTTCTCATTAATATTCCATAACGGCAACTCACACCAAGGGATACATATCTAACGAGAGAGGGGAAACTTCCATAGTGCAAACCATACTACATAATAACTCCTCTATTCATGATATGACTCTACTAATAAGGTAAAAAGATAGAAGATAGTGATGTGATACCGCGTCACTCCCCCAAGCTTGGAACAAACCAAGGGGATGCCAAACCTGATGACGAATTACTCCTTAGGTGGTGGTGGTATCTTCTCATCTTCGTCCTTCCTCCAAGGTAAAGGCGTCCCATCAACAAAGGACATCGTGGTTTCCAACATCCTGAAACTTGCAGCAGCACTTATGCGTTTAAATCTAGCCTCATACTCACAGTTTTGATTTTGAACGTCATAGAACTGTGCTTGCAGTTCGTTGGTTGTTTGGCGGAGTGGGAGGACTTCGTCTTTGAGTTCAGCAGTCTCCTTTTGGTGCTCGGTGATGAGTTCGGAACAAATCTTATGGATGATATCCACTTCGCGCTCCGCCATCTTCTTGTATCTAAAGACTTCTTGCTCCAGTGCTTCCATCCTATCTTCCAGACTTCCTTCACCTTTAGGGCCTTGAACCTCTTTAATCCGAACCTCCCCACCTTCGAGCAATAACTCCTTGGGATGAATCTTCAATTCTCTCATGTATGGGTTGATGATATCTTCCAAGGAATCTCCCTCAACTGATCCAGTGGAAGACATTGTGGCTACAAATCTGGGATCTTACCTGGCAGAAACAGATCGAAACAAAAACACGATGAAAACACGATATACGAACCTCAGGGGATCCGGGGGGTTATATATTACGAAGTTTCATGTCAAAAGGAAGGTACTGGGCGAAAACGGGTCGGAGGCGGAGTCTGGGGTGGCCTCACCACCTGGTGGCGCGGCCAGGGGTGGGCCCGCGCCACAGGGTGGTGTGAGCCACCCTGGCTGCGTTCCCGTCCCTTTTTCGCTTTGTAACTTTCCTTATTGACTGAAAACTGCAAAAATATAGTTGGATTGTATTTCCGCAGAACTTTTCTTACCAGAACTGTTGCCTATTTGAAAACAGACTCTACAGGTCTCTAAATTTGGTCCTCGATGAATTTCTCCGGAGTTATAACTTGAAAGGCATCAACATCTTCATTGTAAGAATCTCTAGCAATATAGTGTTTGAGTTGCTGTCCATTCACTACTTGTGTAGTATTATCTTTTAAAGAAGAAATTTTTATTGCTCCTCAACGGTATACTTCTTCTATAATGAAAGGTCCTTCTCATTTTTATAGTAGTTTTCCTGCAAAAACTCTGAGACGAGACCTATACAATAGAACTTTCTTACCAACATGAAATTCCCTCTTAAGTATTCGCTTGTCATGCCATCTTTTAACTTTTTCCTTAAAGAGCCTAGCATTTTCATAGGCTTCACTCCTCCATTCATCTAAAGAACTCAAGTCAAATAATCTTTTCTCACCAGCGAGCTTACAATCTCTATTTAGTTCTTTAACTGCCCAGTCAGCTTTGTGTTCTAATTCTAAGGGTAGGTGACAAGCTTTTCCATAAACCATTTTATAAGGAGACATCCCCATAGGATTTTTGTAAGCAGTTCTATAAGCCCATAAGGCATCATTCAACTTCTTAGCCCAGTTTTTTCTAGACCTATTAACAGTCTTTTGCAAGATAGATTTAATTTCTCTATGTGATAACTCTACTTGCCTGCTAGTTTGGGGGTGATAAGCTGAAGCAATTCTATGATTAACATCATATTTAGCAAGGGTCTTCCTAAAACCACCATGAATGAAATGAGAACCCCCTTCAGTCATGAGATACCTAGGCACCCCAAACCTAGGAAAGATAGCATCTTTAAGCATTTTTAGAGAAGTCTCCCCATCAACACTCTTTGTAGGAATGGCTTCTACCCATTTAGTAACATAATCAACGGCAACAAGAATATGAGTGTAACCTTTCGAAGGAGGGAAAGGACCCATAAAGTCGAATCCCCAACAATCAAAAGGTTCAATAACTAGAGAGTAGTTCATAGGCATTTCATTGCGTCTAAAAATATAACCTACACGCTGACATTCATCATAAGATAAAACAAATTTTCTTGCATCTTTAAAAAGGGTAGGCCAGTAGAAACCTGATTGTAGCACCTTTTGTGTAGTTCTATCTCCTACATGATGTCCTCCATAAGCACTGCCGTGACATTTACGCAATATCTCCTTTTGTTCATATTCTGGAACACATCTTCACATTATACCATCCACTCCTTCTTTGTATAAGTGTGGGTCATCCCAAAAATAATGCCTCAAATCATAGAAGAACTTTCTTCTTTGCTGAGCTATAAAAGTTGGAGGCAAATACTTGGAGACAATAAAGTTAGCATAATCAGCGTACCAAGGGCTCCCTCGCGAGCTCACCCCTACTGCCGCTAACTGTTCATTTGGGAAACTATCATTAACAGGCATAGGGTCAAAAGAGATGTTTTCCAAATGAGATAAATTATAAGCTACAGGGTTTTCAGCACCTTTCCTATCTACTATATGTAGATCAAACTCTTGTAAAAGCAGCACCCATCTAATAAGTCTAGGCTTAGTGTCCTTCTTCGTCAAAAGATATTTAATAGTAGCATGATCAGTATGAATGGTGACTTTTGAGACTACAATATAGGGCCTAAACTTATCACAAGCAAAAACAACAGCTAGAAATTCCTTTTCAGTAGTAGCATAGTTCCTTTGAGCAACATCAAGAGTCTTACTAGCATAATGGATAACGTTTAACTTTTTATCAATACGTTGCCCAAGGACAACCCCTACAGCAAAATCACTAGCATCACACATTATTTCAAAGGGTAAACTTCAATCAGGTGGTTGAACAATAGGGGCTGTAGTTAAAGCCTTCTTAAGAGTTTCAAAGCTTCCTTACAATCATCATCAAAAACGAAGTGACGAGGGTTTAACTCATCAATGCCCATTGTTATGGACTTGGGTTTTGGAGAAGGAGGGAGCGCTGGAGACATCTATCGGCTAGCAAACAAGCACACAGGGGACAAAGAATTTACCCAGGTTCAGGCCTCGTAGAGGTCCCTACTCCTGCTTGTCTGCTCGTGGAATTATCGAAGGAGTCGAAAGTTACAATGGTGCGCAGATGCAATCTGGCGAGGGTTGTGGAAACTAGGGTTGCGTGTGTCCTCCTCGCCGCCCCATCCTAGCCTTTATATAGATAGGCTAGGTCTCAGGTAGCAGGTCGAGTCGGTTACAAGTTAGGGTTTTCCCCTTCAAACTTTCTATCTTTAGCTTCTTCTTGTCTCTCAAGCAATCAAGAGTCCGCAGATCACTCGAATCCTTTCGTCTGGGCCTTGGCGACACCGTGGGCCTATACGTATTTATACCGTATATACCAAGCTTGAGTACCTGTAAGGTATACCCATGTCAGTAGCCCCCGAGTATCCAGTGGAATCGTAGATTCGACTGGGTACTTTTTGAAGTTTCGAGTGCCTGAATGAGTACATTTCAACTGCTTTTATTTGTGTCATAGGGATTGTTGATATACGTGCCTGATATAACCAAAGTATCGGTACCAGTTAACCACCTTAGGGTGAAACAACGCAATCTACTCGAATTCGAGTCCCCGGACTCAAATCCGGAAAAGTGCTGTCGTAATTCGACTCAAGCCGCGGAGGTCTTACAGGAGTCACATTCCAGTTATGTGGGTGTGAGCACTTGACGCGTCCGTCAAGGCATGTTCATCGTGTCGGTAGGCACGAATATGTTTCTGGTAGTGCGCAGTTAAATGTGTTGCCAGGCCTTTATTCAGGTCGTACCTTCATGCTACAAGCGCGGCATCCGAATTTTATCATCGCGGAGATGATTCGGGCAACCCAGGAGACGTAATCTCTTTGTAGGGAAAATTATGAGGCGGTGTCGCCATGATCCGCAAGTGCTGATATAATCAACGCACAACTTTCGTGCAAATAATCATAGGGTGCGTGACCAGCGCTCCCTATGGGAGTAGCCCCCGAGTGCCTGGTTGAGTCGAAGACTCAGGCAGGGACTTTAAAGAAATTTTGCGACTGCTGTCATTTTTGTTTGTTTGAGTGGAAAACTTGGGTTGCGACTGCTGTCGTCTTTTGCTTGCTTGTTTCAGTCGAATTTGTTTCCAGCGCTCCCTATGGGAGTAACCCACGTCCATAGTCGAATCGTTTTCGAGTGGTTGGGTTTGATTATGATTGCCTGTATCCCTGCAATAAGAAAAGAAAATCATAGGGTGTGCGGCCAGCGCTCCCTATGGGAGTAGCCCCTGAGTGCTTGGTGGAGTCGAAAACTCTAGCAAGGACTAAAGTAGTCGAAGTTTTCCACTAAGTAGCCTTTTGATGACGTCGGTGCTGACGCTTGCATGACCTCAGTTACCCGCGTGAGCGGCTTTGATGGGACGTGACGAGCGGTGGGTCCCACTTTCTGACTTTGATTTGATTGGTCGTGCGTAATCTTATTATTAACTGTGCCTCCTCGATTTCCGCACAATGGAGGGACGGTTCGCGCTTCCTCTTCTCCACGTGTCGAGCGCGATATGTGCCACGCGTCCAATAGGGTTTTTGTGAGCCGTTGGATTGCATCCCTTAGGGGTTAAGTAGCGATGCTACGGCGGTAAATTTCCATCTGTGCCCTTTTCTTCCTCGCTGCCATCGCCATTGCTGCTGCTCCTCTACTTTTCTCCTGCGCTCATCTTTTCCTCAGTTCTGGACCATCTTCGCTCGTTCCCAAGTTACTTTCTGTGTTCTCATCACCGCCGCGCAATGGGAAAGAAGAAAGGAGGCGCTGCCACTGAATCTGCCGCCACCGCTGCTGCGGCGAAGAAGGGTGGCGCCGCTGCTGTGGGCACCAGTGCCGCTGCCGGCGGGAAGAACAAGGTCGCGGGCACCTGCGTGACCAATGGTGCCTGGTGCCCCTCAATCATCAAGGCGTCCGATCTTCGTCTTCTCCGCCAAGACGGAGTTATTTCCGCCGCAGTCGCCGACGCGCGCGTCCCTAGTGGTGAGACCATTCATGTGCCTCCTGCTGGTTTTTGAGTGATGTTTCTTGATTTCATCATTCGCGGCCTTTCTTTGCCTAAACACCCCTTTCTTAGGGGTCTCCTCTGTTTTTACGGGCTCCAGCTCCATCAGCTGTCCCCGAATTCGATTCTTCACATCTCTTGCTTTATCACTCTCTGTGAGTGCTGGCTCGGAATCGAGCCGCACTTTGGCCTTTTCAAGCATTTGTTCAAGCTAAAGCGTCAGTCCGCATCTGGCTCTTTAGTTTATGACGTAGGTGGTTGTGGAGTCCATGTCGACCCATCCGCCACCTACTTCGACATCAAGCTCGCCAAGTCTGTCCAGGGATGGAGGGACATATGGTTTTATGTTCGCGACCTGAAGGCCAAGGACGAGCACTTTGGACTCGCTCCTTTTGATCCCGCGACTCCTTGCAAGAAGATGCGTTCTTGGAAGAACGTGATCATGCCGTTCGAACTCGCGGAGATGGACGTGCTATATCAACGCGTCTGCGACCTCGAGAGTCGCATGGGCACAGAAGAGGGAGGCTGCGCCCTTATCGGGACTTGGCTGCATCGTCGCGTCCAGCCTCTCCAAGCTAGAGTCCATCCCATGTTTCAATGGGGTGGTACTGGTAATGCCACTCGCGTGTCTGCCGATGGCATGTCCGCGAGTGAGGTAGATAAGAGGGTGCGACTGGTCATGAAGTACACCTTCAAGGATGTGCTTCCGAATGAGCCAGTCGTTCCTCCCTTTGATGCTTCGAATCCTCCTCCCGAGGTACAGTCGTACTACGTTGTAGCTTATATTCACGATTGCTTTTCTGTTGCTTACCTGCTCCTTTTTGCTTTTTGTATGCAGGATTGGGCGGTCTCGCCTTGCATGCCTCCTCTCCCTGAGGGCATTATTCCTCACGAAGCTTTTGAAGAGGACGAGTCTGAGTCGACTGTCCCTTCTGACGTGGAAGAGGAAGCCCCCGAGTCAGAGAGCCTAGATACTCGCAAGCGTCCGCGCAGCGAGGACTCTGATGCGTCGACTCCTTCAACTCCAGAGGGCACAGTTGCTGCCGCAGAGTCACCAATTGCCGCCGTTCATGTGAGGACTGTAGCACCAGCTTCTCGCAAGAAGATGCGATTGCCCAAGGAGTCTTCGTCGGAGTCGGCGGAGGCCACGTTTGATCTTGACAAGTTTGACTGGTAAGTTTATGAGTTCGTTCTTTCTTCTCTGTTTTCTTTTTGTTGGCTTTGCCCTGGAGTTTGGCCCTTTCTCAATGTGAATTTGGTCTTGCAGTCAAGAGGCGTCGTCATCTTCTGGCGATGTTGAATTTTTGAAGGAAACAGGAGTCGTGACCTCAAGGGCCAAGGTAGAGGTCGAGCGCGCTCCTTCTCCTCCGGCGGCGGCCCACTCTGGGCACAATTCTTCGAGTTCTCCTCATGGAGGGGAGCATCGAATAGTTGCTCGGATGACATCTCAATAGACTTCTTCGGAGTCGCTAGAGGACCATGTGAGTATATCTTCCTTCTTTTGTACTTTGGCAGTCAACGCCTTCTGTTGCCCTTATCTGATTCCTTGATTGGTGCAACAGCTCCTTGTAAAAGAGGCCGCGCGAGTGGCGGAGCAGGTGATGGCGATAGGTCGTTAGCATGCGATGCTGGAGACGCATCACCGCATGGTCGAAAGTGAGTGCTTCCACGCTTGTTTCTTTCGTCTTTTTTCTGTTCTGGTGTGTTTGACTGATAGCCAATTATTTTGACTGCCATGTAGCTGAGCATAACGCCCTACTGCGCAATGTCGCATCCTTGGAGAAGACACTGGCCGCAGTTGTCAAGGGGCGTGATGAGGCAATCGTGGCTCGTGATGATGCCCGAAAGCGAGAAGAGGATCTGCGCGCCTCTGTTGCGGCCAGGGAGAAGTTGTTCAAGGAGAAACTATTCTCAGTCGCCAAGGCCCTCTCAGGTACCTTTACTGGTGGATTTTTGATTGATGCTTTTCTCTGCTTCTGGAGTTTTGCCGTTGGCACCAGAAATCTGATCCATGTTTTTTGGTGTAGATGCTGGCGACTTGAGTTTTGACCCGCAGGACCTTCGTCGTGATGACGCTCTGGCTGGCGCGGTATCCGCGGTCGAAGACCGAAGCGCCGTCGTCCATAATACATTGTCCAAGGCCAAGGTCGCCCTTAGTCGCCTCCGAGAGGAGTTGATGCCAAAGGCGGAGCAGGTCGATAAAATGGACGAGCTGGTGGAGTCACTCGTCGGGGGTGTGCCATCTACCTATAGGAACTCCCTCCGGGCGGCTGGTGCAACGATGTCACTCGCCATGGTGCAGGCCCACGGAGTCGAGATAGATCCCTCTGCGGTGTCGAAGACAATGCCTGTTGGCGCGGATGGTCAACAGGTAGTTTTCACCCCCTTTGCGACTGCCTGTGCCAAATACGGTCATTCTTTGATTAATTCCGTTGCCAAGTATTCGGAGGAGCTCCAACGCGCTAAGAAGGTGGCAAAAGCTTCGGCTTCAGGGGCAGGTGGAAAATTAGTGGCGTCTGATACTGCCACGGATTTGATGAAGCCCCGAAGGCGTCGAAGTCGAAGAAGCCAGCTGCTCCGTAGTTAGCTTTGTGTAGTAGATAATGAATTGTCCTTTTGCTCTAAGAACATGCGTGCTGGCGAGTGTGCTTGTGAATATTTTTTATGCTTTATCCTGAATGCATCTGCTATCCCTGCCTTTGTGTTAGTTTGGTCGCCTTATTTGCTTCTGTCTTGATCTGTGGTAGGGCACATCGAGTGGTCCCGTAGGGGGAGACCAGGATCCATCATCTCTTGATGAGACAGTGGCACCACCGCGCTCCAGGGTAGAGGAGCTGTCTTTGCTGTCGCGACTTCGTGCCCGCGTGAAGCAGCTGGAGCGTGAGTTGCCCCTGATCCGCGGTAACGCAGATGTGTGGAAATCAAAGGCGGAAAAAGCCACCGCCCGCGAGCAGTATCTGCTTGGCGAGGTGACGCAGCTGGGCGACCAGTTTAAGTGTTAGTTTGCTCGTCCTCATCTTTTCCTTTGTAGATAGTCGCAGTGGTATGTTGTACTCATGCTGTTGGTGTTGCTTCGTGTAGTTGTTAGCGCACACCGTCCGCAGGAGGAGAGGGATAGGATTTCTATCCGCCTTCATGGTCTCACCTAGGAGAAACTCCAAGAGAGTGGATACTTATGGGTGGATCATGATCGTGCGACTGCATTGGCGACCCTGCAGGATCGCGCTTCGCGAGTGCTGCTCTTCCTGAAGAAGTCACAGTCATGTTTGAAGAATATCTACCGGGCGATGTTCCCGTTGGATGACACGCCGTCAAGCCTGTTGGCTTTCCTGGCCAAATTTCAAGATATGTCTGCGGTTCGCGAGTGCGTGAGGCAGCAGTTGGTGGCTGGTGCCAAGGCTGCCCTCTCGATGGTGCGATTGCACAGGCCTGACGTGGATTTCGCCGTCGTAGTTTCCGGTCTGCCAGCGCCGCCAGTCGGATCTTCTTGGAATATGGTGCCGCACTATCAAGCGGTGGACCGCCCAGCAGAGGAGATTGTCGACTTCTTCGAGGAGCAAACCAATGTTCTTCTATTGCAGCAATAACTGGATTTGTATCCTACACATAGTGTATTTGTGTTGTAAAGTTCATTTATATATTTGTATGTAATTTATTGTTGAACGCGTACAAATAGCTTTTTGTAAGCGTAAGGTGCGTTGCACTTATGCGAGTCCTTTTCGTTAGCCTGGCCATCCCTTTTATCAACCTGTCAGGTGCGTTGCAGCTGGGTTGAATTTTAAGGGGTTCGATTGATGTGCCAGCTACTCAGGATGTCGTGTTTATTAGTTCGAAGAACAGATGTGTGTAGGGTGGCGCAGCCCCCGAGTGCAATAGTAGCAGAAATGAAAAGAAAAAACACAGAGTTTTGGGGCACTTAGCTTTTATTTATTTGGAGAACAATACGAGGTACAGTGTGTGGCTAAGTAGCCTTGGCTGAGTAGCCTTATCTGCGATGTAAAAGTAAAAACAGCTAGGGGTAGAAGCGTCGCAGTTGTGGGACGTTCCAAGGGTTGGAGTATGCGACTCCTGTTTCTAGGTCTTGAAGGCGATAGGCGCCACCTGGGATTACTTCTGTAACCAAGTATGGTCCTTCCCAGGGGGACTCGAGCTTGAGATGCCCCTGCTGCTTCAGTCGCAGGACCAGGTCACCTTCGACAAAGGATCTGGGGCGAAGCCTTCTACTGTGGTAGTTGCGCAGGTTCTGCTGGTAGATCGTGGATCTTTCTACGGCAATTTCTCTCGCCTCGTCGAGGAGGTCGACGGAGTCTTCGAGTGCAAGAGATGACTCTTGTTCGCTGTAAGCGACTATGCGCGGCGCCTTGTACCTTACTTCGGCGGGTAGTACCGCTTCTGCCCCGTGCACCATAAAGAATGGCGTGCAGCCTGTGGCGCTATTTGGAGTTGTACGTAGGCTCCAGAGTACGGATTGGAGCTCATCTGGCCAGCAACCCGCGGCTTGTTCGAGTGGTCGAAGTAGTCGCTTCTTGATGCCGCTGCAGACGAGCCCGTTTGCTTTTTCCACTTGACCGTTGGTCTGTGGATGCGCGACTGAGGCATAACTGATTTTGATCCCCAGGTTTTCGCAGAATTCTTGGAATTCCTTGGATGTGAAGTTCGTTCCATTGTCAGTGATGATGCTGTGCGGCACGCCGAAGCGGTAGACGATGGACTCGAAGAACTTGACCGCGCTGTGCCCTGACTGCTTGGTTACTGGCATGGCCTCGATCCACTTGGTGAATTTGTCGACTGCGACCAAGAGGTAGACGTATCCTCCTTGCGAGGACCTTGGGAGTTTGCCAACCATGTCGAGACCCCACTGTGCAAAGGGCCAGGCCAATGGAATAGGCCGCAATTCTGCGCCTGGTGCGTGTGGTTTGTCCGCGAATCGCTGACAAGCGTTGCACTTTTGGACTATGTCCTTGGCGTCGCGCATGGCCGTGGGCCAGTAAAATCCAGCTCGTAGAGCTTTGGCAACGAGGGCGCGACTGCCGGCGTGGTGTCCGCAGGTTCCTTCATATGTTGAGGAGGACTGCTTTTCCATCGGCCAGGGAGACGCATCGTTGTAACATGCCTGTGATACTGCATTTATACAGTTCGCCGTTGATAACGGCGAATGCCTTGGAGCGTCGTGCGATGTGCCTTGCATCTGTCGGGTCATCCGGTAAGCGCTTGCTGAGGAGATATGTAATGTACGGCTGCGTCCAGGATTGTTCTATCATCATGACGCTCATTAGCCCTTCGAGTCCTGTGTCTAGCTCCAAGTCACCGAGTGCCATTGGCTCATTGGGTGGCGTGGCCCCCGAGTCCATTGCTGCGCTTGTTTTCTTCTCTGCGGCCTTTGGCTTGATGGAGCGTTCGTAGATGCGCTCGAGAAATACCCCAGGTGGTATGGGGGCGCAGGTAGAGCCTATGTTGGCGAGTACGTCCGCCTCCTCGTTTCTTTCGTGACCTACATGTCGCAACTCGCAACCATCGAAGTCTCCCTCGAGTGTATCGTAGAGGTCGTGGTATGCGATCATGTTGTCATTGAGTGCGTCGCACTCGTGCATTGTTTGGTTGACGACCAACTTGGAGTTGCCATATATGATGAGTGTCTTTGCGCCGTAGGCTTTTGCCATCCTCATCCCGTGCAACAGGGCCTCGTATTCAGCCTCGTTGTTTGAGGCTGTGAACTGCATTCGCAGGATGTATTTCAGCTTGTCTCCTTGAGGTGACGTCAGAATGACGCCTGGTCCTGCTCCGTCTTTCCGCTTGGATCCATCGAAGTGCATGGTCCAAAGGTAGGACATATCTGGCTTGTCCGGGAGTTGGTTTTCCATCCAATGCACGAGAAAGTCAGGGAGAACTTGCGACTTGATTGCGTCGCGCTTTTCGTATGTGATGTCTCGTGGAGACAGTTCGATTCCCCAGAGCGCGACTCGTCCCGTGGCGTCGGGGTTATTGAGGATATGTCCCAATGGGGCGTCGCTGACCACCACGATTGGGTGTTCCTGGAAGTAATGGCGCAGTCGTCGGGCGGTCATGAAGACGCCGTACGCCAGCTTCTGGTAGTGCGGGTATCGCTGTTTTGTTGGCGTGAGGACCTCGCTGAGGTAGTATACTACTTGTTTTCCTCGGCCCGTTCGACAACGAGCACTGTACTAACTACTTGGTTAGTGGCGGAGATGTACAACAACAGTGGTTCCCTTTCTCGTGGAGTCACCAGTACCGGCGAGGTGGATAACAGGCGCTTGAGATCTTTGAATGCTTCTTGCGCTTTCTTGGTCCACTCGAATCTGTCAGCTTTGCGGAGGAGCTGATAGAAGGGCAGGGCCTTTTCCCCCATTCGACTGATAAATTGGCTGAGGGCCGCGATTCGTCCGACTAGTTGTTGGACGCCTCTTATGTTCTTTGGCTTCTCCATGGCCAGTATGGCCTTTATCTTTTTCGGGTTTGCCTCGATCCCTCTCGCGGAGATGAGATACCCGAGCAGCTGCCCAGATGGTACGCCGAAGGCGCATTTGTCCGGATTGAGCTTAATCCGGTAACGATCGAGGTTGGCGAATGTTTCGCGCAAGTCGCTGATTAGAGAGGCTTCCTCCTTGGTTTTGATTACTATGTCGTCGACATAGACTTGGATGTTGCAACCCAATTGCTCCTTGAGGCAAGCCTGCATGCACCGCTGGTAGGTGGCTCCCGCGTTTTTTAGCCCGAAGGGCATTGTGTTGTAGCAGAACACACCGAAGGGCGTTGTAAACGCGGTCTTCTCTTGGTCTTCCTCCTTCATTCGAATTTGGTTATAGCCTGAGTAGGCATCGAGGAAGCAGAGGCGCTCGCATCCAGCGGTGGAGTCGATGATTTGATTGATCCGTGGTAGCGGGAAGTGATCCTTTGGGCAGTGCTTGTTTAAAGAAGTGAAGTCCACGCACATCTGTAGGATATCCGTGTCCTTTTTTGGCACCAGCACCATATTGGCGAGCCAAGTGCTTTCCTTGATCTCGCGTATGAATTTGGCCTCGAGGAGTCTGTTGATCTCCATGCCGACTGCCTGCGCTCGTGGCTCAGATAGTCGCCTGATTGTTTGTTTGACTGGCCTTGCGTCGGGGTTGACGTTGAGTGCGTGCTCGGCGAATTCCCTGGGAACTCCTGGCATGTCCGCAGGACACCAGGCGAAAATTTCCCAGTGCTCACGGAGGAATTCGACGAGCGCGAGTTCCTATGCGGGACTCAAGTTGTTGGCGATGAGGGCCGTTTTGGCGGGATCTGTCGGATGGACCTGCACCTTCTTTGTGTGCACGGATGAGTCGAAGGAGAGATCATGTGAGCTTGGCCTGCTCAGGGGAGACATACTATTGTCTGTCGTTTCCTTCAATCGCGCGAGCTCCTCCTGCATGCCAAAGGACTAGGAGATTCTGTTGAATTCCCTGTCGCAACTGTCAGATCGCTCAAAGCTTCCGTTGATCGTGATGACGCCGTTGGGACCTGGCATTTTCATCTGCAGGTAGGCGAGTGGGGTACCGCCATGAACCTAGTGAACGCGACGCGTCCGAGAATGCAGTGGTATTGTGAGGGCCAGTCGACAACCTCAAAGTCAATGCGCTCATGCCTAAAGTTCTTCGGCGTGCCGAATATGACGTCGAGGTTGATTTTGCCCAGGGGGTATACGCCTTTCCCTAGGACGATGCCATGGAACGTTGTGTCCGATGCCTCCAAGCAAGTTAGAGGAATCCTCATTGCTCGCAGGGTACTCGCGAATATGAGGTTGATGCCGCTTCCGCCGTCCATGAAGACGCGACTCATGTCGAAACCTCCAATTTGCGCCTCGAGTACGAGGGGGCAATGGCCTGGGCGAGGTACTTGAGGCGGGTGGTCGCGTTTATCGAAGGTGATGCACGACTCACTGCCACTGAGGTACTCAGTGGTGGATGGTGGTGAGTGCGTGGCCAAGTTGACTTGGTGAGTGATAGCTTTCTGCACCCTATTGGAGGGGCGCCCCTTTTGGATCATCATGGTACCCATGGCCCGTGGGTACGGTTCTCCTCCGTGGTGCTGGTCCGGTGCAGCTCCGTTCGGGGGTGGCCCTGGTGGTGGTGGCGGTGCGCCATGTGCCACGGCGCCTGGAGCGGCCCCGTAGCCTCTTTCGACTGCGTTGCGATTCATCCGAACCAATCCCTGGTGTAGCTTGAGGAACTCACGGCAGTCTTTGAGGAGGTGGCTAGACTTTCTCTTGTCGTCATGCTTGTCGATGTAGAAGTGTACCGTGCATGGTTCGGAAAGTTTCTCCTCGATGGAGGTCGCGGTTGCCTCGTCGCGAGTGCGGCGCTGCCACACTTTCATGGTCTTTGCAGAGTCGCGGTATCCGTTGTTGCAGTTGTCGTCGCGTCTCTTGGCGTAGCCGGCTGCGACCATATTAACGTCGTCACGGTCGTCGTAGATGCGCATGCGGCGTTTTCCTCGGCGGTCGCGTTTGCGTTCGAGCTCTGCCTCTTCGTCAGAGTGAGCGCGGTTCTTCACTGAATCTTCTCCATCGTCCCATCGATTCGCGATCTCCATTAGGTGGTCGATAGTCTGGGGCTTTGAGCGGCCCAGCTCTCCCTGAGCTCTAAACGGCGAACACCACCGTTGAATGCATCAATCGCGCGGTCCTCTGAGATGTTTTCCGCGGAATTCTTGATGATGGACCACCTTCGGATGTATGAGCGCAGTGATTCGCCAGATTTTTGCTGGCAGCATCTCAGTTCTTCGATTGATGCGGGCCGTTTGTACGTGCCCTTAAAGTTGCGCACGAAGCTATAGACCAGCTCATCCCAGTTGCGAATGGATCCGCGTGGGAGGCTATTGAGCCATGCTCGGGCGGCGCCCTGCAGTTGTAGCTACAAACATTGCATGGCAGTACTTCGACTGCCTCCGTGGAGTCTGACGGAGGAGATGTGGTCCTCTAGCCAGATTTTAGGGTCTTGTAGGCCGTCAAACTTTGGGTTTTCCGACGGAAGTTTAAACCCCTTAGGCATTCGTTTCTGCCTAATGGATCTGCTGAAGCATCTGGCGCCGTAGAGCTCCCCGTCTGCCTCCTCTGAGTCAGTCGACCGGGCACGTCGTGCTCTTGATTTTTCGATCTTACGTTGTGTGAGGTCGTTGCGCGTGTCGTAGTCGCGATCGTGTCGCTGCGAACGACGGCGTCGAGATAGGTCATGACTGTCATCGCTAGACGAGGGTGAGGAGTAGCGTTTTGCTAGCGTTTTGCCCTTTTTGGGGTCTGGTACTGGCTGCTTGTCGAGGGCGGCCTCGATTAGCCCCAAACCCGCGATCGTAGATCGATGCATGGCGGTTTGGGGATCTCCAGCCGGTGGCAGGTTGTTGAGGAGGTACATGGTGGCCACCATGACCGCGGCCTGCGGCGTTTTGGGGACCACGTTGCCTCTCGTGTCGACTGTCATAGAGCTGAAGTCGAGGACTTTCGCGGCGTCTATGCGCTCTTGTCGGTGAGGTGAGCCATTCGCGACTGCCTCTTCTTGGCGACGTACTCGTTTCCTCGTGAGGAGGATCCTCCATAGGAGGAGAGCCCAGCACGACGAAGGCTCGATTCGTCCGCCGCCCTTTTACGCGCCTCCAGCTGCGCGATTGCTTCTTTTTGGCGCTTGAATTCCTCTTTCAGGAGCCAGTGGTAGCCCATTAGTAATTCCTGTGGGAACCCTAAGGGCAGAGGTGCACCTCGTAGGGCTTCGCGGCAGCGCTCCCACTCTTGCTCATTGAGCCTGATTACGACGCGTTCGCCGGTTTGCTCATTGATTATGCTGGGAGGTTCGACTGCTCCACCGTTGGCGCCGTTACAGCCGTTGCCACCGTTGCCAACATTGGGTGGATCGGTGCCGTTGCCGGTGTTGACAACGCCACGATTGGCGGAGGTGTCGCCTGCGTTGATGACGGTGCACATGAAGTGATTGGGGAAGCTGTTGCTTCCGCAACTTTCAGATTCAGAACCGCAGGTTCCATCTTCTGTGGCCAGATCGCTCAGATCGGAGTCGTGACTGCTGTCGCTGATCGTGTTCCCGACTGCCACCGGAGTATTGAGCTCGCTGAGGGTGCCGATCGATGGAGGGAACCATGATGCTGGGGCAATCGCCGGTGTTGTCGTTTGATCAGGCATGCGAAGCATGCCCATCTGACCAACTTGGAAGCGGAAGCTCCCAATCGCCAAGCTGATTCCGTCTCCCACGGACTCGAAAGCCGGGCGGGTGGCCGGTGTGTGGACGGTGAAGTCGAAGGCGCCGAAGAGCTAGCGAATCTCCGCTGTTGCGGAGTTGTAGATCGCGGTTGATGGGGCCGAAGAAGCCGCAACATTAGCACTCCCACTTCCCACAGACGGCGCCAATTGACGAGGGTTTAACTCATCAATGCCCATTGTTATGGACTTGGGTTTTGGAGAAGGAGGGAGCGCTGGAGACATCTATCGGCTAGCAAACAAGCACACAGGGGACAAAGGATTTACCCAGGTTCAGGCCTCGTAGAGGTCCCTACTCCTGCTTGTCTGCTCGTGGAATTATCGAAGGAGTCGAAAGTTACAATGGTGCGCAGATGCAATCTAGCGAGGGTTGTGGAAACTAGGGTTGCGTGTGTCCTCCTCGCCGCCCCCTCCTAGCCTTTATATAGATAGGCTAGGTCTCAGGTAGCAGGTCGAGTCGGTTACAAGTTAGGGTTTTGCCCTTCAAACTTTCTATCTTTAGCTTCTTCTTGTCTCTCAAGCAATCGAGAGTCCGCAGATCACTCGAATCCTTTCGTCTGGGCCTTGGCGACACCGTGGGCCTATACGTATTTATACCGTATATACCAAGCTTGAGTACCTATAAGGTATACCCATGTCACGAAGGGTACATCTTTTTAAGAAGATTAGTGAGGGGTTTTGATATCCTAGAAAAGTATTTAATAAACCTCCTATAGAAACCAGCATGACGAAGGATACTACGAATACCTTTGATGTCTCTTGGACATGGCATATTCTCAATTGCCTCAACCTTAGCTCTATCAACTTCTATGCCTCTTTCAGAAACTTTGTGCCCAAGAAAAATCCCTTCATTAACCATGAAGTGACATTTCTCCCAATTAAGAACAAGATTAGTTTCTTCACATCTCTGCAAAACTTTATCAAGGTTGTGCAGACAATTATCAAAAGAAGGTCCATAGACAGAAAAGTCATCCATGAACACTTCTACAATTTCCTCACAAAAACCATGAAAGATAGCAGATATGCACCTTTAGAAAGTAGTAGGAGCATTACATAAACCAAAAGGCATACGTCTATAAGCATAAGTTTTTTCTTGATCTTGTTGTTTAACAGCAATTTGAGAGAAATCAGAATAACCATCAAGAAAACAAAAATGGGTATTTTTAGACAACCTTTCCAACATTTGATCAATAAAAGGAAGCGGGTAGTGATCTTTCTTAGTAACTTTATTAAATTTCCTAAAATCGATGCACATCCTATAGCCTACCACTATTATTTGAGGAATAAGCTCATCATTATCATTAGGGACGACGGTAATACCTCCCTTTTTAGGAACACAATGAACAGGACTAACCCATTCACTGTCAGCAATAGGGTAAATAATACCAGCACCAACGAGTTTCAATACCTCATTCCTTACCACTTCCTTCATCCTAGGGTTTAAGCGTCATTGGTGCTTGATGTGCTCGGCGTTCGACGTAGAGCTCGTTGGGAACCCCAAGAGGAAGGTGCGATGATCAGAGCGGTAAGTTTTCCCTCGGTTATGAAACCAAGGTTTAATCGAACCAGTAGGAGCAAGGAAACAACCCAAAGGTGTTACTAGCTGAGCTTTGGCAGGGCGCACTACCGGTGCTAGTAGCAACGTGGAGACTTGCACAACACAACCACAGAACTTTGTCCCCAACTTGCGATGAGGTTGTCAATCTCACCGTGTTTTGCGGAAAACAAAGGATTAAACGTATCGAATGGAAAGAAGTAAAAGTTTGCAGAAAGTAAACAGAAAGCAGTAAAAGATTGTAGATTGTATGTAAAAGACAAGGACCGGGATCCATAGTTCACTAGAGGTGGCTCTCCTTAAGATAGACGACATGCTGGGTTAACAAATTACAGCGGGGCAATTGACAAACACCGAGAAAGCAATACATGCATATACTAATCATCTTGACTCCTTTGAGACTTGATTGGGCATTACAACATAATACATAGACCGCCATCCAACTTCATCTATGACTAATAATCCACCTTCAGGTTATCATCCGAACCCCCTCCAGTATTAAGTTGCAAGCAACAGATTATTGCTTTACGAACTGCGTGTAAAGTAAACAATACGATTGTTCTATGAACAAAGGATTGTTGTTTTCTCCCTAGTATCAACAGCACATCTAGTACCTTAGAGATTTCTGTCACTTCCCCAGATTACCAGAGGCATGAACCCACTATCGAGCATAAATACTAACTCTTGGAGTTGCTAGCATCTACTTGGACAAGGTAGCTACTAACAACGGAAAGCATGCAAGATCACAAATAACAAAGACATGATAGAATCAATAATCAATCTGAAATAGCATCTCAATATCCATCGGATCCCCGCAAACACAACATGTATGAATTACAAATAGATGATCTTGATCATGAACGGAGCTCACAAGATCTAAACATGAAAGCACAAAGGAGGAGAACCAGCCATCTAGCTACTACATGGATCCGTAGTCCAAGGATGAACTACTCACGCATCACACCAGAGGCTTGCATGGTGATGAAGAAGGCCTCCAGGGTGAATTCCCCTCTCCGGCAGGGTGCCGGGAAGAGCTCAGATCCCTCCCGATATAGGGATGGAGATGACGGCGGCTACAGACTCTTTCGTGAATTTTTGATCGGGTACTTAGGGTTTTCCTCCCGAGGGCAATATATAGGCGGAAGGAGAGGCCCAGGGGGTGCCGGGAGCGGCCACACCACCCCCTGGTGCGGGCCAGGCCTGGCCACGTGGCCAGGTGGTGTGGTGGCTCCCTGGCCTTTCTCCGTCTCGTATTCTGGCACTTGATCCCTTCCGGAAAAATAGGCACTGTGGCTCTTATTAATAGGTTAGTCCAAGAAATCATATGAAAAGTACTTCAAAGTTGGAACAAAACACAAGAAAGTGGATAAAACCAAGCATGGAACATCAAAATTTATAGATACATTTGTAATGTATCAACATCCCCAAGCTTAACTCCTGCTCGTCCTCGAGTAGGTAAGTGATAAAAAGAAAGAATAATTTTTGAGGTGACATGCACCATCAATGACTTGATCAAAGTATTTGCAAAACATTCAAAGCTGGGATCATAGTACTTCTATCATGACATGAAACACAAAGTTCTAGCAATAAGCAAAGAAACTATGATGCAACATGAAAAGGCACAAACAAAAGATTCATGAATAACAATGCTTTGCAAGACATTTGTTTGTTTCACATAAAGAAAACATAGCACAGTAGTATTCAGCTTGTCCCTCAATAGAGTAGCAAATATAAATGCATAGGACACCTTCAAAGTTCATAAGAGTGACTAGATACAATAGTTTAAAACAAGCAATATCAAAGTATGCATCAATCAACTAGTCTTGGGACAATGCACATAGAACTAAAAATGGCCACTATGCTCTCAAAGTAGGTGCATAAAGATAGAAGGTGGAGACTCAATATAATGGCAGAAGAAAAGCCTTTTGTAAAAGGAAGTAGGGATTCAAGTCTCATAAAGAGCTTTCAAAAATTATGGTACTTATAGCTTTCAGCTTTCATTGCCCCTATCATAAGCATCTTGAAGTGATTAAGGTTAAAGTGAACAAACTATGGTGTACATGCTTGACGAAGTATAAGTCAGAAATCTCATGTCCCTTGTATACGAGGGCCTCTCCTCATGCTACTCAAGTTTAGTCACCGGTAAGTTCTTGTCATCGTAAGTACATGTGTATCATAGAGAACTGCCAACGGGGTACCCCTTGCCCGATGATACGGAAGAATCCCCATATCAAAATGACAAGGCAAGCAGACAACGAGCATCTCAGCATTCTTCTTATTTACCATGGAAATATGGTGCTTTTTTCTCTCTTTCCTCTTTTCATAATCTCTTTTTTTCTTTTCTCTTTCTTTTCTCAATATAGGACTCTTGTTTATAAGAAGAATGCTTCATAGACAGCTCATTATGGTTACGCTACACGTTTCCACCATGTCAGCATGGATTAGACCAGCAGCCCAGGCGTTTCTCTAACCCATATACATAACTCCATGGACTTACAAGCTCCTCTTTCATTTCACACCGACGACATCCATATACAAAAGAGCATGATATCAACTAGGTACAAGTACCAAGTGCAATGTTGAAAGCGTTCCTCATGAAAGCATGGTTCTGCTAATTCCCAATAAATAAGTGCAAGCATATACAACATAGAAGACACAATGGTTCAAGTTTATTAGAGGCAAAAAGTAAAGTGTGCTATCAAGTTCGTGAGAGCTTTAATCACTACTTTTCTCATAACAAGTGGAAGGTAAACAAAAGCATGAATATACTTGGAATAGCATAAACTAGTAGGTAGGTATGCTTGACTCTTTGGAATAACTTGGTTTAGGGAGTTAGATGCATGAGTGGAACTCATACTTGGTTGTGGAGGCTAGCAAAACACTGGGAACGACAAACTAAGAGAGCAATAATGGCCATAATCATGCAGAGCGACAAAACATCATTGATCAAAGCATAAAGTGATACTACAAGTTGAAAACTAAAGGATCATAAAGTCTATGGTGACTTTGGATAGTCATAACATGGTGTGAGCACGTGCCAAGTCAACCCAAATGAAGCATCAAAGGAGAATACCACTATACTATGCTTTAATATGCTAAAACAACGCATGATTCATCCAAGGAACATTAAGCAATCTCAATTGTTTATAACAAGTCATGATACAGCAAAGAATACTAAGCATAAATCCAAAACGGTATCAAGCATGGCATGACAAAGCATAAGCCACAGTCAAAAACGAGCTCTTTTTACCACATAAGTATGAACTTTCCTACTCTTTTCCAAACCAAACCAAACTATTCGCAAACCAAAGTGTGAAAGTGGCGGTCGAACCAATTTATTCAGAAAACTAAGCAAGCCAAGAAACCTAAAAAAACGAAACAAAAATGAAAAAGAAGACGCTCCAGGAAAACACAGCTGTGCATGAAACAATAAAAATGAAGCGTTTGGAAGAAACCTGGAATTTTTATTGATGAAGAAGGGGATGCCTTGGGCATCCCCAAGCTTTGACGCTTGTACTTATTGGATATTTCTTGGGGTGACACGCGTGGAATCTCCAAGCTTGAGCTTTAGTCCATCCTTCATCTCATTACTCATTCCTTCCATACACCTGAAATTTTTCCGTCATACAAAACATCACACAATCTCATTAGCAACATTAGTGGACTTAAGATAAATAAGTCTCAAGGTTCAGTTCTAACACCAAATAAACTTCCATTAGAACACTATATACTGTAGCACTTCCCTCAAAAATCTCAATTCCCCAAACAAACTCAAGAAGGAACCAACAAGGAGCAAATGCAGAAAATGACAGAAATCTGTCAAAACAGACCAGCAGGTAAAGACAAAAATTTTCTAAGACCTTCTGTTGCTCAAATCAAAAGGTGTTGAACTAACAAAAGTTATATAACAACCTGGGGCAGAAGCACAAAAAATTACAGCTCAATCTGACGTACAGAGCTCTCTAAGGAATTTTTACGGTGAAGCACATAAATCTGTTTCGGGACAGCAACTTTCCCAATCATTACTTCTCTCTCATTAGAGGTTACTCTTGGCACAAAAACAAAATAAAAAGGATAAGGAGAGGTTATTACAGAGGTAATAACTTCCAAGACTCTTCTAAAACTCTTGGGTTATCTCCCAACAAGTACTTTTCTTTAACGCCTTTAAGTTAGGCATAAGAAGCAAAGAAACACTCAAGTGTTCTCAAATGAAGAAGCATTAAGACCAAAATTTGTTTTCATAGAAGAAGCAAAAGAAATATTTTCTCTATTTTTAGGGAAGTGTTCTATACCTTTCTTGAGTGGGAGTTGATATTTAATGGTGCCTTCTTTCATATCAATGATGGCACCAACAGTTCTAAGAAAAGGGCTTCCCAAAGTAATAGGACAAGAAGCATTATATTCAACATCCAAAACATAGAAATCAACGGGGACATAGGAATCGTTAACCATAATAAGAAAATCATTAAGACTCCCCATGAGTTTCTTTTTAGCATTAGCATCAAGTGGGACATTCAAATAATAATCTACAAGAGGAGGCAAATCAAGCATATCATAAATCCTTCTAGGCATAATAGAAACACTACTATCAAGATCACACAAAGATTTCAAATCAAAGTCATTCACTTTCATATTAATGATGGGTTCCCAACCATCTTCTTGCTTTATAGGAATAGAAGCTTTATGTTTCATCTTTTCTTCTTTAATCTTTATGAGAGCATCGGTAATGTGTTTTGTAAAGGCCATGTTCATAGCACTAGCATTAGGACTTTTAGCAAGCTTTTGTAGGAACTTAATAACTTCAGAGATGTTGCAAGCATCAAGATCAAAATCAAACTTATCATCTAAAGTAGTAGAACTATTGCTAGCCTCAACACTAGTGGTGGTAATAGTAGAAACACTAATGTTTCTAGCAATTTCATCTTATCTTTCCCACTTAGCATGTAATTCAGATAATAGTCTAAACTTTTCATCAATTCTTACTTGTATGGCATTAGTAGCTTCAAAGGGATTCTCATTTGTTTCAGCTTTAGCAGCCATTTTATTAATCAATGAAGATTGAGCTTCAGATAGAGATGATATATTTCTTTTAGCATTAGAGAGTTTCAGTTGTAAACCAGGAATTTCCCTATTTAGACTCTCAAGCTGATGGCTAATGTTCTTCAAAATGATAGATTGTTCCTCCATAGTTTTAGTAAATAGCTTATTTTGCTCATATTGCATTCTCATGAAGTTTTTAGTGGCTCTTTCAACTTCTAAAATTCTTCCTTCACTAGGTAATTCAGATTTACCATCATAGCCATAAGTGGTATTAGGAGGATAAGGCTTATAACTGTTGTTACCAAAATTGTTCCTATAAGCATTATTACCATAAGCATTGTTGCCAAAATTATTATTTCTTATGAAGTTCACATCAACTTGCTCTTCTTGAGCAACCAAAGAGGCTAAAGGAACATTATTTGGATCAATATGGGCTTTCTCATTAACAAGCATGGACATAATAATATCAATCTTATCACTCAAGGAGGAGGTTTCCTCAACAGAATTTACCTTCTTACCTTGTGGAGCTCTCTCAGTATGCCAATCAGAATAATTAACCATCATATTGTCCAGAAGTTTTGTTGCAGCACCCAAAGTGATGGTCATAAAGGTACCTCCAACAGCTGAATCCAATAGGTTCTTTGAAGAATAGTTCAATCCTACATAAAAAGTTTGGATGATCATCTAAGCAGTCAGTCCATGAGTGGGACAATTCTTTACCAAAGATTTCATTCTTTCCCAAGCTTGAGCAACATGCTCATTATCAAGTTGTTTAAACTTCATTATTTCACTTCTCATGGATATAATCTTAGCAGGAGGATAGTATTTTCCAATAAAAGCATATTTGCACTTAGTCCAAGAATCAATACTATTCCTAGTTAAGGAATTCAACCATTCTTTAGTTTTTCCTCTCAAAGAGAAAGGAAACAATTTCAGCTTAATAATATCACCATCTATATCCCTATGCTTCTGCATCTCACAAAGTTCAACAAAGTTATTTAGATGGGAAGCAGCATCTTCATTACCAATACCAGAAAATTGCTCTCTCATAACAAGATTGAGCAAAGCAGGTTTTATCTCAAAGAAAATATTTTCAGCCACAGGTGCAGCAATAGGAGTGCTCATAACATCATTATTTTTGGTGCTAGTGAAGTCACGCAACTTAGTATTTTCAAGAGTAGTCATTTTTTTGGGTTTTCAAATAAGAAAGCAAGCTTGTAAAACTAATTTTTTGTGTTTTTGATAAAGAAACAAGCAAACAAAGCAAAACAAAAACAACAAAGTAAAGAGATTTGTTATGAGGGACTCCCCTTGTGAAGATGTCCTTGACTCCCCGGCAACGGCGCCAGAAAAAATCTTTGCTGGCACGTGGTTGATGTAGAGCTTGTTGGGAACCCCAAGAGGAAGGTATGATGAGCACAGCAGCAAGTTTTCCCTCAGTAATGAAACGAAGGTTTAATCGAACCAGTAGAAGCAAGGAAACACCCCAAAGGTGTTACTAGCTGAGCTTTGGCAGGGCGCACTACCGGTGCTAGTAGCAACGTGGAGACCTGCATAACACAACCACAGAACTTTGTCCCCAACTTGCGATGAGGTTGTCAATCTCACTTTGTTTTGCGGAAAACAAAGGATTAAACGTATCGAATGGAAAGAAGTAAAAGTTTGCAGAAAGTAAACACAAAGCAGTAAACAATGGTAGATTGTATGTAAAGTAAAAGGACCGGGATCCATAGTTCACTAGAGGTGGCTCTCCTTAGATAGATAACATGCTGGGTGAACAAATTACAGCAGGGCAATTGACAAACACCGAGAAAGCAATACATGCATATACTGATCATCTTGACTCATCTGAGACTTTATTGGGCATTACAACATAATACATAGACCGCCATCCAACTGCATCTATGACTCATAATCCACCTTCAGGTTATCATCCTAACCCCTCCAGTATTAAGTTGCAAGCAACAGATTATTGCTTTAAGAACTGCGTGTAAAGTAAACAATACGATTGTTCTATGAACAAAGGATTGTTGTTTTCTCCCTAGTATCAACAGCACATCTAGTACCTTAGAGATTTCTGTCACTCCCCCAGATTACCAGAGGCATGAACCCAGTATTGAGCATAAATACTAACTCTTGGAGTTGCTAGCATCTACTTGGCCAAGATAGCTACTAACAACGGAAAGCATGCAAGATCACAAATAACAAAGACATAATAGAATCAATAATCAATCTGAAATAGCATCTCAATATCCATCGGATCCCCGCAAACACAACATGTATGAATTACAAATAGATGATCTTGATCATGAACGGAGCTCACAAGATCTAAACATGAAAGCACAAAGGAGGAGAAACCAACCATCTAGCTACTACATGGATCCGTAGTCCAAGGATGAACTACTCACGCATCACACCAGAGGCTTGCATGGTTATGAAGAAGGCCTCCAGGGTGAATTCCCCTCTCCAGCAGGGTGCCAGGAAGAGCTTCAGATCCCTCCCGATCTAGGGATGGAGATGACGGCGGCTACAGACTCTTTCGTGGATTTTTGATTGGGTACGTAGGGTTTTCGTCCCGAGGGCAACTTATAGGCGGAAGGAGAGGCCGAGGGGGTGCTGGGGTCGGCCAGACCCCCCCTGGCGTGGGCTAGGCCTGGCCGCGTGGCCATATGGTGTGGCCGGCCCCCAGCCCTTCTCCGTCTCGTATTCTGGCACTTGATCACTTCCGGAAAAATAGGCACTTTGGCTTTTGTCCCATCCAATTCCGAGAATATTCATTTTCTGACTTTCTTGGAACCAAAGACAACAGAAAATAGGCAGCTGACACTGTGGCTCTTGTTAATAGGTTAGTCCAAGAAATCATATGAAAAGTACTCCAAAGTTGGAACAAAACACAAGAAAGTGGATAAAACCAAGCATGGAACATCAAAAATTATAGATACATTTGCAGTGTATCAAGCTCATAAGGAATATCACTGGAACTAGCACCAATATCACATAAACCATAATAGCAATGATCACCAATTCTAACAGAAAGCACATGAACACTAGCTTTTTTAGTTCTATTAGGATGTGAAACAATATTATAAGCATCCTCACAAAAGACTATGTGTCCCTCTTCTATGCTTTTAGTGACAAGGTCTTTCACAATTGCAACCACAGGTTCAATGTTTATTTGTTCATCAGGTTTTACATTTCTCTTTTCACTTTTAGTGATTACATTAGTTATCATAGGATGATCCTTCACCTTATCTGGGAAGGGAATCTTCTCGATATAAGGTTCAGGTAAGATATGATCAGTAATGTAGCACTCAGTGCTCCCAACAGGAACACAGTCAACAATATCTTTATAAGGTGCATGGTATTTATTCCATCCCCTTTTTGGAATTTCGATATAAGAAGCAAAAGCTCTAAAGCAATTCGTAGTAACTTCCAAATCAAGACCATAAGTATTACTAATATTTTGAAAGTCATCAGTTTCCATAAAAGATTCAATGCATTCATAATCATAATTTATACCTGACTTTCTACCTTTGTCATTCTCCCAGGCTTCAGCATTATCTTGAATACGGTCCAGAAGATCCCATTTAACTTCTTCTTTCATGCGAGTGAATGATCCAGCACAAGAAGCATTTAATAAATCCTTGTCATGTAGAGGGAGCCTTGCATAAAAGTTATTGATAATGATATTGTTGGGGAGCTCATGAATGGGACATTTGAGCATTAGTAACTTCAATCTCCCCCAAGCTTGAGCGGTACTCTCTCCATCAAGAGGCCAAAAGTTGTATATTTGATTCCGATCTTTATGAATCTCACTAGGAGGATAAAACTTTGAATAAAAGGGAGGCACTATTTCCTCCCATTCTAGAGCTTGACTATTCTTCAGCAGCTTATACCATTCCTCAGCTCTTCCTTTCAGTGATAATGAGAATAACTTCTTCTTAACTTGATCTCTAGTGATACCTGCACACTTGAACAACCCGCATAATTCGTGTATAAAGAGCAAATGATCACCGAGATGGACAGTTCCATCCCCAACATAGTAGTTATCCATAACACGATCAATAATTCTTGTAGGTATTTTGAAAACATCATTCTACGCAGGTGGTGGCTTATCTACTACCTTAGCAGTGGTAGTAGCATTACCAAATAAGAAACTCAACAAATTATCCATAAAGAAAATAAAGCAACTAGCAGAAGTAAACAATACTCACAGTAGAAGTTGCCTTTACCAGTTCCACTCACCAATAGCGCTTCACTCCCCGGCAACGGCGCCAGAAAATAGTCTTGATGACCCACAAGTATAGGGGGTGTATCGTAGTATTTTCGATAAGTAAGAGTGTCGAACCCAACGAGGAGAAGAAGGTGCTGGCTAGTGGTATGGATCAAGAATTCTCTACAAATACTTAGCAAACGGATTTTTAGGGTTTTTTTGATAAAGCAAGTAAACAAAGTACAAGTAAATAAAAGACAGTAGGAATAAATGCAGTAAGTGGCCCACTCCTTTATGCAGCAAAGGATAAGCCGGTTGTATTACTTAAGATGACCAAACGTTCTCGAGGACACATGGGAAGACTCTCAAGTGCTTTCGCTTCATATAGTTGATTAATCTTCTTTAGCTTGCTAAGTGTTGTGTGGGTGAACCTGTGCTAATGTACCGCCCCATCCAAGACTAATACATAATTGTGATTATACCCCTTGCAAACATCTGTAAGTACAAGAAAGTAATTAAGGTAGAAACCTAACCACAGCTTTAAACTCTAAGACCCTTACGTTCCTTGTGTAATGGTTTCCTAACGGGGTTTCAGGTTTCTGTCACTCCGGCAACCCCTACGATTAGTAGCCAAATACACAATGCATTCCCCTAGGCCCATATAGGTGAAGTGTCATGTAGTCGACGTTCACATGACACCACTAAAAGAAGTACACCACAACTTAAATAACAATCTATTGAAATCTTTCTCAACACAACTCCACTACTAACAACAAGATTTCTCCCATGTCCTCAATAAAAAAACGAACTACTCACAAGACATCATATGGATTATGATCAGAGATGGAATAATGATGTATAACAATCTGAACATAAACAATAATTCAATGGCTCACTCAATAACATCAACTACAAAGAGTAATCAACACCGGGAAAGTTTCTCCTATGAACTAATGCAAGATTCAACTCAATTGTTACAGCAATATGGAGATGGTGATGAGGGTGCTGATGGTGATGATGGTGGTGATGATGATGATGATCCCGATGAAGTCCAGCTTGATGGTGGTGTTGATGGCGACGATCTCCCATCTCCGGGAAGGAATTCCCCCGGCAGAAATCTGTCTGCTAGAGAGATCTTTCTCTCTCGGTGTTTTCCGCCCCGCAGAGGCGGCGGAATCTTTCTGTGGTCGCTCCCCGAGTCTTAGGGTTTCGGGAGGATGATATACGCCAGAGGGGAGAGGCTGGAGTGGGCCAGGGTGGCCACACCACCTCCTGGCGCGGCCTAGGGCTGCTCGCGCCATGGGGTGGTGTGGGCCCCCTGTGGCCCATCTCCACTCCGTCTTCTGGCATCCTTAGTCTTCTGGAAAAATAGGATTTTTCGTATATTTTCCCGGATTTTCTGATCTTCACGAATTTTGCCTCCAAACAGCACCTTTTCCATCAGAATCCTGACTACAGCGGTCCATGCTCCAAAAGTCATCAACCATGCAAAAACAGATGAAATAACATAAGTATCACCTCTCAATATGAAATATATCAATGAATAATACTGAATTAAGACATAGAATAGTGATGCAAAATAGACGTATCACTTCCTCTTAGGAGCTCTTTCTATTAAGGATGGGTCTCAGATAAGACTTTGGGAGGATAAGTGGCTGGGTAATGCTACACTCCATGACTAATATCCCGTGTTGTATTCTATTGCTCGTTACAAGGATGCGATGATCTCCACTAGGTTGGAATCATTCCCGCCCATTGTGACTTTCCGACGAGATTTTATTGGAACCAGGCTTGACTCTTGGATCGCACTGCTACATCGTCTAGCGAATGTACAACTGTCAACTAGACCAGACGAATTTCGATGGAACTTAAGTGAGAAAGGTTCTGTCTCCGTCAGTTCCTTTTACAATGCACTAGCCCAGCCAGTTATACCCATTTTAGATAATAAGATGATTTGGAAGATGAAGATACCCCTAAAAATAAAAAAATTGCGTGGTATCTTTGTCGAGGAGTTATCCTTACTAAAGATAATCTTATTAAGAGGAATTGGCATGGGAATCCTGTATGTCTTTTTTGTCATCACAATGAGACAATCAAACACCTGTTTTTCCAATGCAATTTTGCTAGATCTATATGGTCAGCTACCCAAGCAGCTTCATGCTTGTATCCACCGCATAGTATTGCCAATATTTTTGGGAATTGGTTACATGGGATAGATAAAAAGTATAAGTTACTTCTTTGGGTTGGAGCAATTACCATTATATGGTTGTTAGGCTGTGTAGAAATGAAAAAGTTTTTAATGATATAAATTGTTCTCTTCTGCAAGTTATTTACCGATGTACCGCAACACCGCGTTCTTGGTTAGTCCTACACCATGCGGGGTATCACGACCTTTTTACGGAGGTGTGTACGCGGCTGGAGGATACGGTGCGGGATTTGTTTATCCGACATGGATGGCAGCATAATCTACGGATCGGTCCTGCTTATACGTCTTAGGGATCTTACAATTTCTCAATCGGATATGTAATTCGCTTCTTTATTTTTTTTGTTTGGACATGTGAACTATGGTGGCTGTGTGCATCTTAGTATGTAGAGGCCGAGTGTAATGCTTAGACCTTTTAAGTAATAAAGCGCCCTTTTTCGAAAAAATCAGTGGCAAAGAAGCTACTGTGCTGTCCTACACTCTGAACAAGCACCTCGGTGAGCTCCTACAGAGAACAATACAGGTGCGGGTGTCACATTTCTCGTGTCGAGCGAGTCAATTGCGGCGCACAAAAACATACTAGCCACAAGATCTCTAGTTTTCATGCCCGAGTTCTTCAGAGACATGAAGGAGAAGTGCCGACAATCTGTGAAGATAGGTGACTGATGACCCACAAGTATAGGGGGTGTATCGCAGTATTTTCGATAAGTAAGAGTGTCGAACCCAACGAGGAGCAGAAGGTGTTGGCGAATGTCTAGGAGCAGGAATTCTCTGTAAATACTTATCAAACGGATTTTAAGGTTTTTTTGATAATGCAAGTAAATAAAGTACAAGTAAATAAAAGACAGTAAGAATAAATGCAGCAAGTGGCCCAATCCTTTCTTTAGCAAAGGAAAATCCGGTTGTACTACTTAAGATGAGCAAACGTTCTCGAGGACACATGGGAATATCGTCAAGTGCTTTTGCTTCATATAGTTGATTAATCTTCTTTAGTTTGCTAAGTGTTGTGTGGGTAAACCTGTGCTAATGTACCGACCTTCTTAGGACTAATACATACTTGTGATTATACCCCTTGCAAGCATCCGCAAGTGCAAGAAAGTAATTAAGGTAGAAACCTAACCACAGCTTTAAACTCTAAGACCCTGACGTCCCTTGTGCAATGGTTTCCTAACGGCGGTTCAGGTTTCTGTCACTCTGGCAACCCATACGATTAGTAGCCAAATACACAATGCATTCCCCTAGGCCCATATAGGTGAAGTGTCATGTAGTCGACATTCACATGACACCACTAGAAGAAGTACACCACAACTTAAATATCAAACTATTGAATCTTTCTCAACACAATTCCACTACTAACAACATGACTTCTCCCATGTCCTCAATAACAAAACGAACTATCCACAAGACATCATATGGATTATGATCAGAGATGATATAATGATATGTAACAATATGAACATAAACGATAATTCAATGGTTCACTCAATAGCATCAACTATAAGGAGTAATCAACACCGGGAAAGTTTCACCTAAGAACTATGCAAGATTCAACCCAATTGTTACAGCGGTATGAAGTGCTGATGATGGTGTTGGTGGAGATGATGGTGGTGATGATGATGATGATGATCCCGATGAAGTCCATCTTGATGGTGGTGTTGATGGCGACGATCTCCCCTCTCCGGGAAGGAATTCCCTCAGCAGAATTCTGTCTGCCGGAGAGATCTTTCTCTCTCGGTGTTTTCCGCCCCGCAGAGGCGACGGAATCTTTCTATGGTCCCTCCCCGAGTCTTAGGGTTTCGGGAGGATAATATACGCCAGAGGGGAGAGCTAGGGGTGGACCAGGGCGGCCACACCACCTGGTGGCGCGGCCTAGGGTGGCCCGCGCCAGGGGGTGGTGTGGTCGAGGAAATCATGACCTTGGTAGATCGTAATTTTGAGGGAGGGAGGGCTAGTTTTGGGGTTTATATGGGTGAAAAAAATCCCGGTCTTGCAGTCACATGTCATCTATTGTTCCTTTAGAATACCCAACGTACACCTTTATGGCCACCGTATTACCAGATGACGGTTGATGTAGTCTAAGCAGCCTCGGGAAACAGTGATAATATGAGCTCACGGTCTAAGGAAAAGGAGTCTAGGTATAGCTGTTGCAACAATGAACTATATGACTTGATTGTGTTGCAATCCTTCGAGGAATGTCCAATCACATCATTCTCCAATGATATGATCTCGTTGTCAATTGGCATAAATGCCCATGATCTTGAAACCCAGATCATCCTCATGACCAACGAACTAGTATGAATAGAGGCTACTAGGGACTTTGTTGTTTCATACCACACTTTTACCAATGTTTCTACTTGGCACAGTTATAGCATAATATGAAACTATTATAAACTAATTGAGATATGATAATAAAAACCTATTTATTGTTTCCCTCTAGGGCATATCTCCTTCATAAACTCATGGAGTTCCCTATCAAGTACTTGGGGCTATCAGTGAGTGATAAGACTTTGAGGGTGTAATATTGGGATTTCCTCATTGAGAAGGCGGGTCACCGGGTGGAGCCCTAGTAGGGGCTTTTTCTAGCATCGGCGGGCAGACTAGAGCTTACTAACTCTTGTTTATCGAGCTTTCTGATGTTCGCTATGAGTCTTTGCCTCCTGTTTGACTCATCACATGGGCGTATGGATAAGACCAGATCCCGCTTCTTTTGGGAAGGAGTGGGGGATAAAAGGAAGTACCACATGGTGGATTGGGCCACCGTCTGTAAACTAAAGGAGTATGGGGGTCTGGGGATCCGCAATACAAAGATCATGAACATAGCCCTGATGCTAAAATGGATCTGGAAACTTTACCAGAACGCGAAAGGGTTGTGGGCTGACTTGATCAAAACCAAATACCTAGGGGTACATGATATCTTCTCTCCCGAGGTTCCTAGGAAGGGTTCTCAATTTTGGAACTCCTTACAACGGATTAAGTGGTACTTCAAACTTGGGGCCAAACACAAAGTGCACAATTGCGAGAGGGCGGCCTTTTGGCTTGACTGGTGGACAGGATCCTCGCCTTTGAGGGATCGCTTCCTGGCCCTCTACAACTACTATGTAGACCCATTCATCTTAGTGGCAGGGGCCAGGATGGATGGGAACTGGCTCATCTTGTTTAGGCGTACCTTCGGTCTTGCTGAAGCAGTAGAATGGGATAACCTATGTAGAGAGATCGACGTTGCGATTCTGTACGGGGAGGACGATGTGGTTTCGTGGAGACTTGAGGCGTCGGGAGCCTTCTCCATTCGATCAGTGTATTTGTGCCTCTCGGAGGGAGCAGCGGTGACTCACTTTAGAGAGGTTTGGAGGGCTAGGGTGCCGCCAAAGATAGAGTGTTCCTCTGGCAGCTTATCAGAGGGAGACTACCCTCGTGTGACCATATTGCTCGCCGTAATGGTCCATCGAATGGTCAATGCGCCCTCTGTGGCGAGGTGGAAGATTGTGACCATATTTTCTTCACTTGCCCACTTGCTTCTTTCATGTGGGACTGGAACCCGGCGGGGGCCGGTGACTTCCTTGCCATCGCGCAGAGTCTCTCGGGTGCCTATCATAGATTAGTTTGGTTTACTTTTGCGGCCCAATGCTGGGCGCATTGATACATCCGCAATGAGCTTATGACTGAAGGCACTACCATTGCCAACCCGGCTGACGCAATTTACAAAATGTCTATCTACATGCAGAGCTGGAGGGTACTGGTCAGACGAAGGGACAGGGACTTGCTGGACGTGGCGCTGGACGAGGTTAGGAGGCTACACGCGAGGACGAGGGCATGAGTAGTGAGTGCATTTGATTACTCCGCTTGTAGAGCTTTATTTTGGCATGTACTTATGTGACCCTTGCTGTCCTGTGTGGCGCTATGTACTCTTTTTTTTTTGGATACAGGGGGATCGAAGATTGGTAGAACTTGTTGTAATCTGAATATTGTGGTTGCCATGTGGGCTTCACTTATAAAGTCGGGCCAAGGACCTTCAGTTTAAAAAAAAAGTGGTGGCGAGAGAAGTCTCTAGACGACGTTCCACACGCGCGCAGAAGCACACAAGTTGCGTAATTACTCCAGCGGCCGCCTGCTTGGTATTCGGGATCGATTGATGGCTTGCTGGTTCCAACGTCCATGGGTGCATACCCGAACAGTCGTCAGTTCCCATTTCCCAAAGCAGCCCAGCCCCATATAAATTGCAATGCTACTCCACTTTCTCCACAGGCCACAGCCATTCCCACCCGAACTCCTACGACCTGCATCCACCGTACCTCCGCCATGGAATGTTCGTGCACAAACGTCACCGTCGCCGCGCGCCAGGTGCAGCTTCTCAAGATCCAAGGATTCAGCGCGACGTGCATGCAGATCGGTAGACACAGCTACATCCCATCCAGATGGATCGTCGATGGTTACGAGTGGGAAGTCGTTATCTATCCTGCGTGCACGCGAAGCATTGACAAATGCAGCACTACTCCGTGGGTAGCACTGGCGTTTAAGTGTTGCAGTAAACCACGCGTATCCAGCGTGGTAGCAAGCCTCTCCTGTCGGCTCGTAGATCCGAGCGGAAAGCTTGAACCATCCGAGGAAAAGAGTGTCAAGCAGATTCAAGTACTAGTATATCCAAGCAGGCTCGCAATTTCTGTATCTCGTGCGTAGAGATGAGTTGGCAGCGTCGGGTTATGTCAAGGATGATACTCTGACCATACAGTGCGCCATCGCGGTGCTCAAGGACATACCGGCACCACGTATCCCAGCAGCTGAAGATGTTCCCGTGCCGTCCTCCAACTTGTACCAGTACCTTGGCGAGATACTGCAGAGCCAGATGGGGGCCGATGTCACGTTCCTCGTGTCCGGCGAGTCCTTGGCCGCGCACAAGAACATACTCGCCGCAAGGTCTCCTGTTTTCAAGGCCCAGTTCTTCGCTAATGTTTTTTAAATAATACATTTTCTTTAAAGTAATTTCAAGAATATTACGCCAAATAGGAATTTACAGATATAATACACCGTCGTTTTTAGAAACAACGACTTTTCGGATTCGTTTTTCCTGGAAACGACGAGCGCGGGCCGTCTTTTGAGGCGCCGAAAGGGACGCCGCGGACCCACCATGCCAGGCTGCAGGCGGACAAGGGCGCGTCGTTTTACGCGCGGACGACGAGAAGGGCGCGTCGTTGTGCGCTCGGACGACGAGCCGTGTCGTTCTACGCTCGGACGATGAGACCCCTTCTTATCCCCTCGACGCGCCTAGCCCCGCGCCGGCGCCCTCTTCTTCCTCTCTCTAGTGTTCATCTGGCCAGTTCATCTGCCCACGGTAGAGCACTGCTTTGGAGCAATCTTTTGCCCTGTTTCCCACCAATATCTGCTGCTGAAACACATTAGGCAGTTAGTATAGTCTTGATCTACTAATTGGATATTCTGGTGAGATGATTTGAGGCTTTTTTGAGGGGATTTCGTGGTGTTCTTGTGGGGCAATGGCTATGGTGGAGGTTGGTGTTGTAGCTTGAGTGGAGCTGTTCTTGAGTGGTGGTTGTTGATCTGTTGATTGGAGGCAGCTGCACGGCAGGATTTCTCACGCTTCAAGGGTAAACTCTAATATCTTGCTCACTGTAGTCATCTGTGTAGTTTTATTTCATCTGTGGGTTAGCTGCTAGATTATTCGGGTAGGTTAGCTGCTAGATTATTCGGCTATAGGATTATAATTATATTTGCGGGCTATGCAAGATTATTCGGCTATAGGAATATTAGTTTATTTTTTAGCTAAAATCTGCCATTGTATGGTCATTTGACAAATTATGGTATTTTTTTAGGCATGAAGTTATGTCCAGTAATGTAGTGTTTAGGTTCTACTATGGTGACGGTGTCGTGAAAACAAACCAGAATGCAGTTGATTTGAGCGATTTCAATTGTATTGATGAAGTGCTCCAGGATCCTGAAACCATCCATATTATTGAGCTGAAAGATTGGTTATGTGCTCGTTTAGGGCTCCCTCCCACCCATACTGTCGGTGTGCATGTATTATGGACAAAGTCAAGGATTAAACCTGATTTTTATTTGAGACCGATAGAAGAGCAAGCTAAATGGGTCAAATGGGTGAAAGCCTGTCTGCATAGGGTAGTTAACCCCAGTGTCTTAGTGCTTCCTGTGGCGAAAGAGCCTGTTTATGATCAGGGCCAGAGTAGTCAGACACACCATGCTGGTGGTGGTTATGACCATGAGCAGAGCAGTCAAGCCGAAGACGGAGGTGGTGGTGGCTACTATAATGACCAGAGCAGTCAAGGCCAAGATGGCGGTGGTTATTATGAACCTGGGCAGAGTAGTTATGCACACACCGATGGAGGTAGTTATGAACCTGGTCAGAGTTGTTTTGCACACACTGGACATGAATCAGCTGAAGGTAGTCAAGGACATGAGAAGATATTTTCAGTGGTGAGGTCGATGAGGACGAGATACACGACGGTTGGTTGCAAGATCAGATGGAAGCCGAAGATTCAGAAGGGTACAGTGATAGCTCTTATGATTCCGCTGAGTCTGACCAGGAGGACCAACCTATTCCGGCATCATGGAATCAAGACCACACAACAGCAATGAATGTGAACGATGGGCACGATTCCTCGTGGCACTATCACGCCAACAACATCTCCATTGGTGCATTATATCCTAGCAAGAGACATTTACAGGAAGCAATCGTTGAGTGGGCATTGTCCACGCAGCGGGTTTTCAAAACAAAGGTGTCATCCCAGCAATATTTGACTTTGGTTTGCGAGGTAGCTGGGTGTCCTGCCAGGGTCCATGCCCATGTTTCTCGATATGACACCAACTGGAAGGTTAGCGATGTTGTGCAGCACACATGTCAACTTGACAATGTCCTGCAAGACCATCGTAATCTCACGTCAACCCTCCTGGATAGACTGTTATACACTGAGATAGTGGAGACCAAAGCCATGGTGGTGAAAGCTATCATCAACAAAGTTGCTGTCAGATTTCGCTACAATATATCTTACGGAAAGGCTTGGAGGACTAAGCAGAGGGCACTGGAGACAAGATTTGGTTCGTTTCGAGATGGATACGACTATGTTGTTCGGATGTTGCAGACACTGCAGGCTAGGAATCCAGGCACAAACCTCGACACCCAACACTTAACATTGCCTCAAGAACCCAATTTGAGGGTGCTGCATCGATCGTTCTTCTCATTTGCTATATGCATAGAAGTTTTCACTCACTGTCGACTAGTCATTTGTGTAGATGGAACATTTCTCACTGGCAAGTACAGGGGCCAGATCTTGACTGCTATAGGTCAAGACGGGAACAGTCAAGTTGTTCCACTTGCATTTGCTTTCGTGGAGAGCGAGAACACCGAGAGTTGGGTATGGTTTTTCAGGCAGCTGAAGATAGCAGTTGTGAGGGATGTACCGAATGTATGCGTCCTACATGACAGGCATCCAGGTATAGTCAGCGCGATAAGGAAGCTGACTCAGCCTGCTCCAGATGAACCAACTCCATGGCTAGACATGCAGAGTCGGTGGTGCATGCGGCATCTAGGGGCTAACTTTTTCTCACAGTTCAGGAACAAGGCCCTTATGAACCTATTCAAGAAGCTTTGCAAGCAGAACCATGAGTGAAAGTATATCAAGTGTCGGGCCTATCTAGATGAATTCACAAAAAAACATGTTAGGCAGAGGAGAGAAGCTAGAGCAGCAGCTGTGGCGGCTCATGCGGCCGCGGTAGCTGCACAGACAATAGCTAGAGCAGCACCATCCGAGGAAGAACCAATTGCTCTTTGCAATTTGCCGGGATTTGACCAACCCGGTACTAGGAGGAGGCCTGGCAGACGGATTAAGAATTTTCAGGAATGGATAGAGCACGAGCCTGCGGAGAGGTGGTCTCTGTTGTACAACACTCATGGTGCCAGGTTTGGCGTCATGACTACAAATCTTGCCGAAACTTACAACTTTGTCTTGAGAGGAAGCAGGGCTCTGCCATTAACAACTATTGTGGAGTGTATTTTCACCGGAAGGTTGAAGTACTTCAGAGACAGACTCCAGCTTGCTCAGATGCATATCATGAACAACCCAAACACGAGGTACTGTTCAAAGATAATGGATTACATGAATGCTAAAATGGAAAAGGCTCGATCTATGCAAGTCGTCGCCATCGGTAATCAAGAACGAAGATTTGAGGTTCGCCTCCCTTCCAACAGGATCGGATCTGAAGAAGAGGTAAAGACACAAGAGGTGAGGATAGGAAATGAGGCTTGGCCGACGTGTGAGTGTACCTGCAACAAACCCAAGCTGCTACATCTGCCTTGCTCTCATGCACTTGCTGCGTGCAGGCGGTTAGGTATGGATGCGAGATCGTTTGTGTCTCCTTATTTTCTTAAGGAGTCGGTGATCAATACATGGACTGGCGAGATGATGGGATATAGAGCATGGGGCAATTTTAACAAAGTAAACCCCGGTGAAAGGATTTACATCCCAGATCCTGAACTAATGCGGACAGGCAGAGGAAGGCGACAATGTGTTCGGATCCGTAATGATATGGATGAATCTGAAGACGGGGGCCCTACTAGACAATGTTTTCTATGTAATCGTTTTGGTCATAGAGACACCAATTGCCATATCTTCGGAACTGGAGGAGCGGCTCCTCGTGGACGTGGCAGACGTGGCAGGCGAGGGAGCTTAAAGCACCTTATCACTCACACTCCCATGTCTAACTGGATGATACACCCTTATTGGCTGCAGAGGTATGAGACATTTATTCCTAATTCGTATGGAACTATGTTATAAATATTTTAGGGCCATAGTAAACAAATTGTAATTCTATCTCAGTATGCAGGTTGAAGTGGGTCGGGCTACTACCATTTGTGCGTCTGGTTGAGGCCACTCATACGCGGGAGATAGAAGGACGACACCATGGATTCCAGACCACACGCATGGCCTACGATGGGTCGTTGCTCACCTGCTTAGTGGATCGATGGAGGCCCGAGACTCATACTTTCCACTTTCGGTGGGAGGAGATGGCTCCTACACTACATGATGTCTCGTACTTGCTGGGCCTGCCGTTGGTTGGAGTGCCAATAGGCCCAGTGGATGCACCGGAGAATTGGGCCCAAGAAATGGCCCAACGATTCTATGGCATTCGTGAAGGAGTTCCGGAGTTCACGTATGAAAATCATGGGCCCAAATTTGATTGGTTGCAGAACTATCAGGTTCGTTTGTTCCTAAGTATCTTCGTATTTGATCCAACTACTTTCATATCACACGATGCTAAAACTTGTTATATTAACCAATGCAGATACAGAGGTTCGGGTACCCAGATGTTCTGATGACTGAGCCACAAATTACGCACAGCCTTGAGGAGTACTTATTGTGGCTACTTGAGAAGGTGATGTTCACCGAGAACCACGTCTCAACCATCAATGCACGCTACATCCGCTATGCTAGAGAGATCGCGGAGGCGACGTGCCAGAACGACATCACCCAGTGGAGTTGGGGGTCTGCTGTCTTAGCAGCAACGTACCGAGGTATGTGCACGGGCTGTACGCTAACCAAGAAAAAATCTGCCTTGCTAGGATGCCCATTGTTGCTACAGTTGTGGTCATGGGAGAGGTTCCCTATTGGCCTCCCGGAGGTAGCAAAAAATCAGGCGGTTATCGTCCAGGGAGAGCGCCCCGTTGTCTATGAGTCTGATATGCTGTTTGACCACGAGAGAATTGACATGCCTACATTCGGTACACATTGGACACGACGCAAGGTAATTTGAAAGGTTCTGTTAATTGCATGGTCCATATTGCACTACGAAGGAAACTAACAACTATTTAATCTAACAATGTCGTTTCGCGGGAGAACAAGTAACCCGCTGCTACCCGGCGTTCAGCGAGCAGTTCGACACGTTGAAGGAGGAATCGGTGATTTGGGAGCCGTACACCACAGCTGAAGCAAGAGCAAGATATCCTGGCGTGTTATCTATTATGTGTCGTAGAGATGAGGACTACTGGCTCATTAAATCGAAGATCATCTTCGATTGTCAGGTGGAGGAGATGTCTCAACAGAGGGTCATGAGGAAATTCAGTCTTCGCCAGATGGTAGATCCTCCATCTCCGGAGGCGCCCCTTTCATCGGACGTGCATATGTAAGTTAATATATTATGTATCTATAATTTTACACCGATTGTGTACTTACAAAATCTAACTGCAGGTACTCTCGAAAGGGTACTAAAAGAAGTGCAAATCAGTGGCTTCAACGGGTTAATACTTATATCAATGGTTGGCAGAATGCAACAGATGACGTGTGGACCGCTCCTGCGTTTGATATGGACCTATTCCGTGCATACTTACAGAGGTACATGAGCATGACACGGTTGCGTCCCGTCCACCACGCACATGATGATGAAAGATACCCTAGCCAGTCGACTATGGAGCCCAGACAATCAGCGGTAAATACATTTTTCTTCGTCACTGCACCTGGTAGCCTATATAATGTGTACTTATCCACTATACAAATGCAGGCCGATATGACATGGGAGCTACAGAATGAAGTGAATCAGCGGGGACGTTCGCTCTCGTCCGCTCCTCTTCTACTACCACGCCAAGGAGTTCATTCCTTCGTAAAGCGTGTCTAGGAAAGACTACAGAGTATCTATGCGACCATCACGTGCACGAACGTTTCAGACGTCGTTCTGCACCGAGCAGCACAGCGTCCACCTCGTCACTTCGTGGGGGAGGGCCAGCCGCGTCGCTCCATGCAGGCTCGCCCTCCACGTCACTCGACGCAGGAGCGCACCCCGCGTGCAGACCAGACACTGCTCCGAGGCTCACAGCAGGAGACACCCACTGCACCTACCCGCCATGGGCCTCGTCCACGGATCTCACAGCAGGAGACACCGAGAGCACCACCCCCAGACCAGGCTGGAGGCTCAGCGTGGCAACAACAACAGGAGACACCGAGAGCACCACCCCCAGACTAGCCTGGAGGATCGGCGTGGCAGCATCAGCCGCAGTTTGATTTCGACCAGTGGCAGCAGCAGCCGCATCTTACTTTCGACCAGTGGCACCAGCAGCAGCCGCAAGTTCCATTCATGGGCTATCGTCCTGAGGGTACGCATCTTCCTATCTATTTGGGTTACATGTAGTGTATAATAGTTGAGTACTTAATATTTCTACATGGCAGGAGGATATGGAGACCCAAGCATGTCCTCAATGGGTTCGTGGGCGACTAATGAGGAGGATCAGCAGACTCATCAGGATCAGGTGGACTGGTTTGGATTGTATCAGACGCTGCAGACTCATGAGACGCATCAGACTCCACCACCTATCCCCACACAGGATACACCGACGCAGGGTGACGGGTTAACTCTACCTCCCCGCAATGTGGTGCCTCCTAGAAGGTACGGATGGGGTACACCGACGCCAGGGCAACCTCGTGACCGGTGGCAGTGATATCTATCTATGTATCTGTCTGCGTATCTGTCTATGTATCTATGTATCTATCTGCGTATCTGTCTATGTATGAGACTTGTATTTTGTATCGGTCTAGTTATCTGTCTATGTATCAGACTTGTATCTTGTATCGGTCTAGTTATCTGTCTATGTATGAGACTTGTATCTTGTATCGGACTAGTTATCTGTCTATGTATGAGACACATTTTTTTATTCGACAAACACTACAGCATAGCTTGCAACACAATTCAACATAACTTGCGGTAAATAAATAAGAGTGCTCTCTATCCCTACGACTATGCCCTTACACTTCAACGATGCCTTCTTCATGGCCTGCTCTTCTTTCCCTTACCCTTCGACGATGCCTCGTCTTTACCCTTCTTCTTGGCCTGCCTTTCGTCCCACTCAACTCTCATCTTAGTCCCAATAGCAGGCGTCATAAATATATCATCTTCATCTTCACTCTCTTCTAGCTTGTCATTTCTCTTCTTGCCCTTACCCTTCGACGATGCCTCGACCGATGATGGCTTGCCCTTACCCTTCGACAATGCCTCGTCTTTACCCTTCTTCTTGGCCTGCCTTTCGTCCCACTCAGCTCTCCACTTAGTCCCAACGGCAGGCGTCATGAATATATCATCTTCATCTTCACTCTCTTCTAGCTTGTCATTGCTCTTCTTGCCCTTACCCTTCGACGATGCCTCGACCGATTATGGCTTGCCCTTACCCTTCGACGATGCCTCGTCTTTACCCTTCTTCTTGGCCTGCCTTTCGTCCCACTCAGCTCTCCACTTAGTCCCAACGGCAGGCGTCATGAATATATCATCTTCATCTTCACTCTCTTCTATCCAAATCCAAGGGAGCGTGATGTTCTGCTGCCTTGCCCCTTCATTAGAGAATCTTTGCTTGCTCCACCTAGCATTGATCCGAAGTAGCTCTTGCCGTATCTCCTCTGGTGTCTTCTTCGGCCACCCTTTCCTACGCAATCCCTCACGCAGCTTAGTGAGGAGACAATCACTACCAATTAGTTTCTCCAATGGGGCTGGATTGTTGTCTATCGTAAAGTTTATAGCCAAATGAAATAGGTCGACGGACATGTCTGGCACGAAACTGCGATCGTAGGGAAACATACTGGCTAAAAACAGGGTGGCTGCTGCTTAAACAACTGCGCGAGGAGGGGTTTTTATAGGGTAACATTCTGGCGGGAAAAAATCTGCCGGGAAACATTATGGCGGGAAGCATTTTGGCGGGAAAGATTTTGGCGGGACATATTTTGGCGGGAAACATTGTGGCGGGAAACATTCTAGCGGGAAAAAATCTGGCGTGTTGAAATTATAGATACATCACAACACTCTAACTGAAATGAAGATACATCAAGACACTACAACTGAAAGGAAGTTACATCAAGACACTACAACTAAAATTAAGATACATCGGGACACTACAACAGGATTTAAGATACATCAATACTAAGACATACGTCTACCTTCCCTGAGTCCAGCGCGGGTACTTCCCGGTCTTGTCCCCACGTTCCTCTGCCGCCCGCGCCTCGGCAGCTCTTTCTCTTAATCTCTTCCTTTCCGCCTCACGGACCTCCTTGCGCACCTCTTCCTGGCGCTCGCGGATTGCATTCTCTTCCTCCCTTCTCTTCCTGTTCAGCTCGCGGTTTCGAGGTTGCTTTGCTCGGAATTCTTTCATTTCTCTCTCCCGTTCCTTCTTCCCGTTCGCGGCCTTCCTTTCAGCACATTCCTCATCAAGAAAGATCTCCCTTGCACGTCGGCTCCTGTCCGCAATCTCCTGCACGGCCCATGCTGGCTGCTCGGTGTCAATCCAATGGTACCACTTGCAAAGTGGAGGAGGAGACTGCAAGCAAATCAATGGAATGAATAAAAGAACACATGATAACATGAATGGTTTATATTAACCATGCTCTGGGAACATACCGGAGGCCTCTCGTACGACGAACTTGCTTGCCGGGGCGGGCTTGCGTCGTAGTTGGGACACATGAAAAACTTCATGCCCATGCAGGTGGAGAAATCGATCGACTCCTTGACCTTCGCGAGATGGCCGCACCAACAACGCTCGTGTGTCACCCCTTGCGGCAACCTAGCATCTTTCGTCTTCGTAGGCCTATACTCGGGGTCCGAACATGGCACACTCATGATGGAAAGGGGAAGGAAATGGGAGAAATAGAGGAATAACAGGATGGAGAGATACCATCTCGGTGCCAGTATTTATAGAGGCAACTAGTAGAAATTGGCGGGAGATAACAGCGGGAACAAGTGGCGGGAGAGAAATGGCGGAAAGAATTGGCGGGAGAAAACGGCGGGAAGAAGTGGCGGGAGAGAAACGGCGGGAAGAATTGGCGAGAGAAAACAGCGGGAAGAAGTGGCGGGAGAGAAACGGCGCGAAAAAAGTGGCGGGACAAATACTGGCGGGAAGAGGTGGTGGGAGATAAACGGCGCAAAAAAGTGGCAGGAAAAATACTAGCGGGAAAAATAACGGCGCAAAATAGTGGCGGGATTAGTCTAACGTAGTGTGCATGATCCATGCAACCGTCATCTTTTCAAAAAACGATTTGGGACTGTCGTTTTTTCAAAAAACGACCAGCTGCCAGCCGTTCTTGTCAGCCTGCGGTCGTTTTTTCAACAAACGACACCAGCTGTCGTTTTCTCAAAAAACGACTTAGAGCTGGTCGTTTGTTCAAAAAACGACGGTGTATTATATCTGTAAATTCATTTTTTGGCGTAATATTCTTGAAATTAATTAAAAAAATGTATTATTTAAAAAAAATTAGCCAGTTCTTCGGGGACATGAAGGAGAAGTGCTCGCCAAGCGTGGAGGTCGAGGACATGGAGGCGGAAGCATTCAAGGCCTTGCTCCATTTCATCTACACCGACACAGTCCCTGAACTGGAGAAGCAGCAGGAAGCGTCCACGGTGATGGCCCAGCATCTGCTTGCAGCTGCTGACAGATACGGGGTGGACAGGCTCAAGCTGATATGCGAGGCAAAGCTCTCTCGTGGCATCACCGTGGACACGGCAGCGACAACTCTGGCCTTAGCCAAACAGCACAACTGCTCGCAGCTCAGGGCCAAGTGTGTGCACTTCATTGTTAGCTCTCCCGCGGTTCTTGATGCTGTCTTGGCCACCGAGGGGTATAAGCACCTCGAGGCGAGCTGCCCTCTGGTGCTTACTGAACTTCTCAAGTCTATCCATGGAGGAAGAGAATGAAGCGTAGCAGGTCCGACATTTCCCAGATTTGAGGACGCCCAGTTTCTGTTTCTTCTTGCCAGGCATATGGTCTAGTAGAAACTTGACTTGCTCCTTCCCTAAAATGGAACGGCGATGCCCTTCTAAATATCCTATGAGCCTGTCATTTATGTTGTTGTTTCAATGTCTAAGACCGTTGTATGCGCTTTTCCGTTAATGAAATCAGCTTGTATTCCCTCATGTCAAAAGACAGGGCATTGATTCAGTACAACCCCCCTCACCTAAACTCGTATAAATACGTCTAACCTCAAACACAAAGACGGCTCAGATCACTCGATACCCCTTCGTTTTTAGTATATACACATATACCAAATTCTGTACAAAACACTGTATACCTAAATCAAATAATACTTTTTCTAGCCGTACGTGTACTAGTACAACCTATACGCTACAACGAAAAATAAAGCGTCGATGTACGGATCATCGCCGGTGACGGCCGTGTCCGCCGGCGAGCCGTGTCCTCGTGCGTGGTGGTGGTGTGGTTTAGCTCGTACACGCCGAAGGCATGTCTTGGCCTTTTACATGTTTGCCGGCAGGAAAGCGCGGAGGCGGCGGCGTGCAGGTTGCGGCGACGCCGCGGCGGCGCCAGAACTTTGCCGCGGCGCCTTTGGGAAGAACGTCTGGGGCATACCGGACAGTCCGGCTCCCTAGTCCGGCTCACTAGTCCGGTGTCAATACGCCAGACTTGTCCGCGTCAAACTAATACTTGTCCGGCCATGCTAGGAAATTAAAGCCGGCTTTGTCCGGTTATATGGACGGACAGTCCGAGCTAGTTGCTTATAACTATGAAATTTCTACAGAAGTTAAATACTTTGTCCAGGCATGTTACCGGAGAATCTGCCGGACAGTCCGGTGGCCAAAAAAGTGCTACGCAACCTTTTTGCGTAAACTATTCACGTACACCGTCTTGTCTGTCCATTCCTTCCGGTCTGTCTGGTAAAAGTTCAAAACACACAAACTTGCTGGACACAACGACATGTGGCCATACTTCTCTACTTCTTGTATCATATTATATCAAACGAATCGATCTCATCGTAATTCGATAACAAATCAAAAGCATAACACTGGCGTGGTTAATTTCGCGAAAACAATGGCAAATGTAGATAGAGCACAATACATATGCCAGGAGCACGCGCGCCGGCCTAGACCCATTTGTCCCGGTTTGTATCTCAAACCGGGACTAATGGTTCCTTACGGACTGGGACATAGTTCCTCGGCCTCCTCGGGCCGTCTGGTTCGGACCAGCCACGGCCGGGACTAATGGCCCGAATCAAAGGCCCATTTTCTACTAGTGTCGGCTGAAACAACGATTGTATGAAAGCAAATAAAGTATGTTCTCTCACTCATTACATAGGATACCAAAAAGTTACTGTATGCATAAGGTATTTTGTTTACATAGAAAATGAAAAGAACCAAGTGTTGAACACAGCCTAGAAACCTTCTTCGGGACAAAAACCTGACCATATCCAAAGGTCTCGGTTCTAACAATCATCTGCGTGGCGTTTGAGATTAAGCATATTATCTTTGACGTTGTCCAACTCATTCGTAGGTGATAAGATTATTTCCGTGATCACAACTTCCCTAGTCGAGTCAACGTTAGTCTGTAAAAGAAATGCACAAGTGAATGTAGATGTTAGAAATGCACAGGTGATAGGATGTTAACCTGTGCAAGTAAGATGATAAGATGTTAGAAAAGCACAGGTAAAAGAAATGCACAGGTGAATGTAGTTGTTAACCTTTGGTGGCACCGTGGCAGTATGTTCACATCAATTCGATAGTGCAAGTCCCAAGCACACGTATCATGCTCGCGCAAAAGCCACAGGTCATACGAGACGCCCACATAGAGCCTGGGTGGACACTAGTGGAAAAGGGGCCTCCAGTCCCGGCTCGTAAGGGACTTTAGTCCTGGTCCTGATAACCGGGACTGGAGGGACGGGATTAAAGGCCCACCCATTAGTCTCGGTCCTCTTATCAGCCGGGACCAATGGGCATCCACGTGCTGTCTCTGCGGACGCTGGGTGCCCCCCCCCCCCATTAGTCCCGGTTCGTATTACGAACCGGGACAAATGGTTCTCTGTCGCGGCAGAATTTTATGCACTTTCTCTGCCGTGGCAGAGAATTTAATTTGTATTCTTTTTTTTCATTTCAAAATAGTTTTCTACGCTACCACATACCATACATGTTCGTGCATACATAAGATAACTTCTCTTAAGATCGAGCATACAAATATATACATGATAGTTACACATGGAGATCATAATTATCGGGACTAGAGCCCGTCTATTCAATTACACGGTCGGGGATCATCGGCGCCTATTCACACTAAATTCTCCGGCGTCATCTATCATCTCGTTTATCAAGAATCCTGCCAGTTGTTCAGCAATTGCTACTACGTGTTGCTGTGGTAGGAGCTGATCCCGCATTTTCTCGAACTATATAAGAAAAGGAGATCAATATGAATATCAATCATGATAACAAAAAGTGACAGTAATAAAAATAATGTTATGAATGTATTGCTTACATCGACTCTATAATCATTCAGCTCACAGGTAAACGTGCGAATGAACTCGCAAACGTAGAATCCACATAGATTCGTCCCATGTGGCTGCCTCGCGCACTTTACGAGAATAGAATTCAATCAAAATAATAATCCAGCATCATAATTGTATTGAAACTAGAAGTAAAGAGATGCGCCTACTACTTACCGAGACCGGCTTAAACGTCAGCTTCTCAGTAAAGTCACCCGTAACCGCACTCTTGAACTGGTTCCAAACCCTACCCGGTAAAGAAAATGAATGAGTTATTTATTACATGATATCTCAGGAAATCAACGAAAGAGACCGCTGTAGCGCGAAAATTATCTCTGGAGCATGTCCTGCATGTCACTAAACTGTTCCAGGGGTCTCTTTAATGGGTCCATGACTTCAACTCTTCCCTTATCAAGTTGAATGTCCATGAGAATCCAGTGGAAACTGTACACGTTTATATATACATCAGTAACTCATCAATTACACTTAACATCGAGTAAGACACTCACGTGAAATTATAAGAAAACAGTATGTGGTCACAGAAATTTTGCTCCGTTAGAAACCTTAGAAGGTTTTTCTGTGTGTCCTCGGGTTTTTCCTTTAGCGTCTGACAATGTATTTTATCTAGGTCAATGAACCCAACACTGAAGATTGACCTTCTTTTACATTCCATGATCTTCATTCTGCATAATAATAGAGTACAAAAGGATATAATTAGGATAATTACATGCAATGAACTGAACAACTGGAAAAAATGAACAGCTTATATATAGACAATGAATTCAACAACTTACAGACAATAGCAACTCATGAGACTTTTGTCGAGGGCGTCGAAAGTGTATAACTGGAAGAGTTCTGGAAACTCAACATGGACCTCTTCTTCTCGGAAGTAGTAGTCATGTGGGACTTTCGCCACGATCATTATTCTCTCCTCCTTTACGGCTTTCAAGTACCATTTATGTAAACTCCGCATTTGTGTTGGCAGTTATTGGAACTGCTCAAAGCTGACCAGAGGCTTCCCTGGGAAATATGTAGGGACTACCTGAGCCTTGGGTAACTTGTCGTTCTGGGAACCTAGCAATTCCTCAACAGTCACATTCATAGCGGCCGCAAGCTTCTTAGCTTCTTCCATATCCTGCTGGGGAGTGTCATAGGATACCACCTTGAGGGGTGGGGTCGTTTTTTTGGCCTGTTCCCCGAGCTGGGGGGCGTCCTTTCTTTTTCCGGTTGCACTTTGACTTGATGATTTGCTCCCGCTTGCACTTCTACTTGATTTGCTCTTCTTCACTTCCTTATGAAGTGTGCGTCGATAGTCATCTGGCTTATGGTGCAAGTCATATTGCGATTTTGTGTTCAGTAAAGAAAGTGCATACGCTTTTTGCTTCTCGGTGTATACCGAGGCGGGCTCGGGTTTCTTCTTTTGAAGCTGCGCAACACAATCGGCCTTTACGATCATGTCGGTTTCCTCGTCAGTACGATCGTAAGGTCTGATAGAAAGATTCTTATGAGGTACTCTTGGGAGGGGCAACATTTGTCGTTTTGGGTTCCTGCGTCGTTTAGTACTAATCGGAGGATGCGACGGAGATCGAGATGGACTCGGGCTATGGTGGTCGTAATCATAGGGTGGGCTTCTTGGAGGTGATGGAGGTGAAGGTGACATGCGACCACTCGGAGGAGGTGTTGGCTTTGGCGCCCAGCCTGGAAGCTTGATGTTGTTCTTGTCCCATAGAATGATACCACCCAGTACTTCTCCGAGTGTCCTCTCACCTTCAGGTCCAGGGATGTCAAGCTCCATTGAGTCCCACCCCATTGCGATTTCATCCACACCAACTTTAGCATAGCCAGCTGGAATCTCACGGCCATGCCAGCGTGCGCCAGGTGGATAAGGTAAAGCACATCCGACCGCCACCTTGATGGATAGGTTCTTCACCTTCTGATGGAGCTCACAAGATGCCTGCTCCTTGATTCCATCCACGGGGTAGCCGGGACCGCCATCTACCATACGTGCATCGTCAGAAGGGACCTCCGATTCTGCCACGCTGCTTTTTCGCTGAGATGGGACGGCGGTAATATTGAGTATAGGATCTTGCAGGCGCGCTGCTCCTCGAAGTTCGTCAATCTGTTGCTGATGCATTCGAAGTGTTCCTATCAACTCGGTGAACTTGTCTCCCTCCTCCTCCTGTCGTCGCCTCTTTGCTCTCTCTCGGCTCCTATAAGTATCTCTGTCTTTGGGAAACCCCATCTCCCACGTATAACTAGGGCCAAGGCCTCGTACACGTCCTCCGCGTTCGTCATTCCCGAGGACCTTTGTCAGCAAGTCTTTCTCTCTATCGGGACGGAACTTTGTTGTCCCCGCTTTAATCTCCTTCACCACTTTCTACCATGTATCCTGGGGTATCCTAATCCCGTTACTGCAAATAAGGTCCCCTGTACTTTCGTCATACTCACTCCCATGCCCAAGGAACCAATTCCTTGCCCTCAGATCCCATTCTTCACATATTGGTTCTGGAGTGATCCCTTTAGCAAGCAGCTCATTCTCTTTAGCATCCCACTTTGGCATGGCAGCCGCGTAGCCCCCTGGCCCCAGGTGATGGTGATATTTCTTCATCGCGGCATTTTTTCTTGTTTTTTTCCGACATTTCCATAGCAGGTTGTGACTCCTTGTACTTCAAAAATGCATCCCAGTTAGCCTGCTGCTTCGTTAGATAGCATTCAAATTTAGGAGTCTTCTTCGTCTTCTGATACTTTTGCCATAATGCTTTCTTCCAGTTCTTGAATAGTTCGGCCATCTTCGTAAGGGTCCACTGCTTGACTTTCTTCCTCAATGCAGCTGTATTGGCATCATCCTCACATTCTGGCAGGGTGAAATGTGTCATGAGGTCATTCCAAAGACCCTCTTTGCACCTGTCGGAGACATACTCACCCTCTTTCCCCCCTTTGGTCTTATTCCACTCTCAAACGGTGATCGGGATGCGATCCCTAACCATAACTCCGCATTGTTGTTTAAATACAGTTTTAGCCTTTTCGGGTTCCACCGGTTCACCCCGTGGTGATACCCGCGTAATTGTATAACGCGTAGATGCGTCCAACTTTTTGGCCGGGCCTCGTTTGGAATATTTTTTGCTCGATGTGGAGGCCTAAGAGAAGAAACATTCGTCAATTTATATATATATATACAACTCAGTTAATGCATCTACTGATCACCAGACTTCATATATATACCTCGCCGTCGGCTTCTCCACCACCGGAGCCGTCGGCTTCTCCTTGATCATTTCGGTCGACCTCCTCTCCCTCACCGGAGGGGTTCAGATAAATCGACGGAGATTCGGGTGGATCAACATGGGGGGTGTCGTTGATCATATCCTCGAGAATTTCTTCCTATGCTAGGTCTCTCTGGATTGGATCCATAGTTTTCTACAAAATGCACACAATAACATTTTTCATTCAATATTGCTGCATAAAATAACACTAAACAATAATATGAACACGCAATTTGCTACAATAATACTAAACAATAGCAAAATTCTAGTGATGCCCTAACCCTAAGTCCGAGCGGCCCGCAAGCACCACCACCCTAACCCTATCTCCGGGGGCCCACGAGCACCACCACTCTAACCCTAAGTCCGGGGCCCCGCGAGCACCACCACCCTAACCCTATCTCCGGGCGGCCCGCGAGCACTACCACCCTAACCCTAAGTCCGGTGGCCCTCGAGCACTACCACATTAACCCTAAATCCGGGTGCCCGCGAGCACTACCACCCTAACCCTAATTTCGGGGGCCCGCGAGCACTATCACATTAACCCTAAGTCCAGTGGCCCGTGAGCACCACCACCCTAACCCTAAGTCCGGGGGCCCGCGAGCACTACCGGACTTAGGGTAGTTATTTCTTTAGCTTAAGTCCGGGGGCCCGCGAGCACCACCACCCTAACCCTAAGTCTGGTGGCCCGCGAGCACTACCACCCTAACCCTAAGTCCGGGGGCCCGCGAGCACTACCACCCTAACCCTAAGTCCGGGGGCCCACCAGCACTACCGGACTTAGGGTAGTTATTTCTTTAGCTTATCTTTATTTAGCACTGATGCTTGTCTGTCTCAATCGACACTATAATACTACATACTATATAATCTACTACTATATATATTATTACTAGTAATAAATATATATACACAAACATATATATATACTATATTTATATACTAGTAATAAATATTACAATATAAAAAAGATACAAGAAATAAAAAAACATACACTAGAAATTAATATATACTATACTAGAAATTAATATATACTATACTAGAAATTAATAAAAAAACATACACTAGAAATATAAAAAAGATACAAAACATACTAGTAATAATTCTATCTATCTATCTATTACAAAAAACATACTAGTAGTACAAGTAATAATTCTATCTATCTATTACAAAAAAGATACTAGTAATACAAAAAAACATACACTAGAAATACTAGTAATACAAAAATATACAAAAAACAAAAAATTGGTCGGCGGGGTGCCGCCCGGGCTCGCTTGGGGGATGGAGGCAGCGCGCGGCTGGTCGCGGGGCGCCGCCCGCGCTCGCTGCGGCCGGGGACGGAGAGGAGGCAGAGTGCACGGTGGGGGGAGGGATTACCTCCCACAGCAGCGGGGCGGACGAGCGCGCGTCTCGAGAGGCGGCGACGGGGTATGCGGACGGCCGGAGAGGCGCGGCGAGGTATTTCGGCAGCCTGGCGGCGTAGTGCTACTCCTCGCTCCGGTCGATGGATTCAACCGGGGAAGAAGGCGGCGCATTAATTACCCCCCAGCCTTTAGTCTCGGTGTGTTGGCTGGAAGCGGGACTAAAGGGGGGGTCTTTAGTCCCGGTTCTAGCCACGCACCGGGACTAAAGGCTTTCGATGCCTTTTCGCCTACAGAGCCTTTAGTTCCGGATGGTGTTCTGGGCCGGAACTAAAGGCCCAAATATGCGCGCGCTGGGCCTAAGTTGGCGCCTGTTTTTTCAAATATTACAATTTGTAACTATTAGATTTTTTAAACATTTGAATTATACAGTTTTTGCATACTTATGAATTAAAAAAAATTCAACATGAAAAGTTTTTGAATTTGAATAAGTAATCCAAATCTATTTTCTGTTTTATAAAATAATTATTCTAACTAGTGAAACTAATAACCATTTTGCCATTTCCAATTTAAAAATGCATTAACTATTATATTTTGCATATTTTTGAATCTCACTAAATTTTTAACATAAAAAGTGCTTGAATTTGAATCAGAGATTCAAATCCATTTTCTGTTTTATAAAATAATTATTCCAACTAGTCAAACTATTAACCATTTTGCCATTTTCATGTGATTCCGACGCTCCGGTGGTCTTCCTCTGGCGAAACCCTAGACCGGGGGCCTCAGATCGTCTACCCATGTAGGTTTCTCCATACGAGGGTAGCCCCTTTAGGGTGTAGGGTTTAGGGTTTAGGCTTCCCTCCTCTGACTTCCCGCCATTTCTCACTATATATATGTAGGCTTGGTCATTGCCATAGCACATCTAGACTCATATCTGCCGCCTCTCTCCACTCTATCCCATGGCTTTCACCATACCTCTAACCCCAGGGAGGCGGAGATGGAGTCTTTCACGGGCTAGGAGGAAAATATTTTCCGAGGCAGAACTTCCAAAGATGCCATAGGGCGTATGCACCAAGGGCATCTTCGAGAAATTCCACCACGGGAGATTTCCCAACCCTTTCCTCCATACATGGGGATGAAACTCTCCATCCATGTTGGCTTGGTCATTGCCATAGCACATCTACACTCATATCTGCCGCCTCTCTCCACTCTATCCCATGGCTTCCACCATACCTCTAACCCCAGGGCGGCGGAGATGGAGTCTTTCATGGGCTAGCAGGAAAATATTTTCCGAGGCGGAACTTCCGAAGATGCCATAGGGCGTGTGCACCAAGGGCATCTTCGAGAAGTTCCGCCACGGGAGATTTCCCAACCCTTTCCTCCATCAATGGGGATGAAACTCTCCATCCATGTTGGCTTGTTGAGTTGCTTGCCATGGCGTATTGATGCTCCTTTTATAGGCACGGCGCCGCTTCTACTTTGTCTTCTTCCTCCGACAGGGCGTCGTGCGCTACATGCTTTATCACATCGAGCAGTGCGTCCACCCACGCGTCCTTATCCTACCGACAGCTTTAGTCCCGGTTTGAGCCCCCACCCGGTACTAAAGGTTACCCACGCGTCCTTATCCCACCGACAGTATTGTTAGATGACACAAAAACCACCTTTAGTCCCGGTTGCACCCACCAGCCGGTACTAAAGGTTAGCCACCCCCCAGATAAGGCCCTCCCAGATAAGCCTCCCCCAGATAAGGCCCCCCATCTTTTGTCCCGGTTTGAGCCCCCACCCGGGATGAAAGTTTCTCGCGCCACTGCGTTCCCGCGCTTTCCACCGGTTCCCACCTCTGTCTCAAATAAAAGGTTTAATACATTACATAGATTTATGTCTCAAATAAAAGGTTTAATTACATAGATTTATGTCTCAAATAAAAGGTTTAATACATTATTACACATCACCAACATCTAGTGTTGTGGTTTTCTTCTGTACCGTAGCCATGGAGAATCTTCATCATTTAAAAGGATGCTTGGGTCAGTTTTCACTTTGAAGGGCAGAATTTCATGAAACTTATTGTAATCTTCTGACATGTCTGTCTTATCATCCACTCTCACGATGTTTCTTTTCCCTGAAAGAACTATGTGGTGCATTGGCTCATCGTATTCTGTACTCTTTTGCTTATCTTTCCTTTTTCTCGGTTTGGTAGACATGTCCTTCACATAGAAAACCTGAGCCACATCGTTGGCTAGGACGAATGGTTCATCCATGTACGCAAGATTGTTGAGATCCACTGTTGTCATGCCGTACTTTTTGTCTACATGTACCCTGCCTCCTGTCAGCTTGACCCATTTGCACCGAAACAAAGGGACCTTAAAAGTAGGTCCATAGTCAAGTTCCCATATCTCCTCTATGTACCCATAATATGTGTCAATATGCCCATTGTCATCTGTTGCATCAAAGCGGACACCACTGTTTTGGTTGGTGCTCTTTTTATCTTGAGCGATCGTGTAAAATGTATTCTCGTTTATCTCGTACCCTTGGAAAGTACATATAGTCGAAGATGGTAACCTGGCCAACGAGTACAACTCATCTCCAACATTGGTGTTATTCATGAGATGTGTCTGCAACTAATTGCCAAAATTCTTCTCATGTTCCCCTTTAATCAAGGTTTCAGGCTTCCCCAGGTTTTCGGAGCGTAGAATATTCTTGTGTTTCTCGATATACGGAGCCACCACGGTGGAATTGTGTAGAAATGTGTAGTGTGCTTGAGTGAAAGAATGCCCGTCCCTACATACCATTGATTTCCTTCCTAGTGTGCCTTTTCCAGTCATCCTCCCCTCATACCGAGATTCAGGAACACCAATCGGCTTAAGGTCAGGAAGAAAGTCAACACAAAACTCAATAACCTCCTCTGTTCCATAGCCCTTGGAGATGCTTCCTTCTGGCCTAGCACGGTTATGAACATATTTATTTAAGACTCCCACGAACCTCTCGAAGGGGAACATATTGTGTAGAAACACAGGACCGAGAATTCTAATCTCTTCGACTAGGTGAACTAGGAGGTGCGTCATAATATTGAAGAAGGATGCCGGGAACAACAACTCGAAGCTGACCAGACATTGGACCACATCAATCTGTAACCCTGATAGACTTTCTCGATCGATTACCTTCTGAGAAATTGCATTGAGGAATGCACATACCTTCACAATGGCTAGTCGAACATTTTCTGGTAGAATTCCCCTCAATGCAACCGGAAGCAATTGTGTCATAAGCACATGGCAGTCATGAGACTTTAGGTTTTGAAATTATTTCTCTTTCATATTTACTATTCCCTTTATATTCGACGAGAAGCCGGACGGGACCTTGATACTGAAAAAGACTTCAAAAAAGATTTCCTTCTCTTCTTTGGTAAGAGCGTAGCTGTCAAGACCTTGAAACTGCCCTGGATGCTTACCGTCTCATCCTTTATGATGTTGCTGGTCCTCCCGTGCTGCCGGGGTATCTTTTGACTTCCCATACAAGCCCAGGAAGCCTAGAATATTCACGCAAAGATTCTTCATCAGGTGCATCACGTCGATTGCAGAGCGTACCTCATGCACTTTCCAATAGGGTAGCTCCCAAAATATAGATTTCTTCTTCCACATGGGTGCGTGTCCGGTAATGGGGTCTTTCGGAACAGGTTGTCCTCCAGGACCCTTTCCAAAGATTACATCCAAATCCTTGACCATACCAAATACATCAGCACCACTACGGGGGACAGGCTTCGTCCGGGTTTCTGCCTTGCCATTGAAATGCTTGCCTTTCTTCTTTAAGGGATGACTGGGCGGAAGAAAACGATGATTGTACGGGTACACATTCTTTCTACATTTATCCAGATATATACTTTCAGTCTCATCTAAACAGTGCGTGCATGCATTGTATCCTTTGTTCGTCTGTCCTGAAATGTTACTAAGAGCAGGCCAATCATTGGTGGTTATGAACAGCAACGCTTGTAGGTCAAATTCCTGCTGTTTGTGCTCATCCCACACACGTACACCTGGTTTGGCCCACAATTGTAGAAGTTCATCAACTAATGGCCTTAGGTACACATCAATGTCGTTGCCGGGTTGCTTCGGGCCTTGGATGAGCACTGGCATCATAATGAACTTCCGCTTCATGCACAACCAAGGAGGAAGGTTGTAGATACATAGAGTCACGGGCCAGGTGCTGTGACTGCAGTTCTGCTCCCCAAAAGGATTCATGCCATCGATACTTAGACCAAACCATAAGTTCCTTGCCTCACCAGCAAAGTCCAGGAAGTCTCTCTCGATTTTTCTCCACTACCGACCATCAGCAGGGTGCCTCAACATCCCGTCTTTCTTACGGTCTTCCATGTGCCATCGCAACGATTTTTCTGTCCCCCGAATCTACCCTTCGGTGGCGGCGGCGCTATGGAGGTTTTCGTGGCTTTCTCTCGGATTTTTTAGAGTTTCTACATCGGAGGCTTCTTATAGGCGAAAGGGGAGGTCGAGGGGGTGCCCGAGGCGGCTTGATACATTGCAAATGTATCTATAATTTTTGATGTTCTATGCTTGGTTTATCTACTTTCTTGTGTTTTGTCCACAGTTTGGAGTACTTTTCATATGATTTCTTGGACTAACCTATTAAGAAGAGCCACAGTGCCCGCTGTCTTATTTCTGTTGTTTTTGGTTCCAGGAAAGTCAGAAAATGAATATTCTCAGAATTGGACGGGACAAAAGCCAAAGTCGTTATTTTACCGAGGGACACCTAGAGCCAGAATATGAGACGGAGAGGGGCTGGGGCCCGGCCACACCACCTGGCCGCGCGGCCAGGCCTGGCCCGCGCCAGGGGCTGGTCTGGCCGCCTCAGGCACCCCCTCGGCCTCTCCTTCCGCCTATATATTGCCTCTGACATGGAAACCCTAAGGACCCGATCAAAAATCCACGAAAGAGTCTATAGCCGCCGTCATCTCCACCCCTAGATCGGGAGCAATCTGAAGCTCTTCCCGACACCTGACAGAGAGGGGAATTCACCCTGGAGGCCTTCTTCATCATCATGCAAGCCTACGGTGTGATGCGTGAGTAGTTCATCTCTAGACTACGGGTCCATGTAGTAGCTAGATGGCTGGTTCTCCTCCTTTGTGCTATCATGCCTAGATCTTGTGAGCTCTGTTCATGATCAAGATCATCTATTTGTAATTCTGCATGTTGTGTTTGCGGGGATCCAATGGATATTGAGATGCTATTTCAGATTGATTATTGATTCTATCATGTCTTTATTATTTGTGATCTTGCATGCTTTCCGTTGTTAGTAGCTATCTTGGCCAAGTAGATGCTAGCAACTCCAAGAGTTAGTATTTATGTTCGATAGTGGGTTCATGCCTCCGGTAATCTGGGGAAGTGACAGAAATCTCTAAGGTACTAGATGTGTTGTTGCTACTAGGGAGAAAACAACAATCCTTTGTTCATAGAACAATCATATTGTTTACTTTACATTAAATTCGTAATGCAATTATCCGTTGCTTGCAACTTCATACTAGAGGGGGTTCGGATGATAACCTGAAGGTGGATTATTAGTCATAGATGCAGTTGGATGGTGGTCTATGTATAATGTTGTAATGCCCGATCAAGTCTCAAAGGAGTCAAGATGATTAGTATATGCTTGTATGCTTTCTCGATATTTATCAATTGCCCTGCTGTAATTTGTTCACCCAGCATGTTATCTATCTTAAGGAGAGCCACCTCTAGTGAACTATGGAACCCAGTTCTTTCTTTTACAATCAATCTACAAATTGTTTACTGCTTTGTGTTTACTTTATGAAAACTATTACTTCCTTCCATTCGATACGTTTAATCCTTTGTTTTCAGCAAAACCGGTGAGATTGACAACCTCATCGCAAGTTGGGGACAGAGTTATGTGGTTGTGTTGTGCAGGTCTCCACGTTGCTGCTGGCACCGGTAGTGCGCCCTGCCAACGTTCAGCTAGCAACACTGAAAGGGAAATGGACGACGCCTAGAGGGAGGGTGAATAGGCGTTTTAAAAATAATTACGGTTTAGGCTCTAATAAATACGGAATAAAACTTAACGTTTAATTTATCAAGCCAAAACCTATATCCACTAGTTTCACTAAGTTCACCAACAACCTATGCTAAGCAAGACAAGGAACAAGGAGATAGCAAGATATAGTATTTGAAGCACAAAGGCTATCACAATGTAAATTGCATAGGTAAAGGGCTCGGTTGAGAGATAACCGATGGACGAGGAGATGATGATTTGTTTCCCGAAGTTCACTTCCAAAGAAGCTACGTCTCCGTTAGAGAGGTGTGGGGGTGCAATGTACTTCGAACGCCACAAATAGCTCACCTCGAGGTGTGGTGGCTCGATGCTCACCCAACGCCACACAAGGCCTCACCAAGGATGCGAAGCCACGCAACTCACCGACGCCACAAAAGGCTCACCCTATTCTCCCGTGAGCTCGCCACAAAGGCCTACTCACGTTCCACTATGGGACACTTGAGGGTGGTCACCGAACCCGTACAAGGCTTGGGGCAATCTCCACAACTCAATTGGAGGGCTCCCAAGAAACGCCACAAAGGCTCTACAATGCCACAAAAGGCCAACAAGCTTGGGGAACCTCCACAACTCAATTGGAGCCCCAAGAACAATGCCACAAAGGCTACAAAGCCACAAAAGGCAACAAGGCCACAAAAGGCTACAAGACCACAAAAGGTCAACAATCCAACCACACAACCGTCTAGGGTTCCAAGAACCCAAGAGAAACAATCCCAAGGGATTGAACTCACCGAATCTCCGAGGAGAACTCAAACATATGCACCAAATGCAAGAGGCAAGTCCTTCTCTCTCAAATTCCACCAAAGCTACAAAAGCTATTGGGGGAATAAGGGAGGAAGAACACAAGAGGAGAACACAAAACTCTCCAAGATCTAGATCCCAAGGATTCCTTCACAAAGAAGGGATTTTTCTTGGTGGGGCTTGTAGATCTAGATCTCCTCTCTCAAATCCCTCAAAAAGATGCAAGAATCATAGGAGGGAGAAGGGGAGAGGGCAAGCTATTCAAGGTCAACAATGGAGGAGAGAGAAAGCCAAAAACCAAGAAGAACAAGTGATAGGGGCGAAGGGGAAAGGGGAGCTCCTTTTAAAGGGATCCCCGATCTGCCCGTTACCCACAGATTCGCACACGGCCGGTAGTACCGGTGGGTGGCCGGTACTACCGGTGGCACCCAGCCAACGGTCAGAAAACAGCAACGCAAAGAACAAAAACGCGAGCCTGGCCGGTACTACCGCCACTTCACCGGAACTACCGGTGGCAAGAATGTCCTAGCGGTACTACCGCCTGAAAATCCGATCCAAGTTCCGTCAAATAGCGCTAACAAGGCAGAGAGGGTACTGAACCAAAATTTGGGTTGCCGGAAGTTGGGCCGGAATTAACACCGGTACTACCGGCGGCATTTCTTCCCCGAGCGGTACTTCCGGCGTCTGGCCGGTACAACCGGTGGCCCACCGGAACTACCGGTCAGGCAAAAACTTCAGAACCAGAACTGCCACAACTTTTGCATCCGAACTCCAAACGAGATGAAACCAATTTTGTTGGAAAGATAACGACGTGTAGAATCCAACAAAAATATTGGGTATCACCAAGGGAGAAAATACCAAGGGAGAAAATACCATGAATATATATGTGAGATACCTCCCAAGGTGTGGAGCCAGAAAACCCGCAAGATCAAAAACGCAATAAGATATGCAAGGGAAATCCGTTTTTGATGAACTAGTGCTTGTTATGAAGATAACCACAAGCTCTAGATCCTCACATGGACAAGAAACAAACAACAACCAAGAAAAATGATGTTATGAATGCAAAGGTTTGAGCTCTCTCCGAAAGATACGAACGAGTCACCCACTCGAGAGCCCCTCTTGATAGTATGGCTATCTATCCTAAACCCGGTCTCCCAACACTACACGAGACCGGTAAAATAGAAACCCTATCAAGATCATACCTTTGCCTTGAGCATCCCACTTGAGCTTGATGTAGACGATCTTGTCACCTTCAAGATGGAACACCTTTCTTGATTGCTCTTGCTTGCTCTTGCTTGATGAAGACTTGCGAATGGCTCCCCCATACTCCATGGGAAAACCACTTCTTTGACCTTGTCTTCATTACTCCATGAACGCCAAGGATGGCAAGCTCCAAGCATGAGATCTTCTAGAGATGGTGCATCTTGAGCTTGCACTTCATTTCTTTATGATGTCTTGAAGATATCCATGAGGAACTCCATCTTCTTCTTCTTCAAGACATACTTAATCTTCTTCTTATACTTGATTCCAATAGGCACAAAGCCCTTGGACATTGCTTCTTCTTATTCATCCTTGAAACCAACACATGGTCCAAGCGATGCAAATGGACAAACCTACAAGTGAAACTCAATTTGCACATTAGTCCATAGGGATTGACATTAATTACCAAAACCACACATGGGGGCATACATGCCCTTTCAAACACCTTTGGGGTGTTTCCTTGCTCTTACTGGATTGATAACCTTGGTTTCATACTGAGGGAAAACTTGTTGTTGTGCTCATCATACCTTCCTCTTGGGGTTCCCCAACGAGCTCGATATATTTTAGGCCATCAAGCAAATTTTCTGGCGCCGTTGCCGGGGAGTCAAGGATATCTTCACAAGGGGAGTCCCTCATAACCAATCTCTTTACTTTGTTATTTTTTTTTGCTTAGTTTCTTTTTGCCTTGTTTGCTTGTTTCTTGATCAAAAACACAAAAAATTAGTTTTACTAGTTTGCTTTCTTTATCAAAAACACAAAAAATGACTACTCTGGAAAATACTAAGTTGTGTGACTTCACTAGCACCAACAACAATGATTTTATGAGCACACCTATTGCTCCACCTGTTCTTGAAGCTACTTTCTTTGAGATAAAACCTTCTTTACTCAATCTTGTTATAAGAGAACAATTTTCTGGTATTGGTAATGAAGATGCTGATGCCCATCTAAATAACTTTGTTGAACTTTGTGAGATGCAAAAGCATATGGATATAGATGGAGATATTATTAAGCTTAAATTGTTTCCTTTCTCTTTGAGAGGAAAAGCTAAAGAATGGTTAAATTCCCTAACTAGGAATAGTATTGATTCTTGGACTAAATATAAAGATGCTTTCACTAGAAAATACTATCCTCCTGCTAACAATCTGATAATGAACATGTTGCTCAAGCTTGGGAAAGAATGAAATCTTTGGTAAAGAATTGTCCCACTCATGGACTGACTCCTTGTATGATCATCCAAACTTTTTATACAGGATTGAACTATTCTTCAAGGAACCTATTGGATTCTGTTGCTGGTGGTACCTTTATGACCATTACTTTGGGTGCTGCAACAAAGCTTCTGGATAATATGATGGTTAATTACTCTGAATGGCATACTGAGAGAGCTCCACAAGGTAAGAAGGTAAATTATGTTGAAGAAACCTCCTCCTTGAGTGATAAGATTGATATTATTATGTCTATGCTTGTTAATGGGAAAGCCCATATTGATCCAAATAATGTTCCCTTAGCCTCTTTGGTTGTTCAAGAAGAGCAAGTTGATGTGAACTTTATAAGAAATAATAATTTTAGCAACAATGCCTACATGAATAAATTTGGTAACAACAATTATAAGCCATATCCTCCCAACAATGGTAATGCTTATGGAAATTCTTACAACAATAATAGGAGTGCTCCCTCTGAACTTGAAGTTATGCTTAAGGACTTTATTAGTAAACAAACTGCTTTCAATAAAACTATTGAGGAAAAACTCTCTAATGCTGAAAGAAATATAGCATCTTTAACTGAAGCTCAATCCTCTTTGAATAAAATGGCTGCTAAACCTGAGACTAATGATAATCCCTTTGCAGCTACTAATGCCATACAAATAAGAATTGATGAAAATGTTAGACTATTAGCTGAATTGCATGCTAAGTGGGAAAGAGAAGATGAAATTGCTAGAAACATTAGTGTTTCTACTATCACTACCACTAGTGTTGAGGCTAGTAATAGCTCTACTACCTTAGATGATAATTATGATTTTGATCTTGGTGGTTTCAATATCTCTAAAGTTATTAAGTTCCTACAAAAGCTTGCTAAAAGTCCTAATGCTAGTGCTATGAATATGGCCTTTACAAAACACATTACTGATGCTCTCATAAAGATTAAAGAAGAAATGATGAAACATAAAGCTTCCATTCCTATAAAACAAGAAGATGGCTAGGAACCTGTCATTAATATGAAAGTGAATGATTTTGATTTCAAAGCTTTATGTGATCTTGATAGTAGTGTTTCTATTATGCCTAGAAGGATTTATGATATGCTTGATTTGCCACCACTTGAAGATTGTTATTTGAATGTCCCACTTGATGATAATGCTAAAAAAACTCATGGGGAGTATTAATGATGTTCTTATTATGGTTAACAATGCCTATGTCCCCGTTGATTTCTATGTTTTGGATGTTGAATGCAATGCTTCTTGTCCTATTATTTTGGGAAGACCTTTTCTTAGAACTGTTGGTGCCATTATTGGTATGAAAGAAGGCACCATTAAATATCAATTCCCACTCAAGAAAGGTATAGAACACTTCCCTAAGAAGGGAGAGAAGATTTCTTTTGCCTCTCCTATGAAAACAAAATTTGCTCTTAATGCTTTTTCATTTGAGAACACTTGATCCTTTTTCTTGCTTCTTATGCCTAACTTAAAGGTGTTAAAGAAAAGTACTTATTAGGAGATAACCCAAAAGTTTTAGATGACTCTTGGAAGTTATTACTTCAGTAATAACCGCTCCTTATCCTTTTTATTTGCTTTTTGTGCCAAGAGTAACCTCTAATGAGAGAGAAGTAATGATTGGGAAAGTTGATGTCCCGAAACAGATTTTTGTGCTTCACCGTAAAAATTCGTGTAAAATCTCTGTACGTCCTTTTGAGGCGTGAATTTTGTGCTTCTTCCCCAGGTTGTTATCTAACTTTCGTTAGTTCAACACTTTTTGATTTGAGCAACAGAAGATCTTCGAAAAATTCGTCTTTACCTGCTGGTCTGTTTTGATAGATTTCTGCCATTTTCTGCATTTGCTTCTTGTTGGTTCCTTTTTGTGTTCTTTTGGGGAATTGAGCTTTTTGAGGGAAGTGCTACAGTAGCTAGTGTTTTAATGGAAGTTTTATTGGTGTTGGAACTGAACCTAAAGACTTATTATCTTGAGTGCACCAATGTTGCTAATAAAGATTGTGTGAAGTTTTGTATGAAGGAAAAATTTCAGGTGAATGGAAGGAATGAGTAATGAGGTGAAGGATGGACTAAAGCTCAAGCTTGGGGATGCCAAAGCTTGGAGATGCCCAAGGCATCCCCTTCTTCATCAATAAAAATCCCAGGTTTCTCCCAAACGCTTCATTTTTATTGTTTCATGCATAGTTGTGTTGTTCTTGGATTCTTTTTCGTTTTTGTTTTGGTTTTTCGTTTGATTTGTTTGCTTAGTTTGCTGAATAAATTGGTTGGACCCCCTCTTTCATACATTGGTTTTCAAATAGTTTGGTTTGGTTTGGAAAAGAGTAGGAAAATTCATGCTTAAGTGTTAAAGAGAGCTTGTTTTTGACTGTGGCCTATGTTTTGTCATGCCATGCTCGATATTTTTTTGGCTTTATGCTTAGTATTATTTGCTATAGCATGACTTGTTATAAACAATTGAGATTGCTTAATGTGCCTTGGATGAACCATTCGTTGTTTTAGCATATTAAAGCATAGTATTGTGGTATTCTCCTTTGATGCTTTATTTGGGTTGACTTGGCGCATGCTCACACCATGTTATGACTATCTCAATTCACCATAAGCCTTTATGATCCTTTAATTTTCAACTTGTAGTGTCACTTTATGCTTTGATCAATGATGTTTTGTCGCTCTGCATGATTATGGCCATTATTGTTCTCTTAGTTTGTCGCTCCCAGTCTTTTGCTAGCCTCCGCAACCAAGTATGAGTCCCACTCATGCATCCAACTCCCTAAACCAAGTTATTCCAAATAGTACACCATACATACCTATCAGCATATGCTATTCCAAGTATATTCATGTTCTTGTTTACCTTCCAAATTAAACTTGTTATGAGAAAACAGGTGATTAAAGCTCTCACAAACTTGATGGCACACTTTACTTTTCTTGCCCTTAATAAACTTGAACCATTGTGTCGTATATGTTGTATATTCTTGCACTTATTTGTTGGGGATTAGCAAAACCATGATGTCATGGGGAACTCTTTCAACATTGCACGGGTAGTTTGTACCTAGTTGATATCATGCTCTTTTTTCTATGGATGCCGTCGATGTGAAATGAAAGGGGAGCTTATAAGTCCATGGAGTTATGTATATGTGTTAGACAAACGCCTGGGCCGCTGGTCTAATCCATGCTGACATGGTGGAAACCTGTAGCGTAACCATAATGAGCTGTCTATGAAGAATTCTTCTTATAAAAAAAGAGTCCGATATTGAAAAAAAGAGAAAAAGAAAAAAAAGAGATTATGAAAAGAGGAAAGAGAAAAAAAAAGCACCATAGTCCCATGGTAAATAAGAAGATTGCTGAGATGCTCGTTGTCTGCTTGCCTTGTCATTTTGATATGGGGATTCTTCCGTATCATCGGGCAAGGGGTACCCCGTTGGCGGTTCTCTATGATACACATTTAGTTACGATCACAAGAACTTACCGGTGACTAAACTTGAGTAGCATGAGGAGCGGCCCTCGTATTCAAGGGACATGAGATTTCTAACTTATACTTTGTCAAGCATGTACACCATAGTTTGTTCACTTTAACCTTAATCACTTCAAGATGCTTATGATAGGGGCAATGAGAGCTGAAAGCTATTAAGTACCATAATTTTTGGAAGCTCTTTATGAGACTTGAGTCCCTACTTCCTTCTATGAAGGCCTTTCTTCCACTTATATATTGAGTCTCCACCTTCTATCTTTACGAACCTACTTTGAGAGCATAGTGGCCATTCTTAGTTCTATGTGCATTGTCCCAAGACTTGTTGATTGATGCATACCTTGATATTGCTTGTTTTAAACTATTTGTATCTAGTAACTCTTATGAACTTTGAAGGTGTCCTATGCATTTATATTTTCTACTCTATGAGGGACAAGCTGAATACTACCATGCTATGTTTTCTCTATGTGAAACAAAGAAACGTCTTGCAAAGCATTGTTATTCATGAATCTTTTGTTTGTGCCTTTTCATGTTGCATCATAGTTTCTTTGCTTATTGTTAGAACTTTGTCTTTCATGTTATGATTGAAGTACTATGATCCCAGCTTTGAATGTTTTGCAAATACTTTGATCAAGTCTTTGATGGTGCATGTCACCTCAAAAATTATTCTTTCTTTTTATCACTTACCTACTCGAGGACGAGCAGGATTTAAGCTTGGGGATGTTGATACATTGCAAATTTATCTATAATTTTTGATGTTCCATGCTTGGTTTTATCCACTTTCTTGTGTTTTGTTCCAACTTTGGAGTACTTTTCATATGATTTCTTGGACTAACCTATTAACAAGAGCCATAGTGCCAGCTGCCTATTTTCTGCTGTTTTTGGTTCTAGGAAAGTCAGAAAATGAATATTCTCGGAATTGGACGAGACAAAAGTCAAAGTGCCTATTTTTCCGGAAGGGATCAAGTGCCAGAATACGAGACGGAGAAGGGTCAGGGAGCCACCACACCACCTGGCCGCGCGGCCAGGCCTGGCCCGCGCCAGGGGTGGTGTGGCCGCTCCCGGCACCCCCTCGACCTCTCCTTCCGCCTATATATTGCCCTCGAGACGAAAACCCTAAGTACTCGATCAAAAATCCACGAAAGAGTCTGTAGCCACTGTCATCTCCATCCCTAGATCGGGAGGGATCTGAAGCTCTTCCCGTCACCCTGCCGAAGAAGGGAATTCACCCTGGAGGCCTTCTTCATCACCATGCAAGCCTCCGGTGTGATGTGTGAGTAGTTCATCCTTGGACTACGGATCCATGTAGTAGCTAGATGGCTGGTTTCTCCTCCTTTGTGCTTTCATGTTTAGATCTTGTGAGCTCCGTTCATGATCAAGATCATCTATTTGTAATTCATACATGTTGTGTTTGCGGGGATCCGATGGATATTGAGATGCTATTTCAGATTGATTATTGATTCTATCATGTCTTTGTTATTTGAGATCTTGCATGTTTTCCGTTGTTAGTAGCTATCTTGGCCAAGTAGATGCTAGCAACTCCAAGAGTTAGTATTTATGCTTGATAGTGGGTTCATGCCTCTGGTAATCTGGGGAAGTGACAGAAATCTCTAAGGTACTAGATGTGTTGTTGCTACTAGGGAGAAAACAACAATCCTTTATTCATAGAACAATCGTATTGTTTACTTTACACGCAGTTCGTAAAGCAATAATCTGTTGCTTGCAACTTAATACTGGAGGGGGTTCAGATGATAACCTGAAGGTGGATTATTAGTCATAGATGCAGTTGGATGGCGGTCTATGTATTATGTTGTAATACCCAATCAAGTCTCAGAGGAGTCAAGATGATTAGTATATGCATGTATTGCTTTCTCGGTGTTTGTCAGTTGCCCCGCTGTAATTTGTTCACCCAGCATGTTATCTATCTAAGGAGAGCCACCTCTAGTGAACTATGGATCCCGGTCCTTTTTATTTACATACAATCTACAACTGTTTACTGCTTTGTGTTTACTTTCTGCAAACTTTTACTTCTTTCCATTCGATACGTTTAATCCTTTGTTTTCCGCAAAACACGGTGAGATTGACAACCTCATCGCAAGTTGGGGACAAAGTTCTGTGGTTGTGTTGTGCAGGTCTCCACGTTGCTACTAGCACCGGTAGTGCGCCCTGCCAAAGCTCAGCTAGTAACACATTTGGGGTGTTTCCTTGCTCCTACTGGTTCGATTAAACCTTGGTTTCATAACTGAGGGAAAACTTACTGTTGTGCTCATCATACCTTCCTCTTGGGGTTCTCAACGAGCTCTATGTCGAAAGTCGAGCGCATCACTACATTAGTATAATTTTTTTGCTATGATGTCTCCGGCGAAGCTAGTTTTTTGCTACATTAGAAGAACTTTGTTGCTACAACCGTCTTCTGGTTTTGCTACAACAGCGTCAATCTTTTGCTACAAGGTCTCCGGTGAGAGTCACCGGCGAGTTTTTCCGACGATGTTTCCGACGAAGTCGTTTTGCTACATTAATACACAACTTTTGCTGCATGGTCTTCGGAAAGGTCTCCGGCGAAGTCTCCAGCGAGACGTTCTCTTTCTGGAACGAACCCTTTTTTTGCTTCGGAAGCAAAAGCGGGAATATACGTAGCAAAAACCGGGTGTTCTGGAGCAAAACCGGGATTTAGAAGACACGTGGCGCGCGGGGGGGGGGGGGGGGAGGACGATGGGAAGCCCCCATGGTCCGGGGACGCCTAGCGTTGCCCTTCGAGGAAGCACCGCGGTAGAGGCACACAACGTGGTGCATGTAGTGGGAGCGAGCGAGCATCGGGAACGCGACCCGACCGAGCAGGACACGCTCGTGGCCACGGGCGCCCCGATCAAAGCGCCCCGAAGCGTAGAGAGAGGGAATCTGTCCCCGCTTTCACATCCTACTGTACATGCCCATTTTTCTCGTTTTGGCCTCGGACACGCGCGCACGCGCCACACCACACCAGCAAAAGTGTGACCTAGCCGACCCGACCTGCTCCTGCCCCAGAGACCCCATCCATCATTCCAAGCCAAGCCCCGCGTCGCACGCACCGGAGAGAGGGACAGAGGATGGTGTCGATGAGCACGATGCCCAATCCGTTTAATCCTTTGTTTTCAGCAAAACCGGTGAGATTGACAACCTCATCGCAAGTTGGGGACAGAGTTCTGTGGATGTGTTGTGCGGGTCTCCACGTTGCTGCTGGCACCGGTAGTGCGCCCTGCCAACGTTCAACTAGCAACACCTTTGGGGTGTTTCCTTGCTCCTACTAGATTGATAACCTTGGTTTCGTACTGAGGGAAAACTTGCTGCTGTGTGCTCATCATACCTTGCTCTTGGGGTTCCCCAACGAGTCCTAGAAAACATATAAAATACCTCAAATGGTTGACAAAGCAAAGCAAAGTAGATACTAAACAAGCATGGAACATCAAAAATTATAGATACGTTTACGACGTATCAAGCATCCCCAAGCTTAACTCCTACTCGTCCTCGAGTAGGTAAGTGATAAAAAGAATAATTTTTGAGGTGACATGCACCATCACAATCAAGATCAAACCATTTGCAAGGATTAAAAGATGGGATCAAAGTACTCTAAACATGAGCATGAAAGATGAAGTTTTAACAATAAGACATAGTAACTATGCATGCAACATGAAAGGATACAAACAAAGATCATGAATAACAATGCATTGAAAGATGTTTGTTTGTTTCACATATAGAAAACATAGCATAATGGCATTCATCTTGTCCCTCATGGAGTAGCAAAACATAAATGCATAGGACACCTTCAAAGTTCATAAGGGTGACTAGATACAAATAGTTCAAGAACAAGCACTATCAACATTATGAATCAATCAATAAGTTTTGGTACAATGCACATAGAACTAAGAATGACAACTATGCTCTCTTAATTGGATCATAAGGATAGAAGGTGGAGACTCAATATAAAAGTAAAAGAAAGGCCTTCATATAAGGAAGCAGGTATTCAAGTCTCATAAAGAGCTTCCAAAAATTATGGTACTTATTAGCTTTCAGCTCTCATTGCCCCTATCATAAGCATCTTGAAGTGATTAAGGTTAAAGGGAACAAACTATGGAGTATATGTTTGACAAAGTATAAGTTGGCAATCTCATGTCCCTTGAATACGAGGCCGCTCCTCATGCTACTCAAGTTTAGTTACCGGTAAGTTCTTGTCATAGTAAGTACATGTGTATCATAGAGAACCGCCAACGGGGTACCCCTTGCACATGATACATGAGCTATCCTATAATCAAAATGACAAGGCAAGAAGACAATGAGCATCTCAGCAATCTTCTTATTTACCATGGGAAAATGGTGCTTTTTTCTCTCTTTCCTCTTTTCTCATCTTTTTTTTCTTTTTCTCAATCTATATCTCTTTTTTATATAAGAAGAATGCTTCATAGATTGCTCACTATGGTGATGCTGCAAGTTTCCACCATGATTAGGCATGGCTTAGGCTAGCGGCCCAGGCGTTTCTCTAACACACATACATAACTCCATGGACTTACAAGCCCCCCTTTCATTTGACACCGGCGACATCCATAAACAAAAGAGCATGATATTAAATGGGTACAATGCACAAGTGCAATGTTGAAAGTGTTCCCCATGACAGCATGGTTCTGCTAATCCCAACGTATAAGTGTAAGCATATACAACATAGATGACACAATGGTTCAAGTTTATTAGGGGCAAGAAAAGTAAAGTGTGCCATCAAGTTTGTGAGAGCTTTAATCACTAATTTTCACATAATAAGTTTAATTCGGAAGGTAGATAAAAACATGAATATACTTGGAATAGCAAATGCTAATAGGTAGATATGGTGGACTCTTTGGAATAACTTGGTTTTATTTGGAGTTGGATGCATGAGTGGAACTCATACTTGGTATGGAGGCTAGCAAAAGACTGGGAGCGACCAACTAAGAGAGCAATAATAGCCATAATCATGCAAAGCGACAAAACATTATTAATTAAAGCATAAAGTGATATTACAAGTCGAAAACTAAATGATCATAGAGGCTATGGTGGCTTGGTATAGTCTTAACATGGTGTTAGCATGCCCCAAGTCAACCCAAATAAAGAATTTAAAGGAGAATACCACAATATTATGCTTTTAATAAGCTAAAACAACGCATGATTGTTTCAAGGCACATTAAGCAATATCAATTGTTTATAACATGTCATGCTACAACAAAAATCACTAAGCATAAAGCCAAAACAATATCAATCATGACATGATAAAGTCTAAGTCATAGTCAAAAACAAGCTCCTTTTATACCACTTAAGCATGAACTTTCCTACTCTTTTCCAATCCAAATCAACTTTATTTGAAACAACTCACAAATATAATAATAAATAAAGATTAGTGGGCTTGTCTCACAAATCCACAAAGAAGAACTAAAAAGTTCTAAACTGAAAGCACAAGAAAACTAAGGCTAAACCCAGTGCTAGCAAAAGAGAACACTCACAAAATAATAAGAATGAAAAGTAGAGTGTTCTAAACAATGAAAGCAGAGTGTGTCTCTCTCCAAAAGAAGTGCTGGGATCCAACCAACTTATTGCAGCAAACCAAGCAAAAGAAAACTAAAAAAAAACAAAGACGCTCCAAGAAAAACACAACAGTGCATGAAACAATAAAAACGAAGTGTCTAGAAAGACCTGAGATTTTTATTGATGAAGAAGGGGATGCCTTGGGCATCCCCAAGCTTTGACACTTGTATCTCTTGAATATTTCTTGGGGTGACGCGGGGTGGCATCCCCAAGCTTGAGCTTTTGTCCATTCTTCATCTCATTACATCATTCTTTCCGTACACCTGAAAATTTCCTTCATACAAAACTTCACACAATCTTCATTAGCAACATTAGTGCATTCAAAAGATAATAAACCTTTGGGTTTTAGTTTTAAAATAGAAAAACTTTCATTAAAAACACAAGCTACTGTAGCAATTCCATCAAAAATCTCAATTCACCAAAAAGAACCCAAAAAGAAATCGATAAAGAGGCAAATGCAAATAATGGCAGAAATCTGTCAAAACAGACTAGCAGGTGAAAACTGATTTTTTAGAAGATCTTATGTTGCTCAAATAGAAACGTGTTGAACTAATGGAAGTTAGCTAACAACCTAGGGGATTTATTTTGAAAATTACAGCTCAATCCGACATACAGAGATTTTTCAAGAATTTTTACAGTGAAGCACAAAAATCTGTTTCGGGACAGCACTTTTCCAAATCTTATTTCCCTCTCATTAGAGGTTATTCTTGGCACAAAAATCAAATAAAAAAGGATAAGGAGAGGTTATTACAGAAGTAATAACTTCCAAGACTCAAGAAAATTATTGGGTTATCTTCCAAGAAGTACTTTTTTTTAACGCCTTTAAGTTAGGCATGATAGTTTGAGAAGATGCTCACATAAGAAATATGAATTGAAACTAAAAGAGAGCATTAAGAAGCAAATTCAAAGTATATTTAAGTCTAACCCACTTTCTATGCATAGGAATCTTGTAAAGAAACAAGTCATGAAATCACAAAGCAACAAGCATAGTAAAGCAGAACAAGTGCAACTTCAAGACTTTCAACATAAAGAGGGGAAACTTAATATTGTTGAGATACATAAAACCATGTTTCCCTCTCTCATAATAACTTTCAGTAGCATCATGAATAAAATTAACAATATAACTATCACATAGAACATTCTTATCATGAGCCACATGCATAAAACAATTATTACTCTCCCTATAAGTATAGTCATTCTTATTAATCGTAGTGGGAGCAAATTCAACAAAATAGCTATCATTATTATTCTCATCACCATAATCATCAAATATAGGAGGAATATTGTAATCATAATTAATTTTCCTCTCAATAGTAGGTGGACTGAAAATATCATACTCATCATTGTAATCATCATATATCGAAGGTATAGTATCATCAAAGTAAAATTTCTCCTCCATGCTTGGGGGACTAAAAATATCATACTCATCAAAACCTGCTTCCCCAAGGTTAGACTTTTCCATAGCATTAGCAATAATGGTGTTCAAATAATTCATACTAATAACATTTCTATTAGCACGCAAATAAAGTTCCATAGGTTTTTTAATTTCCTCTTCAAACACTTCATGTCCTAACTCAAGATAAATACTATAAAGTTATCTAATTTTGTTGTTGTTTTCCATTAAGCCTAACTAGTGAAAATAAAAACAAGAAACAAAAAGATAAGATTGTAGAATCTAAAGGAAATAACTTCGAGCACTCACACAACGGCTACAGTAGTAGAAGATAGCTTAGTAGCCAGAGGATGTGAGTACCTTTTACCTTACCTCCCCGACAACGGCGCTAGAAAATAGTTTAATGTCTACACACTTCTATTCTTGTAGACTGTTGTTGGGCCTCCAAGTGCAGAGGTTTGTAGAACAGCAGCAAGTTTCCCTTAAGTGGATTACCCAAAGTTTATCGAACTCAGGGAGAAAGTGGTCAAAGGTATCCCTCTCAAGCAACCCTACAATCAAGATACAAGAAGTCTCTTGTGTCCCCAATACACCCAATACACTTGTCAGGTGTATAGGTGCACTAGTTCGGCGAAGAGATAGTGAAATACAAGTGGTATGGATATAAGACAACGGTGCCATAAAAAAGCTTGACAGGAGGAAAAGACTAAAGGCAAAAACATAGAAGTAAGCAAACATGTAACAGATCTAGTTGCAAACGGTGTTTCAATGTTTAGAAACAAGGCCTAGGGATCATACTTTCGATAGTGAACACTCTCATATAAATATCTTCTATTCATGATACTACTCTGAACTACTCTCCGGTTGGACACTCTAATCCATGGTAGGGCTATAACATCACACCTTAAAGTTCGTATTCCCCATCTAGATAACCCCTCATTATCACCTTTAGCGCTAGATGGTTCCAACAAACACCACAATCTCATAGAGACATCCAACTCAAATTATACTCATGACAAGTATTTATGTAACCTTAGCCAAAGTGCCACACGGTGTGCACACTGTCAACTTTACACACGTGGGGATAAGCAGAGATTCATTAAAGCACTTGAGTAGCAGAATAGATCTATAGATTACAAAACTCATGATCTCAATAAGATCACGCATAGAGAGAGAGATGAACACATAGCTACCGGTAGAGCCCTTAGCCTCGAGGAAGAACTACTCCCTCCTCAACATGGGAATCAGCAATGGCGATGGAGATGGTGGTGGAGATCGATGGAGATGGCTCCGGAGGCAATTCCCCGTCTCGGCAGGGTGCCGGAACAGAGACTTTCTGTCCCCTGAATCTCCCCTTTGGTGGCGGCGGCGATGTGGAGGTTTTCGTGGCTTTCTCCTAGATTATTTAGGGTTTCTGCATCGGAGGCTTCTTATAGGCGAAAGGGAAGGCCGAGGGGGTGTTCGAGGCGGCTGCACCCCCCCAGGCGCGGGCCAGGCCAGGCCGCGCGGCCAGGGGTGTGGCCCCCTCGAGGCCCTTCTCTGTCTCATCTTCTGGCTCCGTGTTTCCCTCGGTAAAATATTGACTTTGGCTTTTGTCCCGTCCAATTTCGAGAATATTCATTTTCTGGCTTTTCTGGAACCAAAAACAGAAGAAAAAAGACAACTGACACTGTGTCATCTTGTTAATAAGTTAGTCCCAGAAAACATATAAAAATACCTCAAAGTGTTGACAAAGTAAAGCAAAGTAGATACTAAACAAGCATGGAACATCAAAAATTATAGATAAGTTTACGACGTATCAGTAAGAACGATGTCTTTCCCAAAATTCAACGCTAACTGTGTTTCGAAACGAAAGGTAGGTCAGCTGTTTTTCTTGAAAACACCATCTAAAATACACCTTATTAAGAGGATCCTCGTCTATTTATATGTGTGTTATCATCTACTTTACTAACCTTATATTTCCTAGGATATAGATCTAAGTTTCTAGTATAACAAATACTTTGTTTTTTAACAACATGTCTACAAATATATAGGAGCCTTTTCTACTTTTAGAGGTTTGCAAAAAAAAACAGGTCTACAAATGTCTTATGTATGATTGTCCATCTCAATGAAGTAAATGGAATATTCCAAGGTACGTAATGTGCGTACAAGGGGTATTCCTAGTGTTTAAGTATGTGTCGTCGAGAGTATTAGAATTATTATGAGATGTCCTGGTTTCCATAGTTGTAACCGAATATACTAGAATATAAAGCATAATCGGATCCCTCTCTTTATTAGTCTTTGTTAGCCTTTAATCCTATCAATCCTTGTAATCTCGTTGTACCAACTATAGCCTATTGGGTCCACTTATTAACATGTAACCGATACTGAGACAAAGTTACTGGTACCCGATCGATCCTTTCCACAACATCAAAAAAATAAGCACTGACGTTCTCCTCCTCAACGGAAGAACAAGATCCCGATGGCCACCTCCTCCACCGTGACGCCACCCATCGGAAACCCACCAACCGAGAATCTCGCAAGGGTTAATCACCTTCTATGGAAGGTGAGATTGAGAAGCTGATGGTCCGTGATCAATATCATGGTAAGAACAAGATCCACATGACAAATGGTGAAGGTATGCATATTATTCATATTGGTCATTCATCTATTCAAACCCCAAATAGTGAACTCTATCTTTAAAACATTTTTCATGTTCCTAGTGTGACTAAAAATCTTGTTTCTTTTCGTAAACTTCATATTGATAATGATGTCTTTCTCGAGTTTCACCCTTGGAATTTCTTTATAAAGGATCGAGCCATGAAGAGAATTATTCTTAGAGGACGGTGCGAAGGTGATCCGTGTTAGAAAACAAAAAAAATCCTATGACAGAACACACCTAGCTAAGATCTATCTAGGAGTAATGCTGTAATAGAGAGAGGATTTAGGTAACATATCCTTGTAGACTGAAAGCGCTTGACGCTCATGCAGAACGTGAATGATGTAGTTGTACCGTCCGACCTCAAGATCGTGAAGCTCCTCACAAGTCACCCCTTGTCTTGGTCCTTGTACGATGATCTGATGCCATAATTGCCAGCACCCCCGAGGTATCGCACCCGTGCGATGCAAGATGATGACTCTCGAATCCCTTATCCCTGCCAAGATTGCGTAAGTAGATCTCGTAGCCGGAATCTCTACAACACAACGGTGTGCCATAGTTGTGTCAACTCTTGCGTATACAGTCCTTCCAAGAACTGCACCGGCACAAAAGCAACAAGAGAGAGAGAGATCTATCCCGTATACGGTTCCAATCCTGGAAACCACATGTGAGGGAGATATATTATTGGGTGAAAAATGGATTATTGGATTGTTTTTTTCCTCCCATATGGACCTCCTTATATAGGGGAAAAGCGGGCATCCCTACCTACTCAAGTCCCACGGTGGGACTAAAGGAAGAGGAGGGAGGCGTGTGCAAGGGAGGAGGCGGCGGCGGCCGACCGGGCCAAGGCAGGGTCGAATGGGCCACCCTCGCGCGCGACCTGAGGTTGCGCCGGCAGCGGGGGTGGGCCCTACCCGCCCGCCCAAGCGGCGGTGGCGGCAGCTCCTTGCAGCCCTTCCTATTGGGCCTTGTTCTCTTCGGGAACTTGACCCAATAGGGAAATTGCCGCATTGTATTTTTATTAAATATTATTTTACTATTAATTACATTAATTAATACAAAATATATATTCAATAAAACCTTTTGACCTGAAACACCTTTCGGTTCATTCCAATTTCCATAGGTATTTCCCGAAACGATTCTGGTTCTCTCATGGAACACTTTCGGTGTTCCTTTCTCGTTCTTCACATGATTCCATCAATTCCAGAGAGATCTCTAAACGTCGTAAAGCCCTTAAGTGTGTTAACCCTACGGTTCGGGAACATCACAAACATGATCGGGACAGTCTCAGGTCAATGATCAATAGCGGGACCAGGATACCCATAATGACCCCTGTGCATTCCATGATCTCAACGTCGTTTAAACCGAAAACGTCGGATCCAATTCCCTTGTTACTTCGATATCTCCCTTGTCTGAGATCTAATGATTGGTATCATGATACTTTGTCCAATCTTGTTATTGACAAGTGTTGCTTTATTTGTTCATGTGATATTCCATCCTCATGATGGGCACAGAATGAGGCTCAAGGCCAGGTGTGCATAGACTTCCTCGTGCCTAACCCGTGCCGTCACTGGTGCGTCGTTGCTGCTAGCTAAGAGCTGTCTGTGGCTGGGAGGGAGGTACACCCAAATAACTGCATGTGCGTGGGTGTAAATTGTTGGGGAACATAAGCCAACGACTGGATTTAGAGAAACCCCTGTTTCCAGTTCAGTATATATACTCGCATTTGCGCACGAGAGGCTTGGACAACAGTGGGCCATAATGTTAGAGCACTGCTCCCATTCAAAAGAGTGTTACATGCTCTTGTCTACCTTTGCAGGTTGACATTGGTCAGTATACATAAGTTTGTTACGTCAGAAAAGAAAAAGGAGTACGACATAACACTTGAAAAGAGTACATAGCCTACAAGCACGACGACAATGAGTAGGAGACAACAGACATGCACTAGACCGAGGGGCGCCACTGGAAACCGTCGAAGGGAATCACAATACCGAGACCTTGCAAATGCATCGACACCTGTGCAAGCGGTCATCCAGGAGCTAGCAATGCAGAGCAAAATGGGTCAAAGAGTGTTGCCGGTGTTGTCGAAGGGCCTTGCTCCACCAAGATGACATTTCAAATAAGAAAGCACCAATGCCTTCGAAGGGCATCACAAGACCGGGATTACACATGACTTCACGAACCTTGACCAGAAGCTCCGCCGTATGGACAAGAAGCACTTGCGATGGGAGGCAAGGCACTTACGCCATCGAAGGGTGCTGATCAACCAAGATCGCAGCAGAAACACGAAGCTCGGGCCAAAAGCAGTGGCAGTCACCGTCAGGGCAAATATCATAGAACCAAGCTCTGTCGCTCTTAGCTTCCACAGCAGACCGAGAAACTGAGGTCAAAGGAACCACATGGCAACACTCAAGGACAATGCCTCGCCGCCAGATACCCCATCAAAACGTCATGGCAACTTGAGAGGAATACCATTGACCGGTGTTCATGGAAGATGAAATCACAAACAACACAGTACTGCAACGTGCAACCGAGCCAAGCCTGGAACCTCTCATGCGCGTGCCCTGCAAGACAGCCGGTGTCAATGGCAAAAACAGGGGTCCCTCACGACACCTCCAACAAGGTATACGACGCCCACAGGCGCCGTCATCGCAGAGGTTGACCTTACCCGTACATCCATTGAGATCATTGGCAGGAGGTTGGGAGCATGTAGCAGCATTGAAACCATGCCTCCAGCGAGGTTAGCGACGCCAAGAAAGAGGCGACCCTGTGGTCCGCTCACCAGATCAAAACCGCCGAAGCCAAATCTGTAGGGGGTAGGGGACCGAGGCGGAGCATTATGTACAATGTTATCAATACCAAGTGTGTTGCACCCTGTCCCTTCCCTCTCGTTTACACATAAAGCTAGGTGTTCCCGCCAGCCTATGCATCCTCGAGATGGATCCACTGGCCAGTTCATCGCTCACTAACTAAATACAACATATGCTTGGTTAATTTAGAACATCAGTGCACCTGTTCGATGCTATCCACCGATTCAGCGCTGGTCCACAACAGGCTGACATGGAGCCGCTGGCCAGTAGATAGATCAGCACAATGGAGCTCTTGTGCCAATTGACGAGCTGAGTTTACAACAACAATTTATCACGACTCAGCTACGGCTACCCTCTGGGTCTGCCCATGGGCTTTCCTTCTCTGCAAACAGATAAGTCCCATCTTAGTACAGCAGCAAGCAGATTGACAAAAAAGAACCAAGTTTACTAGACTGCAAATGCCAGGTTGCTATTTGTCGAGACACAAAAAAAAGGCGCGCACACCTGCATGGAAATTGAAGACTTCCTAGAGGTTGAGAACTGGTTGAACATCTCCATCAAGCTCCTCCTATCCTCCTCTGAGGTGGATGGCCTAGCCTCCGCAGCAACAGACATGAGAGTTTCTCTGGTGATAAGTGGCAGCTCTTGTGGGATATCGCTACTAGTGTCTCCAGAATGGCATCGCACCGCCTCCTTGGCAGCTTGCAGCCCAGCGTCCGTGAGTATAGCTTGCAGATCAGCACCGCTGAACCCTTCCGTCATTGATGCAACTGGTTCCAAGTCGGCGTCGCTTGCCAGGTGAAGCTGAAACATTCTCGGAGTTAGAATGATAATCCTCTCCAAGGTTTATTATCACACAAGTATATTTCCAAGCATATAAACAGGAGAATATATATCACCACCCATCCCACAAAGGTAAAATTGTCAAGCATGTAGTATGTGACAATTGTCAGTTCAAATAGAAATAGTTGCACTTTCAAGTTATAGATTATATCTTAATCATTCCATTTGAAGCTGAAACATTCTCGGAGTCAGAATGATAATCCTCGCAAAGGTTTATTATCACACAAGTATATTTACAGGCATATAAACAGGAGAATATATATCACCACCCATCCCACAAAGGTAAAATTGTCAAGCATGTAGTATGTGACAATTGTCAGTTCAAATAGAAATAGTTGCACTTTCAAGCTATAGATTATATCTTCCAATCATTCCATTGAAGTTTTGGAGATCATATGGGTCAGGAAAGTTCCATTTTTTATAGTCTATTTTGAGGAAAAGTCAAGACAAAGCCCGCCCCTCTAAGCCAACCAGATAGCAGTGATAATTCTATGCTGATTACTTGATAGACTGTCTACGACAAATGATTCCAACATTCCACAATACAAAATTATGGTCGGAGCCTCCCCTACAGTTTTCAGCTAAAAAAATACAAAATTATGGTAATTGATGTGACAAGAAATATCCTAATCATATTGATCGCAAAGTAAATTGAACACACCATGTCATACCTATAAATGGTATAAAAGAAATAATTTCCCAAAAGAAACTTTACCTCCTTGGAGAGCACCCTGAGAATATCTAAACGCTCATTCCATTGGGGAAAGTCACAAAAAACAAGCCGATCAAATCTTCCAGGTCGTAATAGTGCAGCATCAATTTCGCGTGGCTTGCTGTGTATACAAAGATATAAGCCCAATGATAAGCATGTGCATTTGGCTTTTCTACAGAAGAATTTGAGTTGGGGGGGAGGGGGATGGAAGCTAGAACCAATTTCCTAATCGACATATGAGAGAATCAGTATATGGCTCTTTCAGTCTTTGGGGAAGTTACTTCTGTTCTTTTTTTTTTTTTTTTTTTTTTGAGAATTCTTCTGTTCAAAAATGAAGGTTACCTAGCTAAGTATGAACTTTATGCCCCTATTGTGTGCTTTAAATACCAGGATGCAGCGTTAAACAGCCGACCAAAACCAGTATTGGGGTATCAATATCATGTTGCTATTTTAGAAAGTTAGAATACTATAAAACTGAAGAAAACCTTTGTTTTCTTTCTTAGAAGGTTTAAATATTGTTCTCTTTTTTTACCAGTAACAGAATGCATCTGTCACCCTTGCAGCAACTTACTTGGTAGCAGCAAATACAAATACTCCTGTCAGAGCTTCTACACCATCTAATTCCGTCAAAAACTGCACAAATTATAAAAATGTTATTCAAGTAAGAAATCACACAAAAAAAATTGCAAACCAATTAGGCAATTAGGTAGCATAGCTGTTATGAAGTAGCAGAAAGGCCTGAATCACCTGGTTGACGACACGATCAGTAACTTGAGTACCATGCTTTCCTCGTTGTGGTACAAGAGACTCAAATTCATCAAAGAAAAGTAAACAAGGTGCTGCCGAAGATGCCTTTGCAAACGTATCACGAACCTATGCACAGACATTTTAACATCAGAACCAATGATCCATTATTTTTACTTTTAGGAAGCTATTATCCTTTAGCGATAAGCAGCTTATTATCGACTACAGATATGCAACTATCCAAGATGCTATTGAAGGTAGACCTTTAATCTATCCGGAAACACTCGAAAATGCAGAGCAAAATGAACGATAAATCGTTTGACTCATTTTGCTTTTGTAAACTAATTAGGCTTGGTTCAGAAAAGAAAGATTATTCAAAATAGTAGTAGTTCCTCACATATTGCTCAGTAGAACCAATATACATATTCATCAATTCTGGCCCCTTGACGGGAATGAAACGTAAAGAATATGCAGCAGCTACAGCTCTCACAACATGGGTTTTTCCACAGCCTGTTGGGCCATATAAGAGGATGTTCGATCGCAGCCTTACAGGAGCCCCAGCAAAGAACTTCGGATATTTCAGTGGCAATTCAATAGTCTGCAATGAAGATTATTAAAAGGTAAGCAGAAAGCTCCTGAGATTGGTTCAGTCTTTCTTTTCATGAAACTTTGATGAGAGAATCATTCGTACAATTCTTGTAGTGTGAGTATACCATGAATTATCATGTATACATACCTCTTTTATAACATTTACAACTTCAGAAAGTCCTCCAACATCTTCCCATCCACTGCTACTTTCAGGAGAAAATTTACTAATATCACGCATTGCAACAGGAGAAAAGTCCATCATGGCTTTCAGGAAGTCTTCCTCCACCAGATTTACACTTGAAGACCCAAGCAAACGATCAGAAGCCACCAGCACAGCCTTATCGACCAAAATTTCCTACAATACAAGAGTACATAAGGCACAGTAAAAACCAAATGACAAGCAAGAACGAAAAGGAACACTCCGAGAACAAGTGTACAACATTACAGATCAGGCAGACCTATGAACCTAACACAAAGTAAAACAGAATGGAAGCATATTCCTGTTGTGTATTTGCTGCATCATCCCTGTGATGTGAACTCGAAAGCTTAGCCAGGTAGTAATCTTAGGACATCTGCTTTTCCTACCATACCGAATTGTATGCACTGACTAATTCACGCAAGAGATTAAGTTTCTGAAATAGTAACAAGATTTGATTTGTTTCTCCTAATAACAAAACATTCCCAGCGAGAAATAAAAACCTCTTTGTAAAAAACTCATAAGATGAAATATCTCATCATCAATGAACAAATAAGATTACCAAATCATATGCATCATAACCATCACATTTCGAGGCAATATCACTGACAATTTCCGCAGGACACAGTAAGGGAAGCTTGCCAATTGTCTGCCTCAATATCTCCATACGTGCAGGTGCAGAAAGACCAGGAACTTGAACATGAAGATCAAATCTCCCTGCAATACAGAGATAGAGGTTAAAAAAATTATGGAGGTTTTTAAACGATTAGAATTTCTCCCAATGTTGCTGATATGCAAGCAACGCAATGACTGTTTACAATGGCATATGGGCTTCCATGATGGCAGTCATGGCAGAGATACAGAAAGATAGAAATATAAGTGTTCAAAACTGGGATAGTACAATACGTATTCTTAGGTGTGCAGTAGGTTACTCATATCTTGTATTTGTTAACCTACTGTAGTTGTCATGCCTACGGGGAACTAGTTGTTTTCATGATTCGTCTAATGAATGACGTGGTCTCCAGTAAAAAAAATTGATACATATATTTCCTGTGTATTCTCAAGAAAATATGATTGAGCTTTAGATCAAAGGAACATGAAAGGGAGAAAAACCTGAGGAAGTCAACTCGTGAGGAAGGCACTTAAGTGACTTAACTGAAGCCACAAATGCAACAGGCCCATATCCACACATGCCATGGCTTTTATCCTAACCAGAGCATGAAGACATGTTCGTGAAAACAGTCAATAACATACAGTAGTCAACCGTAAAATGGCAAACATTCTTGTATCCAGTGAGAATTTAGGTTTTTCCTTTGAATTGATTAATGTTTTGTCACAACAAATGAAATAATAGGAGTGTGAACATAGGGACAGACTTACCCTGTACTCATCTAGCACATCTACTAAATATTTCGCAATAGCGCCAGAATTGGAGGGAGATTTTCGGTTGTCCGGGGAGAATGAAATTAGATTATCCAGATCATCAAATACTACGATTGAAGGAGAGTGGACAATAGCTTCATAGATATACTCTGCAATTGTCTGAAGTTGCTTCTTGTTATTCTCAATGGCTAACTTTGAGCAGTCTATACAAACCCTGCATATGAAAAAAAACATGTGTATGTTAATACCATGTAGAGAAATATTTAGTGGTGGCATGATAACATATTTATTTAATCTTAAAATGAAGATTTCAGGTTCATCGCAGCTTCTTCCCTCTTCTCTGAAGAAAATAAAATCAGTCTAAACTACTGTGTGGCTTAACATGTTTTTATTCATTACCACATAAGCACTCAATCCATTTTCCCCAAAAGTAAACGAAAACAATTTTGCATAACACAAGAACAACTATAAAGCAATACAGGGACTGCGAATTACACCAACCAATTACTTGGTTGCCAACTATTCAACTTGCCCCGATGACTGAGTAGGTTTCATTTCTGAAACCATCTGGCGCTTCCTACCGACACTATGAAATGCTACGCAATTTTTTTTCTCCGAAACATAAAATAAAAAACTTGACCAGCAGTACAGTACCATGTTTTGCTCCATGAGAAACAATATAACTTGAAAATTTTGAGTAAAAGAAGAACTTGGTGGGAGTTAACTATTATGATGCACTACTAAATTGGCCAATCGAAGCAATTGCAGTTAGCCAACTGAGATCCCACTCAACAAATTGGTGGCAGTCAAAGGTGAAAATCAGAATCAAGCCAAGTAGGACATATTGCCGACTAAGTTGCTTACACATGAGCTAGAATTTCTTTATGTTCTTCAAAGTGTCTTGCAACAGCTTTGCATAAGGTTGTTTTCCCAGAACCCTGAAATGAGAAAAATATTGACAAATAAAGAGTAGTACAAAAAAGCAGGAAGAAATTAAGATATTTCAGAATAAATTTTCTTCTAGTGAGAAATAAATAAATATTTCGAACCAGATTCATAAATTATTGCAATTAATCTTAGAGGTATGAAGGTGCACTTACTGGAGGGCCATAGATAAGAACACTGCCTGGGCAAGGGCAGTTTATTCTACTCATTATTTTTCGAGATGTTGAAGATAAAAGGACACTTATCCCTACAGAGAGGTGGATCAAGATTCAGTCAAATGCTGGATATTGTTAGTAGGAATATGATAACCAGGAGCATGATTCATGATAAAAGAAAGGATGGGCACAGGTCATTAGAAGGACTAACTTTTTTTTATATCTGCAATTTCCTTCTCCAGCCAACTTAAAGAAGAGATGCTTTTATCAAAAAAATTGCTTCCTCGTTCCGCTGTTGAATCAAGGGATATAGCTCTATTCAAGTCCGACTGCTGAACAACATGTTCGAAGTTATCAATATCATATTCAATTGCCATGCCAGGTTCCATTTTCTTGTGCTTGGCACCAAAATCAGAAGTAACTGTCAAGAGGTAAATGAGGTCAACACGGCTGCCTCTTGTTGGATCAATCACTTGAAAGTGAAGTAATGTTTCAGATGGCAGGAGAACTGTATTTAGTTCAAGTTGGGCAATTTGAGAGGAGATTCCCTTTAGCTGCCCAATAAGCCATGATCTGATGAAAGACCTCTCCTGCTTTAACTTAGAACTTTCCTCCTCATTCGCAGTTGCAGTGATATGATTGAAACCACGCGACATGCTGATCTTATCATCCGTGGGAGGATGATGAGCTGAAGATATCTCACCTAGCCTTTGATAAATATCATGTTCTTTACCGTCTAATAACACACTGGTACCATCTGCATTTTTCTCCATCATCTTAAAGTGGACTGGAGAAATTTTTACTGATGGTGTATTCTTATCCACAATGGGTGAGAATCTCTGCACATAAACCCCTACAAAGAAAATCGAATCATTAGCACATTCCTACTAAAATAAACTTTAGAAACACAAGTCATAGAGTATTCTGCTCAATTTTGTTCTTAGAGCAGTGCCTTTTTATGGGGCTGCTCTTTGAATCATTAGCACACCAGTAACTTGTATTGCAGCAATGTTGGAGAGTAGAGCAGTTTTTACTGAAAACTCTTCCACCTATTTAACTAAAAAATTGAGGCCTTCGAGGGTGGTGCTAACTTATCATTTGAAATTAATGGAGTGCACAGCACACAACAAATCTTAGTTAACTCAGTAATGAAAACATAACCAAAACAAAAGTAAACCAATGAAAAACCTTTGATGGAATGGACCACATCACTTACCTCATACATAACATATATAACCATCATTAAATAATAATAAAAAGATTGGAACACAGATATCAGGATCTGAAATAAACTTATATGAATTAATACTGTTCCTTTCTCAGTTTTTGAGAAGAACAATATGCCTCACAAATAGTATATGTATAATATTATATTTACTAAAAACAGAAACAAAAAAAAACAAATACCAACCTATTCAAATGAAACAGTAGATGTATCGAGAAAGCATAATGTGCTTCACATATTAAATGGTCATACTGTTATGCAAAAAATAGGTGCAGCCAACAAACATCAGGATCTAACAGATACTTACATGAATGGACACCTGTTCCAATGTAATGACGGATGGATTGAGGAAGCATAATATGCTCTTTAGCAACTGAATCTGATAATACGATATGGACAATGATGTTCCTATTCCTCTTTATACCAGACACTGAATCCTTAGTCTGCTGATCAGATCCTTTTCCATTTTCTGTACTCTCCCTTGGAGAGAATTTAGAGGTGATACTGACCAACTGAAGATTACCGAGAGACAATTTTGCAGCAGTATCTGGGTGTATCTGCACAACATATGTAACAAACACACCCAGTTGAATTCCATTATATTCAAATCGATGTGCATATTTCCCTCCTGCTTCTTGTACACGGAGCAGTGCCTTTTTATGGGGCTGCTCTTTGAGTAAATCTTGTTTACGGGCACACTGATTAGAATTTGCGTCATCTTTTCGTCTCTTGGGTGCAACAGAAAATTCAGTCCCAGGAACAAGTTGAACTAAGAAAACAAAGTAGGGAACAAAAGGTTAACACAAATCACAAATAATGGACAATTATTTGATTGGACTCACCTATCGAGTTACTAGGTGATGCTGAAACAACAAGAAATTCCACAACATTATGATCATGCAGCCATAATGGGAATTTCATACCATCATAAACAACACCAACCTACATTAAAACCCAAAATTGGTCATGAAGCATAACAAGCTAAGAAGAAGAATCTAAAAGCTTTAGATGTTATACTGCAACCTGCAATTTATTTGTGGGATTTCACAGAGGATACTTCACATGTAACGCTAGACTACCCTGATTCATGATTCATAGAAATCTAAGAAAAAGCATGTTTCCATGTATTTAATATTTTGTACTCCCTCCGTCCCAAATAGTTGTCTCAACTTTGTTTAGATTCGCGTGTATCTATACACTGAAACGCGTCTAGATACATGTGTATCTAGACAAACTTAGGACAACTAATTTGGGACGGACGGCATAGTAAGTTTGCAATGGCATGAGATCTAACAGATTTGTTGATTTATCTGAGTAGAACCTTTACAGATCATTACAATCAAGCATGGTTCTCGAAGAAAAAATACTACCAAGCAGCAGTCTTATGTTCATCTTGTCTTCCCCAAAGGAAATGTTCATTTCAGTTTTATCGTTATGCTGATTTTGTGATTATACTTGTGAAAGGTTAAGGTGGATCAACCAACATTGTTTACCTGTTTCAAAATGGCCTCCTCGGCCAACTCTGAGTTAAGCTCCAGCACTTCCCAGTCCTCCTCGCTTATTGGCTCCACCGAAACAAATTTGGCTTTTGGCAACACAGAAACAGCACTTAGCGATGCTTTTGTATTGTTAGGTAACAAAATACATGCAGCAAATTGCTGAGAAACCTGAAATAAGAATGTGCGTGAATATGGTGGCAATGCAGATTCTCAAATGAGTGGATGGATATTGCACATACACATGGTTTATTATCCATGAAAGGTAATTTTATAGAAAGAAAAATGTTGGTACAAGAAAAATATGCAGTTACATCAGGTTGTCATCTTGAAATCTGAATATCTAGCATTTGCCAAATAAAATTCCGTGCGAAGATGGATTTGCATGCTTTGCACAAGAAACAGCAGAGAAGCACACGGAAACTGTTCGATGTTAAGATGATAAATATATACCCAAGACCTTCGAATTCTGAACCTTTCATATTTGAAGAGTCTAGTCACTCGTGAGAATATAAACATGCAGAAAGGTCAGTTCAAGTAGTACCAGTCTACCAGTTTGATGAAAAATCTCTAAAGCTTCCATCTCTTCTCAAGATTTCGGTTCAGAAATTCGGATGGTAGAAGAACTAAAGAGGCGAAACTGAAAGTGATGCAGACTTCGCATCGTTTTTATATTTTTCTTGCTCAATGCCAGGGTATAGAATTCGGGGCGTGAACTTCAAAACATGGGAGTCATAGCTGAACTGTACGAATCATAACTGTAACCAAAACAAATCCTCCTTCCATCTTCCTTGGGCACATTAAAGGTGGCGACTTTTTACCTCGACGGCATTGGGGGAGGCGGAGACGGCGCCTGCCCAAGCGAGGCGCCAGCGCGCCCGGTCGGGGGTGCGCAGCTCGAGGGCGAGGACGGCGGGGAGGGAGCCGGCGGAGGCGGTGCGCTCGAGCGCTTGGATGACGTGGAGGGGGAGCGCGGCGAAGCAGCTCCGGACGCCGGGAACCGTGCGCACCACTACCTCCATGGAATTTTTCGCGGTGCGATGCAATTGAACCCCTACCGGACCTGATCGATCAGCGGAGGCCGGCGACGTACGGAACGGAGACGGAGGGCACGGAGCTGCTGCTTGGGCTCTCTTTGTGGGCTGCGGCTGTTCGCTACACGGGGCTCGACTTGTACCCGTATTCTATAGAGTTCTTCTGTTCCGCCGCTATTCCTTTTAATAAATTTACAAAAGTCAAGTACTACGAGTCCCCGGGAATCAAATCCCCGGATCCCCCGGCCCTCCACGCCACACGTTCACTTTTTTCCCCTCAAATCCCGTTTTGCTACAAATATTGCGGATTTTTTCTACTCCCTTTAGTCTAGAAATAAATAATTTGGTTTTATCTAAATTCACATGTATCTATACACTGAAATATGTTTAGATACACACGAATCTAAATAAATCCAAGTAACTTATTTTCAAATGGAGGGAGTACATATAGTCCTCTATTTACTATATTTGGTAACAATCGTAGAAAAGGTTCACCAGAAACAGAAAAATAGACCGGTCCTCGTTGGAGGCTTTGTCGAAGACACTGTAGCAAAAAATATGCTAATATTAGCAAAAGACCTCACTCGAGACATCGTAGCAAAACCTTTTATACTATTGTACAAAAACTTCATAATGATTGTGACGAGGGATAATTTTCACGATCCACGACAGTCACATTTTCGATCGACACGGGTCAACGGGTTTGGATATCAAAGACAAAGATATTGGTGTAACGTGGAGGATTCACTCGGACTTTATTCATAAATTGACGAGATATTGTACAAGGGGTTTACGAGAAGGATCGATGGGTTTATAATAGTATCCAACAAAAAATATAAATCTAGGATTTATGACTAAGCCTAATGCCTATGTTATGGGCGAATTTAGCGTGTTATCTTTAGGTAATGTCTTCATGTATATATAGTCGTCGACGTAAGAGTATTTCTTAGTCATGACAGGTCTTCATCTTGTCTTTCGCGTTAAATTCATCTCCGTTCTCTCTTGGATGTACGCCTGCTCTTCGGGAATCCATCAGAGTTGTCTTGCAGCTCGACAGATGAAGTCGGTTGAGACCTTCAGGATGTGGGCCTCCAGGTCGCGGACGCTAGGATCTTCGTGGGCAGGAATGTGGATGAGAGCCTATGTAAAATACAAGCCCAGATCAACCTATCACCGACAAGCCCCCCCAATCAGTACCTTTAATAAGACAGCCTTCCTTTATCCCAAATCTTGCTTCAACCTTTGACTAATGAGCTCAATGACTTCAGTAACTACGATGAGGTAGGTCTGGAGAACCTTAGAGACCTAACAAAACAGATCTTTGGTGTATATTAATGACCTGAAGGGGTAGTCCTCCAAGTGTCATTATCTCTAGAGCAGGTGAAAGGATATCAATTTTTCTAAGTATTTGATGTTGATGACAACTCCACTTGTGGTTTAACCGTTTGCCCAAGTTACAGGTTTTACTTACGGACAGTTTGGTGTGTGGACTCATCTCTTGAAGACTCGTGAAGACAGTGCCTATTTTTAGTCTTTATCTCTATTTTGTGTTTTATGAGACCGTACTATCAAGAGGGGGTTGAAGGGGTTTGTTGCATGGAAAACAAAAAAATCCTACGGTTGCAACCACCAAGTTCATATCTAGGAGATACATATAAGGGTTTTAGATGGATTCACCCTCGAAGACCGTAACGCGGGGTAATGTTCCCGCAAACAAATATGATTATTGTAGAGTATACACGACCATCCTGAAGGACGCGATGGTAGTAGCACATGTGCAGCACCTCCGTAATCGGTCACACATACGGTGTGCCGATGACTTCCGTCCCTCGCTCCAGCGCGGTAGTAGAAGTAGTGGATCCTTGGGAACTCCGCCAACACTACGACATGGTGGTGATGGTGGTGGATAAGATCTGAGCAGGGATTCGCCTAAGCACCTCGCTCGTGGCAATGGACAAGACTAGAAGGGGAGGAAGATGCCAACCAGAGGGCATATGACAGGAGAGGTGAGTGTGTGTGGAATAGAGGGGATGATGGGGCCTTTTATAGGTGAGGGGGCAGCCCAAGGGGCATGGCGCACAGCCATGGTGCTGCCCCCACCTCTCCCCCAATTATGTGGGTGGACTCTCCACTCACACAAATTCACTCTTCACTTTCTTCCATTTATTCTCCACTCAAAAATCAAGAGTCTCTTCATTAAAACCACTTTTAATTCACTTGATTTAATATCACTCATTTAATGAACACTTAATTTAATGAGTACTTCATTTAATGAACACATTAACAATTCAATCCCTAATAACATTCTGATACACCAAAACTATTCCGGCAGATATATCAGGACAATTCCTGCGCTGTCTAGTATTTTCTCTGGTGTTTCCTATCCACTCAAATGCGTCAACTACCCTTAAGTGTTTCTCCCTACGGGTCGCGAACTGTGTGGACATGATCGAGATATTCTCCGATCAATAATCATTAGTGGGACCTGGAGATCCTAATGATTCCCACCAGTTCAAGCGATGACTTAGTGATCGCGTGACCTTTTATTCGTAGTAACCAATTCCTTTTGTATCGTGATATTTTACTTGTCCGGGATCCTTTCATTCGGTATCATTCATACCTAGTTCGATCCCATTACTGACAAGTACTCTTTTCTCGTTCCCGTGATATAATATTCTTAGTGATTATTATCACTTGCTTGCAAGCTATGTCGATGCGATATCACCGAGAGGGCCCTGAGTATATCTCTCCATCATTAGGATGGACAAATCCCACTCTTGATCCACGGGCCTCAATTAACACTTTCCAAGTACCTGACGACACCTTTATAATCACCCTGTTATGGTGTGACGTTTGATGTAATCAAAGTACTCTTTCGGAGTTAGTGATTGATGTGATCTCATGGTCTAAGGATTAGAGTTACTTTGAATGACGTTATAGTAGTGTAAACATAATGGCATGATCGTGTTACTATACTTTGGGAGTGTGTCATCACATCATTCAATCAATGTTATGACCTTGTTATTAAAAACATCCAATGTCATGATCAGGGAACCTTGATCATCTGGTAATCAACAAGCTAGTGTAATGAGAGGCATCACTAGGAACCTTTTCTTTGTTTATTAAACACACAAGAACTAATGTATCCAGTTAACACAATTATAGCATGAGAAATAAACATTTATCATGAACATATAATAATATAATAACCACTTTATTATTGCCTCTCGGACATATTCCTTTCAGGGGTACACTTAGGAAGGTGGGAAATCACTTTTTCATGCACAGACTATGCTTGCACCTCCATAACCATCCTATTGTTCAGCGAGAGAGCGTTCCTATGAGGTGTTTGGGATGTTTCTGCCCTAGTCAGAAGTATCGGCCATGCATTGGTAGTTCCACACATAGCTTGTTGCGGGCTGGTCTAAGCGGTAGTTCCGGCTCTTGCATCAGCCACAATTCCGGTCACAATCAGTAACTCTCTGTTTGGAGGGTTCGATTTGTCAGAATTTACGCCCGTAGTTGGACCGGTAGTACCGGTGGGAAGTCCCGGTCAATCTGGATTGAAACTTCCAATTGGCACTTGAAAGAACATTTCATGTTTTCCTTTGTTTTGCGTGTTAGATAACAATACTATGGAGACTTTTCATGTGTGCTAAGTGTGCAGGAAGTTTTGAGGGGGGCCGGATAATCCGCCCCTCCAAGGGCCAGATAATCCGGCCTACCTCATCTCTCAAGGAAGCGAAGGCACGTCGCTCTGTGTCCGGTCGGATTTTCTCCCGAAAAATCCGAACTGGGGCGGTTTTTCCTCCCTAGGCCGGATAATCCGGGTTTCGCAAGGTCCGGATAATCCGGCCCCCAGTTTTCGAGCAAAAGGAGCCAAGGAGTGTTGCTCAGTATCCGGTCGGATTTTCTCCCAGAAAATCCGAACTGGGGCGGCCCAGGCCGGATAATCCGGCCTTCGCATAGGACCGGATAATCCGGCCCCTAGAAGTTGATCAAGGACAAGCTCGGCGCGTCTCACTATGAGGGGGCGGATTATTTGCCGGATATTCCGAGTCTGGGGTGGTGTTTCCCCAAACCGGATAATCCGGCCCTCACTTGGGCCGGATAATCCGGCCCCCAAAGTGTGCAACGGCTGGTTTTTGGAAGGGGGTATAAGTACCCCTTCTTCCCCAACGTCCAGAACTCTTGATTCACTCGAATTTGACCAGACCTTGTGCAAGAGCTCTAAATCTCGATCTCCCACTTCAACCACCCAAAGGTCTTGATCTTTGGTGGAACTGAAGGAGGAGAAGTTCATCATCAAGATCAAGAATCAAGCGCTTCAACTCCTCTCCATTCACTTGGAGAAATTCCTGATCTAGTATTCTTGTTAATACCTAGATCTTGTTATTGTATTTGACAACTTTGTTCTTGTGGCAGCTTGTTGTCATTTCGGGAGCCTCCAAGTTGTTGTGGAGTTGTTGCCCCGCTAGTTGTGTAAAGGCGCCGGTGCCCGCCTCGAAGGGTACCTATAGTGGAAGGTGGATCAGGCCTGTTGTGGCGAGATCCATCGGAGAACAGGGTGAGGCCTTTTGTGGCGTGGTGGTCTTAGTACCGCCCACCCCTCCAACGCAGACGTACTTCCCGTAACAAGGAAGGAACCGCGGTCAAACAAATCTTGTGTCTCCGCGTGCTTCACTTCGGTTCACTCGTTCCTCTTCCACTCGCTCTTTACTCGCTAGTAGATAGGTTTTCATATAGGGAAATTCCACACATTAGTTTATCTAGAGAATTTACCTTTGTGCTAAGCCTAAAATTGAAAAAGAATTAAAAATTGGTGTAGCACCTATTCACCCCCCCCCTCTAGGTGCCCATACGATCCATTTCAATTGGTATCAGAGCACCGACTCTTAATTCGGGCTTAACCGCCTAAGAGTAGTATGGGTACCAGGGATGATGGAAATGAGGCTGTGGATAAGGTCACAATGGATGATCTCAAGTCGTTGGAAACAACCTTGTTGAAATCCTTTGAGGCCAAGATGGAGGAGATGAATCAAATGATTGCTCGCCTTACATCATCCATAGCCCCATCTCCATCCTCCTCTGAGGCTCCCACACCATCATCTAAGGAAAAGGGTAACACCGGATCCAAGGATGATGATGTGGAAGGTGAAAAACTAAATGGCTCCACCTCCAAAAAGGGAAGTGGTAAGGAGGAATATAGTGAGGTTCGCCACGTATATTCCCCCGACCCACATATCCCTCATCCTCATATAAACAATAGGGGTGATCCACCCAAGCTCACTGCATCTTGTTTTAACCAATGGCAATTTCTAATGAAATCTCATGTTTGCAGCTCCTCTATTGAATTGTGGAGGATTATTGAAGAAGGTCTTCATATTGGAGATCAAACCAATCTAACAAGAAGGGAAGTTGTGGATAGCCAGTTGAATGCCACTGCTCTCCACATGATACAGCTGGGAGTGGGTCCCAAGGACATGCCACACATTGAACATCTCAACACAGCTAAAGAGGCGTGGGATGCTCTTACGGACCTTTTTGTTGGAAATGAAAGCATGAGAAGAAACCGGTATGATGCCCTTAGTAACGAAGCTGAGGGATTCTACATGTTGGATGGTGAAAACCATGAGGACATGTATAGAAGACTCAAGGGCATCGCAACAACATTTCGGAAGCATGGGGCCACTCACATTGATGATGCATGGATAAAAAGAAAGTATGTGAGTGCCTTAATGCCTTTCGAACCGACGGATTTGAAGAGCTTGCAAGGTAGACACAACTATCATCAAATGACATCCAATGAAGTCATGCAAAAAATGGCGTCATTCAAAGTGGCGGCAAAGAATGCTGAAGATGCTCGTGCTCGGGCCATTGGAATGCAAAAGGGTGTCAATGTGTCTCTCAAAGCCAATGTTGCTGAGCAAGAGGACGATGAAGGAGTTTTTGAGAGGCTATCCATGGACTGCCCCGATGCGGTCAAACGTGCTCATGGTGAGTACATGGCATTCTATGCAAGGAACTTTTGGAAGGACCCTGCCAAAGCCAAGTCTGAACTTGAGCGCAAGAATGGGTCAAATGGAAGAAGAGAAAGTGGCCCAAGATTGAGAACTTGCTTCTGATGGGTTCGTAGCATGGAAAACAAAAAATTTCTACCGCAAGAACGAACAAAACCCAGATCTAATCTTGATAAAAGCCAAGATCTAATCTATTAAACATGAGCAACGAGATAGATAGGAACTAACCCTCGTAGATCCGAAAGCGTTAACAAGATTAGATCTCGTGGTTGATGTAGTCGATCACTTGCCGATCTCAAGATCGTGTGGACGATCCTTCCGGCGTCACGTTCCGGCAGCGCTTCCGCAGTCGGTCAAGTGGACGATCCTTCCGGTGCCGCGTTTCGGCAACGCTTCCACAGTCGGTCACATGTGCGGAGTCGAAGCAAACCTTCCTCTCCTCGTTCCAGCGAGCAGCGGAGGTAGTAGATCTTCTCCACGGAATCCCAGCAGCACGACGGCGTGGTGGTGGTGGTGGAGTAGAGAATTCTGCAGGGCTTCGCCTATGCCTGTGCAGAAGAAAGGAGGAGGAGAGAGGCGGCAGAGATTGGGTGTTATGGAGCAGGGGTGGAGGGGGCGCCCCTGCCCCTCGATTTAAGGGGGGTGAGGCGCCATGGGAGGGGAGTCCTTGTAGGACTCCCCTCCCTCTAGGGCCGGTGGATTGGGGAGGGGGGAGGAGTCCTCCTCCCCCACGACTCCGTGTCTTGACCCACCAGGACTCCTTGATCCCTTCCTTGGTTTTCAAGCAAACTCCAAGAAATCTTCTAGAACCTTCCAGAACATTCTGAAACCTTCTAGAACCCTCATACAAATACTCCGGAACATTTCCTAACTCATAAAATGATCCCCAATATATGAATCTTATTCTCCGGACCATTCCGGATCTCCTCGTGATGTCCCGGATCCATTCCGAGACTCTGAACAACATTCGGTCTCCAACGCACATTCCGTATCTACTTAAAACAACTTCAAACCTTAAGTGTGTCACCCTATGGTTCGTGAATATGTAGACATGACAGAGACACATCTCCTATCAATAACCATCAGCGGGACCTGGAGATCCATAATGGCTCCCACATACTCAACGATGACTTCGTGATCGATTGAACCATTTACATATGAAACCAATTGCCTTTGTCACGCGATACTATACTTATCCGAGGTTTGATCGTCAGCATCTCCATACCTAGTTCTGCCTCCTTACTGATAAGTACTCTTTACTCGTTCCATGATATGTCATCCCTTGTGACCTAGTCACATGCTTGCAAGCTAACTAGATGACATTCCACCGAGAGGGCCCAGAGCATATATATCCGTCATATGGATGGACAAATCCCAATCTTGGTTCATGCGCTTCAACACATACTTTCAGAATACCCAATGACACCTTTATGACCACCCAGTTACGAAGCGGTGTTTGATGTCATCAAAGTACCCATCCGGTGATGGTGATTAACACAACCTCATAGTCGAAGGATTAGGTTACTATGCATTTAAAAAGCTTACAGCAATACGAACTTAATGACTTGATCTTATGCTACGCTTACTATGGCTGTATGTGTCCATCACATCATTCTCCTAATGATATAACCTTGTTATTAATCACATCCTAATGCCCATGATCAGGAAACCATGATCATCAATTAATCAACAAGCTAGTTCAATAAGAGGCTTACTAGGGACTCTCTTATGTTTACAAAACACACATGTATTAGTGTTTCCTAATAATACAATTATAGCATGGGATGTAAACATTCATCATAAACACAAAGATATAATAATAACCACTTTTATTATTGCCTCTTGGGCATATCTCCAACAGTCTCCCACTTGCACTAGAGTCAATAATCTAGTTAAAAACTTGTGCATTCAACACCTATGGCTTTCTGGTGTTGTATAGACACTTTTGCTAGTGGTAAACATAATCTTCGGATCTGACACTTCCAGGTTCGTGTGTATTTGTATGTCCTTGCGTCTCTACACATTACTCATTCTCCAATGAGATGGCATTGTATAAATTTGGTCCTTTGGTGAGACCTTCAATTCCTTGGGATTAAATCATGTTGATACAATTGTCATACAATGTATCTTCATAGTATTATCCCGCTAAGAACCACACCTAGTTTGATAACAAACTACTTGACGCAAATGCCCTCATTTACTGCTACAATAGTAGTCATATACTTAGCCTTTTGTTGTAGTATCTGTTACAATGTTTTAACTTTGGTACTCAACCAAATCCGTTATGGAACTTCCTTTCCATTACATTGTGCCACCCATAGTTTAAATTGAGATAAATTTAATTTGTATCTTGTGACAAAATTAGTATCAATGTAACACTTTACAATGAACTACCTTTAACTATTTGTCACTTATACATGGTATATTCTTAGTTCTTCCAAAGCTCATAAGAATATATTTACTATTGTCCAATGATCATCTTATGCATTATTCTGGTATATGCTCATAACATTTAGAGCATAGGACATATCTGGATGTGTACATCTCAAAGAATGATTGATCAAAATATTCTTGTGATTTCACCAAGTGTCAAAACACTTGAATCTCGTGTCAACACACTCGAATCTTGATTCAGTCATTTCCATGCGTCAAGAACCTTTCTTGTTGTTTACATATTGAACTCATTCAACATCTTATCTATGTACATTTGGCAAAACCATATTAGCACCTCAATCTATCCATATAGGCATTGATGCCTAATTCTTGGGTTATGCCTAAGTCTTTCATCGAAATGAAATTCTTAACCTGTGTCAATACAAGATACATCATTTCCAATCAACAATATGTCCTCTACATAATGTATTAGAAATATGTCTCAGCGCTCCCACTTAATTTCTTGCAAATGCAAGCATCTTCATCATCTCCGATGAATTTAAACTCTTTTAACAGTTTCATCATGGTGAAGATTCCAACTCCGCTATGCTTACTTCAACCATTGAAGTTTTGCATACTCTTTTAGCATCCTTTGAATGAACAAAACCCTTTGGATCGTGTCATGTACACGTCCTAGGTAACCATTCTATTAGAAGAACTTGTTTTGTTTATTCAACTACCATATACCAAATTATATGTAGTGGTTGCTACATCAATCCGTCAAGACTATATATCGCTATGAAAGATCAAATCTTGTCATAGTCAACTCCTTGAACATTGTCGTAAACTTCTTTCTGACATGTCGACTATTTCATAGATGTTAAACATCCATGTCTTATTTCTTTATAAATCCAAACACGACCGATAGGCTTCACGCCTTTCCGGAGGGTCTTCTAAGTTCAGAAACTTGATTTCTCGTGTATGGATACTATCACAGATTCTATGACTTCCAGTCATTTTATGGAGTCAGGGCCATCATCGCTTCTTTGCATGTAGTCGGTTCATTATTGTCAAAACAATAACGACTTGCTTATCAAATCTTACTATTTGATTCTTACCGACCCACATGGTTCTATAGGAACTCTAATCTCTGAGATCACACCTTTTGTAATCACGAGAGCCATGAGCATTGTGGCCGCCACCGGGACACTTTCCGGCGCTGCGCTACTTAGCACATATAGCTAAGGTTCAACAACCTTATCAAAGTTCTATTTTCCTCCCACTTAACTTTTCACGAAAAATTCCTTCTCAAGAAACTTGACGTTCCAAGCGACAAACTCTTTTGTCCTCGGCGTTATGGAGAAATTCCCAACAAATTCTTTGGAATAACCTACAAAGACGTGCTTATCCGACTTTGGTTGTAAACATTTTACTTATGCATAACATACCAAAATTTAAGAAAAGACAATTCGGGTTTTATCCCAAACCATGACTTATATGGTGTCATTTCAACGGATCATGATGGAGCTCTTTTCAGTGTAAAAGCGGTAGTCACTAAAGCTTTAATCTTTAATATATAATGGCAGTTTTATAAATGACACCTTTGATCTTACCATGTAAAACAAGGTTTCATTACATATCTCGAACACTCCATACTCCTATGGTGTTTTGGGAAATGCAAATCCATGGAACGATTCCTCAAATCTTAGGTGTTTTTGCTAAACATGTAACTCAAATATCTTCCTTTATGATCGAATCATAAACTCTTTATTTTCTTGTTACAATGATTTTCCACTTCATCTTGAAAGTCTTTGAACATTTTTCAAATGTTTCATACTTCTTCCTTATTGAGCAAGTATATACATATACTCACTCAAATCTTCGGAGAAAGCATATGAAGTTGAAATCCATCGCCCATGACTACACATAATGGACTATATACATCAATATGTACAAATTCCAATTAGTTAGTCGTCCGTTCCTCTTTTGGCCTACGAACGGAGTTTTAATTATCTCCTTGAAAGTATCATAAGCGTCATTTGATCCAAATCAAAGACTCCAAAAATCCATCAATATAGAGTTTCTTCATATATCCTTTCAATATAATTTAAACGGCGATGTCACTTCGCAAGTGATCTTTCAATCATTTGTCTTGCGACATATGGTTGTTATTTCTCCAACCAGACTTGTATATCATCCATCTATTATGGAATACGGTAATTATTTGAACAACCTTTTGTCGTCATAATACCTGATCAAAATAACAATTATTGAAATAAATCTTGAAGGCAAGCTTTGATGTTAACGAGCAACACAACAACCCTTTGTTTGTTTTCGATGAACATCATCACATATTCTCTTGCTAGTTACTTAGGCCATTGTAGTTCATGAATTGTGTTGTCCTGTATGACACTTCATACCAACCAATTCGGTATCCAATACCGGAGAACCACATTGTTTAACAAGCAAGGAATACAACCATAACATGTATATCTTCTATATGCCTAAGTTGGACATTTCCAATCTTTTATTTTCTGC